>CADEHL010001363.1:5132872-6332872 GCA_902827135.1 Harpagifer antarcticus
AGAGAGAGAAGGAGAGGAGAGAGAGAGAGAGAGAAGAGAGAAGAAGAGAGAGAGGAGAGGAGAGAGAGAGAGAGGAGAGAGGAGAGAGAGAGAGATGAGAGAGAGAGAGAGAGAGAGAGAGAGAGAGAGAGAGAGAGAGGAGAGAGAGAGAGAGAGAGAGAGAGAGTTCCTCCTGTCCCAGAGGGAGGGTGCTGAATAACAGGCCCTTTTTGACAGGCCGGGACGCTGAGAGCTGTCAGCCCCCCTTGTCAGAGAGAGAGAGAGCTCTGTTTTCTAGCCAGAGTCTATTTAATTTATTGTTTTGGTTGTGTGTGATATAATTAGTTTTCTATAATTTAATTTATTTGTTTTATTTATTATATACAATTTATACATTTGAATATTATTTCACATTTAATGTTGAATGTTCAATACAAAGTTCTGTTTAAAAGGATGTACTTCAATTATTATTATATATTATCATAATGTCAGTGGTCTAAAATGGTCTTACAACGGTGCCGACAATATTATCGTTTATCGCAATAATTTCCGGGTAAATATATTGTCCAACAAAATTAATTATCGTGACAGGCCTAGTACAAATACCAAGTCGTATGTAGTATTATTATGCTTTTCAAAAATTGAGATTTTTACTGCCCAGAATAATAGGTGGAGTCATAATGTTTCAGATGTAAAAAATTTACAAAGAAAATTTATTGTTTATGCTACAAAGTTAACCACCAATAAGTCAGATCTTCTCCTTGAAAACTTCAATCTTACAATATCTTCCACTCATTGCGCTCCTGATCCAATATCATCAAACATCTTGTATCTTATCATCATTAATTATGTTTTCATGTCATCAAAAACATAATTATGAAAGCAAAACTGTTCAACACCTTTTTTCCTGTATTAGCGGGGGTCTTTTCATTTGACTATTATTATAACTTTTGATGAGCCTGTCGAGCAAATGTAAATAATGGATGAATGTTTTCAAATGGCTTGATTGTCACAAACCAAGACAAATATAGTGGAATAGAGTCATAAAATATTCACTTGAGTGTTGGCCTGAAAATGATTAATCTCAAAGTCATTTTTACAAGGATGCAGGTGTCCTGGTTAGAGACAATATCATTTGACAGTGAACTTTAAAACATGGACAATAAATATAATGCATCACCTTGTCTTTCCCCTTGCTTAAGCCATGCATCACAGCTAAAGAATGTCGACCAGATACCATCAAGGCATTTAGGCCTCTTAAAGTTCAGCAGGGAACAGCAGCCAGTAGCCCGCAGGTCAAAGTTTCAAAGAGTTATCTCCAGAAAACGATAACCTTCACTCTGTCCCTGACATTTCTTCTAGCATAGTATTGTACAGCAATTGTATTTTTGTGTAGTTGTAAACACCCCTGCAACCGTTCTAGTGATCATTTCAGTCGACAAATGTAGCCACACAAACAAGCTTTCATCTCCAATAAACGTCACCCCATGATGACAATAGCAGCACGGTGGCTCCCAAACTGTATCAGACTGATCTGATTACAGAGAGGGTTTTTTTTGTTACTCCAAATGAGCTATAAACTACATTGATATGTCACGTCTTAATTTGAAAATATGGAAGTGTAAAACCAAAAAAATGTATCCACTCCATGGATTATGGTTGGACAGGTGTATTTTATTTCCCTTTTCCCACAGAAGTCAAATAGTAAGGGAGTTATATATCACCCTTTACATCATGATGAGTTGGTGCCATCTACTGTTAATAAAGATATCATATTGCTTGGGGAGTGTACTGTGTGAGTTAAAAAAAGGAAAAAACCTTTAAATAGGAGAGCTCAGATTTGATCCTTTATCCGACCAAATGGGGTCACTGCGGAACCCAGAGGTATAATTTCTCAAATCTCAGGTGCTTCATTTTCAATCATTTCAAATGTCTGTTATATCTTTAATCAATTGGTTATTAATGAATTCATTCTATTGTTTTTGTTTATTTTTTTTTGCTTTTTTTACCCCAGTCAAAAGTACCAAAATCAATATATGCAATTAATAGATATGAAACTATTTATTAGGTTATTATTATCCAAAATATCAAACTCTTTTTTTAAATTATTATTATCATTATTATTTGTATTAGTATTATTATTATTATTATGATCATTATTGGAGGTAGGGGGGTTCTGTCAGTCATTTTGTCTTTCGTTTTCATTTTGTTTTGCATAGTATGCAAATAGATATAAGTTAAGATGTTGCTATGATAGTTATTGTTTGGGTCTCTAAAGGACCCAGTTAGTTAAATGTTTGTAGGATAAGGGTTAAATATCAGTTGTAAACTACCACATTCTATATTTACTTCAGCATGTCAAAACAAATCTACATTTTCTTCATCAGCATATTAATAACAAATAAAATAACAGACATTTTGCTTATGTATGATAGCATTTAAGCAAACAAAGAAAAAAAGTATGAATTGATCTTACATGTACTCATTTCACATGAATACAAATTTGTGTCATCATTGTTTGGTGCATTTCCATTTTCTCATATTTTAGAAATACTGGACAATATTCCAGGCAAGCCTCATGTTTGCCACAAACAAGTCACAAAGCAGCACAGGCCTGCTGTATAAATACAATTTGAACAGAGAATCCTTCCTCAAAATATCCTCTCAACGAGTGTGTGTTGCCACCAAGTTGGATTGTGGGAGTTAGGTATTCATTAGCATATCGGTGACACAGATTAACATACATTAACATACATTACGGCTGAATTAATCATGGCATGTGGTAGAACTTGGAGAGGCATCTGAAAACAGTCTGCTCTGAAGTCGATTCAAGGAAGAAAGCTCACTGTTCTTGCATAGTAATCTCATGCAGCTCAAATAAAAGCACCCGCATACAGCCGCAGCCTATGATATCTGGGCTTGTCTATGCAGCTTTTCATTGATTCCTCACATCAGCATCTTCCCTTTCCTCGTTGCGGCTGCTCGTCTCATTAGTGAAGGCTTCGGTTGTAACCTAGATGTATTATTTTTTTCATGGTGTTATATTACATTGATAAATGATGTTATTATAAATGTCTGCTTTTTAGAGAAATGGATTTGAATGTATCTGTTATGGGTGGTTGATAGTCTGTGACCTATGCTGCAACATCAGTAATAATAATCATTTGAATTTCTAACTCATTTAGAGTTTTCTGTTAACCAATGATAATTGTCCCTCACAAATGAACTCATTGTAACCACTGTTGGTAAGTTGGTCATGATTTTATGGGGACCAGAAAATAGGGTCAAATAGGGCAGAATAGTTATTAAACACTGCATCAGGACATGTTTTATATGAATTACATATCAATAAAACGAAAGTCCTCCTGCATCCACAAATCCAAACCCTTCTCAGCCAAGGTGTAGCAAATCTACCAAATGGATTGATAAATAAAATGGAGTCTCAAAGTGTGGGGATTAAAGTAACACATCAAATGTCACTGATTCCATTATCAGCATTTCGGTCATAGCTACTTTTGTGCTTTGCTATCTCGTAGGAACACACAGCTGGGGTCCTATCTAGGTACCAACACTGATTCTGCCTTGGGCCTGGAAGCACATTATGGAGCGGCGCTCTTGGAGATGAACACTAAGCAGATAGTGCCATTCCTTCCAATACTCATCATTAACTACTGACTGCCAGTCATTTTTCTTAAAGCCTATATTCAGGCAAGGCCCTATCATTGGAGGTATGACCTAGGTACTGACCATCTGTTCCACTGAGTTAAGAATAATTGCGTTTTAAAGACTATTTACAGTGTTCCTAAAATGTTGATATAATGAAAGCACCATGCATGAAACTGGAATGCAAGTGCCCGAGTGGCTAGTATCCTTTGAAAAGGGACATTTAAAGGCAAGCTGCAGCACTTGATGGACAGCTCATTCTCTAGGTAGCAACATGGAAAGGGGCTGACAACTCGAATTATATGGTTATTAGAAGAGTCCAGTCCGGCAGTATGGACCTTCAGAAACTTGCACAATAAGCATGACCCATCACACAGCAACCTTTTGGCCTGTTGGGAGCATGGGCATAATGAAAAGGAACTCTATTTACTATAGGTGAAGCATGCTCTCAAGCCTGTCCTTTTTTCCACAATCTGAATCCGTTTGATTATTTTCAAACCAGTATTATATATGGAAACTAGCACACAAACACTGTTTCATGCGAGTGGGATCCACAATCTCTTTTGCTGTAAATATGTAAACATTGTGTCATGTGCATTGAAATAACCTGGACAACCAAAGCAGATGCAAAATAAACTTAGCTACAAAGTGACTTTACTGGTTCTTAAAATAATTCACATTTATTGTAGGGAATGAGTCCTTACCCCAAGTGAAGGAGTTCAAGTATCTCGTGGTCTTGTGAGGGAACAATGGAGCGTGAGATGGGCCGGAGAATCGGAGCAGCGGGTGCGGTACTGCAGTCGCTTTACCGCACCGTTGTGACGAAAAGAGAGCTGAGCCAGAAGGCAAAGCTCTCTGTCTACCGGGCCATTTTCGTTCCTACCCTCACCTATGGTCATGAAGGATGGGTCATGACCGAAAGAACGAGATCGCGGATACAAGCGGCCGAGATGGGTTTTCTCCGCAGGGTGGCTGGTGTCTCCCTTAGGGATAAGGTGAGAAGTTCGGTCATCCGGGAGGGACTCGGAGTTGAGCCGCTCCTCCTTCGCGTCGAAAGGAGCCAGTTGAGGTGGTTCGGGCACCTAGTTAGGATGCCACCTGGGCGCCTCCCTAGGGAGGTGTTCCACGCACGTCCAGCTGGGAAGAGACCAAGGGGTAGACCTAGGACCAGGTGGAGGGATTATATCTCTTCGCTGGCCTGGGAGCACCTTGGGATCCCCCAGTCAGAGCTGGTTGATGAGGCCAGGGAAAAGAAAGTTTGGGGCTCTCTGCTGGAACTGCTACCCCCGCGACCCGACCACGGATAAGCGGGAGAAGATGGATGGATGGATGGACATTTATTGTAATGTATTATTTATTGTATTAATATATAAAATAAACCAACGTAATTTGAGCAAAAAAGTTTGGGTATATTTTCTATCAGTGTGCTTGCATTGCCATAAAGGAGAATGACAGAAAGGAAATACAAACTTCCAAGTAAACCACTCTGCTTGAAAACAATTTCCAAAGAGTGGACAATGTCCCCCTTATCCTCCTTGAGCTTACTAAATAATTCACTATCCATGGGGTAATTGCCATTTTTTCATCAGCAATTATAGTAAATAATGACCAGAAGGGGCACAAATTCAACACCTTTGCTACCTTTGCGTATTGCATCATGGGCCACATTTAATTTGTCCCGGGAAATAATAACATACTGCTCTCTAAGCAGCAAGCAGTGAGGAACTGTGCACGTACTGCAGAAGTGCTAAAACTCAACACATTACTTACGAAAATTCCTTATAACCTCAAATTCACCTCTGAAACTGAAGTATTTGTTATCCAGAGTCATAAATTGCCAATTACTCTTTGAAACATAACATTATACAATCTAGTATTCTTCAGAAATAGAGTAACTCTTGCTGCTAATAACAAAATACAGTGAAGTGAAGGGAGCTGCAACGTATTGCATGAGATGACCTGAGGTTATGACTTTTATTTATTATTAAAAATACATACAGAACTTTTAGAGTACTATATTTTACTATTCAGATCTAGATCAAGATAAAGGGAAAGAACAACTTACCAGATGCATACAGATACAAATCACAACGAATGTATGCTGATGTTTAAAATGTGGATAAACTCCAAAAATGCTGGAGGAAAGGGGATTTCCTGTTTCTTATTGAAGCAGTTGCCTCTTCCCTGTCCCTGCATGTCCCTACTGAGATAGGTTATTGAGTTTGACTTGAGCCAAGCATGTGGCTGCCAAAGCATTCCTAATGCAAAAACAAATACAACTTTCATTCAACAAACAGACACAACAATATAGAAACAGAATCAAAGAATAACCAATGCTGTACTTTTACAGCAGTCTCCAAGTAGACTGAATGACTTCACTGGAGTCATTTGAAGGGGGTGATATTAAGAAAATATGTGACTTTCTTCTGCTCTACATTTTGTTTGTTAGACTAATCTCATGTGTGTTACTTTAGAATTGTTTACCATCTGAATAGAGAATGTGTAACTGTTTAGATAATGCTTTAACCATACCAATACCCACCTCGATACATCTCAGGACATAGATTTTTATAAAACACTGTACACTAGGGCTGCTCAATTAATCGTATTTTAGTTGCGATTACGATTATGGCTTGCAACGATTACGAAAACAACGTAATCGAAATAAAACAATTTTTTTTTAAATTATTAATAGTAATAAACTGTTAAAAACATACTGTTCACATTTTTTTTCTCCAATAAATGGATGTTTTTTTTTAAGTCAATGAATAATCGCATTTAATAAATCGCAATTACAATTATTGACCCAAATAATCGAGATTATGATTTTTGCCATAATCGAGCAGCCCTACTGTACACCATGCCTCTCGGTATAGCCGGACACTTTGTTTGTCCAACATGGTGGATGGAATCAGGGGTGTTTTGATGTGTTCCACTTCCTTAGGGGAACGATCTAAACATCACACAACGCCTGAACCAGGAGAAAGCCTGACAGCCTCAGAAATGGGAATGTCAGATATCTGAGATTTGTATGCTAGTTTTCTGGTTGTGTTGAGTGTGGTTTGGGTATGGGAATACTGAGGCCTTTGAGAGATTCAATACAGACATTTTGTTGATGCTTCAAAGATGGTCCGTTTGACATTTTGACACTAGTTCTATTAGCTTTGTCCATTTCCAACACTAGCTTGTCACTCAAAGTGAGAGAAACGCTGAAATCGCAGGTTTAATAACGGTTGACTAATCATGCGCGTAGGTCTGTTAAATCATTTTCAGAATATGGACCTTCATCCAATAACCAATTATGCTTTTAAAAAAAAAGAGCCAAATGAATGATTTTTAAACAATGGACATGTTCTATCCAATTAGAATTGACATTTATGTTGGTAAAAAATAGAAGGTCAGTAAAATGCATGCAAGTCGCTTCTTTGTGTAAGCTTTGGAAATGATTGTAAGCTTTGGAAATTATCGTAAAAAAGGACAAAGATGTGAGGTTAAATTACATTTTTAAGAGAAAGAGTTGTGAACACTGAACATCAAGCTCTAGAGAGAGGAGAAAATACATATTACCATACTGGTAGATCCCAAACTAATATATTTCCCAATCACAGAATCTAAAATGATAGAAACTATCACCCAAATGAGATGCCTCAGCAGAACAAAATAGTTATATCTGATAAAGCCAGTTCAGGCGATGGGGGGGGGGGGGGGGGTTGCGTACTGCCTGAATTACATGCAAGGCCACCATTCTAAGGCATTTAACAAAAGGGTCATTGAATGGCGTAGCATGGCATTGAAATGGCAGTCTTGCCCTTGCATTGTGTGACACGTCACAAGATGGCAAAGCAGTATCTCTTTAGCTCCAAGAGGTCACGCAGGATGGATACACCACTATCTCTGACACTCACTCTGAGATTGGGGGGGGGAGAAATTGACGCAAACTAGGGCTTTAGATAATTTTGCTATCCACCAGTGACCTCAAATGCAGAGACATCTCTGGGCTCTCTGTGCTCTGTCAACCAAATCCTTCTTACTGCTCGGTGACTTCAGACAAGGATACGTTTTCCACCCCACAAGGATAAATCCCGGCCAAGAACGGACTATATATTAATCTGATATTGTCTTTTTATTGTTTGGGGAATAATGCAGTGGAAAGAAAAAGATTGATCTGGCAGCTTGAGAGACTTTTATATTGTCAAATTGGTCCATTTACAGATCGGTGGATGTCTCTCTGGGGGCATGATCTCACAATCCCAAGAACAAATGTGTCATCATGTACGAGTGTTCCTGAGTGTTTCCTCTCACTAAGAGAACTAAAGAGCAAAAGTAGAAATAAAGAGAACCTGCTAACTCACCATTAATGTATATTGGATTGTCAATCCGAACAATAAAACATTTATTTATAACTGTATTATAAATGCTTTTTCTCAATAACATTATACATGCCGCTAATTTGAGTTTAACAGTTCTGGTTAACACGCAATGTATCCATTATTTCATTAAATACAGTTCACAAACTGAACCCACAGACGTCTCCAGTACAGAGTCCTGTGGACGGATAAATGGGGCACGACTGTAACTGCTACCAGACCCCACGAGGGAATATTATCAGGAAGGTTTGTGGTTTCATTGATTTCAAGACTGCAATCATCCCCATCTGATGTAGTGGGCTGAGGGAGGATAAGAGAGCTCTGCAGTCAGCGGACCAGCTCTGTTTGACAGCGGGAAAAGTTCGAGATAAATTTAGCACTACAATTTTAAAGTACGTTTAAAGAATTATTTCCCGCAACCACCGGATGTCAAATCATTCCAATGTTGTTCTCAACAATTGTGTAAAACTGTGTCTAGTCAAGTGTGTGTACACAAACACACCGAAAATGCAAGATTTGTGCAGTTACAAAATGTAGAGTACTTTACTTAAAATGTGCTCTTTTATTAAAGTGGTTTATAATGCATGTTCTCTTCTAATTTTGTCCAACAAAGCACATTTATATAGTGACCCCATTGCAATGCTTTTGAGTCAAAAATAAATGCATAAAGAACAAAACATATTTAATGGCTCTCACTAGAAATTATCTCTGTACACGTCTCTAACGGTGCTGTCAGGAGTGAGATTCAAACCATTAAGCAATTTGTGGTGAATCAGAGCACACAAAAATCATTTGAATGCACACTTACTGTGGTTGAAACTTTTCAAAGCAGAAGGATAAGAATATCCTGATACTGTATTTCCGACAGGGAGGATCAGACGAACCAAAGCACCACCATTCTTGGTTTTACAAAAGGCTTAATAAATGATGATGTTAATGCCCTTTCCTCCTCTAACCTGCCAGGACAACATCTCCATCAACACGGCAGATATACGGAAAAGGGGGGGAGAATCATCCTTCATTCATCATGTGCATATTTAGGTTTTAGGTCAAATGTAGTACTACAAATATGCCACAGAAGCCCTCATAACTCTTGGCACCTTGACATCCGTATGATTTCAGAGTGTTTATTTCTAGGCTTCAAAACATCCACCATGAAAATAAACATGATGAATTAATCAGTTGAGCTTTAATGGGTATGTATTTACGGAACTTCATGTCGAAGCTTACTATGCCTGCGTGTCATACCAGACCTCAATCACAAGCCTCTGAGTTAACAACGAGGATCTCCATTGGTGTCCTCTGGCATTGTTCATCAGTATTCTTGCTGTACGTCAGTGGCACAAAGAGAAAAAAGCTTTTTCTGCATAGCAATCCAATTTTCATCCAGTAAAATAACTACTATAAATGTAATTTCAAAGGGTTTCACACGTAATACTTATTTTATCAACATTTAAGAGATACATTTAATTTCCTGATGAAGGTTTCTCCTACATTTCTCCTCGAGCTGAGGTATGCTATCAGCATTATTATTTTCTGCTATCAGTATTTAACCACATTTTCAGATGTCAAATCAAAATGTTTTTCACCAGAACGTATTCATAATAATATATTTTAATTACCTTTCGACCATTGATAGATTTAATATCTCAAATTAAAAAGATATGTTTTCTTTTTAACAAAAATAGATGTTTAGTTAAGAATATCTAGTGACTATACATGCATTTGCATCAAATATGTTTTAATTGTTTTTATATTTACAAGAAAATAGCTAATGGAAATGACATACAATAAATAGAAAATGTCCAACAAATGAAACATAAATGCCACATATGCTAGCTATTAAGCAAAACACATTGTGATGTCAAAATCTGCCAAATCACGCACACAGCTCCACAGCTCACAGTTTAACAACTAGCTTTAGCTCCCCATCAAAGCTCTGCCAGCAGCTCTTCACTAGTAATGAACTTCCCAAACTAACAGCAATCACTCAGCTTGGTGAAAATATCACCAGTCAACACTTACATCACACACAATGATTCGCCTCTGCTGCAATAACATTGAAAGGAAGTGCCTCCAATTTATCTTTATTAAATCAATATGGATTTGATAGCCTTACCTGCAGTGGGGTTCTTTGGCCAGTGTTGGAGCTGTAAGTGTCTAGTGCATTGGGACAAGGGGAGATCTCTGGTTCACTTGTTGTTTGTCGGGGACCAGGGTAGTTCGCTGTGTGGCTGGAAGCGACACTCCTAAGGGCCCACTGTGAATAGAGGTCAGGATAATAGACACAGTCACACAACAAAGACTGATAATCCTGTCTCGCCCCACAGCTCCCGTGTTGCAATCAGACATTTTAAGGGCAGTTAAGCTGCAGCAAGGGGCGGCTGAATGAACCGCGGTTAGGAAAGACTCCCAAGCTCCCATTATGGACAGTAACCGGTGTCAATTTGCAGCATTAGACCACTCAGATGTGTCAGTAGACAGGCCTCAAATTAATAAATAAATAACTTCGACCACAAGTGCTCGCTGATATAGCCTTTTGAGTCATTTGAGTCTCCCCATGGTCTCTTTCAGTGCAGAACACTTAGTCCTTCAAAAAGTGACGAGGTGTACCTTCTCCTCCCCACTTATCTAGTACGACTTTGAGTAGAAAGAGTCCTTAGTGAGCAAGTTGCTTAAATGTGCTTTCACTGGCCGTCAGAAAAATATTTGTTTAAAGTGGCGAAGAACCTTTAATGATGGTTTATTATGAGTTGGATCTGCTGAGATAAACAAAATAGTAAGCAAAATCACTTGTACTATTATTTCCCCGCACTACAGGATTTAAAGCTGACTTGAGAGTTAGTAATAACTTGAATATCTTGTGATATTAAAAATAATCAATAAATGAAGGCATGGGATACATGTATCTCTAGTCTGATACTGAAAGCTGTTGAAATGTACGGACCAAGGTTGTTGCCTTAGGCCTTGGAGTAAAGAGGAGCAAAAGAGTAGCCTCGGGCTCGCCACTGTGTTGTCTCTATATTTTTATGTGAATCATCACAGTCTTGAGGATGTAACCTCGAAGTTAGAACTGTGTTTTTTTTGCCATTTTCCATTTTTGGCTGAAATCATCACAGTAGTTAATAAGTACTTCTCCAAGTACGTTTGACTTTTGGGATAAAATATGTATCACTAAAGTCAACTTCTCATTAACAATTGTGTTAGCTAAGTAAATATTGATAACTTTGAAGATTACGTTTTTTGAGAAAAGACACAGGAGAGATCATTTATATTTAATGACCTAATAAAACAGATGTTAGTTGTGGTGGTTTTGAAAAATAATGTACTTTATTTCATGATTTCAAGTCCTATATGATGGCCTTTTAGAGAGAACAAAGCAAAAGGACAGAAAGCAGTGGATCTGGATTTGACTTGGAGCACTCAATCAAGAGAAAGTCATTACTTCAGAATACGGGGTAGCTATGCTTTGCTGCTCGGCTTCAACTGAATACCTCACCTTTCACCAATGCATACATAATGTGCCAACTGTCTTTGATCTGTTGGAGCGATACCTTCACAGGCATGTGGACACCTACCTCTGAAAGAAGAGGCTGTGCTCTGTGCAAAGATGTGTCAACAAGCATCACCCTCACAGAAATGTACTGAGGAGGAAACCGGGAACAAAGGGAGAGCATGGGATGGACAAGGGCTTTTATATTGCCAGTGGAAATAACACATGAGAATGTATTTCTATTTTTACTATGGTTGTAACCAATGATTATTTTCATTATCTATTAATATTCAGATCATCTTGTTAATTTATTGTACAAATACTGTCTCTAATCTGTCACAAAATATTAAAACATTTAGCATTTTCCCAAAGCCGAACCCTCAAAATCCCACGAGTATATTAATACTTCATGAAATATACAATGAAAATGTATAATTTTCATACAACCTTTTTTACAAAATGTACTTTTCCTGAAAATAGTATCAAGGTTGCATATACACTGCATATATGTGCATATACAAGGTTGAGAGGAGTTTAATAATTGGAAAGTAAGGCCCATACTAATATGTTTGAATACAATCTGTGGTTAAGGCCAAAAAGTTAAATTACAACGACAGCTGCCAAGGCTTCATCAGTATCCATAGTGGACACGTCAGATTGAGACAGCCCCCCCAGAACAAAAAATAAATTCAGTAGAAAGCCCGCTGTAAAAGCCCTCATCTGTGTCAGAAGGTCAGATTGGGTGACTGTTCCTGGACAGTCAAACACATAGTTAAGTGAGCACACAAAGCCATCCTCTGAGAGGTAGGAGCAAAAAGAAGTGCTCCTTTCAGACAGAAAGAAAAACAGAAGTCTGGGTGACTTTCAACACGACTGCTTTAACCAAAGTGCCCAATCAGTGTGAAATGAAGGGTCACTGTGTAATAATAGCGATATTAAAAGCTGTTATAATTGCCTCTCATTTCCATTTCAGATTTAAGCTGTGAAAATATGAACAGAAATGGCCCAGCCCTCACTGAGGCAATTTATTTAATCCTTATTCACCGCTGTGAGGTGGTGAGGAAATTGAACAGAGGCTGCACGAGGCATTTTGCTACAGAATCTCTTTTTTATATTTCATGATACAAATACTTCATTATTAAAGCCCAAAACTATGCAGCAGAATATTGTGTTCAACCGTTAAGACATCTAGTGAAATGTCTACAAGAGCAAATAAATCTTTAGTTCTCTCTACATTGCAGTGATTGAGAGTGAAAACAGGTTGAGTTTAGCCAAGGGAACTTATAGCAGAGCTTCCCTTGTGGCTGAACTTCCAGGGAAAAGTAGGAAAGGCTCTTCTTCTTCAGAGTTGGCAGTAATGCCGTAAGCATCCTCTATTGTTAAAAAAAATAAACTTCAAAAAGGCCAGTCCCTAATGAAACGCACCAGAGAGGCACTATCCTAATTAATACACAACCTGTATGAATAACCCATGTGTATACTAGTGTTCAATCTTACATTATAATCATAACTTGCATTGCACAATATTCTACCTACACATACATGAACTCAGGGGAATAGTGGATTCCACTGTACTCGATACCATGATGTATGGAGATGCCGGTGTGGAAAACATCTGGGTATGTTTATGGAGCTTTCCTTTCTCTCAACAGAAGGGTTCATCTGTAGAGGCATGGGAAATAAAGCCAGGCATTATGCATGAGCCCGTGTAGATGCACTAACACAGTAAATAAAGTAAGTGATGAAGACAGCCAGGCTACATCACAGTGTTAACCTTGTAACTTGGTTCCTTTAGAAATGCAATTCATGTTTAAAACAATATTTGTACAGCTTTAATTGACAATTAAAATTTGATTTATTATAGTCTCAAATGTTTACTGTTATATTTTTTAAATGTTGTGTTATTTTACCATTACCACAAAACCCAAAAACATTTAGTTTACTATCATATAAATCACAGAAAAGCGCACATTCCTCATATTTGATAAACAATATGAGCTTTTTGCTTGAAAAATTACTGAATTATGATTAAACTGTTAAACTGAGGTTTTGTGTAATTTTGCATCAGTTTGTAATCGGCATCTTGTTGATAGCAAAATAACAGCAGATCATCACTTAAATAAAAGCCCAACCAATAATTAGGCAACACAAAATGAAGTGCAGATGTATCCCACTAGTAAGTTAAAACTACAAGTATACAACAGAAATGCTAAAGTTATATTTGAGATCATTTAGAAATGATCTTCCATTATGAGACTTTTCCAGAGAGCATGAACACATTTTACATTTAAATGTAAACAAACTACATGTTTACATGTGTACGTGTATGTGGCACAAATAATGCAACAGTGCCAGGCAATAAGCAGTTCACTTTCCTCCAGAACCAAATATTAATTTAGGGCCCAAAATGTAGGTCAAATTACGTGACCAAACTTGCTCTATTGTAAGTTACAAATATTTATATTATAAAATTGTATTGGATTTATTTAACTATGTGCCCCAAGGTAAAAAGTTATAAATTAATCATGTAGTTTGGGCAAACAACGGGAAATATGCAATATTTAGCAAAAACAAGAACCACTTTAAGCCATTCAGCCGTTACGAAACTACTGTATTCCCAAACAACAGCAGCTTGAACCTTAAAACAGATTGCTGGGCCAACTAAAAACCACCATGTGGGTACAATAATAACTCATTGTCCACAGATACATGGGCTGTGGCAGTAATCTTCAGATCTCCTCAGTGAGGAAATACAGATATTTGTAAAAGCACTGAGGGGATTAGGCAGGGTTTTCTACCTCCTGCGGCACAGGGCCCGAGTCATGCTGCGAGCACCAGGAGCTCCCTGGAAGTCTGCGGAGGAACGAGAGGATCTGACCTTGCGGCTGCATTATTCTGATATGACCCAAACAAAGCCATCAGCATGGGACCAGCGTAGGGGGTGACATCTCTGTTGGTCTCTTATTCTCCCTCTTACAATGGAGATTCATATATAGACAGAATTTGCAAGACAATCTCAGTAATGTTACGAGCTGTACATTCAGAATCAGAATGAAATTATACTACACTTAGAAACAATAAACAGATTGTAAAAGTATGTATATGCTACGACAAACGGTTTCATTATTTCTATACATGGCGACTGCACCTTATTTAAAAAGGCATATTAAGTGAGAGCATTATTTAAAAATGTACAGCAGTGTTCTGAACAGGATATTCCCCAACCTATTAGCTCTCACTGCTGATGTACACATACAGCTATTAAGCCTCAGTGATTCTCCAGAGTTCATTTCTAATGAAAAATAAATTGAGTTGCTCCCTACACTTTCATAACATTTCCTCCTCAAAATAAATGGGCTCCTTTATGAGAAAAGACACACTGTTGTTAATGATTTTATAAGCAGGGAGCCCACCTGACATCCTGTTTTCTATTACTGTTCTTTATTCAATTTACAGGGCGCGCTGCAGGTGACCTAACCTATAAAAGGGCACTTCAAATTAAATTATCAGAGCTCCTTGAAATTTTATAAATTCAGAATCGGCCTCACAGAGGGATCTCATAGCAGAAACTAATGGCTTCACCTTCAGCTTTACATAAATCAATTGCACCAAAGGTTAGAACACATCATGCCAGGATGTATCAATGCCGTTTCCAAATCATAACACGTAGTACATTTGGAAGTGTCAATGGCAGGTGTATGAGGTCATACGTTACAAAGTTTGTGTCCCTTGCATGTAGGCACACACCTATGATCACTGAATGTGTCTTAAAAATGAACACACATTGTTTAAGTCAATCGAACAATAATAATGTCATGTCAAAGTAAATATATTTCATTCAAAGCATTACAAGGGATATTGGCTTTGAGGGTTGATGCGTGTACACGTTACATGGTTAAATTATTTATATAATACAATAAACCTATAGGTATGTTAAAATATGAGTGAATTCAAAAAAATAGGCAAAGAATGTGCCTCATTTATTCTTTAAAGTCATAAAACCATATAATTGGTGAACATCCTTTGCCTCAAGCATCTGAAATGTGAATGTAACTGCTGTTTTAGTGCTATGCCATTGTAAATTGACTTTCTCTTGGAGTTAATGAAGCAAACAAGCCATTTGAAGAACATACTGTGGGCTTTTTAAAAATGTTGATGTTTTTTTTAAGTAGTACAACGTTTTCATTAAAAGTAAAACAAATAATCAACAGAATAATGAACAGTGGAAATAAGTAGGGATGTCCCGATCACCTTTTTTGCTCCCGATCCGATTCCGATCATTTGATTTTGACAATCTGCCGATACCGATTTTTCCCGATCCGATCATTATGCAATGCATTAAGAGAAAAAAGGTAACAGATAACGGATGGTCATCCAACGCGATGAATTCAGCTGTCTGGCTGTTATTTTGTTGGCCTTTTCATGTTCTGGGGCAGTTTCTCTTTCCTTTTAAAAGTCTCTGAAAGCGTCGGTTGGTTCAGTGCCGTTACCTGAGTGGCCGCTGTGTACTCGTCGTGTTGTTGTTTGTGTTTGTTTCTCTGGTGGCGTATTAGATTGGTCGTGTTGAACGTAGCTCTGTTCTTTCCACCATGCGGAACCTCCGCCTTGCAAACATCTAGCCAGAGTCTATTTAATTTATTGTTTGGTTGTGTGTGATATAATTAGTTTTCTATAATTTAATTTATTTGTTTATTTATATATACAATTTATACATTTGAATATTATCACATTTTGTTGAATGTCAATACAAAGTTCTGTTTAAAAGGATGTACTCAATTATATATTATTATCATAATGTCAGTGGTCTAAAATGGTCTTACAACGGTGCCGACAATATTATCGTTTATCGCAATAATTTCCGGGTAAATATATTGTCCAACAAAATTAATTATCGTGACAGGCCTAGTACAAATACCAAGTCGTATGTAGTATTATTATGCTTTTCAAAAATTGAGATTTTTACTGCCCAGAATAATAGGTGGAGTCATAATGTTTCAGATGTAAAAAATTTACAAAGAAAATTATTGTTTATGCTACAAAGTTAACCACCAATAAGTCAGATCTTCTCCTTGAAAACTTCAATCTTACAATATCTTCCACTCATTGCGCTCCTGATCCAATATCATCAAACATCTTGTATCTTATCATCATTAATTATGTTTTCATGTCATCAAAAACATAATTATGAAAGCAAAACTGTTTCAAACACCTTTTTTTCCTGTATTAGCGGGGGGTCTTTTCATTTGACTATTATTATAACTTTTGATGAGCCTGTCGAGCAATGTAAATAATGGATGAATGTTTTCAAATGGCTTGATTGTCACAAACCAAGACAAATATAGTGGAATAGAGTCATAAAATATTCACTTGAGTGTTGGCCTGAAAAATGATTAATCTCAAAGTCATTTTTTACAAGGATGCAGGTGTCCCTGGTTAGAGACAATATCATTTGACAGTGAACTTTAAAACATGGACAATAAATATAATGCATCACCTTGTCTTTCCCCTTGCTTAAGCCATGATCACAGCTAAAGAATGTCGACCAGATACCATCAAGGCATTTAGGCCTCTTAAAGTTCAGCAGGGAACAGCAGCCAGTAGCCCGCATGTCAAAGTTTCAAAGAGTTATCTCCAGAAAACGATAACCTTCACTCTGTCCCTGACATTTCTTCTAGCATAGTATTTGTACAGCAATTGTATTTTTGTTGTAGTTGTAAACACCCCTGCAAACCGTTCTAGTGATCATTTCAGTCGACAAATGTAGCCACACAAACAAGCCCTTTCATCTCCAATAAACGTCACCCCCATGATGACAATAGCAGCACGGTGGCTCCCAAACTGTATCAGACTGATCTGATTACAGAGAGGGTTTTTTTTGTTTACTCCAAATGAGCTATAAACTACATTGATATGTCACGTCTTAATTTGAAAATATGGAAGTGTAAACCAAAAAAATGTATCCACTCCATGGATTATGGTTGGACAGGTGTATTTTATTTCCCTTTTCCCACAGAAGTCAAATCGTAAGGGAGTTATATATCACCCCTTTACATCTGATGAGTTGGTGCCATCTACTGTTAATAAAGATATCATATTGCTTGGGGAGTGTACTGTGTGAGTTAAAAAAAGGAAAAAACCCTTTAAATAGGAGAGCTCAGATTTGATCCGTTATCCGACCAATGGGGTCACTGCGGAACCCAGAGGTATAATTTCTCAAATCTCAGGTGCTTCATTTTCAATCATTTCAAATGTCTGTTATATCTTTAATCAATTGGTTATTAATGAATTCATTCTATTGTTTTTGTTTATTTTTTTTTGCTTTTTTACCCCAGTCAAAAGTACCAAACTCAATATATGCAATTAATAGATATGAAACTATTTATTAGGTTATTATTATCCAAAATATCAAACTCTTTTTTTAAATTATTATATCATTATTATTTGTATTAGTATTATTATTATTATTATGATCATTATTGGAGGTAGGGGGGTTCTGTCAGTCATTTGTCTTTCGTTTTCATTTTGTTTTGCATAGTATGCAAATAGATATAAGTTAAGATGTTGCTATGATAGTTATTGTTTGGGTCTCTAAGGACCCAGTTAGTTAAATGTTTGTAGGATAAGGGTTAAATATCAGTTGTAAACTACCACATTCTATATTTACTTCAGCATGTCAAAACAAATCTACATTTCTTCATCAGCATATTAATAACAAATAAAATAACAGACATTTTGCTTATGTATGATAGCATTTAAGCAAACAAAGAAAAAAAGTATGAATTGATCTTACATGTACTCATTTCACATGAATACAAATTTGTGTCATCATTGTTTGGTGCATTTCCATTTTCTCATATTTTAGAAATACTGGACAATATTCCAGGCAAGCCTCATGTTTGCCACAAACAAGTCACAAAGCAGCACAGGCCTGCTGTATAATACAATTTGAACAGAGAATCCTTCCTCAAAATATCCTCTCAACGAGTGTGTGTTGCCACCAAGTTGGATTGTGGGAGTTAGGTATTCATTAGCATATCGGTGACACAGATTAACATACATTAACATACATTACGGCTGAATTAATCATGGCATGTGGTAGAACTTGGAGAGGCATCTGAAAACAGTCTGCTCTGAAGTCGATTCAAGGAAGAAAAGCTCACTGTTCTTGCATAGTAATCTCATGCAGCTCAAATAAAAGCACCGCATACAGCCGCAGCCTATGATATCTGGGCTTGTCTATGCAGCTTTTCATTGATTCCTCACATCAGCATCTTCCCTTTCCTCGTTGCGGCTGCTCGTCTCATTAGTGAAGGCTTCGGTTGTAACCTAGATGTATTATTTTTTTCATGGTGTTATATTACATTGATAAATGATGTTATTATAAATGTCTGCTTTTTAGAGAAATGGATTTGAATGTATCTGTTATGGGTGGTTGATAGTCTGTGACCTATGCTGCAACATCAGTAATAATAATCATTTGAATTTCTAACTCATTTAGAGTTTTCTGTTAACCAATGATAATTGTCCCTCACAAATGAACTCATTGTAACCACTGTTGGTAAGTTGGTCATGATTTTATGGGGACCAGAAAATAGGGTCAAATAGGGCAGAATAGTTATTAAACACTGCATCAGGACATGTTTTTATATGAATTACATATCAATAAAACGAAAGTCCTCCTGCATCCACAAATCCAAAACCCTTCTCAGCCAAGGTGTAGCAAATCTACCAAATGGATTGATAAATAAAATGGAGTCTCAAAGTGTGGGGATTTAAAGTAACACATCAAATGTCACTGATTCCATTATCAGCATTTCGGTCATAGCTACTTTTGTGCTTTGCTATCTCGTAGGAACACACAGCTGGGGTCCTATCTAGGTACCAACACTGATCTGCCTTGGGCCTGGAAGCACATTATGGAGCGCGCTCTTGGAGATGAACACTAAGCAGATAGTGCCATTCCTTCCAATACTCATCATTAACTACTGACTGCCAGTCATTTTTCTTAAAGCCTATATTCAGGCAAGGCCCTATCATTGGAGGTATGACCTAGGTACTGACCATCTGTTCCACTGAGTTAAGAATAATTGCGTTTAAAGACTATTTACAGTGTTCCTAAAATGTTGATATAATGAAAGCACCATGCATGAAACTGGAATGCAAGTGCCCGAGTGGCTAGTATCCTTTGAAAAGGGACATTTAAAGGCAAGCTGCAGCACTTGATGGACAGCTCATTCTCTAGGTAGCAACATGGAAAGGGGCTGACAACTCGAATTATATGGTTATTAGAAGAGTCCAGTCCGGCAGTATGGACCTTCAGAAACTTGCACAATAAGCATGACCCATCACACAGCAACCTTTTGGCCTGTTGGGAGCATGGGCATAATGAAAAGGAACTCTATTTACTATAGGTGAAGCATGCTCTCAAGCCTGTCCTTTTTTCCACAATCTGAATCCGTTTTGATTATTTTCAAACCAGTATTATATATGGAAACTAGCACACAAACACTGTTTCATGCGAGTGGGATCCACAATCTCTTTTGCTGTAAATATGTAACATTGTGTCATGTGCATTGAAATAACCTGGACAACCAAAGCAGATGCAAAATAAACTTAGCTACAAAGTGACTTTACTGGTTCTTAAAATAATTCACATTTATTGTAGGGAATGAGTCCTTACCCCAAGTGAAGGAGTTTCAAGTATCTCGTGGTCTTGTGAGGGAACAATGGAGCGTGAGATGGGCCGGAGAATCGGAGCAGCGGGTGCGGTACTGCAGTCGCTTTACCGCACCGTTGTGACGAAAAGAGAGCTGAGCCAGAAGGCAAAGCTCTCTGTCTACCGGGCCATTTTCGTTCCTACCCTCACCTATGGTCATGAAGGATGGGTCATGACCGAAAGAACGAGATCGGCGGATACAAGCGGCCGAGATGGGTTTTCTCCGCAGGGTGGCTGGTGTCTCCCTTAGGATAAGGTGAGAAGTTCGGTCATCCGGGAGGGACTCGGAGTTGAGCCGCTCCTCCTTCGCGTCGAAAGGAGCCAGTTGAGGTGGTTCGGGCACCTAGTTAGGATGCCACCTGGGCGCCTCCCTAGGGAGGTGTTCCACGCACGTCCAGCTGGGAAGAGACCAAGGGGTAGACCTAGGACCAGGTGGAGGGATTATATCTCTTCGCTGGCCTGGGAGCACCTTGGGATCCCCCAGTCAGAGCTGGTTGATGAGGCCAGGGAAAAGAAAGTTTGGGGCTCTCTGCTGGAACTGCTACCCCCGCGACCCGACCACGGATAAGCGGGAGAAGATGGATGGATGGATGGACATTTATTGTAATGTATTATTTATTGTATTAATATATAAATAAACCAACGTAATTTGAGCAAAAAGTTTGGGTATATTTTCTATCAGTGTGCTTGCATTGCCATAAAGGAGAATGACAGAAAGGAAATACAAACTTCCAAGTAAACCACTCTGCTTTGAAAACAATTTCCAAAGAGTGGACAATGTCCCCCTTATCCTCCTTGAGCTTACTAAATAATTCACTATCCATGGGGTAATTGCCATTTTTTCATCAGCAATTATAGTCCATAATGACCAAGAAGGGCACAATTCAACACCTTGCTACCTTTGGTATTGCATCATGTGCCACATTTAATTTGTCCCGGGAAATATAACACCATACCTGCTCTCTAAGCAGCAAGCAGTGAGGAACTGTGCACGTACTGCAGAAGTGCTAAAACTCAACACATTACTTACGAAAATTCCTATAACCTCAAATTCACCTCTGAAACTGAAGTATTTGTTATCCAGAGTCATAAATGCCAATTACTCTTTGAAACATAACATTATACAATCTAGTATTCTTCAGAAATAGAGTAACTCTTGCTGCTAATAACAAAATACAGTGAAGTGAAGGGAGCTGCAACGTATTGCATGAGATGACCTGAGGTTATGACTTTTATTTATTATTAAAAATACATACAGAACTTTTAGAGTACTATATTTTACTATTCAGATCTAGATCAAGATAAAGGGAAAGAACAACTTACCAGATGCATACAGATACAAATCACAACGAATGTATGCTGATGTTTAAATGTGGATAAACTCCAAAAATGCTGGAGGAAAGGGGATTTCCTGTTTCTTATTGAAGCAGTTGCCTCTTCCCTGTCCCTGCATGTCCCTACTGAGATAGGTTATTGAGTTTGACTTGAGCCAAGCATGTGGCTGCCAAAGCATTCCTAATGCAAAAACAAATACAACTTTCATTCAACAAACAGACACAACAATATAGAAACAGAATCAAAGAATAACCAATGCTGTACTTTTACAGCAGTCTCCAAGTAGACTGAATGACTTCACTGGAGTCATTTGAAGGGGGTGATATTAAGAAAATATGTGACTTTCTTCTGCTCTACATTTTGTTTGTTAGACTAATCTCATGTGTGTTACTTTAGAATTGTTTACCATCTGAATAGAGAATGTGTAACTGTTTAGATAATGCTTTAACCATACCAATACCCACCTCGATACATCTCAGGACATAGATTTTTATAAAACACTGTACACTAGGGCTGCTCAATTAATCGTATTTTAGTTGCGATTACGATTATGGCTTGCAACGATTACGAAAACAACGTAATCGAAATAAAACAATTTTTTTTAAATTATTAATAGTAATAAACTGTTAAAAACATACTGTTCACATTTTTTTTCTCCAATAAATGGATGTTTTTTTTTAAGTCAATGAATAATCGCATTTAATAAATCGCAATTACAATTATTGACCCAAATAATCGAGATTATGATTTTTGCCATAATCGAGCAGCCCTACTGTACACCATGCCTCTCGGTATAGCCGGACACTTTGTTTGTCCAACATGGTGGATGGAATCAGGGGTGTTTTGATGTGTTCCACTTCCTTAGGGGAACGATCTAAACATCACACAACGCCTGAACCAGGAGAAAGCCTGACAGCCTCAGAAATGGGAATGTCAGATATCTGAGATTTGTATGCTAGTTTTCTGGTTGTGTTGAGTGTGGTTTGGGTATGGGAATACTGAGGCCTTTGAGAGATTCAATACAGACATTTTGTTGATGCTTCAAAGATGGTCCGTTTGACATTTTGACACTAGTTCTATTAGCTTTGTCCATTTCCAACACTAGCTTGTCACTCAAAGTGAGAGAAACGCTGAAATCGCAGGTTTAATAACGGTTGACTAATCATGCGCGTAGGTCTGTTAAATCATTTTCAGAATATGGACCTTCATCCAATAACCAATTATGCTTTTAAAAAAAAGAGCCAAATGAATGATTTTTAAACAATGGACATGTTCTATCCAATTAGAATTGACATTTATGTTGGTAAAAAATAGAAGGTCAGTAAAATGCATGCAAGTCGCTTCTTTGTGTAAGCTTTGGAAATGATTGTAAGCTTTGGAAATTATCGTAAAAAGGACAAAGATGTGAGGTTAAATTACATTTTTAAGAGAAAGAGTTGTGAACACTGAACATCAAGCTCTAGAGAGAGGAGAAAATACATATTACCATACTGGTAGATCCCAAACTAATATATTTCCCAATCACAGAATCTAAAATGATAGAAACTATCACCCAAATGAGATGCCTCAGCAGAACAAAATAGTTATATCTGATAAAGCCAGTTCAGGCGATGGGGGGGGGGGGGGGTGGTTGCGTACTGCCTGAATTACATGCAAGGCCACCATTCTAAGGCATTTAACAAAAGGGTCATTGAATGGCGTAGCATGGCATTGAAATGGCAGTCTTGCCCTTGCATTGTGTGACACGTCACAAGATGGCAAAGCAGTATCTCTTTAGCTCCAAGAGGTCACGCAGGATGGATACACCACTAATCTCTGACACTCACTCTGAGATTGGGGGGGGGAGAAATTGACGCAAACTAGGGCTTTAGATAATTTTGCTATCCACCAGTGACCTCAAATGCAGAGACATCTCTGGGCTCTCTGTGCTCTGTCAACCAAATCCTTCTTACTGCTCGGTGACTTCAGACAAGGATACGTTTTCCACCCCACAAGGATAAATCCCGGCCAAGAACGGACTATATATTAATCTGATATTGTCTTTTTATTGTTTGGGGAATAATGCAGTGGAAAGAAAAAGATTGATCTGGCAGCTTGAGAGACTTTTATATTGTCAAATTGGTCCATTTACAGATCGGTGGATGTCTCTCTGGGGGGCATGATCTCACAATCCCAAGAACAAATGTGTCATCATGTACGAGTGTTCCTGAGTGTTTCCTCTCACTAAGAGAACTAAAGAGCAAAAGTAGAAATAAAGAGAACCTGCTAACTCACCATTAATGTATATTGGATTGTCAATCCGAACAATAAAACATTTATTTATAACTGTATTATAAAATGCTTTTTCTCAATAACATTATACATGCCGCTAATTTGAGTTTAACAGTTCTGGTTAACACGCAATGTATCCATTATTTCATTAAATACAGTTCACAAACTGAACCCACAGACGTCTCCAGTACAGAGTCCTGTGGACGGATAAATGGGGGCACGACTGTAACTGCTACCAGACCCCACGAGGGAATATTATCAGGAAGGTTTGTGGTTTCATTGATTTCAAGACTGCAATCATCCCCATCTGATGTAGTGGGCTGAGGGAGGATAAGAGAGCTCTGCAGTCAGCGGACCAGCTCTGTTTGACAGCGGGAAAAGTTCGAGATAAATTTAGCACTACAATTTTTAAAGTACGTTTAAAGAATTATTTCCCGCAACCACCGGATGTCAAATCATTCCAATGTTGTTCTCAACAATTGTGTAAAACTGTGTCTAGTCAAGTGTGTGTACACAAACACACCGAAAATGCAAGATTTGTGCAGTTACAAAATGTAGAGTACTTTACTTAAAATGTGCTCTTTTATTAAAGTGGTTTATAATGCATGTTCTCTTCTAATTTTGTCCAACAAAGCACATTTATATAGTGACCCCATTGCAATGCTTTTGAGTCAAAAATAAATGCATAAAGAACAAAACATATTTAATGGCTCTCACTAGAAATTATCTCTGTACACGTCTCTAACGGTGCTGTCAGGAGTGAGATTCAAACCATTAAGCAATTTGTGGTGAATCAGAGCACACAAAAATCATTTGAATGCACACTTACTGTGGTGAAACTTTTCAAAGCAGAAGGATAAGAATATCCTGATACTGTATTTCCGACAGGGAGGATCAGACGAACCAAAGCACCACCATTCTTGGTTTTACAAAAGGCTTAATAAATGATGATGTTAATGCCCTTTCCTCCTCTAACCTGCCAGGACAACATCTCCATCAACACGGCAGATATACGGAAAAGGGGGGGAGAATCATCCTTCATTCATCATGTGCATATTTAGGTTTTAGGTCAAATGTAGTACTACAAATATGCCACAGAAGCCCTCATAACTCTTGGCACCTTGACATCCGTATGATTTCAGAGTGTTTATTTCTAGGCTTCAAAACATCCACCATGAAAATAAACATGATGAATTAATCAGTTGAGCTTTAATGGGTATGTATTTACGGAACTTCATGTCGAAGCTTACTATGCCTGCGTGTCATACCAGACCTCAATCACAAGCCTCTGAGTTAACAACGAGGATCTCCATTGGTGTCCTCTGGCATTGTTCATCAGTATTCTTGCTGTACGTCAGTGGCACAAAGAGAAAAAGCTTTTTCTGCATAGCAATCCAATTTTCATCCAGTAAAATAACTACTATAAATGTAATTTCAAAGGGTTTCACACGTAATACTTATTTTATCAACATTTAAGAGATACATTTAATTTCCTGATGAAGGTTTCTCCTACATTTCTCCTCGAGCTGAGGTATGCTATCAGCATTATTATTTCTGCTATCAGTATTTAACCACATTTTCAGATGTCAAATCAAAATGTTTTTCACCAGAACGTATTCATAATAATATATTTTAATTACCTTTCGACCATTGATAGATTTAATATCTCAAATTAAAAAGATATGTTTTTCTTTTTAACAAAAATAGATGTTTAGTTAAGAATATCTAGTGACTATACATGCATTTGCATCAAATATGTTTTAATTGTTTTTATATTTACAAGAAAATAGCTAATGGAAATGACATACAATAAATAGAAAATGTCCAACAAATGAAACATAAATGCCACATATGCTAGCTATTAAGCAAAACACATTGTGATGTCAAAATCTGCCAAAATCACGCACACAGCTCCACAGCTCACAGTTTAACAACTAGCTTTAGCTCCCCATCAAAGCTCTGCCAGCAGCTCTTCACTAGTAATGAACTTCCCAAACTAACAGCAATCACTCAGCTTGGTGAAAATATCACCAGTCAACACTTACATCACACACAATGATTCGCCTCTGCTGCAATAACATTGAAAGGAAGTGCCTCCAATTTATCTTTATTAAATCAATATGGATTTGATAGCCTTACCTGCAGTGGGTTCTTTGGCCAGTGTTGGAGCTGTAAGTGTCTAGTGCATTGGGACAAGGGGAGATCTCTGGTTCACTTGTTGTTTGTCGGGGACCAGGGTAGTTCGCTGTGTGGCTGGAAGCGACACTCCTAAGGGCCCACTGTGAATAGAGGTCAGGATAATAGACACAGTCACACAACAAAGACTGATAATCCTGTCTCGCCCCACAGCTCCCGTGTTGCAATCAGACATTTTAAGGGCAGTTAAGCTGCAGCAAGGGGCGGCTGAATGAACCGCGGTTAGGAAAGACTCCCAAGCTCCCATTATGGACAGTAACCGGTGTCAATTTGCAGCAATTAGACCACTCAGATGTGTCAGTAGACAGGCCTCAAATTAATAAATAAATAACTTCGACCACAAGTGCTCGCTGATATAGCCTTTTGAGTCATTTGAGTCTCCCCATGGTCTCTTTCAGTGCAGAACACTTAGTCCTTCAAAAAGTGACGAGGTGTACCTTCTCCTCCCCACTTATCTAGTACGACCTTTGAGTAGAAAGAGTCCTTAGTGAGCAAGTTGCTTAAATGTGCTTTCACTGGCCGTCAGAAAAATATTTGTTTAAAGTGGCGAAGAACCTTTAATGATGGTTTATTATGAGTTGGATCTGCTGAGATAAACAAAATAGTAAGCAAAATCACTTGTACTATTATTTCCCGCACTACAGGATTTAAAGCTGACTTGAGAGTTAGTAATAACTTGAATATCTTGTGATATTAAAAATAATCAATAAATGAAGGCATGGGATACATGTATCTCTAGTCTGATACTGAAAGCTGTTGAAATGTACGGACCAAGGTTGTTGCCTTAGGCCTTGGAGTAAAGAGGAGCAAAAGAGTAGCCTCGGGCTCGCCACTGTGTTGTCTCTATATTTTTATGTGAATCATCACAGTCTTGAGGATGTAACCTCGAAGTTAGAACTGTGTTTTTTTTGCCATTTTCCATTTTTGGCTGAAATCATCACAGTAGTTAATAAGTACTTCTCCAAGTACGTTTGACTTTTGGGATAAAATATGTATCACTAAAGTCAACTTCTCATTAACAATTGTGTTAGCTAAGTAAATATTGATAACTTTGAAGATTACGTTTTTTGAGAAAAGACACAGGAGAGATCATTTATATTAATGACCTAATAAAACAGATGTTAGTTGTGGTGGTTTTGAAAAATAATGTACTTTATTTCATGATTTCAAGTCCTATATGATGGCCTTTTAGAGAGAACAAAGCAAAAGGACAGAAAGCAGTGGATCTGGATTTGACTTGGAGCACTCAATCAAGAGAAAGTCATTACTTCAGAATACGGGGTAGCTATGCTTTGCTGCTCGGCTTCAACTGAATACCTCACCTTTCACCAATGCATACATAATGTGCCAACTGTCTTTGATCTGTTGGAGGCGATACCTTCACAGGCATGTGGACACCTACCTCTGAAAGAAGAGGCTGTGCTCTGTGCAAAGATGTGTCAACAAGCATCACCCTCACAGAAATGTACTGAGGAGGAAACCGGGAACAAAGGGAGAGCATGGGATGGACAAGGGCTTTTATATTGCCAGTGGAAATAACACATGAGAATGTATTTCTATTTTTACTATGGTTGTAACCAATGATTATTTTCATTATCTATTAATATTCAGATCATCTTGTTAATTTATTGTACAAATACTGTCTCTAATCTGTCACAAAATATTAAAACATTTAGCATTTTCCCAAAGCCGAACCCTCAAAATCCCACGAGTATATTAATACTTCATGAAATATACAATGAAAATGTATAATTTTCATACAACCTTTTTTACAAAATGTACTTTTCCTGAAAATAGTATCAAGGTTGCATATACACTGCATATATGTTGCATATACAAGGTTGAGAGGAGTTTAATAATTGGAAAGTAAGGCCCATACTAATATGTTTGAATACAATCTGTGGTTAAGGCCAAAAGTTAAATTACAACGACAGCTGCCAAGGCTTCATCAGTATCCATAGTGGACACGTCAGATTGAGACAGCCCCCCCAGAACAAAAAATAAATTCAGTAGAAAGCCCGCTGTAAAAGCCCTCATCTGTGTCAGAAGGTCAGATTGGGTGACTGTTCCTGGACAGTCAAACACATAGTTAAGTGAGCACACAAAGCCATCCTCTGAGAGGTAGGAGCAAAAAGAAGTGCTCCTTTCAGACAGAAAGAAAAACAGAAGTCTGGGTGACTTTCAACACGACTGCTTTAACCAAAGTGCCCAATCAGTGTGAAATGAAGGGTCACTGTGTAATAATAGCGATATTAAAAGCTGTTATAATTGCCTCTCATTTCCATTTCAGATTTAAGCTGTGAAAATATGAACAGAAATGGCCCAGCCCTCACTGAGGCAATTTATTTAATCCTTATTCACCGCTGTGAGGTGGTGAGGAAATTGAACAGAGGCTGCACGAGGCATTTTGCTACAGAATCTCTTTTTTATATTTCATGATACAAATACTTCATTATTAAAGCCCAAAACTATGCAGCAGAATATTGTGTTCAACCGTTAAGACATCTAGTGAAATGTCTACAAGAGCAAATAAATCTTTAGTTCTCTCTACATTGCAGTGATTGAGAGTGAAAACAGGTTGAGTTTAGCCAAGGGAACTTATTAGCAGAGCTTCCCTTGTGGCTGAACTTCCAGGGAAAAGTAGGAAAGGCTCTTCTTCTTCAGAGTTGGCAGTAATGCCGTAAGCATCCTCTATTGGTTAAAAAAAATAAACTTCAAAAAGGCCAGTCCCTAATGAAACGCACCAGAGAGGCACTATCCTAATTAATACACAACCTGTATGAATAACCCATGTGTATACTAGTGTTCAATCTTACATTATAATCATAACTTGCATTGCACAATATTCTACCTACACATACATGAACTCAGGGGAATAGTGGATTCCACTGTACTCGATACCATGATGTATGGAGATGCCGGTGTGGAAAACATCTGGGTATGTTTATGGAGCTTTCCTTTCTCTCAACAGAAGGGTTCATCTGTAGAGGCATGGGAAATAAAGCCAGGCATTATGCATGAGCCCGTGTAGATGCACTAACACAGTAAATAAAGTAAGTGATGAAGACAGCCAGGCTACATCACAGTGTTAACCTTGTAACTTGGTTCCTTTAGAAATGCAATTCATGTTTAAAACAATATTTGTACAGCTTTAATTGACAATTAAAATTTGATTTATTATAGTCTCAAATGTTTACTGTTATATATTTTTTAAATGTTGTGTTATTTTACCATTACCACAAAACCCAAAAACATTTAGTTTACTATCATATAAATCACAGAAAAGCGCACATTCCTCATATTTGATAAACAATATGAGCTTTTTGCTTGAAAATTACTGAATTATGATTAAACTGTTAAACTGAGGTTTTGTGTAATTTTGCATCAGTTTGTAATCGGCATCTTGTTGATAGCAAAATAACAGCAGATCATCACTTAAATAAAAGCCCAACCAATAATTAGGCAACACAAAATGAAGTGCAGATGTATCCCACTAGTAAGTTAAAACTACAAGTATACAACAGAAATGCTAAAGTTATATTTGAGATCATTTAGAAATGATCTTCCATTATGAGACTTTTCCAGAGAGCATGAACACATTTTACATTTAAATGTAAACAAACTACATGTTTACATGTGTACGTGTATGTGGCACAAATAATGCAACAGTGCCAGGCAATAAGCAGTTCACTTTCCTCCAGAACCAAATATTAATTTAGGGCCCAAAATGTAGGTCAAATTACGTGACCAAACTTGCTCTATTGTAAGTTACAAAATATTTATATTATAAAATTGTATTGGATTTATTTAACTATGTGCCCCAAGGTAAAAAGTTATAAATTAATCATGTAGTATTTGGGCAAACAACGGGAAATATGCAATATTTAGCAAAAACAAGAACCACTTTAAGCCATTCAGCCGTTACGAAACTACTGTATTCCCAAACAACAGCAGCTTGAACCTTAAAACAGATTGCTGGGCCAACTAAAAACCACCATGTGGGTACAATAATAACTCATTGTCCACAGATACATGGGCTGTGGCAGTAATCTTCAGATCTCCTCAGTGAGGAAATACAGATATTTGTAAAAGCACTGAGGGGATTAGGCAGGGTTTTCTACCTCCTGCGGCACAGGGCCCGAGTCATGCTGCGAGCACCAGGAGCTCCCTGGAAGTCTGCGGAGGAACGAGAGGATCTGACCTTGCGGCTGCATTATTCTGATATGACCCAAACAAAGCCATCAGCATGGGACCAGCGTAGGGGGTGACATCTCTGTTGGTCTCTTATTCTCCCTCTTACAATGGAGATTCATATATAGACAGAATTTGCAAGACAATCTCAGTAATGTTACGAGCTGTACATTCAGAATCAGAATGAAATTATACTACACTTAGAAACAATAAACAGATTGTAAAAGTATGTATATGCTACGACAAAACGGTTTCATTATTTCTATACATGGCGACTGCACCTTATTTAAAAAGGCATATTAAGTGAGAGCATTATTTAAAAAATGTACAGCAGTGTTCTGAACAGGATATTCCCCAACCTATTAGCTCTCACTGCTGATGTACACATACAGCTATTAAGCCTCAGTGATTCTCCAGAGTTCATTTCTAATGAAAAATAAATTGAGTTGCTCCCTACACTTTCATAACATTTCCTCCTCAAAATAAATGGGCTCCTTTATGAGAAAAGACACACTGTTGTTAATGATTTTATAAGCAGGGAGCCCACCTGACATCCTGTTTTCTATTACTGTTCTTTATTCAATTTACAGGGCGCGCTGCAGGTGACCTAACCTATAAAGGGCACTTCAAATTAAATTATCAGAGCTCCTTGAAATTTTATAAATTCAGAATCGGCCTCACAGAGGGATCTCATAGCAGAAACTAATGGCTTCACCTTCAGCTTTACATAAATCAATTGCACCAAAGGTTAGAACACATCATGCCAGGATGTATCAATGCCGTTTCCAACATCATAACACGTAGTACATTTGGAAGTGTCAATGGCAGGTGTATGAGGTCATACGTTACAAAGTTTGTGTCCCTTGCATGTAGGCACACACCTATGATCACTGAATGTGTCTTAAAAATGAACACACATTGTTTAAGTCAATCGAACAATAATAATGTCATGTCAAAGTAAATATATTTCATTCAAAGCATTACAAGGGATATTGGCTTTGAGGGTTGATGCGTGTACACGTTACATGGTTAAATTATTTATATAATACAATAAACCTATAGGTATGTTAAAATATGAGTGAATTCAAAAAAATAGGCAAAGAATGTGCCTCATTTATTCTTTAAAGTCATAAAACCATATAATTGGTGAACATCCTTTGCCTCAAGCATCTAAAATGTGAATGTAACTGCTGTTTTAGTGCTATGCCATTGTAAATTGACTTTCTCTTGGAGTTAATGAAGCAAACAAGCCATTTGAAGAACATACTGTGGGCTTTTTAAAAATGTTGATGTTTTTTTTAAGTAGTACAACATTTTCATTAAAAGTAAAACAAATAATCAACAGAATAATGAACAGTGGAAATAAGTAGGGATGTCCCGATCACCTTTTTTTGCTCCCGATCCGATTCCGATCATTTGATTTTGACAATCTGCCGATACCGATTTTTCCCGATCCGATCATTATGCAATGCATTAAGAGAAAAAAAGGTAACAGATAACGGATGGTCATCCAACGCGATGAATTCAGCTGTCTTGGCTGTTATTTTGTTGGCCTTTTCACTGTTCTGGGGCAGTTTCTCTTTCCTTTTAAAAGTCTCTGAAAGCGTCGGTTGGTTCAGTGCCGTTACCTGAGTGGCCGCTGTGTACTCGTCGTGTTGTTGTTTGTGTTTGTTTCTCTGGTGGCGTATTAGATTGGTCGTGTTGAACGTAGCTCTGTTCTTTCCACCATGCGGAACCTCCGCCTTGCAAACATTGCATCTGGCTGTTACACTGCCTTTGCTTTCAATTTTATAATACTTCCAAACTCCTGACATTTTCTCTGTCCCGACTCCCGAGTCACCAGCTGAACGGAGCCTCTTGTTAGCTTACTGCTACTATTAGACTCTGCGCCCACTCTGTTGCCAGATTTAAGAGAAATAAGCAACCAGGTCTATGAAAACAAGCCCAAAAGAAGCAACACATACATGATGTTGTGTAATTTTAAACCAAAACTAAGGCCTCAGGATGACTTTAAGACGTGAACATGGTCATTTTTGTTTTGTAAATTAAATAATACAAATATTTTATTAAAAAAAATAATAATAATTCCCGATCCTCGATTTTTTTCTCCCGATTCCGATCTTTTGAAAATCACGTGATCGGGTCCGATCCCAATCACGTGATCGGATAGGGACATCTCTAAAAATAAGTGTGTTATTTACTTTAAATAATAACTAAATTACATTTAAGTATACATAAAAGGTAAACGGTTTAGTTCTATTGGTTGGATTGCAATTATTTTTAAAGTGTAAATGCTTTTGTCACAAATGGCTTGAATATATATATTTATATACAGGACTTTTATGCGATATTTCCTTATCAATGCAGTTGGAAAAACTGAATGTAAAAGCAATATTGATAATCTTATTGGTGTAGTTGTTACAAGGGAAAGTGTAAAGCTTTGTCACCTCAATAGGGTCCCCTTTATACTTGAAAGAGCACAAGCTCTTTCCAGTGTCATTTTGTCCCAGTGTCATTTTGTTCCAGTCGCTGAGCTAACAAGGGGTTGGTGGCAGAAAAAAAAAAGCCCAATCAGTAACACTTGTTGCACCTGAGAACATGGAAATGTTAGACTTCTGTGTTTGAGAAGATGGAAAACATTGTCTCGTAAAGAAGTCGGGAATATGGATAGGATCATTCAACTGTGTTCAATCTGAGTCAGGACAAGTTCCTTTATGAAGCAGTCGCCCGTGAAAGAAATTCATTTGTAAATTGCACCCGATCTTTGGAGAAACTGCTCCCTTTTAAAATGTCTGTCTAGATGCAGGATTGACATAGAACAAAGTCTATTTGCCATAAACAAGGGATTTCATCTGAGTTCAGTTTAATTCTGTATTTGCCAATAGTGCAACAAGCACAAAACTAATCTGTTCAGTGGCGAGCCGTGACTTTTATACCTAGGCCCTCTGACCCCCCTTCCCTCGAAAAAAAAAGAAGAGATATTACGTCACAGCGTATACTTCAGCGGAATATCAAAACAGAGGGCCGGGGTGCAAAACGCATCAATGACAGCAACCTACCTTTGATGATAAATCACTGAAACACAAAATCCATCCTCCTGTCCTGTTGGATGAAGCACTTGCGGGTCATTCAGCTGATCCTTTGCCACTCCAGTTTATCATTGTAACTCAATCTTGAAAATGACTCGGTTAATAATTTCGCAACGATGTCATCACTATCACTGAAGTGAGCCATCATGAACGAACTTATGCTAATTATAAATATATCGATTCGAAAATAATAAAAGTAGGGTAGACATGTGGATATTATCCGTCTGAACAAAACGTGCATTTATCTACAGGTTCGTTTTCCACAGATCTTATTTCAAGCTATTTTCCAAAATCCTATGGAGAAATCCCATTGCTTTCTGTCGAGGGAATCCGAGCGAAGCTTACTTCCGGGTTTTAGGACGCGTCACTGCACCACTTGCATAGACCTCACAGCGGGCGGAACTTGTCATAAAGTCCGCGAAAATAAAGCCCGCTCATTTAGAGGGAAGATATGATTGGTCAATTGTACTGTCATTTGACATTACTCTCTCATTGAGTTACTATAGCTGGCCCTCTGTGAATGTAGAGAGGGACCAACAAGCTCTCCCGTCTTCACATAACTCGCAGAGACGGCATTTAACCCTTCACATTCCAACAGAAACTGAACAGGCAGATTCGAAGGATTTATTTATTTGGAAATATTATTTTAAATACAATTAAATCAAGTTATGTTGGTAAAACTAATAAAAAATATTTTTTAAAAAATGTTTTTTTTTTTATGTTTTCAAATATTATTTCTTAGAATATCTTAGGCCCTCACAGAGGGCCTAGAGGGCCCTGATGGCTCGCCACTGAAACTGTTAGACAGTTAATTTTCACAACAGTATCCTTTTGCCTGTTTTTAGACTTGCAGTGATTAACATTTCATGTATTCACTTCACCCACTCGCCTTGTTGACTTGTTTGACCTTCTACACCCTTAGGAGTAGGGATGCTCCGATCGGGTATTTTGGGGCCGATCGCCGATCCGATCGAGTGGGCGGGGCTATGTGGATCTTCCATTTAAAGTGATGTTTAAAACTCAGTTAATGGGGCTCATTTTTATATTGCTTCAGTTTATAATCGTAACGGATCGAAAAGTTCAGATTAATTGTTCAATGCATGATGCGCTTTCACAAACAACAACCAACACAATTATTACATTCAAATGAAGTACATTATTCAAGTTTACATTAACTTTGGATAATATGCTCTCTGCTCATCTTTGTACTTGCAAAGCCAAATAGTGCTTTCATTTCAAACCGACTTGATTATGAGCCTGTCAAACAAACAAGCTATGTCAAGAAAGATATACAAAAGAAAATGTATCGTTTTTTTGTAAATCAACTGGAATCCTCCCCTTATAATGGAAATAAAATGGTCTCAAATGTTTTATTAAAACATGTGCGATATTGTATAGGGACAAACCCTTTGACCCTCGAAACAATTTAGCAAATTGAAGCTGTACTGGCCTTTAACACACCAGTGTAACACATGGACAAGTGGGGCCCCAAAAAACCTCTTAAGCGTAACTCAGTTGAGGAATCACTGCTTTTAAACCGGCAGGTTGGCAGTCATATGAGTCTGTAAAGCATGCAGGCTTTTGCCCACTTGTCTATAAAAATCTGCATGAAAAATCTGTGTAATTAAATGTTAAAGGCCAACACTATTACTATACAACATTCCCCAATTACTACTGGATTACATTTCAGAACTGTAGACAATTAAAAAAATTAAGAATGTATTTTGCTTACTTAAAGTATATTTGAATTTACCTGTACTATCTGACATTAAAATCAAGTGTTTATCGAGGTTACATTTGTCAGAGTCAAAGTCCCTTAATATTTAGAAAAAGGTTATATATGGGCATAGATATGTCTCATAATTATTTGTGTGAACATAAAAATCATTTGTGTGTAAATATGTGATTTGTAAATGTAAAACACCATCCACAAATGCATTTAAAAGATTTGCAAACTCACAAATACATTTGCAAGTGTAAAACGGATCTGCAAATACGCTAAATATTTTCACAAATAAAAAAAAGATCTGTGAATATCTCTTTAACATTTACAACTTTCGATCAGGCATTTGTGAATCCATTTTGTATTTGTCGACCAAAAATGCGCTTCCGGATCTCAAATCTCTGCTCGCGGATCTCACATTTCTGCTTGTGGATCGTCTTTTTACACACACGGAATTTTGAGAGATATTTTCGGCCGGTCTCGGCTAAAATCTACTCGTGTCACTCGGTTATTTTCGGAAACCACGTGATGGCCTGCTGATGACGACATTTCCGCATGATTTCAAAGTAAGAGCATGATCGTTTGTTTAATGCTCTGTTTTTTTATTATAATGAACAGCGGAACGTTAGATGCATTCTTTATCACCATCATCATCATCATCATCATGTTATACAGTTAGTTTGTGTTAGTTTATTGGTTCAATATAGCATATATCGAGCACATGCATTGATGTTGAAGTACAGGCTGTACGTGGCTTTCGGATCCCAGGGGGAGCAGCTGGCAGCGAAGCAGCCCAAATAAAACTCTTTCTTCATTGTACCTACCTACCTACCTACCTAGGCGTTTAGCCTACTTCAGGCTTGGCTACTTCAACAACGAAAGTGCTCGATATATGCTGTATTGAACCAATAAACTAACACAAACTAACTGTATCACTATAACATGATGATGATGATGATGATGATGATGATGATGGTGATAAAGAATGCATCTAACGTTCCGCTGTTCATTATAATAAAAAAACAGAGCATTAAACAAACCGCCATGCTCTTACTTTGAAATCATGCGGAAATGTCGCCATCAGCAGGCCATCACGTGGTTTCCGAGTGACACGAGTATATTTTAGCCGAGACCGGCGGAAAATATGTCTCAAAATTCCGTGTGTGTAAAAAGACGATCCACAAGCAGAAATGTGAGATCCACGAGCAGAGATTTGAGATCCGCAAGCGCATTTTTGGTCGACAAATACAAAATGGATTCAAAAATGCCTGATCGAAAGTTGTAAATGTTAAAGAGATATTCACAGATCTTTTTTTTATTTGTGAAAATATTTAGCGTATTTGCAGATCCGTTTTACACTTGCAAATCTTTTAAATACATTTGTGGATGGTGTTTTACATTTACAAATCACATATTTACACACAAATAATTTGTATGTTCACACAAATAATTATGAGACATATCTATGCCCATAGTTATATAACAATGAGGCCCGTCACACTACACATGATGACCATGTGGCACACTCACAGGCTGAAGGGGTAAATGCTGTGTGCCGCTCCGCTCATATTGTCCGGATGTGAGAGGAAGCAGTCCATAACCTGTCTCCTGTCCAGCAGGCAGCTGCTTGAACCAAGAGCACCCCCCTGATTTCCACTCCATCTCTAAATCTACGTGAGCAATACATTGTGTAGGTGGCTAACACACACTTATTGCAAACAAATTATCAAAATGAGTTCCGGTTTGCCTTCACATGTACAGTAGTGACAGTCAAGCAGCAAATTACTTTAGGTCCAACTAAAAGGGTGTAATATCAGTCTTGTTAGAATGAATACTTCATGATGACAATATTAAGATGTCTGAAATCATTCACTACTCCCTATATAAATCGGCATTTAATAGCTAAAGTGAACCATCATTTGCAATTTCAGACACTTATGCACACATTTAATAATCAAGAAAAGGTGTGCTTTTGCACTTCTGTAAATGTGTTAAATATGTGTGCATCTTTATTAGTGACACATTGCATTTTGGGACCATGGATGGATACCACGTTTTTTTCATTCCATAACCCTTTTCCAATATATACAAAGCGTCTTTTGCGAGAGGTCAAATGTAGGAATTTTTTAGAGGGCTATATAAGGCATACATTTCACAGTTCGCAAGGCTTAGCTACAGCTCTGTTTTATGTTTTTTTATGTTGGATTTCAATGTACTTTTGCCCTGCAGCTATCCTGCGCACCTCCCAGGCTATGAGCTTCGCAGTAGCTAACGTATGCCTACAGTCCCCTTCCTCTTCGCATTAAAATTGACAGATTCACACAAATGCCAAACGCATTTAATATTTTCCTTGCTAAAGCTATTAGTTGCTGGCTGCTCTTGGTTAGACATATTCAAGCTCTTTAACTAAGCCTCAGTATTTCTGTCCTTGTGAAAAGTTTTATAATGTGGCACAATTATTTTAGTGGCAGACATACAGATCTATGTTGGATCGTGTAGTTGCACTGACAGGTTACTAGGACCCCATACCAAAAAAAAAACTATTAGGATTGTATAAAACAAAAAGGACCAAGGCAGATAATGCAATTGCATCCTGATATTTAGATAAATTACACGTGTAGTCAACCAAAAAGTACTTTATTGTAAAGGTGTCAACACAAATATAAAAGTAAGATTTAATTTATTTGTAAGTCTGTTTTAACTTACCACCATGATGTTGTTCTCTTGGGAATAATCGGAATAATCACGTCCGTTCCACTTCTGTTGATAAAAGTCCACCGATGCTTCCATCTTGTTATTTACTCTGCCAGTAAAAAAGAATAGACAGCAGAAATCTAAGGTAAGTGTATTTTAATTGGGATAACTCGATACTAAACGGACTGGTAACTAGACAGCAAGTTAAACTCGCAAACATATTTACAATAAAGGCAACACACATTTCAAAACACGTATTTTTGTATTGGTTATTAAAGCCCGGTTACCAGCACACGTTGCCTTGTGTAATGAGCTAGCTAGCATGAACCTTACTTTAGCTGGCAAGCTAATGGCTAACATGCTAGCGAGCCGAACATGCTAGCACTTTACGGTTATATTAACAGTTAACGGTTATAATATTTTTGTTTTACTCTCTTCTGGACCGTTAATTGTACATAAATACATTAAATAGGTATGTACATAAATACATTAAATAAAGAGCTAACGTATATAATTATAAGAAAAAAGCTATCCAAGCTAGCTAATTAAAACAAAACAAAAATAGGATGTATGTTAATCTTACCGTCTAATAGTTTCTCAAAACTATCTGCAAACCAAACCATTCCTCCGTTTGAGTTTGTATTTGTGGAGTGGAAGGCCAAATGAAGTGGATGGTGAAATGCAGCTTACATGCTATGATAGCTTCCTCCATTGTTGTCACGGTTGAGTGAAGGAAGCAGGACCCAAGCGCAGATAACTTTGATAAACCTTTATTTCAAGGCTAAAATGGAACGACTACAGAAAAACACAGAACACTCACCGGTGGAGTCCGTCACCAACAAAAGAAGCACCGACACTGAACACAGCACGAGACAAGACTAAATACAGGGAGGGCTAATTACCAGACACAGGTGAACACAATCGGTAAACGAGACACAGGTGAGGAGGGAGGAGAAAAACACAAGAGCCACAGGTGAACACAATTAGCTAAACGAGACACAGGTGAGGAGGGAGGAGAACACACAGGGACACTAACGACAGGAGGAAAACATGACAGAGAACAGTGAAAACACCCAAACTTAGACAGAACTGTGACAGAACCCCCCCCTCAAGGGACGGATTCCAGACGTCCCTAAACCCCAACACAAAAATCCAAAAAAAATCCAGCAGGGTGGGTGGAGGGGGTCCGGAGGAGGGACGTATCCCTAGGCCACCAGGGTGGGTGGAGGGGGTCCGGAGGACGGGACTAAGCTGACCGCCCAGGAGCCCAGTAGGGGACCAGGAAGGGATCTCGGGCGGACGGCCCGGGGGCACGGCAGAAGCCGAGAAGGGGGACTCGGGCGGACGGCCTGGGGGCAAGGCAGAGTCCATGGTGGGGGTCTCGGGCGGACGGCCCGGGGGCAAGGCAGAGTCCATGGTGGGGCGTAGGCCACAGCGGGCGAACTCAGGGGGCCGAGCATGAGGGCGAAGGCAGCGGCAGGAAGAGTCAGGGGGCCGGGCTCGAGGACGAGGGCAGCGGCAGGAAGAGTCAGGGGGCCGGGCTCGAGGACGAGGGCAGCGGCAGGAAGAGTCAGGGGGCCGGGCTCGAGGACGAGGGCAGCGGCAGGAAGAGTCAGGGGGCCGGGCCCGCGGACGAAGACCGCGGCTCACAGAGGGTCGGGATCGAGGGCGAAGACCAGACAGCTCCGGAGGCCGGGCAGGACCCGGTGTCGGCCGGACAGGAACCGGAGCCGGCGGGACAGGCTTCGGCAGGATCCCCCACGGAAGAGGACCAGGAGTTGGCAGGACCCCCAGCAGGAGAGCGGTTGGCGGGACCTCCGACGAGACAGGACAAAAGGTTGGCAGTACCCCCGGCAGGAGAGTAGACGGCGGGACCTCCAACGGCACAGGACACAGGGTTGGCAGTACCCCCGGCAGGTGAGTAGACGGCGGGACCTCCAACGGAACAGGACATAGGGTTGGCAGGACCCCCGGCAGGAGAGTAGTCGGCGGGACCTCCAACGGGACAGGACAGGGGGTTGGCAGGAACCCCGGCAGGAGAGTAGTCGGCGGGGCCTCCAACGGGACAGGACATGGGGTTAGCAGGACCCCCGGCAGGAGAGTAGTCGGCGGGGCCTCCAACGGGACAGGACATAGGGTTGGCAGGACCCCCGGCAGGAGAGTAGTCGGCGGGGCCTCCAACGGGACAGGACACAGGGTTGGCAGGACCCCCGGCAGGAGAGTAGTCGGCGGGGCCTCCAACGGGACAGGACACAGGGTTGGCAGGACCCCCGGCAGGAGAGTAGTCGGCGGGGCCTCCAACGGAACAGGACATAGGGTTGGCAGGACCCCCGGCAGGAGAGTAGTCGGCGGGGCCTCCAACGGGACAGGACACAGGGTTGGCAGGACCCCCGGCAGGAGAGTAGTCGGCGGGGCCTCCAACGGGACAGGACACAGGGTTGGCAGGACCCCCGGCAGGAGAGTAGTCGGCGGGGCCTCCAACGGAACAGGACATAGGGTTGGCAGGACCCCCGGCAGGAGAGTAGTCGGCGGGGCCTCCAACGAGACCGGACAAAGGGTTGGCAGGAACCCCGGCAGGAGAGTAGTCGGCGGGGCCTCCAACGGGACAAGACATGGGGTTGGCAGGACCCCCGGCAGAGGGCTAGTCTGCGGGACCTCCAACTGGACAAGACATGGGGTTGGCAGGACCCCCGGCAGAGGGCTAGTCTGCGGGACCTCCAACTGGACGGGACATGGGGTTGGCAGGACCCCCGGCAGAAGACTAGTCTGCGGGACCTCCAACTGGACAGGACATGAGGTTGGCAGGACCCCCAGCGGAACCTCCAACGGTACAGGACATGGGGTTGGCAGGACCCCCGGCAGAAGACTAGTCTGCGGGACCTCCAACTGGACATGAGTAGGGGCTTGAGTGGGGACTCGAGAGAGGGCTTGAGAGGGAACTTGAGAGGAAACTGGAGAGTGGACTCGAGAAGGAACTCGAGAGGTAACTCGAGAGGGGACCTGAGAGGGGACTTGAGAGGGGACCTGAGAGGGGACTTGAGAGGGAACTCGAGAGGAGACCTGAGGGGAAACTTGAGAGGTGACTCGAGAGGGAACTCGAGAGGGGACTAGAGAGGGGACTTGAGAGGGAACTCGAGAGGAGACCTGAGGGGAAACTTGAGAGGTGACTCGAGAGGACACTGGAGAGTTGACTTGGGAGGTGACTCGAGAGGACACTGGGGAGTTGACTTGAGAGGGGACTCGAGAAAAGACTCGAGAGGGAACTCGAGAGGGGACCTGAGAGGGGACTTGAGAAAAGACTCGAGAGGGAACTTGAGATGGGATGAGGGAAGGGACTAGAGAAGTGACTCGAGGAGGGACTTGAGAAGTGACTAGAGGTGGGACTGGAGAAGGGACTAGAGAAGGGACTAGGACAGCTGGGGCCAGAGCTAAGGCTGGAACCATGGCTGCTGGGGCCAGAACTGGGGCTGGAACCATGGCTGCTGGGGCCTGTACTGGGGCCGGAACTATGGCTGTGTGGGCCGGTTCTGTAGCCGGAACCATGACTCTTGGGGCTCGGATTGCTAGCCTGGACTTGCGACTCCTTCTCCTAGAAGCCGCCTGAAGGCTCCGTGGACCTCCAAAAGCCAGCCGAGTTCCAGAAAACGCCTCTTGGACAGGAGCAGGAACTGGGGCGGAAGCACTGGTTGACTCCAGACGGAACACACCGAGACGTTTATAGTCCGCAGGCTGGAAATCACACGCCCAGATGAAGTTCAACATCCAGTCAGGTAAGAACTTCACCAAGTCCGGTTTCTCCATAGCCAACCGGTGCGCCTCTACCAGAGCGGCCTCCTTCTGCCGAACACTGGACGCTCCCCTCCACCAATCATAGCAGCAAGCCAAAGCAAATGAAAAATGCTGTAATTCCAACTCAAATGGGTCATCTGCTGGGTCCATCTCTGGTCGGTGCTTTCTGTCACGGTTGAGTGAAGGAAGCAGGACCCAAGCGCAGATAACTTTGATAAACCTTTATTTCAAGGCTAAAATGGAACGAATACAGAAAAACACAGAACACTCACCGGTGGAGTCCGTCACCAACAAAAGAAGCACCGACACTGAACACAGCACGAGACAAGACTAAATACAGGGAGGGCTAATTACCAGACACAGGTGAACACAATCGGTAAACGAGACACAGGTGAGGAGGGAGGAGAAAAACACAAGAGCCACAGGTGAACACAATTAGCTAAACGAGACACAGGTGAGGAGGGAGGAGAACACACAGGGACACTAACGACAGGAGGAAAACATGACAGAGAACAGTGAAAACACCCAAACTTAGACAGAACTGTGACAATTGTGGTTTATCTCAAAGGTCATCTCCATTCAGCTTGCTATTGGTTGACGGCACACATTTGGTGTCAAAGTTCAAAAAGACATGAGAGACAAAATGAGAAAAACATTTTTTGATTTTTAAAGAATTTATTTGCAAATTATGGTGGGAAATAAGTATTAATTTGGTCAATAACAAAAGTTGTGCCAAACTACGCCAAACGGCTGCGGAGGGAGACTCTTCCCCCCCCCACCTTCACTGGAGAACTGCGCTAAAACAGCTGATCACAACGTTCACACTCTGTGGTCACGAAGTACTCCACTTGCATTTGACTTCATTTGCACAGTTTGAAGTAGTTCCACGAGGAATCAATCGCACGTGTGACAGAGAGGGGGGAGGGGGTCGGTGTGTAGCAGTGTAGCAGTCTGCGCAGGTGTGTAGCGCAGGTGTGTAGCGCAGGTGTGTAGCAGTCTGCGCAGCCTGCGCTGCTGGCTTCCTCCAAGTGTACAGTAAAACAAACTGGTGGTGTGACCAATGGCCATTTACAATTATTAATACTATTACTATTATTAGCATTAATCTATATTTTTGGTTAAAACTAAGCCAGGAAAAAAAAAAATAACATAAATAATAATAAAAAAATATATAAATAAAATCGAATTTTAAAAATAATTTTCGATTATCGAGACTGTAACGAATATTCGAATAATTGAATAATCGCTGTCATCCCTATTAACGAGTGGAGGACAGAGGAGGCTCTTAAAGAAGAAGTTACAGGTCTGTGAGAGCCAGAAATCTTGTTTGTTTGTAGGTGACCAAATACTTATTTTACCGAGGAATTTACCAATTAATTCATTAAAAATCCTACAATGTGATTTCCTGGATTCTTTCCCCCCATTCTGTCTCTCATAGTTGAAGTGTACCTAGGATGAAAATTACAGGCCTCTCTCATCTTTTTAAGTGGGAGAACTTGCACAATTGGTGGCTGATTAAATAATTGTTTGCCCCACTGTATATAAAGTATATAAATATAGTTTTTTTTTTCAAAATACCAAAAAGATCCTGCATTTTAGCCATGCCTCATTTCGCTCTATTTGCTCTTTCCAGCGCTGTTTTTGCAGGGGGTTGATTCTGTGAGCTGCAGCTGACAGAATCCCTTGCAGGAGAGGGGAGCTTGCTCTGAGATCAGCTGCTAGGCTGCAGCGGGGAGAAGAGGGGGAGAAAAAGAGATCTCCGTCCACCGTGTTTTATTCTTATAGAAGTAAGAAGAGAAGTAATGGGGCAGAAACCCTCCTTTTTACGCAGCGGTCCAGACATAGACCCTGACTTTTCCGAGAAAGTTTCCAGAAAATTAACGAACATGGCTGAGCGCGATGTTTTCATAAAGCTGCCGGAATTCTGGGGAGCACGGGGACAAGCACCTGGTGGTCGACCTGGGTGGCAAGGCCGAGCACGTCTCGGTGGACCGGGTTCACCTGGACTTGGACCAGCCGGTGGTGCTGGCTCGACCTCCGCGACGGGGCCGCCCCCCGGCCTCGACCACTGTCACGGATTTAAGACCTGTTGTTCCGGTCCCTCCCCTTCCGGGGGCCGCACAGGCGGAAGTCACTTTTCCGACTCCCGTGCTCAGGAGTCGTGGGGGTCGGCGTGTCGTTCCTCCCCGCCATGCTGATTTTGTTTATGTGTGAATTCTGGGGGGGCTTGTGTGGTGACACCATGTGGGACCATAATTTACCTTGCTTATTGTGTTGCCACACGGACCCTTTAGTGAGGAACACCTGTAGCTTTAGCTGCCATTCCTACTAGCTCATCAGGCAGAGCAGTTCATGTGTTAACCTCTCTGATATTAATGGATAATAAAGATTGGAACTCCATTCTTAATACACCGCCTCCGACTCTCTTTTCACGGCACTACAACATACAACTATTTTTAAATCAATAAAATCATTTTCTAAATCCATAAAAGCATTTCAATTAATATTGGTAGTCATGTCGTTACTTTGTCGAGAATGTGGCCATGTAATAAGCAGGATAATGTGCACATTGCATGATCTAGATCCCTCCGCTTCGCATCGGGCTCCTGATCAGCCTGTCGGTGTTCTTTTCCCCATAATGACCGCGTCGCTGCACATTATCCCTTACATATTATTATAGAGTCATTATTCATTTGTTTTAAAGCAGGAGGCGCAAAAGCTTGCCTCGGGGAGGGAGAAAAAAAGCCATAGCGGAGAATAAACAGAAGGGCAGCCATGGCAACCATGCAAGGGAAGTCTTCTTCGCTGCTTTTGTGGCAGACTACAGCGTCACTTATGGTGCGTTTCCACTGCAGCGGGTAGCTCGCTTTAAGCGTGCCGAGCCGTGCAGGGATTTTTGGTTGCGTTTCCACTTGGCCTAGTTATGGCCCGGGGCTACTTTTTCACCTTTTTTCTGGCCCGACTAAATTGTGGTTCTAGGGCCAGGAACAACCAGGCTGAGTCGGGCTGAGTATGCTAAACTAGAGAGAGAATCGCTGGCATGGGGGCTACAACTACAACAAGATGAACATATTTGACCGTGATTTAATTGTAATACACGTTTCAAAATGATGCCGAAGTAACAACATACTGATACCGGTAAGTAAAAACCATGAATTAACGCTTTGACAAGTCTGCAGACAGACGGCAGGCGAAAAACCCTTTTAAAATGCGTGCTTTCTAAATGGAGCTTGGCTAAGCTAACGTTATATATGCTCCGACCGTCCACACTCACAACAACGGCCTATACAGACATAAATAAACCAGCAACTGTATTCACCATGACACAGGCAGTCTATGGTTTGTACTTGTTTAACTTTTGTCTAGTTTCTGAACAGATATGAAGAGCTGTGAGCTCTGAGTGCTAAGAGCTAACGGCTGTGTTGTTTTTCTGGGGCTCTCATTGAAGATGACGTCACGGCTCCGCCTACACTGCTATAGTAACTACCCCAGTTCCTAAACTGTAATGGAAGCGCAGCATTAAAGTGAGCCGGGCCTAATAAGGCCTAACCAAACCGAGCGAGGCCTGTAGTGGAAACGCGCCACTACAGGCCTAGCATATGTACTCCAGCGCTTTCGAGCAGCAATGGCCAGCCGTGGCCCAACCTCTCATTCCCCTGATAGGTGGAGAATTGACCAATAGCCGTAGCGCCACTTTACTGACGTCAGTAAAGTGTTCAAATCTGGATCAGTCTGTATCAGATCCGTTGCAGCCCCTTATTTAGAGATCTGGGTATGGAGGAAAATAGAGAGGGTTGTGTTTTCTGACACTTGGTGAGTTCCCTGGAACACCGGGGACACATATTCATGTATAAAAGACGTACAAAAGTGCATTTTGCATGATAGGTCCCCTTTAAATAAACAATGTTGCCGGGTACATTCGTAACTGTGAATGCAACAACAAGAGGCCATAATGTATAAGTTTGATATAGACAAATACATAATCAAGTAAACAAGGCTACTCTGGATTTTTGCATTAAGAAGTAGGCTACAAACAGTGGCGGCCGGCCCATAGGGGCGCTAGGGGTGCCGTCCCCCCTCTTCCCACATGTTTGATTGTCATTAAAAATGTAATTAAAAATTAAAAATATATTTAAAAAAATATATATATATATTATAAGGTAAATATTATATAATTGGTATCAGTAAAATGTATAATCTAAAATAAAATCTTGTTTAAAATTGTGTTACGATGTCTAAAGTTACTGATAAGTCACATGTTTCCTGCCTGGCCGCAGCGTGTATCATTACCCTCTCTCGTCTGGGCGGTAAGAAAGGGGCCCTCAGCCAGAGCAGCAGCAGCCAACACATTGCTGACTGTTGCTATCTGTAAACTACGCCGCCGAAACATAATTTCAGCCAATCAGCGTCGTCAGATCTGATGCTCAAAGGACGGCAATTTCAGCGCCTTAGAGTTGGTTATGGCTAGAAAGGATCCATCTTGTGTAAAACTCTCGCGAGAGTTTGCGAGTCACGTGGCTGAATGTTTATGTTTGACAGACAGCCTTTCAGTTACAATCGTTAACATCAGTGGGCCACAGCAAATGATGGTGAGAAGCTAAACTATCTATTAATTATGTAAATTACAGGGAGTGTGATTGTAACTGTGTGTGTGACTAGCTGGATGCAAACAGGTAAACGCTGTCTTTTGTTTCCCATGCTTGCTCTTCAAACGGCCGGGGACAGATAGGCCTACTATGTGCCTGTGATAAATAAAACACACACACACACACATATTATTGTATATAGTTGAGTTTTGACAGCATCCAGCAAACTACATTGTTTGCCTTAATGGTCTGTTTTCTAATATTTCTGTGTTTCTGAACCACATCTATGTCTGCATATAATGTTCGTATTTAGTCTCCTGATTTTAAATGGGAATTAAATCATTTGAGTGTTCCCAAAGAACCGGTGTTCTGCAGTTTGTGTGGGCCTACTGTACTGTTGCACAGTTTACTGTAGAAACTATGTCCAGGACAAGGTATTTGGAAGTTTTGGAAGATTCATAGCTAACCACCCTGAAGATTATGGAGGTATTGATCAGTCTTCTCATATCTCTAACATCACCAGAAGTCATAATTTAAGGGGTCATTTCTCAACATTTTCCCCGTGTGGTTTATTCACCATTACAATAGCCCCACCTAAAATAATTTCCACCAGCCGCCATTGAGTACAAATATCATATTTTAAAGTCTGCCAATGGGTTGATATTTAATTTCAATTCACATAAACTTTTTAAGATATTGCCAAGTTTGTCGGTAAAAAAATGAAGTGATTTTAGCAACGCAAATTGTTTTTTGTTTATTAACAATGACGTATTTCCCAGTGGTGAAAACCCTGCTTTGCTAAACCCTTCCAGTTTACTATTCACCCAGTTTGGTAAGCTTATGATTTATAATGCAGTAGGCCTTTATGTGTACTTCACGGTGAATATTTGGTCTCCAAAAAAATGTGTAAGCTAACAAAGTTTCTTCGAAGGTTTCTTTTTTATTGGTCAGCCAAATACCTTGTAAAATAGCCTACTCCTGAAATTGTGTTGATTTGTTGACTTTATAAGAGGATATTCTTGATCCTCTTATCTTCCTCTGACAAACGCTGACAAAGTGACTAAATCTCATTTTCAACCAAAATTGAAGTGACTGACTTTTGCTCTCGTGTTGCCTGTCAGGTGTTATTTCAGTTTAGGGTGGATATTTCCTCTGAATGAACTGCAGTCTGTTTAGTGAAAGCAGCTCGGTCTTTACCTACAGTGAGTGTAATGTAAATGTTGAAGGCTTCTCTACTCACACAGCAGGTGGCAACTCTGAACCCAGGCAGAGGGCGTACTTTGTCTCTACAACCTTGTGTACTGAAATATTCAAAAGCTCCAAATGTATGAGTCAGTTGCTGCCATCTGTGCCCCAGCGTTCAGTCCTCCCATCATGGCTGAACATAAGGCCAAAATCAGAACAGATATGTGTGAGAAGTGTCAAAATAGATCCTCCAGTGTGCTCTGTATTGCAAATCTCAATATCGCCTGAATAGCGTAAACAACACTCTTCTTTTGTTCTCACAGACACACACACACACACTCAAACCCACGCAAATGTCTGCTGCTACAGAGTCAACATTTCCATATTCATGAGAGAGGAAAGGAAAAGAGGAAACATTTACACAAAACTGCCTCCACACAGTTGAAGAGGTCTTTTCTCTTAGGTGACTTTTTTTTTTTACAATGTCATTGTGGAGAAAGCAAGCTCCTGTGAGCTTTACACATTTATCATTAAATGAGAGATTTCCTGAGACCAAAAAGCTGAAGGAGTGGTGCAATCAGTCCAGGTTTGTTCTAGAACACATCACTTCCTTCCTTAGCATTAGGAGAGTGTCAGAGCGAGACATTCAGATGTGGTTTCACCAAGCACTTTCCCAGGACAGTAATGCTGCACAATTCTAATAGTGTCATTCAAAGCAGCTGCCTTTCTCAGCAATAAACTGAACGCCTTGCCTAAGCAATTCAAACCGCCTCCACAGATTGCAATACAGTCAACAAAGAACTTATCTCCCAAGTGAAACTATTCATCAATCAATGTGTTTGTGTGCCAAAAAGTAGAAAGTAGTATGAAAAGACCTCAGTCACACCTGAGTGCTTACTTCTTTGTCTTTTGTAACTGTTTCACATTTGAATTCACCTTTCCCTAACAGCCTTTGCCAGTAAAAATCTCCCCTGATACAACGATTTGAGTATTGAAATTCTTGGATGTTGTAGATTAGCAACATTATAAATTACGCACTTGAGATGGATTGCTTTGAAGATTTCAAGACGTGCCAAAAAGTAACCTAACACAACTTTGTTTTGTGTGGGTCAGTAACCCATCAGAAAAAACTAAATAACACCCAGCCCTGCTCGTTTCCTGCACAGAGAATGGGGTCATTAATCCATGACAGGTGTCAAAGAAACAAAACTAAAATGTGTTGTTTTTATCGCTTATGTTCAAAGCCACACTCATAGGTCTATATAACTGCAGCACAAAGGGCCCTAAAATGCTGTTTATATAAGCATACTATATTACACTACTGTTACTTCAGCCAGTCTTTTGGGCACTGTGCATAGAAAAGGGAACAATGACAAACTGCTCGATGTTTCAACAACTTTCTAAAAGGCATATGGTATCTTCAATAGAGCACGGTTTATGATCAGTTTAAAAAGCAATTAAAAAAAGACTGAATCTAAAAACTAATTGTGCTATTGTTCAGACCAGACATTAAATAGTTTCCAGTGTTAGTTTCACTTTCTTTTCTTTTCATTTAACTGAACAAAAATCAAGTCAACATTTCTGTGTATGCCCCAAGGCAATCATCTAGTTGTTTATAATATTAATAACAGCAGTGAGACACACACATTCCCAATTGATCTCTGTCTGAAGAACATTGAAATGCACTGGAAGACACACAGCGCAGGAATGTGTGTGTGAATTTGTGTACAGTCCTTTGCGGAAGGGAGGGGGTCGTCCTTCCGTGGAGTTAGTCGGTGTTGTTTTGGCCTGTGTTTACACAGCCCTACTGTACGTGTTCAAGTGAGAACAATGTCGTGGAGTCTTCCAAAATGGCGACAGGTCACTGTGTCAACAGTGAAACAAAAAAGTGGCTTACCACAGCTCAATTTTTTTTTATATTGGGTGTATAGTTGGACCAGTTGTTGTTTGGTGCTTTGAGTTGGAGCAGTTTAGTCAAGGGACCGTGCTGCATGTTTTTCAAAGCAGATTAAAGATCAAGACAGGAAGGGCCAGGTTTAGGGAAACAGGAAAACTGATGCAAGGAAATGGACTACGTCACCAGCCAGCCCACCGCAGTCTGTGCTAAAAGTAGAATCGAGACCAGCGCAAGTATGGAGTCTTTGCTCAAATCCCCAATGAAACTTATACTTTTGACAGGTACGTGAGCTATTATCTCCTCTAGTATGGCAGGTGTCTTATATAGGGAGACGATGGTGGATGTTACTGTGTTTATGATGTCTATATGTTGGCTATGATAACTTTGGGCTATGTGATGGGGCAGCAGTTGAGTTTTATATGAGATTTGCAAATCATTTAAAAATTATAATTGATGTTTTTTTCAGTGTTCGTTTGCTGCATGAGGTGGATTCTTAATGTGTATTGTGTCTCAATGGATTAGTTTGGTGGTTCGCGTATGGTTACATGCAAGATAAAAATGCAATTTTTACTGGAACCACACATGCTTAAAGAAGCAGCAGTGGCGTCAGAAAATGAGTTAGACATGATTTAAGTTAAACTTACGCACTCTTGTATATGATATTGTGTCTACGCAGCATGGCTTTCCGGTCTGATGGACCCATGCAGCTTCTCTGGCATTTGTGCTTCTTGTCACCAACTTGCAACATGCAACGAATCAAACGATGCCTGCTTCTGCAACCATGGATATACTGGCGATGGAACAAGGTTTTGCAACGGTGAATATAAACATACAAAAACAACAGTATCTCACTGAGAGTTTAGCAAATGATGCAAGCGTATAACCTTGTGTCTGGCTGTCATTGAAACTTAGACTATTTTTGGAAGCCTTTGTCATTTGTAGCTGCTCAACATCCAAGCAGACAGAAGTATAAGGCAGGCATTCCTACACATGTCGGCTAATTTAACATATATTTGGAGGGTGATGGTTGACTTCAGGGAAAAAACAAGGGTGTAGGCAGTTGAAAAATATAGGCACTAGATGTGTTAATCTTCCTAAACTGCCATGACTTAAACACATTAAATGTTACATTTGAAAATGTAATTTTGTAAATGTAACACATATCAGCATGTTGTGTACAGTAATAATCTTCTGCAAATGTTGTCTCTAAAATATGAGATTGTTAGCCCAAAGAAATACTCATATTCTTGTTAAACAATGGTAAAAAAACTGAGTAAAATATTCGTACCATCAAATGTAACTTTAACTTGTAACTCTTGTGCTTGAGCTGAACTTTCAAAACACAAAGGCACTGTGTGGTTGAGTTTAAGTTGGATATGTAAAACATTTAACTTATTTATTTAACTTCTTCTTCTTCGTGTTCTTCTCCGAACTTTTGAGAGTGTGTCAGTGTTTAGGAAACTGCAATATTTGAATTCCCCACAGCCTCTTCACATCATTAAGAGTTAAATTCAAAGAAAACACTGCAATGTATAAAGATATCTCCACGATACAGCTGTATTAGAAGCTTTTTTAATGGCCAATGCTGCCTCTCTGTCAGCATTGTTAATCCTGTTATGTTTCCAGGCTGATTAGAATTCCTGGAACACGTTTAGTTTCCTGACCAAACATGATCACCATCACAGTACAGCTTACATATTTCAAGAGCCAAAAGTAAATCAAAAAGTGAGCACTACAAACACTGTGTAAAGGATTTTTTGAGGTAAAAAAGCTGAATGAAGTTCCCTAGTACCAGATTTAAAAATAATTCAAAGAATTCAAAATGTATGAAATGTCAAAAGCACCCAATTGTAGCATATGCAGTTTTAATGGATACAATATAATTGATACATGAAATATTTGCCATGGGTCCTTTATTTAAAGGGGGGGCAGGGATACTTGGCCAGTCACTTTATAGAAGACAGGAACAGATACAGCAGACACAGGCCTATCCCCAGATAACCTGCCTGGAAAATAATAAAATGGCTTATTTTCTTCAGATTAAATGCATCACTTTATTTCAAAAATAGAGTGACAAAAGCACTCTACTGTGTCCTTATAAGTGATTCATGGAGTGTGTGGATACCGTTTTTGCGCAATAATGACAGCTCAAGGGTCCCTTGTGTCATGGAGGTATTTCCCCTTTGAATACAGTCACCTCTCTCCTCCGAGCAGAGGATATCCTATCCCGGACAATATATGTGCAAAAGGTACAGAGGAGAGGAAGAGCAAAGCGTCCATCAAAGACAAGTGAGAACAACTGTGGAAAGTCTTACCAGGTCATTTCCAATAAACAGAGTGAAGCGAGACGGAGGGTGGGTTTGAGAATAAAGCTGGAACAGCACTTTCTAAAAATGTGTGGGCCCCGGGCAGCGTTCACAGCAAACTGCCCTGTATAGAGCTTTCTAAACAAAGGGCAACAATGAAATAAAGTATTTTAGTTTTTTCTCAAAAGTCAAAAAACAACCACTAGTGAAATGTAACTTAGTACATTTATTCAATAGCTGCTCTTAAGTACAATCTTTAGGTACTTCCATGTTACGATACTCCATACAGTAATACTAGTTTTGAAGGCAACATTGTACTTTTTACTTTACTTAATTTATTTGACATTCGCAGCTTACGTTACTGGTTAGTTTCCAGTGTTAGATTATGAATACACACAATATAAATCAACTAACGAATGATAAAGTATTTTTATGGATTAAGTTTAACGAACATGGTGAAAAAACACAACTGAGCGTCATCAATTTCAAATAAGCACCAGGACCCAGAAACAAGATCGTATCAAAGTATTCCTAAATATAGTCCATAGTCAGAGATGCATTTAAAGCCCAAAACTGGCCTCTTTGGAATTCAATCTGGAAATATGTTCACATGTGGATCGAATGGGGTTAGTTTTCACGATATTCATACATGGATTAATATAGGAAATCCACATTTACCCTATAAATAATCTTACCAAATCATCACTCCTGAATTGACAGCTAAAAGCACCACATGTGTTTAGTGCTTGCTCTGGTTTCCTTTTTTGGAGAACATTCACATAGGCAATCCTGCCACCATGCCTCAAGCATGCCATGCTAATTTGGGTGTTCTGTGGTGCTTCCTATTTAACTCAAACGGAAATAGCTTAACTGCAGTATTTTAAGTTAAACATAAAGGATTAACATCACTGTTTGCAAGTGCTCTCTCTGATAGGCCAGCCATTGTGCATGTTGAAGACATTCATTGTTGAAGAGGCAAAGCAGAGATTTATATTTTCTTCACCGGCTGAGAGACCAACATGTATTTCAGCAACAAAATATGTAGTTTTTCACGGATGCTTTGTCAGTACTCCATTACAATTATCTCAAAATGTCCCCCACAGAAACTTACAAATCAGCTAATTGGAACATGTCCAGGCATTTCTCTAGAGTATCTTGAAAGGTCTTATGGGAAATGTAGCAGAAGGAGGACTGACACATGGTAGACTGAACACAAGTCAAATGGGAAACTATTACAGTCCAATTAATCAAAGAGCGTACTGTGAATAAACCTTTAAATATTATAGATCAATTAAATAACTCTTACCTAGTGTTTAAATATAAGAAAGAAGATCCTTGTCCAAACAAAGGGGGAAGTACATGTCTTTAACTTGCTGAATTAGTAAATGCTTTTGTAGATGTAAATATGTTTTCATACATTTGTATTTGTACCAAAAAAGAGGCAAATGTCTACGAAGTGTTGAGCTGTTATAAGTGTTAATTCGCCTGCTGGTCAGTGTGTATTTACACAGTCTGGGCTATTCACAGCAATATTAAAGCAGCCAGTAAAAACGGGTTTTATTGTCCCCGCTTTTCCAATTTTCTAGTTTTTGTGGCATATTTTTATGTTTATTTTCTACAGCAATAACCCAGTTTACTTTCTATCCTTGTTTTTTCACCACAGATGACAACGAGTGCCAGAATGTGACCAATATCTGCGGGGAGAGGGGGAGCTGCACCAACACAGCAGGCAGCTACGACTGTACATGTGTCTCTGGATACACATCGACAGGACTGGCCAAGTTCCAGCCCAACGATGGCACTGAATGCATCGGTAATGTCCAATTCGCTCAGAATTATACATGTAAAGGCATTAAGTTTGGTCACATACACACATACTGACAGAGGACCTCACATACCAACAGGCTGGATATAATGGTTATTTGTGAAAGCAGCAACCACACTGCTGGGAAGGCGGCGTCAGGATAGTGTGTGTGTGTGTGTGTGTGTGTGTGTGTGTGTGTGTGTGTGTGTGTGTGTGTGTGTGTGTGTGTGTGTGTGTGTGTGTGTGTGTGTGTGTGTGTGTGTGTGTGTGTGTGTGTGTGTGTGTGTGTGTGTGTGTGGCCTAGCATTACTATACTTGTGGGGACCTACATCTGTTTACATAGTCACGTGTGGGGACTCGCCTCCCTTATGGGGACAAAATGGAGGTCCCCATGAGGGGAATCATTAATTTTAGGGTGAAGACTTGGTTAGGGTTAGGGTTAGACATGTGTTGGTTATGGTTAAGGTTAGGATAAGTCTCCAGGAAATGCATGTAAGTCAATGTAATGTCCCCTGAAGTGATGTATACATAGTGTGTGTGTGTGTGTGTGTGTGTGTGTGTGTGTGTGTGTGTGTGTGTGTGTGTGTGTGTGTGTGTGTGTGTGTGTGTGTGTGTGTGTGTGTGTGTGTGTGTGTGTGTGTGTGTGTGTTTTGTTTTCTCTGCAACTGTGTACTGAGGAGGATAAAGGTGTTGGAGGTGATTCTTCCCCTCGGCCTTTCACTTCCTTCCTAGCTGCTATTCTGAGTAACCACCCGAGATCCTTTGCTCCATTTGCAAAAGATAAACTACACATTCATCCCATGTTGTAGCATTATGTATTCCTACAGATATCCAAGTTGGTGGCAAACATTATTTATTACAGTGCAAGCACGTACAGTAGCTGAATTTATAAACCGGTTTATGAATATTCAAATGTGTAACATGCGTGTACGATTTCCAATTTCTCTTCCTGAACAATAAAACAGTGTATTAAATTTAATGAGCAGGAAAACTCTTTATTTGTAGGAGATCTTTGCTTCACTCTCAGCAAATTTCTCCAATTTTAAGATAGAAATAGAACTAAACGTCTGTATTTATTATGTATTTGCTTTATGTTATGTTGTGAGTTTTGCGTTAATTATATGGTGTTGGTCTTTTATTGGCGCTGAACCCTTCATTTGCACCTCACAGATATTGATGAATGCCAGTCAGGACAGATCTGTGGACCAAACTCACTCTGCCATAATAAGAATGGATCCTTCTATTGCACCTGTCAGCGTGATTACATCCCAACTTCAGGCACTAAGCACTTTGATCCAGAGACAGGCGTAAGATGTAAAGGTCGGTATGAGGATGGAAGAGCTCACAAGCACACCGACACACAACTGGCTCTTACATCCAAGGGCATACATCTTTCTTCATCTCTCTCTTTTTATTCGTTTTTTTTTTTAACTTTCTCTGTCACAGTCACACAAACCACACAGGATTGCATTTTATAGATTTTTTTGGGAGAATCTATTATGCAATACGTCAAGTTAACGGTGAAATCTGCAGTTTTCTGATGTTTCAGTTCATAACAAAGAGAGTCCTGGGATCTTATGTCTGCCGGTTTTAATGCAATTTAGAGAATTTACTATGACATGCTTTATAATGGTAAACTAATGGAAATCAAATCATCCATCATAGAGATACTTAAGGTAATTGTTGTTTTCCAGAGCATCCCCTAAAATACTGCCACGACAACATCGGGTGTATCACACAGACTGTCAACAAAACACTTGAATATGTAAGTATACCCTTCCTCAGGATTTCAGCCAAATAAGGTAAACATACATATGATGAGAGTGCCCTCTGTTGGAGAGAAATAGGATTACCATGAGATGAAACACACAGAAAGTATATTGTACAGCGAGACCACGAGAGACTGACACTTGCTGTACAAGCATATTTTTTTCAGGCGATTTTTAATTTGTAAATTTTGTAGTGCCATTATTCGTCCTATTGACCTAGAATTGTGCTATTGTTACTAGAGAAAGAAGGAGATTATTATTATTTAACTCTGATTTTGTGACCAAATACTCACATGCTCTCCGGCCTTCAACTTCAGATTTTGGCATAGTTCATAGACGTTTAGAAGGTGGATACAAGTATTGTTTTAAATTTAAATATATTTTAGATACACTTTGAGGTTGCTATATCTATGAAATAAAGACTCATTGCCCGCCCGCAGGTGGAAATCTTAAAAGTTAATTGTCTATTGCTTTTTTTATATTTAATATGTCAGGTCTAGACTGTTTCTCTGTAGGGGGCAACGTTTTTTTCTGAGAATGACAAAACAGCTCCTCCTAGTGGGAAAACTAGTTGAACAATATTGAGTATGTGAGTGAACCATAGACTGTATGGACGTAGTGTCCGTGACGTCACCCATAGGATTCTGCAGAGTTGCGGTGAAGCCCTTAGTAGGCGGAGTCGGCCACTCACGGCTCGACTGGGACGTCAGAGTCTAATCCCGCCTCCTCCTAATAAGGGCAAAGAGGCGGAGCCGAGGCGGGACCTGCTGCCTCCGAACTGGAAGTAAACAGAGCGAGCTCAGGCTAAGAAGCTAAGCTAACTAAACTAAAATGTATATGTATGTATAAAGGGTTACGTCCTTAGCTGGCTAATAAGTAGCAAGCTAAGCTACCAAGCACACAAACACCTGGGAACGGGTTAACATGTATAATATTATAATTTTAGACTTCTTGGAAGTTCTGTTAGTACATTCAAGCGCACAGCACAACATTTTAATTGTCTGGTATTTGTAACAATATTCCCTAAAAGGCACAATCACCACGAACACGGCTAAAGGGTCAAGTACAGTAACTACAACTAACTAACGTTGTAGCCTCTATGGTTGTAGCCTAGCAGAGTGGACAAGTTGCTGTGAGCTGACAGTGAGGCATGTACGTGTCCATCAAAGTGACCACGCCCTAATATATGCAAAATATTTAAGGCTTAATATTAATTAAACAGATGAGTTGAGAAAAAATGCACCACCCACACAGTAGTCATGAAGGGGGAATCTAACTATACAGAGAATATGGTTTTTTGAACCACGATGTAAACATGTTTATTTCTGCTGTAAATTTGGGCATTTTAACATGGGGGTCTATGGAGATTGCTCCCTTCTGCAGCCTGCTCCTACTGGCCACTAGATGAACTGCAGTGTGTGGCACCTCCGTATTGGCGTCCAAGCTCTTCCCCAGAGTTTGCCGCTTGGAGTGAACCACATATCAGTTTCATATAAAAAGAAAAGATGGAAAGCTACAAATGTATCAGATTGTGTGATTTCACAATTTCACAGTATCTATCCAACAAAATCTACAATACATCAAAGGACAGGTTGTAAATTGTTGCAGAAAAGTGATATTATAAATACTCTCACTCAAATACCCTCCCCCCATCCTACCATCCTAGATGAGCAACATCACGGAGCCTCAGAGTCTACTGAAGGAAATCGTCATGCAGACGTCCGGCGAGCTCACATCGGTGCAAGTGATCGCATATGTTGAGGCCTTGTGTCGATCTGCATCAACCCTGAGTGCGGAGGGAAAAGATTCCACTGTCAAACCGTCCGTCATCAACTCCACTCTCACAGTAATCTTTGTTTAGCATTCTCCTTTCTCAATCAACGTTTGGAGTCCTGCCTGAACAGCAGTTATGCTTTGAACTGGTTTTGGAGGGGAAAAAAGCCACTGTATACAATCCAGTTCTAACTTATCTAAGAATGTTGCTAGTATGATATGCATTTCTGGGAAATACAATTTAGAGACTTGAGTATTGTTGGATCTAAGATGAAAGCTGCTGTATTTTGGGACAATATGTAAGATAAATAGATGCTTAAACAACAATGATGCAAAATGTGACCATAATTGAACACCAAAATTGTCCACTTATCGCTCCCTTGCACTAATTAAAAGGCTTTTAAAAAAAACATATCCTTCAATTAAATATTTAGACAAATCTCTGTGATATAGGTTCCTATGTGCAGAAAATAATAAAAGCCAATCATATCCAGCAATCATTGCAACATCAAGGGAGAAAACTAATGTTTAATCATATCTAATTAGACACATATTTCAGTACAGGCATATGTTACATGTTTAGCTACTGTATCACACACATGTCATGCTGATAAATCTGTTTTCTATAGAAATTAGTGAAAGCAGTAAACAACTTGGTGGAGAAGGATGAACTGGTGGCTTGGAGCCGAATGAAAGAAGAGCGCCGGGAACATACCATCACCAAGCTGCTACACACTGTTGAAGAAAGTGCTCTGAGTCTGGCTAACAACTACAAGACTCCAACTGAGCTTGAAATCAAAGCCACGGAAATGGGTGAGATTATTATTAACACAGGGCTCTCCAATTATGTTAAATTGTCCTGCCATTTATTCCCACCTGTGTGCAAAAAAATGGGGTTTTGGATCATTTTTATATTTAAATTCCTTGACATCCTTGACTTTTTTTTCTCCTCCACCACAGAATTGAAACTCTTCACTTTTAATGCTCGTCACACAAAAGCCAAACTGTCTGTTACAATGGGAGGAGATCACATCAATCTAACTCCAAAACTGAGACCAGAGGAGGACAGAAATGGTAAAGAAGCTACTTCACATGTTGGAAACAATTATGTGACCATCTGCGTGCTTGGGTGTACAGGGAGTACTGTTTTGCTACATGTTGCCATATGCCACAGTGCGTTTAAGCCAAAGAAAAATCAAGTATTCATATCTTCTCTGTCATGCTCTATATACCAAAATATATTGCTTGATATAAGTCCTTATTTTTGCTGATGCCTTCGGAGACATATAGTGGCTTCAATACAATACAATCACAAGCAGGACTACTTCTTCCTAATGGAAACAACACAAACAAAAGAAGGCTTCTTTTCGAATTAAAAGTGAAATTAAAACTTGGCTTTACACCCACATGTAGAAACCAATAAATAAAATCAATGATGGCAAGTGATTTTATGAGACTTAGTGTTAGTGTGCTAATCTAGTTATGCATTCACAGTTGGTCAGATTTGCATCCAGACTTCTCCAAAACATGTGTATCCATGATATGAGGGAGTTGTAATTGACCTGAAAAGTTTGATTACAAATACAGTAAACTAAGTTTGACTCCCTCCGGTCTTTATTAAACTTGTTTTTGGTCCATCAGGAAGTGTGTCAGCGGTGTTTGTGCGGTACGACAGCATCAGTGACATCCTGAAGCCGAGCGGCGACCCAGGTGTCACCGACTACTCGCGCTATGCAGAGGCTGGGGAAATCACCGTCAACTCCCAAGTCATCGCAGCAGCCGTCAGACCTGCTGACGTCTACCAACTTGACCATGTCACCTTCACTCTCAGACACAACGAGGTAAAGATACATAAAAGAGTGCTGCTGAGGCTGCCTACATTGTTTCCCCACTATTAATATTCACAAACAAAGGGATAGATAGATAGATCTGTGTTAGTATTATTGCTCTCATTATCAAGGTTAATTGTACTTTATATATATTTGATTTATTTATAATAATCTCAGTGACAGATAGATAGATAGAAAGATAAATAGATAGATACATAGAAAGATAGATAAATAGATAGCTTGATAGATAGATGGATAAATATATATATAGATAGATTTATAGATAGATTTATAGATAGATACTTTATTTATCCCCCAATTAATTTGTCACAGCAGCATTTTGACAGTAAATCTTCAGGAATGACCCAAATACTTGATTAAAATACAAATACATTTTAAAAACAATATGTCCATATTCTCAGTAATAAATACCTTTTATTCAGAGGAGTAACTAAACACTTTAACATATACAGAATACATATGCTTCTTCAGAGTCAGTGTTTTCACCCAGCTATAGCAGCCGGTGGATCTTCTTCGTTTATCAAACCCTTATTGACTAGATCTATTAAAGCACAATTTGTTAACTCAGCCTAGACTAAAGTAGCTATTTGATGACATCCAAACACTGTTTAGGCATATTTTACCCTTTCCTGCAACCTTAAACTTGCTGCTACCTATGATTTGTCACATACAGTATGATTAATTTAATCGACATTACAGTATCTTCCGACATTTTGAAACATCATAATCTACCTTGTCAAACTGCAGAAGATCATTGCGCTGCGTTTTGCTTTGAAAACGGCTTCCTATTCCCACACTGCCTCTCGCAGTAACTTAATAACTTCCAGAGTTTCCATTAAAGTCAAATTCAAATAAACTCACCTGGGAGGAGTAGTTAGTGCTTTGTGTACGTTTTTTTTTTTAATGAAATTTTAGGATTTTATTCCATGTATTTCTTGTAATGACCTTCATGTTCAGGGGAAATGGAAGAGGAAAGGTGAATAGATGATGGAGGAAAGCGGAGTAATGAGGGAAATAACCCTAAAAGTTAATGTACTGGTATTTTCTTTTAAGATAATTAAAATGTATGAGAAAGTGAAATCATTATTTTTGTTGGACCCTTGAGGCTTAAGCCTAACAAAGGAGGTTATGATTTATGTTGAGCAGCTCAAATCCTCTGTAAATTGCCTTTTAAAGAGCAACAATCAATAATTTTGGCTCCATTTCCGTGTAGACTCTTTTCCCTTGGAGCACTTGGGGATTTTTCTACGCTTACACCTGTTCAGTATTCTTGTGACACACTCTGCATGCATTTATTTGAGGGAGAAATGTGGTAATTTAAGGGGTTAAATCGCTAGTTTTTACAAAAGAAAATCAGAAACATTACAACTGGACTGTTTGAGAATAGGAGTCAATCTGATGTATATACACAGCTTTGTTGTATTTCATGTTTTGTGGCAGTGGTCATTTTTTACCAAAAACGTGGTTGTTGATCATTTTAATTCAAGTACATTTTCACATTTAATGGAATATATCAATTAATGGAAAATAAGTTGACCTCTTCTATGAATGCAGTATGTCATATTCATATTAATTTGCCCTGCTGTACTGTTTTACATCCCAATGAAGTGGTTTTTCTGCAAAAACACCCACAATGAGCAGTAATGCACGTGACCCAAACATTCATGTTGACCCAGCGTTCTGCATGAGGACTACTTGGCATTTTATTTGTTCTTACATTAGTAATAAAGTTGTGAGACAACAAAAACTAAGAAAAGCCAATAGAGAACAACATAAATGAAAATGTGAACCCACAAAAATGACACTAAAGAAACATTGTAGAACATTTGTATTTATTACAATTAGAATTGAATAGACCAAATTGAAATTATTTATGATTTATTTTCAATCTGTTTACATTCCCATAATAAGTCATGGAGTCTTTAGTTGAAATCAATAATATTAAGTTCTACAGTGAATATTTTATAATTGTTAGGGTTATTACTGTAGTTTATTATCTAACTCAAAGTCAGTCAAAGTCAACTTTATTATCAATCTTCCAGTTTGTGTGTACAGACAGAGAGATCGAAATACCGTTTCCCACAATCCCGAATATAAAAACAAATGTATATAAAAAAATATGTGTGCAAATATGTATATATATATATACACATATAAAACTAATATATGTGTATATATATACATGTGCACACATTAAGACCTAAATAAAAACAAAACAATCAATATACAAAATCCGGCATAAATCATGTCTTCTCCTTTTGAGATTAAATGAATAATAGTAATAGTAATACTAATACTAATAATAATAATAAAGTAATAACCCCCTGTGGTGGAATTGCAAAGCAGCAGCCGCTCAAAAATGAATAAAACCGCACCATGAAGAGTTAACGGTGTCTTTGTTCCTCCCCTAAAGCCCGTCGACACGCAGGCCGATGTGACCAGTTGTGCGTTTTGGGAGTACGAGGCGGACCTCCTGAGGGGCCGCTGGGCCACGCACGGCTGCAGGACCCTCCACGTCACCAGCAACGCCACCACCTGCTCCTGCACCCACCTCACACACTTCGCCATCCTCATGTCCTCGGGGCGAGCCAATGTGAGTGAGCAACTGTGCAAAGCTATTCCCTTTTTTTTTACATTTATTCACCGGGGATTTACATTATTTAGTTATGGTTTTAGAAAAAGGTTCATCATAGTGTACACATTTATTTTCAGAGAGGGTAAAAGTTGAACCTTATATTTCGATCTTTATGGAAAATTATTTATTTATTGAAACGTTTACAATAGAGACCAAAACAGAATATTAGACCTTAGATCTATGAAAATGTATAATTTAACTATATAACACATTGTTAATCTAAAATCACTGAGGAAGTGCATGTTTACTGTTTAATGCTTACAATTAATATTTATATTATTATACCTTTTATTTATATAATAATGTCATACGCATTTTATTGTTGTTTCAAGTTTCTCCAAAATGTCTAAAGCTAAACGTCTTTTTTGACATTGCATTTCAGATAATCAAATCTTTAAAAAATATATATATTTATTTATCTTAAGAAATCTCAAAGTCCTTGATTCATAAAATCCAATTTATCTGGATAATTCAAATGATTTGCTGTTTTAAAATTTAAATAATACTTAATATTTATTTAGATTAGACAAGATGTGCCTCTATTTTCTCCGGTTTCACACCTATACAATAATAATAATAATAATAATAATAATAACTTGAATTGATATAGTGCCTTTCATTAACCCAAGGACGCTTAACAAAGAAACATTTAAGGACAAGACATAAAACAGGGGGCAGCAATGGGAGTGTTACATTGCAGGGGGGGGGGAGAGTGAGTTAATGTTGGAAGGCTTTGTTGAACAGATGAGTTTTCAGGGTTTCACAAATAAAACAATAGGTTATTTAAAGCCAGTATTTTGTGTTTAAGGTGTTAAACCTTTAAAACATAGCAAGTTCTTTCTAACTAAGGCTTTGTTGGTATTAAGTTGCAGTCAAGATAATATGTTTGATAACTTGTGAGAAAACAAAATAAACTGTGTTTGTCTTAATAGCTCCTGAAGGCAACGTGACTCACTGTAACACTGATTGGCAAAGTCAGTGTGGGAGATAAGCACCCACAGCTTTACAGCACTCTGCAGTGCCCTTAAACTCCTACATGTTCTTTAGGGATCTGGGCTTAAACAAAAGGGAGTAGTGTATTTAGAAATTAAGAATTAACTTGCAAAAAGAAACCAAGCAATAAATAAGTTAAAATGAATAAAGTAAAGATGTTCCAAACCTTTTTTCTGCAACAACAACTGGCTGATATGTGACCAGAGTTGTCCAGTCCGTCTGCAACATGTCGGCCCCGGCCTGTTCTCCCCCATGTGATATCAGATGATCCCAGGCAGAAAACACAACAGATTACAACTTCAGTGTACAAAGAAACCGTGAATGAAACGCCTCCCTTTCCATTTGCTTCTCAGCTGGTGGCCCACCGCACCGTGCTGACCCGGATCACACAGCTGGGGATGATCATCTCCCTCATCTGTCTGTCCATGTGCATCTTCACCTTCTGGTTCTTCAGCGAGATCCAGAGCACCCGCACCACCATCCACAAGAACCTGTGCTGCAGCCTGTTCATGGCCGAGTTTGTCTTCCTGGTGGGGATCAACATGAACACACACAAGGTGAGCTGTGGATGAACCCGGGGAAACAAAGGAAATATCCTGTTAGTGTGTGTGTGCAGATGTGAGCCACTACTCAGAGATTTCATTAAGCCTGTTAACCCCCATTTGAGTTGTAATAGTACACCAGAGGACATAGCACACTCCTCTCACTTTCACTTGCCTTTTTACTGTAACAAGAGATCATTCCTGTTCATTTAATAATAATAATAATAATAATAATAATAATACAGCTTTATTTATATAGCACTTTTCATACAACACATGCAGCTCAAAGTGCTTTACAAAATGGCACATCACAAGTTAAAAACAAACAACAAGAAATTCCCCTCAGATTATTTGTTTAGAACTTTAAAAGGTACAAGCAGCTAAATATAACATTTGATCAGGTAAATAGACACAAGGAGGTCAAATGTATGATCATTAACCATTAAATATAAATAATGGTTTCTCTCTGACAGGTAAGACACAAGACAACTGAGTCGATGCAACAATATAAAATATGAGGGGTGTAACGGTTCACAGAAGTCACGGTTCGGTTCATACCTCGGTTTGGGGGTCACGGTTCGGTACGGGTTCGGTACAACAAGGAAAAGCAAAAAAAAGTCCCAAATGCATTTTTTTTAACAGTAGTGAAAGTTTTGGTATGAAAATAAGGAACTCTAACATTTGGAATCATTAACTGTATTACACAGTTAAAAACAAACCACAAACAGTACCACACACACTCAGATGGCCATATTATTTATAATGGCTGAACAAAAAGGTTAAATAAGCTGTACAACTAAAAAGAATGTCTTGAAAATATTTAAATAAATAATAAGAAATATATAACAAAATAAAATATGTACCTTTAGGAGCAATGTCATGGGTAATTAACTTGTGAGTGTGTGAGGCCATTATGCCTAAATAAAAGGTTCTCAAGATTGACTCTATTTTCAAGTTTTTCTTCAAAAAGATGAGTTTGTCTCCGTTGTCAGCAGTGAGGGCAGGTCTGTTGGCGGTAACTATGGTAACTATGTCACCTGCCGTCGAGAAAACCCTCTCGCTGGGGACTGAGACTGACTCGGATGTGATTGAGCATGTTTGACGTGTTACCACTAGCATACCGCACCGCTGTCGAACAATGCCGACACACCGTCCTCGTCCGATCCACAACTCGCACCCCATCATTGTTGTAGTCCACAGGGAACCCGAAATGTTCCCACACAGCTGATTTAAAAGAAGCAGGTGGGTTCTAGCTCCTGTGTGTTGTGTGAACTCGCCGTAGCTATTAACTGTTCTTCTTCATGTATTGTGTTTGTTGTGTTTTGTTCTTGTTCTTCATTTGTTATTTACGGGCGGCTGGCTTTTAGGCGCAATACCGCCCCCTGGATTATATATAGTGTAATACTGCCCTGAGTGACAGACTTTTTTCCCACTCGTAAAAAAAGGCGTATTCGCCGTGTGACCGCATGTGCCGAACCGTGACGTCCGAACCGTGACGGTACGGGACGAATACGGATACCGTTACACCCCTAAAAATTCCGCTAAAGGCTTTTTTGACATCCAAATAATTTAAAATTAGCAATAAATCACATGCATTAGGCTTAACAAGCAAACACATGTGTGCCAAAGACATTAATTACATGAAGAGGCTAAATAACTGAACTTTTTCACATCATGAAATTGTGAATTATCTGTCCCCCTCTCTCCCTCTCTCTGATTGATTGATTGATTGATTGAAAAGTTTATTAACAGCTTGTATATTGGGTACAGTACAGTACAGCTCAAAACATACAATTGTTAAGGGGATGCAGACCTGAGACAGACTTTCGTCTTGTTTACATCAGGGTCCCCCATTTCCAATTCATCATATCATTTAAGACATGTAAGACATATTTGACAAACAGATGGGTTATTTACAATTTACATACAGGTGGTTTTTTACATACAGATTTCTTATTTACAATTTTCATTTTAGATTTCGTTCTAATATATCCTAACCGGACTCTCTCTCTCTCTCTCTCTCTCTCTCCTCTCTCTCTCTCTCTCTCTCTCTCTCTCTCTCTCTCTCTCTCTCTCTCTCTCTCTCTCTCTCTCTCTCTCTCTCTCTCTCTCTCTCTCTCTCTCTCTCTCCCTCTCTCCCTCCCCTCTATCTCCCCCTCTCTCTCCCTCTCTCCCCCTTTCTCCCTCTCTCCCTCTCTCCCTCTCCCTCTCTCTCCCTCTCTCTTTTGTCTGTTTCTTGGCAGCTCTTCTGCTCGGTGATTGCAGGGCTGCTGCACTATTTCTTCCTGGCGGCCTTTGCCTGGATGTGCATCGAGGGCATCCATCTGTACTTAATAGTTGTTGGCGTCATCTACAACAAAGGCTTCCTGCACCGTAACTTTTACATCTTCGGCTACGGGAGCCCGGCGGTGGTCGTTGCCATCTCGGCGACGCTCGGCTCCAAGTATTACGGCACTGATAAAGTGTAAGTGGAAAGAGAGGTGTTTATTGTTTGCACCACCGGACACCAAAGCAAATTCCTTTGTCAACGTAACTTGATTCTGATTCTGAAGACAAAGGCTTTTACAAAAACCTCTTCTTCAAACTTAATAAGCATTTTTGAGGAAAGGAAGATAAACACATTACATTAATTATAAATACAAGGGGACAGAGATTACATGTGGCCTGCAGGGACAACAAGGAAGTAAAGGACGCTTGGAAAGAATACAAATCTATAAATAAAAGTAAGTCTATTGTTTATTAAAGTCAAATATAATTAAAAGATTGAGGTTAAGCAAAAGTAGTGCTGCAAATGTATTCCTGTGTAGATTTTCTAACGAATAGTTTTTGCAAGATAAGAAAGGTATTTACTAGACCATAGAATATTGTCATAATTAAGATAAGGCTCGATTAGACTGGAGTGAAAAGATCAAGGGTATTGATTTGCAGGAAGAGGGATTATTGTAACAAAGAGCTGTTTAAACATTCAGTCAATAAATAACACTTTCTATATTTGCATTGCAGGTGCTGGCTGAGCACAGAAAATCACTTTATTTGGAGTTTCATTGGCCCGGCGTGTTTGATCATTCTGGTAAAGATCTAAAAATGGCTTTAAAGAATTCATTTGAATCATCAAACAGGGATTGTTTCAAAGATGACTATACAGTTGCTCATGTTTGTTGTTATTTTGTTTTGATCGGTCTCCCCTGAAGGTTAATCTCTTGGCTTTTGGAGTCATCATCTACAAAGTGTACCGGCACACTGCTGTGAAGAAGCCTGAAATCAGCCACTATCAAAACATCAGGTAGGATGCTGTGGAGAAGATCAAAGGAATAAGAAGAAATGAAGCTGAAATGTTCTCAGCTGGTAGATTAATATGATACCATGTGGTGTTCTTGTTTACAATTAGTTGTTGGAAGACTTTCTTTGTGGCAATCGATGTGTTAAAGTCAGTGTGTTGCCCCCCCTCCCTCCCCCCCAGGTCCTGTGCCCGCGGGGCCCTCGCTCTGCTCTTCGTGCTCGGGGCCACCTGGACCTTCGGGGTCCTGCACATCCTGTACGAGACCACCCTCACTGCGTACCTGTTCACCATCGCCAACGCCTTCCAGGGGATGTTCATCTTCATCTTCCTCTGTGTGCTGTCCAGAAAGGTGAAGATTCTCAAATGTTTCTACTCATTTATTAGTTTTTCATTGCATGTATCGAGTGACTATAGTTAGACAGTGAGCCTTTCAGATCAACAGGAAGGAAGTGTATTGCCAGATTCATGATAGCATGTCATCAGAATATCTTCATTCGTCCCACAGCGGGGAAATTTACTTGTTAGAGCTTAAGTGAAGATAGAGACAAAAATATAGAACAGTATTAAATAGGGCATACACATAATATAAAAAATCAAAAAGGTGATTTCAATTTACAAGTAACGTTCGTAATACATTTCCAATTAACATATTGCACACAAGTGTTATTGCACAGTAGTGGTGCCGTAGTCTGTGTTGAAGTAAATAATACATTTAATTTAAATATGCTATCATAAGGTGATAGAATAATTATTGAACTATTTTTGTTATGTTAAAATAGTAATACAAAAATAACAAAATACTCCTTTACAAGTCCTCCATATACAAACAGTAAGAAAAAGTACACGAGTATGAGCATCAAAATATCAACAACAATTTGACTTATGATGATAAATGATAATAATAATTCAAACTGCTATATTTATAGATTTACTGCATATTTTTTGGAATACTATTACCGAGTCAATAACATGTAAGCATCATTTTAAAGTTCTGCAGGGAGAGCTAATTTCATTTATTTAATGATTAGTTTATTCTGTAACCAATGCATACAATCTTGATCAGAAAAAGTGCCCTACGTAAAAATAAACTGTTATATTATATATTATGTCATATTATATTGTATTCTAGTGTTTTTTAAATACGTTTTAATCTAAATCTGACCTTCCTGAATGTGTTGTTCCAGATTCAGGAGGAGTACTACAGGCTTTTCAAAAACATGCCTTGTTGTTTTGAATGCCTGAGATGAATTGAGGAGAATAACGCCTGATGGCCTGCACTTCTAGAATAATAGTCCACACTGAAGCCTGGCAGTATCCTGTGAGTCATGCTTTTTGTTTTGCAAAAATCCATGTGGGAGGAATTGTTAAGTTGAGATGTCTAATAAATGAAAAAAGGCAGCACTTGTAATTACTAAATGTTTCCCTTTCAAAGACTGCCATCATCTATTCTTCATGTTGTTTATTTCATGTTTACGATCTTATGTACAATGCAGACTACTGTATCAACATTTCAAAAATGTTTTTCAGTTTAATGTAATGCCTTTGCAATAATCAGCCTTACTGTGCAGCCTCTTGTCTTTGTTCCTTTCTTGTGTTTCAAATTGATTTGTAAATTATTAAACTTGAATGTGGCAAACTAACACATATTGTGCAGCGCACGTCTTTTATGTGCAAAATCAAAGGTCTCGTTTTAATACATTGTCTCCCTCCCATGTATGAACATCACAGGACTAAGTGTACAGTTTACTGAATATTTGGTAGGTAAATGACTCCATCTGTTGGACATATTGAGGAACAGTCATAGCACTGTAAACATTTTACACAAAGTGACAGCTGGCAACCCTTTCTGATTTGTATATGTGTCTGCATGATCAGACAAAATCATGTATTTAGCATGTTGGTCCATATGAGCTGTGATGTAGCCCTCAAAGGCTTTGTGATACTGAGCTATACATATTGTGGTTCAACCTTTACTTCCTGCATGTGTTCTTGCTGTCTCTGAATTGTATTGACTTCAAGGAGCCTAGAGCTGGAAATTGAACCAAACTTACCAACATTATAATAGTAATATTGTCTCTTTCTATTCATATTCTGACTACCTAACAATTCATCAATGCACAACTGCAGTATAACAACCGACAGAAGCTAGCCAATAAAGTTAAGCAAATATCATGCAGTGTGTCAACTGGTTTTTCATTAATGTATTCCAAAATACATGACTGTGTATATATATATATATATATATATATATATATATATATATATATATATATATATATATATATATATATATATGTGTGTGTGTTAAGGCTCTGATATCTGACAATAATCATGTTCAGGAAATATTTTTCTGCTTTTATAAAATGGGGTGGTGTGTTTTCTTGCATAAATGTCTCACATGTTATCACTTAGTCTAAATTCTGGGCCATTATTTGACGTGCAGATAGGTCTTCATCACTGCTTTTTTATAACCGCCAAATACATCTGCACTTGTTTTTCTCTATTTTCTTCTCAGTTTGGTGTAGTAGTGGCTTTGAATTCCTTGACTTTGACACATTCAGATGTATAACTAGAACTGAATCACCAAGTCTGTAAAGAGCACTGCTAGATTGAGACTTGTCACAGTGGTTATTTAGGTCAAGGAAAGTAAAGCTTCCTTCTGCTTAAGTATTGTAAGAGAAATACTGAATTTACAAGAACATGTGAGATACCTTAGCTAAAAAATGGGCTACTGAAACTCAGATCATGACATCACCTAACCTAGATCTAGAAAGGAGAAGAGTAAACTGAATTTGTCTCTGTTTGTCTGTGAAGTTGGAGACCTCTATTGGCCGAAAATGAGAAAAGCAGAGGATCATGTGAGTTGAGGCCTGGGTATGAAAGTGGTGTGATTGCTTATATGTGATAACGCAAGGGAGTCGCGTGTTGTGCAATCTGAACATTACTCCATCGACAACATGAATTAAGCCTTTCGGTTCATTGCTGCTCAGTGTCATCACTCTCAACCTGCACATACTGTATAAACAGGGCTGTTTGATGAGCCCTCTAGGCTGCGGCAGATTGTGAAATTGACGTGAAGAGCAGCGATTCACCACACTGTTTGACTTTGTTTCACCCAGAAGGAGAGCTTTGTGATGGCGGGGAACAGTCTATACATTCTAGGAGCAGAAGTTGTTCCAGATATTCAAGAAGTAAGAGAGTAAAGCAGCCTACATCTGCTCTGTTCTCACTCCACCGGCTGGGTCTCACCCAGGGAATATAGGCAGATCCCACGGGGTTTTCTCTCTGCATTCAGCTGTGGAAAACTTGTTTTCTTCCTTGATGAGGAATTAAAAATGCGGTTTTAACTTTGATACTTCTTATTACTGTGCTCAAAACAGCTATCTTTTGAGTGCTGCTGCTGATTGTAAATGAGTATATTTACTGATATACTGAGAAAATTCAAGATGCTTCCTATGAATATTTTCATTTTAAGCAACTTTGTACTCCTCATCTTCATCTCGGTGGCAAATGCAGAGCTTCACACGTTCTATCGCTTCATTTACCTGAGAGCTTTAGTTACCTTTCAAAATACAATTCGGTCCTGTGAAACATTTGGATTGCCAAATGTGCTGATTTTGAATTGGAATTAATGTGAAAGATCTCCAAAAAACTATTTAAAATCCCTTTTGGCTTGATAAAGTTACAACTAATGGTTATACATAACTAATTGTTGTCTAAATGTACCATTTATGAAGGGATAGCTGCCCCCTCTCTCTGGATCTCTATCAAAACACATTCAACACCGCACCATCAATCTATGTTCAAATCACAAATCAAACATTGCTGTATATTTTAACTTTGTTGTTTGAATGTTATCCTGTACATGTGCCTTAAATATATGAGTAAAATGCATTATTAGTATTAGTATTATTGTTATACCAACAACCTGATTTAGACGGTTATCTTTCACATATTATTGGTGTCACTCTGACATGACACAGGTCAGCCTGGCTCTGCTGCATCTGTTTACTTTAAATCCCTCAGTCGTCTAAAGCGAACCTCTGTCCTGATCACAAGCTCACAAATAGTTTCCCAATGAAATCCCACGCTGGTAAATATAAAAGACAAATCTGAGATAATAGCTTCCACTCCTCCGGTTCAACATGCGAGTGCTCCTCCTCTGTTGCATTGTGGCGCTGGCCGGTAAGTTTGTATTCATTCATTCATAACAGTTTACTTGATATCTCAATTAATTAACATGCACCTTACTCATAATAATGAGGTTGATTAAATTGTTGTTTTACATCTGCAATTCAGTCCGCGGTGATTTATTAATCTGTTTAGAGATTGACTTTTAAAATGGAGTGAGGTATCATTTACAGTGTGTTACTTCAGCCATCTATGTGTTTTAGTTGCATTTTAAGTCAAAGTAGTTCTGTTCTTATGAATCTAATGGAATTGAATGTGTTTTGTTACATGTACTGTAGTGTGTCTGATTTTCAACATGTGTGGACCCATTTGGAAATAATGTATTTAAAACTTTTTCTCCTGAATTAAATGTTTTGATTAGGTCATAGATAAATAAAATTGGCAATGTATTTACGGTTCTAATGCTGACTATATCTGACTTTTATTCTTTTAGCAAGCCAAAGTGTCCATTTTGGTGAGTCTTGTAGTCATCATTACAAATTAAACATAATTTTTTTTTTACTATTCATAAAGTAAAAGTGACATTTCGTTATGTAAACATTTTCCAGAGCTCGGTCTAAACCCGAAGAAAACCTACGAGTATAAATATGAAGGAATGGTACACTTTGGACTCGGCCAGCCAAACCTTGCTGAGTCTGGCGTCAAAATGATGTGCAAGATCAAGATTGTTGGTGTTTCTCAAGAGACATTCCTCCTTCAGGTAAGAGTGACAATAGGAAGTAACACAACATCTCTCAATGTTGTATAAATACTTTATAAAACCTGTTACTGAGTATAGGGTATATTAAGTTGTTAATTAGTTCAATTCATGTCTGATTCATATTGTAGAGTATTTGGTAGTGAACATTTATTTTTTATCTAGGTATCATACATTATTTTAAGGTCATTATACCTCAAGGTTCAAGGTTCTTTATTTTGTCATACGAACATAGCTACAGTGTAGTTATGCCAATGAAAATCTTAGGTCACAGGCTTCTCCAACAGTGCAACACAATAACACAGATAAACAGAAAAATATAGTTCAAGTAAATAGTAAATACAAAACGAAAAATACTTTTAAAAATCTTGTTGTAAGATTGTACAGCCTCTAATCACCCCAAATAACTTCTAATGGCATTAGATAAAGGTAGGAATCTTTGCATATCACCTCATATGTTAAAGCGTTCCTATTTCTTCATTTATCTTTATCTTTAACTGTTTTAAAGCAATGTATGTATCTTTTATAATGCATAAATAGTCACCTTCAAGTACCATTTTGTCATCTTTCCGTCATAAACACATGCTGCATTTAAACCTTTTTAGAATTATAAAGATAGCTTTACCTATCTATTGAGATAGTACAAACAGATGCCAGTTCTTGTCAACTTTTAGTTTTATTACAAGTGTCACCTTGACATAAAGAGTTAAAACGCTTTATTATTATCTACACATTTGTGTGACTATTCACAAATGTATTTATCCCGCTCTTTTCCATCTCTGGTTCAAAGGTTTCAGATTTGGTCTTCGAGGAATTCAACGGCGTCCTGCAGAAAAACAGCTTCAAAGCCTCCCCAAAGCTCACCCAGCGTTTCGCTGCCCAGCTCGTCAAACCCATCATGTTTAACTACGTTGGTGGGCACGTCAGTGACATCCGCACCTCTGTTGAGATCCCTGATATGATTGTCAACATCGTGAGAGGGATCCTGGATTTGTTCCAAGTCACTGTGAAGACAACGCAGAAGATCTATGAGCTTGAAGAGGTGACTCACTGCTGACAGATAAACTACTCGCTGCACCTCAGCATCAGTGCAAAGGTCATAAAAGAGGAAAATATCTTAATGATTGGTTTGATTTATCCTTTGCTTGTAGGCTAGCATCCATGGCATTTGTCAGAGTAACTATGCAACTGAACAAGATGTGAACACAAAGGACATGCACATCACTCAGGTTGTGGATGTCAGTAACTGCAAGGAGAAAGCGGCCATCTACAGAGGAATGGCTACCGCTGTGCTCGACCAAGACTCCAAACTGGTCTGTTTGTCTCACTGCAAATGCATCTGATTCTACTATTATAAATGAACAGACTTAAAGGTCCCCTATTATACTGTTTTTCATCAATATATTATAGGTCTCAGATATATACAAAACATGTCTCTGAAGTGTTTGGCTTGAAATACCAAACACATCCTGCATTGTAGCATCCCATAAACCCCTCTGTTTCAGCCCTGTTTCAAAAGTGCTTAATCTGTGTCTGTTACCTTAGATGAAAATAAGGATCCACTCCCCACGTCCCTCTGAGAGATATTTGGTTAAAAAGAACACAATGGTGCTCTAGGAGGAGACTTAAGTGATATGGGGGGAGGGGGTTACCTTGGTTGGCTATTGGCTAATGGTTACACAAGCCAAAAAATCGTTATGACATCATAAAGTGGCCAACATCTGATCAGCTCACTTTCAGACAGGTTTTTATATAAATGGATCAGGACAAAAAGTGAGCGAATGTTTTTTCCTGAAACTTTCAGAATCTCTTAATGCAGAGGGGACACATGTTTATGTACAAAAGACAGGAGAAAGGGGATTTTGCATAATAGGTGACCTTTAAGTCAGTCCTTTTTTGTGTGTGTGCCCAACAATCTAGAGAGGGGAGTCTGTCATGACCACCTTGAGATACATTTACACAGTCAAACCCACAGCAGAGGGAGGTCTCATTACCAGTGCTCATGGCCAGGAGCAACAACACTTCACTCCCTTCAATGTGAAAGGTGGCAGTTTCAAAATGCAGGCCACGTAAGACGCGCAAATATCTAAACATCACGCCCGCACATCCACAATGCTTGTTTACCATACATGTTCTGCTTTATATAACTTCTCCTGCAGGAAGGAAATGGTGCTTCTAAATGTGACTGACACAGCGAGCGCCGTCGCATATGGGCCAATGGCAAGCAAGGGCAGCCTTGTTTACAAGTTTGTTGATGCCCAAGCTAATATTCCCATTATTATGCAAAACCTGGACGACCCAGTCCCAAAGGTAATTATGATATCCTGCTGCTATGTAACATTCATCAAATGTATTAAAAAAGAGGCACCAATCACTGGCTATGCTAAGTTTCATCAAAATAAACATAGAATAACAGCCTCAATTAGATCAGTTTCATTCTTATTAATTATAATTATGTTTTTTTGTTTTTTATCTACTGAAATAAAAAGTATTTATTATTTCTCCTAAAATGGAATGAAAATAGATAAATATATAAATTATTGCACAGAAGACCTTATTCTAGAGCTGCGTACACTGATCAAGTAATCATGTTGTGGGTTGGCGCCCTACAGGCTGTAGAGATGATCAAGCATCTGGCGGAGGCTAACCGTTACCATGTGGACAGCGCTACATCTCAGGACACTATAAAGGTCTATCAACTCCTGCGAGTGACGCCTTATGAAGGCTTGGAACTCATGTGGAAGCAATTGGCTGGAAATGAAGAGCATAGGTGAGTACTTATCTATTTGGTGGCCAATTTTAAAGGCATGTTAGCGGACACATCACATTTGAGGGGGTTTGAAATTGACGTCACTGTCACTTGTGTCTTTTGCATGGCCAAATGTCCCTACAATATTTTTGTTTCATCAATAAAGTGTCATGTCATCTTACTTATGACATACACTCTAAAAACGAATTCAGGCGACCTTTCACCTCCACTTAATGAAATGCATGGTTGCAAGATAAAAATGTGAGTTAATTGATTTAGATAAACATTTTAAGTTGCAAACATTAATTTATAAGTTGTGTTGACGTAATAATGTTGGTAATTACATCAACTTAATATTGTGTGTAATTTGAACTCTGATTTCTGCGTTAATTGACTTAAAACTAAATTCAAGTTGTAGTAAGTAATGCAATTGGCTTGATAACTTAATTGTTCTACACCTTGAGTTAAGGATTTCAAGTCCACTCCAACTTAATATGCCTGGACAAGTTCCCACAGTTAAGACAAATAGAAATATACAAAGGACAGTTTAACGTGAGTGTCATCTTTTGTCATTCAAATACAGTAGATAGCCTTGTAGGTGCACTGTATAGGCAAATTGCTGTTTGACCAAAATTAGCAGCCTTTGAACTGAATAGTTATGTGAGAGGATACAAAGTAGTAGAGGCTGCTATGAGTGTCAAAATACTTATTGTGATATCGCTTTTTATTCAAAATGAATCTCGGTGAAGCAGATCAAGGACATGCTTCTTGAGGTAGGATCGTTATTTAGAGTTGTCATTGAAATGCAAGATGTTGGCAGTCTCCCATTCAGAATATATTCATTTAGGTAATTTCTCTTTTTTTCCTTTTTCAAAAATAGCACAATACAATTGAAGTACGCAGAGAACTATATATATATATTTTTTTCAAGATTGAAATGAAGCTCAGCGCAAGTTCTTTCAGGAAGACCGGGGTTGCGGTCGGATAGTTTAAAAAGCAGCTCCTAAGTTCTAACCCTATCTCCTATTCCTTGACCTCTGAGTGAAACGTCACGGGGTTAAGGGATAGTGGATAGGAGAATTCAAAAGGATTTGGGAGAAGAGACTGCGGTGCTTTAGAGAATCCGACTGCACTTTCACTATCCGACGTGTTTATGATGCGCCAGCGGACGTCATGAATGTGCGTCTGCTGCTGTGGGGAAACTATGGAAACTACAGTTTTCTATACAGCGGACTACAACATGGATGTTTAATAAGAACGAGGGACTACTGTAAACTCATCTAGAGACTCTGCACTGTGCTCTGATGCTGTTGCTTTATGCTTTATGAACGTGGACAACAGAGAAACATATTCTTCATGACCAAAGTTGGAATTGAAATAAAAAAGGAAAGTGAAACTTATGCTCGTCACCCTCTCCCTCCAGGAGGCAAAAACATGAACCAGCTAAGAAAAAAAACTATTGAATACAATATATTTGGAGCAACTTAATTTATAAATGGTTGTCAACTTAAAAACGTGTGTTCACAATGATGGTAATTAAGTACATACAACTTAAAATTCCTTTTAAATCATGTGGTAAAACTAGTCGGAACAACTTAATCTTTTGAGTAATCAACTTAAAAACGTGTGTTTATGCTACCAATTATTAAGTAAGTGGTCATTCAAAACACCTCTGATTGTAGAAGAAAAGCCTTCTCCCCTAACTCAAAGAACTTTGTTGCTTTAAGACAATTTCATTAGAAGTTGTCTTAACTCAATAAACATTGATGCAAACTGCTGCGTTGATTTTCTTTGTTGAGCCAAGGCATTTGTTTTTAGAGTGTACCTACCTGCCATCCTAAGCGCTTTGTTGCTATTATATTACGTCATTTGACTTCCTTCTCTACTACAATAAAAAAATGGCCATGTTTGGTATCTTAGTTGCATACGGCCAATGACCAAGCTGCTGTATTTGATGTATTGGATGTGTGAACCGGTTATAAGGTTTGAAATTCCTAGATAAATAAGCATTTGCCAAGCTCTTGATTATAATATTATCGGATGGTGAGCAAAATATAGTCCAAGGCAATCTAATTGAAGAGCTTCCTTCTACTTAGTTCAGAAGGGCTTGAGTTTGGCACATTATCCCTGAGTGGGTTATTATTATAAAAAGCATGATGACAGAAAAGTGATGAGTTAAAGAGAGACTTTCTCGCTCATTGAGATTTAGGCTGTCACCAACACCTTCTATTTCATCCTGTACAAATGCAATCAAATGTGACAAGTGAGCGTGTCCTCCACTTTTATCATTTCATCTGAAGGATAATTCTAATCTTAAGTATCTAACCATTTATCAATGTTCTCCCTTTTTAACTTATTTTTAGACGTTGGTTTTTGGACCTGGTGGTTGAGGTCAGCGATGCACGAATCCTGAGGTTCTTGCAAACAAGGTTCCAGGCTGCAGATATTTCTGCAGATGAAGCTTGGCAAACCCTATTAATGTCCATGAATCATCTGCAGGCTATTCCTGATCTGGTTGAGATGGCTAAAGTGAGTTAATACTAATATGTCTGCATGTTGGGTTCAAGAAAAGCGCTATAGAAATAAAATGTATTATTATTATTATGTTGGAGAATGATACCATGCAATGAAAACAGATGAAAATGTTAAAATGTATCTTTTTCACAGATGTTCCTGAACATGCCCTTTAGTAAATCTAATATCTATCTGTGGCACACCGTGGTGCTCTCCTACGGCTCTCTGGTGTACAAGCACTGTAACTATTACACACCCTGTCCTGTTGCTGCTGTTCAGGTAATCAAACAGAGGAATTAATCACTTTGTGCCACAAATTAATTTTGTACGTGATGAGAACAATGATTGCTGTGTAGTAGTTGAGCAAATTATCTTTGTGTAAAATCCAAACGTAATGAGTAAGTGTTTGTGACAACTGTCTGCATATTTGTTTAACATCTGTATTAGCCGCTGCTGGACATAGCTGTGGAAAGTCTGAGGAAGGGCGATGATGCGGACATGGTCCTGGCTCTGAAGGCTCTGGGTAACGCAGGTCATCCCAGCAGCATTAAGACCATCATGCGTTTCCTCCCTGGAGTGGCTGCGAACCCTGTGGATCTGTCCCCCCGAGTGCTGAGTGCTGCCGTGCAGTCCATGAGACTCATAGCTGCCAGAGACCCTCAAAGTGTAACTATTCATACCACGCAGGAATGAAAGAAAATGTTTCTCATTCTCATTCATCATATGTCTAGGCAGTACAAGTACACACACACTTTTCTCAAGTAGAAGTACAGATACTCGTGTTTAAAAATACTCTGGTAAAAGTAGAAGTACTGACTAAACTTTTGTACTCAAGTAAAAGTAAAGAAGTATGGGCTTCGAAATGTACTTAAGTAAAAAGTACCTATAACTACCATCTGTTTTAAAGAGTAACTGACCTCCCTTTATATAGAACAATCATGTCATTGTTAGCTAATGAATGTTTTGATGCTGAACAACGGCAACATGACAACGTTTTCAGTGGTCCCTCTTGTTTAGAGACGACCAGGAAATGATGGATACAAGGATTGTGTTCAAATCAAGGAAATCACTCTAAATAATAATGATCACGCCACCAAACCTGTTTTGAAAATGTAAGAAGTAGAAAGTACAGGTATTTGTTTTAAAAATGTAAGAAGTAAAAGTAAAAGGTCGTCAGAAAAATAACTAGTGGAGTAAAGTACTGATACCAGAAAAATGTACTGTCTCTAGGCAAGGTTTTTATATAAATCATGTTTATGGTAATTTAATAATCTGACCACCATAGTCAAGTGGAAAATGTCATTGTCTGATAAGGTCAAATGCAGATTAACAATAACACGTAGCTCAGGCGGTAAAGTTGACATCAAGCAATTGGAAAGATACTGAATGCCAAATTGCTCACAATGGCATGGCACACATGCAATGGTGTGTGAATGTATGTTGATGGCACTTTGTATGGAAGCCTATGCCTCTGGATGAATATGGGTGAATGCTGCCATGTGTTCATAAGCACATTGAGTGGTCGCTAAGACTGGAAAAGTGCTTTAAAAATGCAGTCCATTCTATTCTATTCCTGGAAAGCATGGCAAATGTTCTTCATTCTTCAAATCATGTGAAATCGCACGTCTGAATCATGCTATTGTCATTGTGGAGGTACATAATCTTCTCCACTCTTACATCAACAGCATTCACAGTGAATCTGACTTCTTAAGGTTCATTGTTAGTTTATATAATAGAACAGAAATTGCAAATGGTTGAATGTGCTGTCTTCTGGACTCCAGATCATTAAAATACTTGTGTTTTCAGGTCCAAGACATCACCATGAGCCTGTTCCTGCAGAAGACCCTTCCCACAGAGATACGCATGCTGGCCTTCATGATCCTGTTTGACACCAAACCATCAATGGCTCTGGTGTCCATAGTGACTATGCATCTGCAGGAGGAAAAAGACCTCCATGTTGTCAGTTTTTCATACTCCTACCTGAGCAGCCTTGCCAGATCCAGTACTCCAAACAACCAGTTCCTGTGAGCAAAACAAAGCAGCAATGAACAGATGTTGTTCAATCAATTTCAATGTTCTCATGTTTTAAATTGTTTTACCTTTGTGTTCTCTACAATAGCTCAACAGCCTGCAACATAGCAAGGAAAATCCTGGCTCCTAAATTTGGTCGTCTCAGCTATCACTACAGCAAAGCAATGCGCATGGACTGGTTTAATGGTATGCTCGAATACAGATTAGGTTCAGGTTCAGGTTATTTATTTGTACCCATAGGTAGATTTGGTATTGCAGTTAAATGACAAGAGATCCATTATGACACGTTTTTAAACCCTACAGACAACAGGCAAATCAAAGAGTACCACATGCTCCATCACATTTAAAGACCACTAGTACAAACGTGAAACAACCGAGTGAATATATCTCGACTTCTGTGAAACCGTTGCATGACAACTTGTTTTTTTCTCCACCAAAACAGATGATTTCCTCATTGGTACAGCCACAGAAGTCTTCATGCTGAAAAGTGCTACAAACATCTTTCCTACTGAAATCATGATGAAAGGAAAGTTTTACTTCATTGGTAGAATCCTGCAGCTCCTGGAGGTACGGCGCAATAGTTTTAAATTCTCATTAAAGATAAACGCACCTTCCCAATCGTGAATACCAACTTTTTTTGTCCATGCTGCAGTTGGGTATCCGTGCTGACGGACTTAAGGATCTGTTCGGAAGCTTTCAACAAAGCTTTAAAGGAGATCTTGGCTTAGGTGACTTCCAGGCCCTTTACAGTGTGGTGAGTATATCAATATGACACTTAAAGGCAGCACAGTTACTGTAGCTTCATTTGTTTGGTTAACCATTGTGCTTGTTATTGTGTTTTTATCATTTTCAGCTTCAAAACTGGGAAATGATGCCAAATGACAAGCCGGTCATTTCTGCCTTTGCACGCGCATCCGGACAAGAGTGGTTCTTTGCTGACATTGACAAAGAAATGATTCGGAACATCATCAATGTGAGAGTTTGATTGAGATTTGTAGTAGACTTGGTCAACAAAAGCCCCATGTGTTCACCATTTACATGCTGCTCTCATGTGACCCTACATCCAGGCTGTCAAACCGTTTGGAGGCAAAGGGAGCCCTCTGTGGGCTTCCATCGAGGAACTGCAGAGAGGAGTGTCATGGCATCGCACAAAGCCATTCTTAATCTTTGAGGTTCGCTATTTCCAAGCTACCACCCTGGGTCTCCCACTAGAGATGAGCAAATACTATAAAACCATCAATGGAATCACTGTTAATGGTGAGAAGTCATATACTACATACAGGACCACATTACAAGTCAACATAGTACTGATAAATGACTAAAACTTAATTTTTTTTTGTGTAGCCAAAGCTGCAGTAAATCCACCACTGACCGAAAGTCTTGGACAGCTGTTGACTTCAGACATTTCACTGGAGACTGATGGTTTTATTGGGTAAATATTTAATGTTTATTTTATTTAAATGAACACTTCAATCATGTATCAAAATGGTCACAGGAGCCTACAATCGAATTATGTTTGTTGTATGAAATAACACATTCTGAATTAACCTCTTTTTTTAGATTCACAAAGGACTTTTGGGTTTTCTATGGGATCAACACAGAGCTGTTCCAGTGTGGAACTGAGTTCAAGAGCAAGACTCCAGTTGCTATCCCGTGGAACTTTTCTGCTAAGATCAATGTCAGAGAAAGAAAGTTCGAACTTGACTTCCCTTCATGCAAAAAAGAGGTTGAACTCTTTTCAGTCACGTAGGTGTTACTGTTACATCAAGCATAACATCATAGTTTCTCCTTTGTGCAAACACTTGCTCAGCACACCAGACACACACATACATTCATGGGATGATTTATTCTGTAAACGCACTATCGATATGTCCAGGGGACTCAGTCTTTGTTTTTTTTTCATAATGTTACACTTAACAACACAAATATATATTGAAATCGGCCAGGAATACAGGTAGAACAAGCTCTACTCAGGAAACATTTGTATTGGGCCAAGCAAATGTATAAAAATACCACAATGTGTTGAATTGTTGTCGATATATATTTTTTGGTTTTGGAGAAAAAAGCAAAAGAATGCTTTTTTCACAGCAATATTTAACAGAGGGTGCGGGGGAGGGAATTATGACAAAAACAGTCTTCAAACAATAATACACTTTTTTATGTTGAAATATATGAGTTTTATTGTTTTGTTTTACTTTTTTCATTTTAAATAGCTTTAAATACTGGATCAAATCAAAATGTAACTAAATCAAACCATGACACTAATTTAAATCAAATACATCTTCTATGGATAGTGCTTTTTGCTATAGATTGAGTTGTATACATGCTAATCACAAATCAGCCAATTTGCATAAATGTAACAATCCTTATTTTCCCTTTAAACCAACAGCTTTAATGTGTATGCAGTCTCCAGGAACATTGAAGATCTAGCTTTGGCTAAAATTACTCCAATGATGCCCAACGCCATTGACTCCAATGATGAGGTGGTCCCCACAAATGTGAGGTCTGAGTATGAACAGGTAGCGTCAACACCGTTACCAGATTACTGTTAGAGATAAACTCATTAAGATTCAGAGAACTCAAAACAGATTCATATCTTTTCATCCAATCCAACAGGTCTCAACAAGAAACAGCTGGTATCCAAAAAGCAAAGTGTGTGCTGAGAGTAACATCTATGGAGCTGGAGTGTGTCTGGAGTCTGAGTTCAGGAGAGACTATTATCATGATGAATACCCCCTGTACTATTTCCTGGGATACACCCGCATAGCACTCAAAGTAATCCCAGGTACGCACATTACACCACACAGGACTGCGCAATCAAAATACATCACAGACGGACATAGGGCCTGATGAACTTAACAAATATTTTGCAGTTTTAGGGGACGCGATGCTCAACTTACATGAGAGAAAATACACCTCGAATAAGCTTTAACTTTACTGCAACGAGTTAAACATTGGAGTTCAGCAAAAACAAGATTTCAGAGTTTAAATAGTATCCGCTTTAAAGCTGCAGTGTGTCACTCTGAGCCACCTGCTCCAAAGAAAGGAAAAACCTTTGCAAAGCAACATCAATTTATCTTTTACTGTTTCTGCTATGAGACTTGGATTTCCCTATAGAGATCAATAAAGGTTTATCTTGTTGTATCTTATCAATCTAACAGATCCAGTCACAATACGACTGGTATTTAAAAATGTCAATGTGTAGGGGCCTTTTTCTACATTAGCCATTTATGTGTTTACTGTGGCTATATTTTCTCTACACGCTTTGATAGCATGTTATATATTCCTTATACCACTGCAAACAGCCACAAAGACGTCTTCACAACACTGTAACCTCGTTGAATGATTGTGGGTCTTGCACATTGCTCGTTTAATTCTTGTTTTATTATTATTATTTGGTTTTTTTGCATTATTATCAGAGTTTTTAAAGCTGTATCAGACAAAGCATTTCTTTCGATTGTACAGGTGTTCATGTCATTGTGTCACCTCTATACATTACCCTCTTTTAACCCTGTGTTGATGTAGCCTGTGCACTTTTTATCAGCTCAGGCAATCAAAGCTGTTGACAAGATCCACTTTGAGGTTGATGCCGGCCCTAGCAAACCTCCAGCGAGCACACGCCAACTGATGGAGACGCTGAGGAGGCTTTCCGAGGTATTTGGATGCCCGTGCAATGTTATTATCTGTGCACCTGCTCTGGTGTTTTATCCATTCACATTCTTCTGTTGCTTGATTGTGTTTACAGGAAGCCACCCAGAGAGTACATCTGTCCTCTGATTCAGCCTCAAGTGAAAGAGGATCTGATCTCAGGGCTTCTGACCAGGTAATGGAAGTATGCTAAACATGCTCCACAGAGATCCACCCTAAAAATAGGCGATGAGCAGTGTCATCATGTCACATGTTTCACCTGTGCTAAGGATTCATGATAGCTTCACCACAACACAAAGTGGTCCATGATAAGACTGCAGTTACTTGTCTGCATTCAAAAACTCATAAAAAGTTATAGTTGTTTTGTTTAATTTTGCGAGTCCACACATGACACAAGATGATAAATATTCTGCATTTATTCGACATGATGCACTGGACTGCTTTCTTCCTTGTTTAACAGGCCTCTAACTCAACACCTGAAGCTGTGTACATGATCAAAGCCTTCGCCATGAGTGGCAACCAGAAGCCAGAGGGGTACGAGGCTGCCTTCTACTACACCCCCAAAGCAAACACCCAGAGCTCCCAGCTGATTATGTCCCAGGTCGGGGGGGACACCAACTGGAAGATGTGCGTGGACACCTCTGTTAGTGCCAAGGTTGAGGCAAAGGTAGATACTGAACACACAATATTGATTACAATTATTATCTGACGGTATAAAATAACAAAAGTTCAAAAATGATGTCTAATCTACGGAGCCCCTAAAGGGACATGGAAAAAAAAAGAGAGTTAGAAAAAAAAAAAAGTCGGGATAACGGTTTAAGAGACAAAAAAAAATGAGGAAAAAATAAAGTCAGGAAAACGGGTTAGTTTCTCGTGCGCACGAGAAACTAACCCGTTTTCCTGACTTTATTTTTTCCTCATTTTTTTTTTATTTATTTTTTATTTTTTATCCTTTAAAACTTGTTCAAAACATTTGAACCAACTACATCCAGCAGCCATGACTATTTATTGCCCTTTCTTAAACTGGACAAATAAAGCCATCAATTCTCACGTTTAGAATATGAAAAACTTCTGTACTTTAAGTGTGTGAAGATTCCTCTTACCTGCCTGACACATGGAAACATATGCACTTGCTACAAATACACTATATGTTAAATCCTATGTTCAACCATACCACTGATGGTCCGTTTGAGGTATCATAGTATCATAAGTGTTTACAGTAGGCTGCAACCAAGTCTCTTGTTTGCAGAGACTCCCTTCATGATTGATCTGTTGTGTTTGGTGTAGGCACACGTTAGATGGGGAGCTGAATGTCAATCCTATGAAATGTCAATGAGAGCTGCAACAGCCACCCAGCCTGGCTCCAAACCAACTCTCAAGGCCAAAATACACTGGACCAGGGTCCCAACAAACATGGCAGAGACCAGCAAAAGGTGAGCCTTAGTGAATAAAGGGGACGTTTGTACGAGGAAGATTTAAATGTGAGGATGACGCAGAAAAGCAGTGGCGAGCCGTCAGGGCCCTCTAGGCCCTCTGTGAGGGCCTAAGATATTCTGAAAAATAATATTTGAAAACAGTAAAAAAAAAAATTATTTAAATATTATTTTTTATATATATTTTTTTGTTACATTTGTCATTAGTTTTACCAAAATACCTTGTTTTAATTGTATTTAAAATAACATTTCCAAATAAATAAATCCTTCGAATCTGCCTGTTCAGTTTCTGTTAGAATTTGAAGGGTTAAATGCCGTCTCTGCGAGTTACGGCCCCTACACACGGCGGCGTGCGTTGCCGCCTCAATGCTTCTACCCATTCACTTTGAATGGGGTAATGTCACGATTCGCCGAACTGCATTCTGGGAGCAAAGCGTAGATTCTCTCGCGGTGCTCGCTGCAAAAGTAGAGCAATGTTCTACTTTTGCCGCCTCGACGGAGGCGTCAGCCAATCGAATCATATGCCAGTGCAAGCTCTAGCCAATCAAACCGCATGCTTGTGTGTCTGGGGCGGGAGATTCATGTGATTGGTTGTTGGTCGAGTTTCAGCCCCCCCCGCCGGCAGGCGACAACGCACGCCGCCGTGTGTAGAGGCCGTTACTGTGAAGACGGGAGAGCTTGTTGGTCCCTCTCTACATTCACAGAGGGCCAGCTATAGTAACTCAACGAGAGAGTAATGTCAAATGACAGTACAATCATATCTTCCCTCTAAATGGGCGGGCTTTATTTTCGCGGACTTTATGACAAGTTCCGCCCGCTGTGAGGTCTACCCCTCGACAGAAAGCAATGGGATTTCTCCATAGGATTTTGGAAAATAGCTTGAAATAAGGTCTGTGGAAAACGAACCTGTAGATAAATGCACGTTTTGTTCAGCCGGATAATATCCACATGTCTACCCTACTTTTATTATTGTTGAATCATAAAACGAATCTAATTATGATTAGCATAAATTCATGCACGATGGCTCACTTCAGTGATAGTGATGACATCGTTTGCAAAATTATTAACCGAGTAATTTTCAAGAATGAGTTACAATGATAAACTGGAGTGGCAAAGGATCAGCTGAATGACCCGCCATGAAGTGCTTCATCCAAAAGGACAGGAGGATGGATTTTGTGTTTCAGTGATGTATCATCAAAGGTAGGCCTAAGTCATTTTCAATACGGGCCGCCATGCCGACTTAATTCATTTGTAATTGTACTTGGCTGTGGGTGCCCTGTCATGATAGGTGTTTATATAAATGGTGTTGTTCTGTGTGGTAGAGGGTCGCTGTCATTGATGCGTTTTTGCACCCCGGGCCGCTGTTTTGATATTCCGCTGAAGTATACGCCGTAGGTATAAAAGTTACGGCTCGCCACTGGAGGAGAGTGAGCTGATGAAGGAGGATAGAGGAACTTGGTTTACTTACTTTTCTTTACAGAGCACAATGGGAACATGTTCTGTGTTTTACAATTATGACACATACTGGCAAGTGTTGTTAAAATACTTTCATTAACTTATTTTGTGTCCCTCCCAGAATTGAACGCTACGTCCCCGGCATGGCTCTGCTTCTCGGTTTCACCCAACAAGTCAAGGGAAACACCAAGCAGGAGGTGTCTGCATCAGTTATTGCCACCTCAGCAGACAGCGTGGATATGCATATTGAATTCCCAGAGGTATTTAAGGAAACATTCACAACCTATATTAATATGCAAAACCTTTATTGGCTGCTGTGTTTACATTGATGTCTTTTTTTCTGTGTTTTGATTAGTATACAGTCTTCCGCCATGCTATTCCATTTCCACTGCCACCTGTCAGTTTTCAGAAGGTTCAACAGGACAACAGCAACACAACAATAGACAGCTTTGGATGGGCATAAAAACAAGTGGGCTACATAAAATCAGTCTGATAGACTTAATTGGATCTTCGTCAAATTGTTCTGTGTTTTGAAACACTTTTGTAGCAGAGTGGGTACAACACATGTCCAAATTCTTTTCTACAATGTTTAATAAAGGCAGAAATAAAATAAAAAATGCTTCTCTTTGAATACTTTGTACCGTTGTGTGCAGCAGTGGATGTGTTGACAGATTTCTTTACAAAGCAGCTTTTTAAAATATGCTTTGTGCTGCAGAAAGACAACAAAGCCCATATGGGAGCCAGATGTCTCTTTCACAGAGATAACGCTGCGACCAAAATCTCACCACCCTGATGAAAGTGAAGATCATAAAAGATGCATCAGTAATCTGTCAGATATCACCCGTTGGAAATAACCTGTAAAGGTCCTGATTTATTCATTTGAAAGCCGGTTAATATTTGAACACTCTCATTTGATGAAATATTGTGCAAATTCATGATTATATCCTGAAATATAGTACACTCACAAACTGGACCTGTTTGTTTTTCTATTGTGCTGATTCTGTTTGACCCTTTGATCATTCAAGTGTTGTGTTCAATCTGTGATTACAATGCAGAGCAGCCATAACAACATTTATTGAGTCTCCATCCAGTTTAGTTTCTGCATGTGAATGCACCAAGAGAGACCATAAAGCAGCCTTATTGTAGATACATAGACCTTTTAGCATTATATCATTAAGAAGCACATCCTTGATATATGGTATAGCATTATATGAGGTCATTTGGAGCTCATTAAGAACAATTGCATAACATTTTTCAGACAATGATCAGCAGTACAGACGAAATCCTTAGCAATGCAAGACTCCTGAAAGGATGTCAACTTTGTCTGATGGCACTCTGTGTTTGCTAAACTAAAATAAAAATGCAATTTGCACAACATATTTGGCAAAATGTTTCTTCCAATAAACAAGAGATGGAGTGGAAACAAAACTCAATCTGTTATACTCATAATATCCCATTTGATTGTCACAATACTAAAAGTTGTTGGGGAGTTTTGGATTCAGCAAACTGAGTCATACAACAAATGACCTTTTTGGAGTGTTTCTATTGAAAGAGACAGATGTTGACAAGGTCTGTATGACCTGCTCTGTTTGTTTGATCAACTCTCCCAACAGGACTGTTTGCAGATATCAACACACAATGTCACCAGCATGCCCTTAAAGTTCACTGCCTCTGTGCTGTTTGCTAAAACATGTCAAGTGTATTGAACAGTTAACCTACATTGTCTTACATTTAGAGATCTGAAAAGTAGAGGTATGACTTTGTATCTTGATGAAAGAGATGATGAACAGTAATTGATGCTCCTGAACTGGCATGGGCCCAAACCTCAACTTTTAATGGTAACAAATTGGATGTGTCACTATCCAAAGATAATGATCGCATCCGAAACAGAAAGTGGTTGTCCTAACTACTCCTGGCTCAGCTCCTCCTGCCTACGCTGATTTAGCCAGATGGTGTTAAATCTCAGAGAAAAGACATTTCCATCAAAAGGCTGAGCAGGATGAGCACAATTATAATGGCACCATTATGTTCCATTTACATCTCTAATATCCTGCGGGCTTTGAAGTGCTGCTTGACAGCCTGATTGCAAATCTGACGAGCCAATGTCAAGATTCACCTCCTGCCGTATAGCAGATCAGGACTCCCTGACCTTGTGTTGACAGGTGAAATCAGCTGGTGGAAAGCATTCGTAAATGATTGATCAGATAATATGGGGGAGGAGGAGCAGGCCAACCCCTCCTCTTTACTGCCCTCTGTGATTGTGACTTGGCTCATTAGGCAGACTTTACCATCCCCTGTTAAAAGCCATGAGAGTGTAACTGATAATAAAACCATGGCTGCACACATTTTTGTCCAATTGAAGCTATTAGTACATTTTAGAGTCTCGAACGGTCAATGCAGCGGATAGACTTTTATTATTAAGAAATCCTTCAGCTCAACAAGTGACACTTCATAGAAATAATGTAGGGATAACAATACCCTAACAATATGTTGTGAAATATAAGTCTTGTTTTTTGGAATTGACAACCATGGAGCATAATCATGGGCCGTGTGTGTGTTTGTGTGTGTGTGTGTGTGTAAGAGTGTGAGCACTAGAGGACAGTGTTTACCAGAGATTCAAATATTCCTGGCACAGGGCAGGAAACCTGGCTCCGGTATTTGCTCAGTTCACAGAGAGAGTGCTATGCAGTGGATGTTGACTTTTTGAGCATACATAAACATATGTCTTGGCAGGATCAAATTGTTCTTGCAACTTCAGCTTGCAAAGAGAGGACGCAATTTATTTCAACATAAAAATAGAAAACAAATGTACTGACTTAAAGGGGACCTATCATGCAAAATGCACTTGCTGATGTCTTTTCTACATAAATATGTGTCCCCGGTGTGTCAGGGAGCTCACAAAGTGTCAGAAAACAAAACCCTCTCTCTTTTCCTCCGTACCCAGATCTCTAAAAACGGGCATACAACGGAGCTGATCCAGATTTGCGTCCAATATGACGTAAATCACGTCATCACATTAGCAAGCATCGCTAACACTCAGAGCTAACCTGTACTGAGAGAGTATGTGTAAAAAAGTAGGAAACAAAAAAAGAAACTCACCTTGTGGTAAACCTGCAAGAGAAAAAGCATTTGAGCTCCATGCTGTTTCAGAAATAATCCTTGATGTGGTTTTTTATATCTGAGACCCATAATATATGCCTAAAAATAGCATAATAGGAGACCTTTAATATTATTTGTATGCTTATGAGGGAAACAGGAAACTCTGCTTTTCACGGTATCTTTAAAGTAATGAATACATTACTTTGGTTTATGTCTAGGCGAGTTGCACGAGCAGTGTCTTCTGATACAGATTTCCCATTAGCACGGGGAACTGAGTATTAGCGAATGATCTAACGGGTCATTTAGAAGAGACATAAACTGGATTGCTTTTTCACAAGCACCATATCCGACGTTAATTGTCTCCCGTTCTAATTTAAGGTACGCTGAAATCAGTTCTGTAGGCAGGGTGAAACGTGAGTGGGCGAGACCGGTTACATCACTGACATTATCACTGACATTATCACTGACATTACCAAGTGGGCACACCAAGACACGGCGTCGGACACTTCCTGACACCTCCAGAGGCTCAAAATCTGACATTATGCCTGCTGTATGACTCCCATCTTCCCATAAGGTAGTTACCATGCTATTAAAACATCTTGTTGCTCTGCACTTCAGTAGTTGTGCCATCTTATTTTTCTAGATAATTTATTTTGAGACTTAATTCTTGGTGCAGCACATCCCTTTCATTTCACTACTGTCATCTTAAGAATATGTTGCTGAACAGGATCACAACATGCTTTGGACTGTTGTGACAATATTATAATAACATGTGATTACCAGGCTGTTTTGTTGCCATCATTGTGTAAAGCAACAACACCTTTATGTGTAGCTAAAATCAGCAGGGCTTCTTTGGGGCTTTTGTTTAAAGATAATTGCCAACTGAGGTCAGATGGTTGAAGTTAGATTTCCACGGCTCAGGCTGAAATAGCTGCTGTCTGAAACACAGAGCTTCTATTGAGCCTGTGCAGACACTGATTCATTTCTGCCAGCCAGCCTGAAGGCTACAGGCATATATTTCCACAATAAGTGGAATATTCAATCATAAAGCTGAATTCAAGAACATTAGTCAAACGTGAGCATTTATATTGCTATGGTTTTTAGCTCCTTAGGTTTTAATTTTGCAAAACGCATTCGATGCTAGCTACCAAATTCTGCAGATTGAATTGCAGACTTCACAGCTTAAATGTATAATTGCTTACTTAGAATTCAAATCTAGTAATTGTGTTTATTTTTTCCTTATTTAGATAACATGAATGAGGAATTAAACTACACTGTGAAGTTTTGTACCAAGTTTTGAAAAGAGTGGTACAGAGCCTTTTTGTTGCCAGTTAATTAAGCTTGGTGGTGTATTATTGTTAAGTAAAAAATGGTTCCAAAGTGTCTGTGTGTAATTAGTGTTTTTGTGTTTGCCCTAAGCTTTCAGAGCTGCAACAGCTGCAGTTTTTTGAAGTAAGGATGTTTTTTAATTGCATGCTGGAATAGACTCCAGCCTTGTGCGACCCTAAACAGGAAAAGCTGTAAAGAAAGTGGATTAGTGGATTAGTGGATTATATATTGACATTGGATAACTGCTGTATTTCAAACCATGTTCTGTGGATCCATCAGATAATTCTCTAACTTTGAACATCCAAAAAGTAATTATAAATGCTTGCTTTCAGAAATTCACAAGATCTGTTTTTCTGCAGGCTGCAAATCTTATATACTGGGATGTGCATTTGTAATTTTCCATTATTGTTGAGTCTAGAGAACCTAATTAGTTAAAGGGGTATATAGCTGGCCGCTGTAGGATTCCAGAGAAAACCGTTAAAGTCACCAATCTGCCTTTGAGGCAACAGACGTGCTCAAATTGAGGACAAATCTAGTTGTTTGGGTATAGGACCAAACAGATACAGCAGAAACAACAATCAACAGTTTTGTGGAGTCAGTGATTTCAAACAATTGCATTTTGTTCAGTGGGGGAGGGTAATGATAATGATAAGACAGCTACACTTTCAATACAAAGGGTATATATAAGCGTTGACATGGTTTGTCTTGTGGTGAGAGAAACACTTCCAGTAGACTGAATATAATATTAGTTTAATTGCAACAGCTACATTACAAAGAGTTGTTTTATGATTGTTTCAACCTGTATGTTAAAATCCAAAAAGTCTAACTGTGTTACTGAATCCTAAAAGCACCAATGCAGCTGGAGCTCTGTTTCTATAAGTTATAATATTGGGTTTTTTCTCAGATCTCCAAAAAGTACATCACAAATCCATAGACCCTTTGCCTCGATTTGCTTCATCCAACCCACCTGAATAAGCCCACCCTAACAATAATGGTCCATAAAGGGCTCGCCCCTGAGGTCACATGGGTGAGGTGGGCAGCTCTCTTTGTCAAAACAACTGACCAACTGACATTGCTAAAAGCCTGGCATTAGAAGGACTACTTGTATACACCCACACACATGCCCTGTAAAGTGACTGCAGAACATAATGGAGAATTTAGCAGCGTAAGGCCTGGGTTTTTCTTTTGTTAGGAGAGAAATGTGGACTTACATATACGAAGTGGACAGAAACACAAGTCCAAATCAGTGTTGCTGTTGCTCCGTGTCAGGGATAATGCTGGCAAATCAAGAGAAAACATGAGGAATGACGGGACAAACACACACGGACAACCCACAGCAGTTAACATATTGTAGGTAACATAGCTGACAAACTGACAGAGAACAATTGGAAACACACAGGTAAATAAACACACATCTAATCAATTCATCACATTAACAAGACACAGCTGGACTAAAGGCAAACACAAGGGCAACAGAGTGATTACAAACACGAGTATTCAGGGTGTGCGTAAAATCACAAAATGGCGGGGAAACAAAAGGACAGGAAATCAAACCAGATGAAAGAGGAAAAGCCAAAATCATAGTGTTTGCTGAAATTTAAAATGGGCAAAAGTTTGCTAACCAAATCCACTGAGATAATAATATCTCACACAATAACCAGGGGGGGGGCACTGTTGATCCTACTGGTGACGTAAGGAGCTGTTACTTGTGGAGATTTCAATTCTATTTTTACTTCTTGTGAAAATGTTATGTCTCCCTGTTGTGATCAGTGCTATTCTGCTGTTGCTCCCATTTGACCCAGAAATTCTGATACGCACAACAAAACGAGTGTCATGTCAAAGAATGATGTCAATTTGAAGTCATACTTTACGCTTCGCATCATATGGGTACCATTTAGAATCTAATGGACACATCCCAATATCTTTCCTTTTTATACGATGCATTCTATATAAGTTGAACGTCAGAGAGCTATCAACATGACTCTAGATAAAAAAATAATGTGCACTGCCAAAGTAAGTTCCCCCTGCTCTATGATCACTGTGAAGCTGCTAAGAGATGCTTGATAATTGAGCAACAGAAATTACACTGTGAAAGAGCAGTGGAGAGGTAAGTGTTCAGCAGCCAAGAACACAGTGATTCTTCATGTGCAGTCTCGTATTTATCGCCAAAAGAAGGCCACTGATCCTACCGCCTGAAAAGAGCCGTCACCATGGCAACCACAGAGTTTACCAAGGTTCCAGGCAATGGACACAAGGAGTGTGCACTGATGTTGCACACAGAATAACATGTAATTTACAATAACATGCACAACACACACATAAACACAGATCCATAGGAAAAAAGCCCAGGTCTGTTTGGTCTTTTAGTTTTGTTCTCTCTTAATCAGATGTCAAGTAAAAACATGGACATGTGCTTGCTGTATAAATAATTTAAGCAGGCAGATTATAATGTAGTTAGTAAACATACATATTGAGATGAGCATATGGCAGGGTGACACAGTGATTAGAGATTAGCTGCATGACTGGAGGCTAGCAGGTTTGATCCCTGCAAAGACCAGAATTTACACTGTGTAAAACACTGATGCTGAGGCTCATTCAACCACGCTGTAACAAGATGCAATTAACAGTTTCTTGCAACAGGAAGGGCTAACCCATCAGAACCAAATGCTCCCGGAACAGACATTAAAAATGGAGCCAATGATTTTGCTACAACTTGCAAAATCTGGGCTCAATATTGTCAATATTCTTAGTGACGCAAACATATCACCATTATATAAAACATGTATGGCTACAATGCAATTGGGCATTCTGTTTCTTGCAGAGACTCAGATGAGAGGATGATACCGGTTTAATCTTCTGTATACGGATCTGGAGCCAGAAGCCCTTTTTCCCTTCTGGCTAAAGAGGATGAGCTTAGCTTGATTTAGCATAAAGCAGCAGTGATGTGATAATGTCTCTTAGGTGATCACATCACACATGTTTAACCTGACTCCCAGTATGTTTTTGAAAAGATTTTAGGAACCTATTCATTATTTTAAAAGCTTTTCAAAGCCTCCTTCTCCCTGCTGTATCTCTGACCTCGATCCTAGAGCGGAGGTCTTTTGTTTAAGTGTCAGTGCCCGGAGGCTTAGGGATGGTCTGCTCGCGGAAATCAAGTTGGCTGAATCAGAGATCTCCTTTAAGTCCCTTTTAAGATAAGTCAGAGGGCCTTTTCTGACACTTAGTTTCCTTTGAACTGTCATCTAATACCTTAACACAATTATTTATTTCCTTTCCCTACCATTTTCCACACTATATTGGTTTTTATTCTCTATGTATATGAATTTTTCTTACAGTTTTCTTTTAATCCTGAGGATTTATGGCTTATCTTTTTTATTTTTCCGCATTTTTGAAGCACTGTTAAGTGTTTTCTGAAAAGTGCTCTACAAACTTGGCATTGTTCAAAGAAAAGACATACACAAATAAAACCTCAATACTCACTTACTTAGCCATTGTATTTTTTTTCGATGAGCTTTAGAGGTTTTGGTAAGGTATTTTTGGGAATGTATAGAACCAGGCTAACTATCCTTGCTCAGTGCTGTGAATCTTTCCGCTAAGCTAATGTAAGCTAAGCTAACTGACCCCTGGTTCTGGCTGGCAACATATTTAAAGTAAATTTTACATAAATATAATGTGTTCAGGAAATTAAGCTGTATAGCATATATACCTGTATATTGATAACAAAAAAAACAATTGTTATTAAAATATTGAAGCTGTTGGAAATATTTTAATAACAATTTTTTTTTTTTTTATCAATATACAGGTAATTAGCTGTTAGCAGGGGCGGACTGGCCATTGGGAATACGGGGAGTTTTTCCGGTGGGCCAGTGCTGTGCGTGGGCCGGAGGGCCAAAAAAATCTTTGCCTAAATCCTACCGGCCCACATTTGTAAGTGTTCCGGCCACTCCCTGGGGGAAAACGGGGTTCAGGGGGAGTGGCTGTACCAGTAGGATAGATAAGGGGGAAGTGACGTCTGACTCAGAGGTCGCGCGGCTGTGGAGAAGAACGTGTTGCCCACATTCTGTTACTGAGTTTAGGCAGGTTTATTGTTTTGGGTGCAGTCACTTTTGCCTCCACTTGCTGGTCAAATAAATGTTGAAATAAATGTTGAAAGTAAATCTGTTTACAGATCTGTTTCATATGGGTGTTGTATCCATGTAGAGATGTATCCATAGATTTAGTCCCTAATTTTGCTCTCAAAGTGCACCAGATTGATGTATTTAACTTCAACCTATATTTCAACCTGTCCGGGGAACATGCCCCCGGACCCCCCTAGAGGAGGTGAGGTCCACCACCTGCCAACACCCCCTGTTAAATTGTCTCCCCCACATTGAGGATGCTTCCTACGCCCATGTTTTATTCCATGCGTCAAGTCAGGCAAATTGGGTCCAAATGTTATTGCATGAATGATCTGTTAATCAATAAATGTATGCTGTAACTATTTTGCTCTAGGCAACTCAAGGGCGCAGGTAATGTGATTACTATATGAATAATGGTCCAAAATAACATTAAATGCATAGGATTTTTTATTACAGTAAGTAACATACTTTCGTCGCCAGCCGGCCGATACATGCCTCGCATTAAGTGGGCCTGTCTGTCAATTAATCCCCGGGCCACTTTTTCCTCACAGTCGGCCCCTGGCTGTTAGACAGCTATATGCCATACATTTTTGCATACATTCACAGTAAATATTTATTCAGTGTGATAGCTGTCTAACAGAAGTTAAATTAATTCCTCACTTATTCTGACAATGTACTTTACCCCAAATAAAAGAACCCAATAAAAAGAGTTGTTATATAATAGTGAAGTCACGTTGTAATAACCATAACTCATCCCTCTCGAGTTTTCTTTTTGAGCTTTGCTAAAAGCCACTGTGTCAAGTGTCCTTCTTGGGTTGCCATACGGAGTTGTCCAATATGGCGGACCATCTCGCACATGCGCACTGCAGATCGGGCAGAGCTGCAGATCGGGTAGTGACAGTCAGCGCCATATACACTGAACAAAAATATAAACACAACACTTTTGTTTTAGCTCCCATTTTTCATGAGATGAACTGAAAGATCTAAAACATTTTTTATATACACAAAATAACCATTTCTCTCAAATATTGATCACAAATCTGAAAAAATCTGTGATAGTGAGCACTTCTCCTTTGCCGAGATAATCCATCCCACCTCACAGGTGTGGCATATCAAGATGCTGATTAGACAGCATGATTATTGCACAGGTGTGCCTTAGGCTGGCCACAATAAAAGGCCTGTGTGAGGGGTAGGGTTAGGGTTATGTTGTGAATCGAGTGGCCCATGGTGGTGGTGGGGTTATGGTATGGGCAGGCGTATGTAATGGACGACGAACACAGGCCACTCGATTCACAACATTACCCTAACCCTAACCCTACCCCTACCCCTACCCCTACCCCTACCCCTCACACCAGATACTGCCTGGTTTTCGGACCACCCAGACCCCCCCAATAAAGCAAAACTGCACGTTTCAGAGTGGCCTTTTATTGTGGCCAGCCTAAGGCACACCTGTGCAAAAATCATGCTGTCTAATCAGCATCTTGATATGCCACACCTGTGAGGTGGGATGGATTATCTCGGCAAAGGAGAAGTGCTCACTATCACAGATTTTTTCAGATTTGTGAACAATATTTGAGAGAAATGGTTATTTTGTGTATATAGAAAATGTTTTAGATCTTTGAGTTCATCTCATGAAAAATGGGAGCAAAAACAAAAGTGTTGCATTTATATGTTTTTATGTTCAGTGTATTAACAGATATAATCTCCAAAAAGCACGACTGTAATCATAGGTACATTCAGTGAGACGCCTGAGTTTAGTAATTGAGTGCAGTAATTGAGCAGCTCGGCTCACTAATGGAGGGAGGTTTTAGCTCAGAAATTACTTTCAGAAATGTATTTGAAAACCTGTATTTACCTTTCTCTTGAAAGGTTTTTCAGACCAATGGGCATTTTTCCTTTCCTGTTACTTAGTCTTGCATCAATTACCTGTAACAAGAAACTAAAGTGGTCGTTGCTGGGAGACTTCACTCTTACTTTTGATATTTTCACATCCATATAGAGGTAATAGCTAGACATTGCAACTCATTAGAGCATGAAAATGCTTACTGCTCATTTTGTTGCTGTCTCTTTGCTAATAGGAGCTATTAGGTATATTCTCTGAGGAAAGAGTCATATATGGTGCATGTACAGCATGTTTCTGCATTGTCTACAGGTTTAATATGTCTCGCCATGCTGCTTCCCTGATGACTTCCTCAGGATTGTAGCTGAAATCCTCATGGATTCATCTTCTTATTACAGACACATGCATTTCCTAACATTCGGTCTATATGCTGTAAAATGTATTATCTCTTCGATTTACACACGGCATCTATTGCACGTCTGTCCATCCTGGGAGAGGGATCCCTCCTCTGTTGCTCTCCCTGAGGTTTCTCCCATGTTCCCCTTAAACTGTGGGTTTTCTCTGGAAGTCTTTCCTTCTACGATGTGAGGGTCTAAGAACAGAGGGTGTCGTTTTTCTCATACTGATATTCTGAACAATCTGTGCTATTGTATTTGCTGTAAAGTGTCTCTACTGTAGGCTAATTTTATTATATGTACAGCACTTTGGCTCGACCAAAAATCGCTTATAAATGTGCTATATAAATAAAACTTGATTTGATTTGATTTGATTAATATCAACTTAACATTTACAACAAATATTTCAAATGCAAATTGCTGAAGCAGGCATAATACAATATGTTTGCAATTTATAAAATGTGACAAGCCAGACACAATATTGTGAAGTGATAAAGTCTTAAATGTGTTCTACTAGTCAACTTCATTTGACACACTGTTAATGAGAAATAGCATCATAAATTATTGTGTCACCATGTAAAATAAATGAGAGAATATCAAATATGAAACAGACATGCTGTAAGATGCACTTTATCAGCCCTGTACTGTGCATTTTACCTCAGGGTGGCTGCCATGTCTATTCTTAGTGAAGCAGAATGATTAAAGAAGCAGCCAATAAACACTTAACACAACAACTTGACAAGTTCACTGTGGCTGCACTGCCTCAGACATAAAAAGGTGTTATCGGGGGAAAACACACACAACAGGGTATCTTTGGAAACACAACACAAATAATGAGCGCAGACAAAAATACCATAATCGGCCACGATTACCTTGACAAACTTACAATAAGAAAAATAAAATGAACCAATATCAGGTGCCAACAACTGTTTATCGCGAGCATTTGTGCATTTGTTCCTGCTGACAGGCGACTTTCAAAATTGTCACTTATTTAGTGAGCATTTTCAACATGTATTTGTTATTTGTTGTTATTATTGATAAGCATTTATTGTTCCCACACCATGACTGCGATTGAATAGTCAAAAGATGTTATGAAGAAGAATCCATAAGGACATACGAAAAGACAACTGTGGAACAAAGATCATTTCACTTCACTTGCACTAGGCGTAAGTATTTGAAAAACTACAGATGTTATTGAGGTGGGTATCTTACATTTTCCTGCATTAGTTATTCTCCTTTGGTTAAATATGGTCAAGTGTACCAATCGCTAAAAGCGACAAGAAAGGAATCATTGAAGCATCTTTGGTTTGCATTTTGAGAATTCAACCAGCTCTTACCTTGACTGCCACTTTGATACTTCCATCTTATTTCACGCAGTTCAAAAAACAATCAGGATCAACCTTATACCTGCTGACCATCAACTTTCTCATTTTGAGAATGCTATCATTTGTCATTAACTCCACACTGTGCCTATGTACAGCCGTGATTAGTCACTTACATAAAAATAGGCCCAAGCCTTATATAAAACAGATGACTTCAGTTCTACTTGCAAACATTAAGAAAATGCACAACATTTTTCTGATTCCAACAAACTACAGTCAAAGAGCACCTCAGCGCTTTGCTAAACAAGTCAACACACAAACAAGACATTTGGTTGCATTACAATGGATTTAATTATTGGCACAGGAAAGAGATTAAACCAACAAACCAAACATCAGTAATGGGACTAGCTTACAAAACCTCCTCAAATAAGGAGAGTGTTAAGGCCGTATGGCAAGTACAATTAAAGACATAAAAGTCACTAAATGCCTATAATTACATTGTGCATTCATGTCATGATTAATGGCTTGGCTACTAAATTAATTGGAAATAAAGCCACATCTCCGCTTGCCTTTATTTATAGTTCTGCACATGCACTGAATCATGTACGTTCTTCCAATTAATTTATAGATGCAAGCTTTAACAATAATAATCCAAACATTTTGTGAAATACATGGTTTGGTTCAAGCAATTCGCAAATTGCACATGCTCTTGAGGTGGCATGAAGATGGATCTGTTGTGTTCGCAGATTCTTCTGTATTTTTCAGTTACAAGACAAAAAACCAGATTGGACGTGGTGGTGTGAAATGAGCCCTACAAATCATCATCAAGTCACTTTACCTTAGGGTTTACATCAAGACACTTGATATTGGTTCAGTTGTTTTTAGGCATGCTGGCAGTTCATCATGTTGGTCCAGACCAATTTGGATTGCTATATCATTTTGTACATACATTCATGGTCTCCAGAGGATGTATCCTAGAACTTAGGTGTTCATTTAACTTTTTTTACTTCCTGTGAAATGGCCAAACATCTTTTTTTTGTCGTTTGGCCCATAGGATTGATCTGACTGATCGTGTGCCTTTCCTCTAGCGCCACCAGGATGTTCACACATTTCTCAAGATCTAATTTAAAAAAGACAGATGTAAGAAATGTAAGCCATATCTTTCATTATCCTTTGAAGAACCCTTAGCATCCCTGCAGATGTGGTATAGCTGAGATAAATTTACTCCAAATTAACTCCAAATAAATAAACCAGCAATGTGGCAGGAGTATGCATATTTTAAGTCAAGTTGCATCAGAACTCAAAATATTGTATGAGTTAGTGAGCCACCAATATTGTTTCCTTTTGCTTGTAATATACAGTACAGTATATTCTTCTAAATCTAATTGTGGTTTCTAACAGACATTATTTATTATAATAATATGAATATCTTTCAGTGTTTAAGTATGCCGATCAGCCACACAAGCAGAGGAAGGCTGTGCCATTTAAGATACAATATTGTTAGATGTATGTGAAGGTTCATCCTCTGTATGTTTTTATACTTCGCGCTGTCTCTAATGCAACTGCTGAAGGAACAGAGTATGACAAAGCCTACTTGTCAGATGCAGGTAGACTGACATTCACCAAAGTCACAGGTAATTATTGTAGCACATTTATAGATATTTCCAGAACTGATAATATTGTTGATCGCACTATTCTCTGACAGAGATTACTGGGGTTTCGAAAGATGACAGACTCAGTTTGATGTTTTTGCTTCATGGATTTGTGTCTGTCTGCAAAGGCGCTCTAGAGCTCTGTGCTTCGACCTTTCATCTTATTAATTTATTGTGTATTGTTGATCAATGTTGAAATGTATCAAATGTTAATATTTGAAAATAAACTGATGGATCAGTAGTTTGGTTTTATTACTCAAGACTTATTACTTTAATTACTCAATAATTTAGACATTTGTAATTGCTTTTAGTTAACCCTAACCATGGAAGATATTAAGACTTTAAACCAGGGGTTGGTTTGCCTTTCTTGTTTCAAGCCATTGAACTAACCACTGATGCTAATTTTTAAAAGTAATTTTCAGACAGGCAGGTGAAGAGTGAAACATAATTTCCTTGATAAGTCGGTTATATCAATGTTAGCCCACTCTGTCCTTCATATAATACAATCCCCTGTCCAAACTGCTTTACATAAATACACTTAGAAATTAAATGTGTTTTTCACAAGAGCTAACCCCTTATCCCAGAGGAACATGACAAGAGACATCTTTGATAAAGAGAGATGTTTCCATATTCAGCTAAACTTTGTCATAAGGAAAGAGAAATATCAAGTCAAAGGTGAAATTCCATCAAAGCTGAACTAAAATGCTCAGTTAAACTCATAGACATTTCTTGTTTACTGCCTTAAGCTTTGCCCTTTTGACCCAAGGTCGCTTCGCTTCAAGGAAGATAACACTGGTAAAGTCCAAATGTTTATACTTATTCTTTCTTAACAGCTGCTGAAAATTAATATTTATAAATAAAATGCATTTTCCCTGTGTATGTGCTTGAGTTACATTGCTGTGCACCTGGCCTTTCAGAGCTTAATGCTGTGCCTTGTACACACTTGTACATCTGTGAATGAATACTTGCTGTTACACTGCTAATCTATAGAGACAGATTTGAAAGACTTCCTTCCTTTGATCTAATGTTTTCATTATGATGCAACATGGACATTTCTGTGCAACCTCTGAGATATGAGCAGATTTTATAAGGGGAATCGCCAGGAGAGGGAGGAAAAATGTGATTACTTCGACCAATTTCTGTTTTTGTCTGTGATGCAGAGCTGCTTGTGGGTACAGAAAATTGAAGATGGTGTGCTCCAAAAAAACTTGATTTGCACATTTCAACCGCATCACAATGAAAGCAACACAATGTTGAAGCCTAGTTGAAGACAGAGTCATAAGACCACATCCATCAAATACTTTCTCTGAGGAGATTATCCTTTACATTCTCTTGGAATCTTTTATGCATTGCAGTGTTACTTGACATGAATAACATCTACTTAAAGTTAAGCCATGCATTTCAAATATGTTGACTTTTCCTCAGTTTATTCTTCTGAAACATTATTCTTATGACCTCCATTTAACACGGATCTGTGCTGATACCTTACCTTCCAGCTCTTACACAACCTCACTTCCTCCTTCACCCACCATGAAACAGGGCAAAAAAAAAAAAGACTGAAAGAAATTTGATGTACTTGTGTCCTTCAGTGAACACTCTTCCCGCGAGGCTCAATTTTTAGAGGATAAAAAAGCAGTGAAAATGGATTAATTACCGCGGCCACTTTCCACCTCCTGCCCAGGGGACTCACCGTAGGACTGGAAGATTCACCAAGTCTCCCACGGCTCCTTCCATCTGCCGTGTCACACCTACGGTTCACAGCCTGCGCTCTCGAAGCTCCTCCAGCCCACAGGGCACAAGGGCAAATTAGAAATACCTGGCCTGGCACAGGATGCTTTAAAACTCTGGGAGTGAAACAAAGGTGAGGGGTAAGGGTTATGTGCGGAGAGGAGTGGATGAGGTTAAAGTAGCTTGACAAGAGCTTTGAAGCCCACCAATGTGTGTGCGTGTGTTGCTCCCTGGGAAAGCACCACAGGGTTTGCCATATCTTTGGCAGTAAGCTCCCTACCAGAGAGAGAGTGTCAGTGTGGCATGCAATGTCCTCCTGCCGCTCCGAGGCTTGTCATTCACACAGTGGTCCTTTCTCTCTCTGCGATAACACACTCTTCATCACATTCCCCCTTTCTGTTTGATTCTACAGGAGTTTTCACCATGTCTCTCTCCAGTGAGTAAAAGCATATTGATGGACATTCAAGTGTTCTCGCACCAATTCCCCTGCCCGACCCACATTAGCGCTGACCTGAATTGAGAGAGGAGCACCTGGCAATGTGACCAATGCTTCCAGGATCCAGCACATCATGGCCTTGTCATGCTTTACAGCCACATGAAATGCTCAAAGGAACCCAATCACTACTTCATAGATGGTCACATGTTCCAGTACAACAGTTAAAGGGACATTACATAACCTGTGACTACATCATCTGTTCTCAAACACGTATAGTGTGAAACCTAATGGCTTCTTTGTGTTTTGGTGATTGACGCTTGGATTATGTCAGTGTTTTCAGGACAGAAAGTGTTATGTTCTGTTTCCCACATGAGCATGACTGGATTTTTCTTCCCTTCTGTGCAATGTGTACAGCTTTGTTAAACTGGAAGAGTGGATGGCTACATATTTACTGTGTTGATTTGATCAATTATAATTTATCATATGAATATGCAACATGTAAGCACACATCTGACATAATGCATGAAGAGAGACTTTAGACTAGTCTGACTCTGATGAAGACGCACATGGAAACCAAACAAAAGTCCTAGTCAAAGTTTGTGTGCCTGGAATCTGTGTCCTCAAGTTCACCAATTATCTGAAGTCTCACACATGGCTGGGCTGCGATTCTTGATTCCTTGAAGCACTTTAAAACTCCATCCTTCATTAAATCTGTCATAATTATGGTGTTTAAACTATATTTTGACACAATGACCTCCTCAATACAGGTTGGTCAGGTTTAATAAAGCAGCCACTTAATGTTACTTTTATGAGGTACACATACCCAAATACATTTTCAAATAAACAGTTTGCACATGGAAAGCTACCAAGCCCGTGGAATTACGAGGCCCTGAGGCACTCGTCCACTTTGCTCATTGGGAAATAATATATAATTTCACGTGTGGTTAAATGTAGGCAAAAAAAACATTTGAACTCTGTTAAGGATAGTGACAGCTCATGTTTTTGGTTAAATATTGAAAAAGTTAACATGTCCTGTTTTCGATCTGCTTTGACTTCTTCTATGCGCTATGAGTTGCTAAAACAAAAATCATTAATAAAGCTTGATTTAACATGCTCACATTGCTATGAGTGGATTCTTCAAAGAATGCAATTAAACTTCTTTGTCCGTAACATATTACAAGTGGAGATAATTAGATAATCATTCTTTCTGCTGCAGCACTGCCCTGTTACTCGTAGGCCTGCATGCTTTAATCCATAAAAAAGAGCAAAAGGTCATAATATAAGTTTTAAAAGGCAGATTGCTTGGTGCCTGAGATGAATCACAGTATGAAACCCCTACAGACACACAGCTTGGTTATGGCCATTTTGTGCTGTGGGATGGTACAAATCTGACTTAATGTAGCTTAACAGCTACTTATGCACAGCAGTACACAAGCTTGAGTGGGTGGGAAAGTGGAGGAAACAGGTTTCTTTGTTTCCGACTCCAAGGGCGAGACAAGAATGACTTTTTTTCTTAGCAGATCAATATTAACGCTAGCATTAGTCTCATGGTGTTTTACCCACTGCAAAGGTAAAATTCTCCATCATGTCCTCACTGTGAGGTAAATTCCCCCCTTTTTTTAGGAAGTCTGAAAATGGAGCCTCCAGGCAGACTTTGTCGATCGAGCGGTTTGAGTGTTGCCCTCACCGCAGGCAGAAATCAACTCTCACACACACAGGCCCTGCTTCCCACGAATGTTTGTGGCTGATCACTGCACCATCATATTATAGAAAAAGGCTCTGCGGGTTGGTCTGTCGAGCAAAAAGCCAATGGGGGTATTATAATGCTACAAGAGGAAGTGTTCAAACTAGGGCTTAGACCACCAAGTGGATTTATGGATATGTATCTTTTTCTATTCTGCATTCTCATGTGACAATAGACACTTACAGATAATGGTTACAAATCAGCTTAAGTGTAGCAATAAAAGTCCTGTAAAAGGTAATTATCAGTTAATAGTTTGTTTGAATAGTACGGTACAACTTCTCCTAACTTGATAACTCAAAGACAATGACTTCTTAAATATATACACACTAACCTTTGAATGAGGTAACTACCAAATGCATCAATGAGAGCTATAAATGGATGAGCAACTACATCATGAGGCTAGTCTATTGATTTGTTCTGACTATTATGTCTTCAAATGCAAATATGTTTTCTCGGCATGAAAGGATTACCTGTAGGAGACGGGAATAGAAACAAGCTGAGATGTGTCATCGAAATGCAGTGCAGAGGAAAATGAGGACAAAGTGAAACATGTTACACATGGTCAGATAGATTTTCAACCATAACTAAATTATTGTTTCAAAGTTTCAGTAGACTAAAGATGACTGATATTATTCAGAGTCATTGCAAGCTAGGATCAAGAACTAACTGTAAACGAGCGACACAATGTAAATTACTTTGGAAAAATATAGAGCAGCGGAAATGAGGTGAACAATCTCATGAGGCAACTTGTTTTTGTGGGAGGATTTTGTAAATGCTCTTTTGGGACAGTATAAACACATCAATATCCTTAAGAAGAAGAAAAAGATGTTGATACTTTATTGTGGAGCTGTACCCTTTCAGCTTTGAATATAAAAAAAGCCCCTGAAGACCTGAAAATAGTTTGAGTGATCATTGTGGTGATAAAGATGATGCTGTCTCAGCTTATAAAAATGTGTGAGGCTTGTTGTTTGGGAGAAATACGCCGGTTTGAAGTGCACAGAAGTATCTGAGCACTATCCTCCAAGTTCAATAATGTTAAGTATTAAGCAGGAGAGGTGTCTCCACATAATATATTCATCACAGCACTCTATTCAATTACAATTTATATAGTCCATCTACGGTGGAAAATATTCCTTACATCTAAGTCGTTCCACTATAGAGTGCGAGGGTGACATGTTGAACAAAATCCTGACAGTGAATGCAAACACCGCACTAAAAATATCACAAACACTGACTTACGAAGAAAAGAGAGGAAGATATGAGAGAGGAAGAAGGAGAGGAAGACAGATGGGGAGATAACAAATATGTCTCGGATACAATAACTCTACATACACTGTTAACATCCATATCATCCTTACAGTGAGCCCAAAGATATAAAATGCCATAACTGTAGAAAATCAAAATATGCTACTGTAGCTATTCACCTCAGAAACAGTTACTCTCTCCTCAAAAGCCCCCTCTGTGTCTGTTGATTTCAGGGAGCAGTCACCTCTTAATGCTGCAGCTGTGAGAGGAAACTGAACCTGTACTTTCCCCTCTGCACCCTATAGCAGTGTTAAATCCAATGTTTCCACTCTCACACTCTGTCTGGCAGGAGCAGCATTTGTTTTGAAAGATTGGGTCAAGACAGGAGGAGCTTAAGACACCCTCTGCTTAAACAAGCGGACCCCAAACCCCGGGTAAATGATCTGTACCAGCGGCGATGGGCTTCCTGCATAAACATGGGCCCCTGTCAGCCATTTTTTACAGTCCCAATCTTGCACTTGTCAAGCTTGACACAGTTTGATTAAACTTGTCAACACTCTTCTTGCTCTCAGCCATCCAACGTAGCGGGGAGAACGCACTCACCCCCGGATGGACCCCCGGCTGCCGATCCCTGCCACTCACCTCGGGTCACTCTGATAGCAGGGTGCTTTGTTCCTCCCCTGCCATACAGCTAACCTCAGCAGAACTGGAAATACAGCATTATCATATTATTTATGAGGTCCGGCCTTCGGGGATGCAGCTGGAACAGGAATACCAATGGAGCTCTCCTCCGTCCTGCTACCAGGCCTGCCTCCTGGGCTAAACACTTGTACTTCTGCTCCCCGGGTAGAGTGTTATCTCAAAGTTGAGCTTCAGTGGTTGTTATTTATTCAGCATTTAAGCATTGCATATACACTCTAGGTGCCTTTTTTTTTTTTGCAAAGCCATATATTTACATCCCAGTTGGGAGCAACTACAAACCTAATTCGTGTTTTTTAGATCCTTTTTGCCTGATGATTCCGTTAGTTTGCGTGTGTGAGGATTTGGTTAATATGCCTGAGCTCCACTGAAGCCCCCCGGTGCCAACACGAGGATATGATCTACTGTCTGTCTTGGCTACAGATGATCCGCCAATCTGTTCACTGGGATATTGTTAGCAGAAACTCATTATTTCCAGAAAGTACACTAATCTGCGGTAGCTCTGCGACAGCGAGACCTTTACTTACCCCTCCAGCCGCAAGACATTGTTTCAGAATTTCCCATTATGAATGAAACTAACAAATGTGATTGTAATGACATCAATATAAATATCAAGGAGAGAGTGACTCAGGTAACTCTATTAGTCATTAATACCTCCTGGCTTTTTGTTGGAAAGGGTTGATGAGCCATTGGCTGCATTTCATTTTTTCAATGCTTTATGACTGATCATGAGACACTCACAATCTTCTCCAAAACAATTCAATGCCAAGTTCATTCAAATCTAACATTGCTAATTAAAACTACAACGCTTTGCTTTAATATTGCTTGTCAAAACATTATAAGTGCATTCACTTGAAACAAATGTCCTCTGTCTCAGGAAGATAAGCTGCATGAAACCTAACAAGGACCTACAGTAATGGAGAGCAAATGTGAAAAACAGAGTTTCAAATATCCAGCAATTATTCTGCTTTTCTCTTGTAGGAAGTAATTCTGCTTCTGTGTTTCCTTGATTAACTCGTCTGAATGAAATTTCACCTAATAAATCTGCTTGGCATACTCCGCCGGTATCTCTCTGAGTGATTGCACATGCTGCTCGAGAAAAAGGCTTTGAATGTGTTTCTTTGCATGACAAATAATCTGAAACATTTACATGGCTGAACAGTCAAAGTTAAAGGGTTTTCTTTTGTTCCTCCGCTTTATTCGCCAAGTTAAGTCGGGTGTTTTTTGGGAGGACTGGAAGGCATTTGTCTTTTGTTGCGATTTAACTCAAAACTACCAGAATGAGGGAAGTGTTGGATTGAGGTAAAGATTCCCCTCCCTAATGATCCTCCCTCCTGTTCCACACCTCAGTGTAACAAAGACAAATCATATGTAGGTGTGATGCATGTCACACAGGACTGATAGTTGCAGAAATTGCCTCATCCTCCTGTGAGCATTTTCCCCCTACTGTCCTCAAAATACAGAGGAGGAAAAGGTTGTGGGGAGTGGCATCTTGGGAACACTCTAGCCTCAGCAGCATGTCTCCTTTCATGCCTCATTCATTCACTTTATCACCTCATTAGACGAATGCGAAGGTGTAGAGGAGAAGCCTTGTCACCCTGAGACAGAGAGGGAGGAGCCGTACTCCATCTTCTCCTTCCCCGGCCCGCTCTCCCCTCCGCCTGCTAACTGCATGCATGGATAACGTTACTCCAGGGGGGGGGGGGGACAGTGCATCCTTATTTATTTACAATATTTAAATATATATATATATATATTGTACATTGTATTTGTGTCTACTCCGTACTCAAGATATCTATTGCATGGCTGCCCCTCCTGGAAGAGCTTCTCTAATGCTTTTTGAGGCAATTTATTAGTTTATAAATCCAAATGCTGTATAAGAAAAATCTGGAATAAGCTTTTATTTCCCCTTGTGGGTTTTATTTATTAATTGTAATTTGATTTATATATGTGTTAAATGAAATTACATTCTGCCTAATTGCATTTCCTTTGCACGCTATATTTATTGATTTATTTAACTAATTCATGTATCCTATTAATTTCCCTCAACACTGAGCCCTGAAAGGCTTTTTCCTGTCCGTATATGTGATGCATACCAAAATGGTACTGCTAGACTTTATTAAGATCATTTTTACTAATGACAATTCAAAAAAGAAATATGCATGCTACATTGTATATTAAGGTAACATTTTCTCAGACTCTACTGTAAAATTAGTTTTACTTATTGGTCATAGTTCGGGGCATTCTGATCCGAATTACATTGAAAATATATCTATGAGGTTTTAGAAATAAATGTGTCACAATATCATTTGACCTCCCTGTTCACTTTGGTACAGTGAAACTATTTTTGACACCGAGGTGGGGGTAGGGAGAAGGACACAAACGCAGAATACAATGGGGAAGCAGGTAAAGCAAACTTAAGGTGACCTTTAATAAAAGTAAAGCTGATAAAAAAAGACTGAATAGAGCAGGCAACGTAAAACAAAGGAAAGGTAAACAAAACAAGTAACAAACCGGTATGACACAAGAAACATGAGTAGCAAATCCAGGAAGGCACACAAGTCAATCCAGATTCAGAGAGAGAGAGAGAGAGAGAGAGAAGAGAGAGAGAGAGAGAGAGATGAGCGACAGAGGAGAGAGAGAGAGCAGAGAGAGATGAGAGAGAGAGAGCAGAGATGAGTAGAAGCGAGAAGAGTAGATGAGAGAAGATGTCGAAGAGAGTGAGAGAGGAGAGAGACGCGAGAGTACATTGAGGAGACGAAGGACTGACAAAGAAACACTGGGACAGACAGGCCTTTAAACCAGCCTCTCCTCCTACAAAAAATGACTATCTAGGTCAATTGTTCAGCAGCTTAATACGACCCAGTCACATTTTAAAGTGTAGCACCTCTAGTGGTCGTGTAAGAAACAACATGCTCCCGTTATTGCAAACGCTCCGGAGGGTCGTTATTCACAAATAACCTTCTCTGGAAAATCCTAAATTGTGGAATGGTTTGGCCATTAAAATGCTTTTTTATTAGATTTCTAGCGAGAAGTGTATATTGTACTTTTATAATCTACATCCAGTGGATGTGTAGGATCTATAGTTTGATAGATATTACGAAGATGATTTGAGGTCTCGCCAGGAGAACGTGAATATCCGGCAGCTTCCATACAAAGTTAGCGTCAACCCTCACGGGGTGAAAACAGTATTTCCGGTCTCGAAGTTTTCATAATAAAACCGGAAGTATTCCCCTCACTGTCAAATGTTTACACAGTGATATCTGCATTACTCATCCACTAAAAAACATCAGTTTATCCTTGTTAATTACACAATATTGATTGGTTTAAATTGTGTAAAATGCTTTTGTGTTTTTAACCTTCCATTCGGAGAAACAAATTGTTTTTCTGGAGTTTAGACACTACAGAGTTTCCGAAGACACTACACTAGTTACGTTGAGCGTCAAACAGCTCCTTGAAATGGAGTGGAACCACGGCAGACTATCCAAACCTGGACTTGAACGGGTCCAGCTCAGCCCCTCCCCCCCCCCCTCCAGAATTGTGTGTTTATTGTGTGTTTCGCAACATGTTCTATGGCACGTCTCTACTTGGAATTGTAGTTTTAAAAGACGTTTTCGTATTTCCCACAATTAGAAGTTGCCAGTATTAAACTGTTTACACCCCTGGAGGTTTAGGGGAAATTGTAAGGTTTCAGCGTTAAGAGTCTGTGAGCTTATTGTTTTGTGTTTGTTATTGTGGCCTTACATGTTATTTTGTTATTGACTCTACTCTCTCTTTCCAGGTGTCTACACTTCATGTCTTTGTGTGTCACCTGCCAGCTTGTGTGTCACGTGTGCTCATCATCACTAGCCCCGCCCCTGATTGTTTGCACCTGTGCCCCATTAACTGTTGTGTGTATTTATAGCCCTGCTCTCCTTTTGTCTATTGTCGGTTCGTCTTGTTTCCACGGCGAGCTATGTATGTAAACTTCTTCACGGTTCTAATTATCCTGGTGGAACCTAGAGATCTGGTGTATGGTCCTAGTAGATCCTAGCGTTCTTTGTTTCTTCACTCATCTTTTATAAATAAAAGATATTTTTTGAAGTCCACGGAATCGTGCATTTGAGTTCTTGTGAGTCCCTCGTGTCAGAACGAACCGACCTAACAAGATGGACTCAGCCGATTCCACTGTGTTCAAAACAGCTTTGCAAGTACAAGGAACACGCTTGCGTCAGCAGGAGGAGCAGCTGACAACAATGATACAGGGGGTTCAAGACGTAAATGCTCGTCAGCACAACTTCCAGGTAACAGTGACAACCGAATTAAATCACCTGGCAGAGAAAATGCGGGACATACTTACGCACCTCGAGGGACGTCCTGCTGTTCCTGCGGCGGAGTTTTCCGGTCCAGCAGAGGTCGGGTTTACCCCTCCGTTGATCCCAGTGCCAATATCCATGCCATCGTCTTCACTCCGCCTCGCTTCACCGGAGAAGTTCTCCGGGGATTCGGGAAACTGTCGGCCATTCCTGATTCAGTGCGACCTCCACTTCAAACATCAGACAACGGCAGAGGAGGGTGGCGGATTACGCGATCGAGTTCCGGACCCTGGCAGCGGAGAGCGGATGGAACTCTGCGGCTCTTTTTGATGCATTTCTGCATGGATTAGCAGATCCCATAAAAGATCAGTTAGCTCCATTAGAATTGCCTGCGGAGCTGGACTCACTCATTGCCATGGCTATCCGGGTGGATCAACGTCTAGCTGAGAGACGTCGACAGAGGGAGGAGGAAGCAGCTTCCGCTACACTCTCCGGACGGGGATTACAGAGGGAGTACTACGGTGGGCGGAGAAATACCCGGACTTCGTCTCCAGAGCGACCATCGCCCCCTAGCGCCGCGGAGGAACCGATGCAGCTCGGAAGAGCCAAACTCACCCCGGAGGAGCGACAGCGCCGCCTACGGGAGCGGAGGTGTTTCTACTGCGGTCAGCAGGGTCATGTTCTGGCAGCCTGTTCGGCAAAAGATCAGGCTCATCAGTGGGAAGGGGGACGCTGGTGAGCCGAATAACTTCTTTCGACTCCTCCTCGAGAAGGCTGACTCAGGTACAAATGAAATTGAAGGATAAAACTGTAACTCAGGATGCTTTAATTGACTCTGGGGCTGATGAGAGCTTGTTAGACTGGGAGCTGGCTAAAGAGTTGAACTTAAACATTGTCCTCTTAGATCAGCCATTAGAAGCTAGTGCGTTGGATGGCCGCCTTTTATGTACAGTTACTCATCGCACGGAACCCATAGAAATTGTCATAGATCAGGAGCACCGTGAGCATATTAGTTTTCATTTATTTAACTCAGCTCAACAGCCTCTCATTTTGGGTTACCCTTGGCTTGTTAAACATAACCCTCACATGGACTGGCTTACAGGAAAGGTTAAGGGGTGGGGGAGTGAGTGCTCTCGTTCTTGTTTAGCCTCTCATACAGGTTCGAGTAGACCACACAGACCTGAGAGCTTTAAACAGGCGTCAGGTAGGGACAGTGTCACGTCTGCTAAGCCATCTGACTTTCCTGACTTATCCAAAGTACCAGAGTGTTACCTGGACATTAAGGAGGTGTTTAACAAGACACGAGCTACGTCCTTGCCTCCCCATAGACCGTATGATTGCCCTATAGACCTTCTCTCGGGCTCTACTATCCCAAAAGGACGGTTGTACTCTCTTTCTGGTCCGGAAAGGAAGGCCATGGAGGAGTATATTGGATCTTCACTCAAAGCTGGCTTGATTCGGCCATCATCATCCCCAGCGGCAGCAGGTTTCTTTTTTGTAGGGAAAAAGGACGGTTCATTAAGGCCCTGTATTGATTACAGTCCACTGAATCAGATCACTGTTAAGAACAGATATCCCCTTCCACTCATCTCTACGGCATTCGAACTGTTACAGGGAGCCAAGGTATTTACCAAGCTGGACCTAAGGAATGCATATCACCTTGTGCGCATCCGGGAGGGGGATGAGTGGAAAACAGGTTTCAATACACCTACGGGACATTATGAATATTTGGTGATGCCTTTTGGACTTTGTAATGCACCTGCTGTTTTCCAAGCCCTCATTAACGATGTGTTAAGAGATTTCCTGAATATTTTCTGTTTTGTGTATCTCGATGATATCCTCATCTTTTCCCCAGATGAGAATATTCATGTTAACCATGTTCACCTTGTTCTTCAGAGACTCCTGGATAACCATTTGTTTGTAAAAGCCGAAAAATGCGAGTTTCATGTAAAATCTGTGGCATTTTTGGGTTTTATGATTTCCCCTAACAAGGTGGAAATGGACCCAGCTAAGGTCAGTGACGTGGAGAACTGGCCCACGCCAGACTCTAGAAAGAAAGTTCAGCAATTCTTGGGGTTTGCTAACTTTTACAGACGGTTTATACGCAACTTCAGTACGATTGCCTCTCCTCTCCATGCCCTTACCTCTCCCCAGGTTCAGTTTGTGTGGAATCCACAGGCAGAGAAATCCTTCCTGGAACTGAAGAGGAGGTTCACTACAGCTCCCATCCTGACTGTACCTGATCGCCACCGACAGTTTGTGGTGGAAGTGGACGCCTCCAACGACGGCGTTGGAGCTATACTGTCCCAGAGGTCAGCAGGGGACAACAAGCTTCATCCGTGTGCGTACCTCTCCCGTAAGCTATCGTCTGCTGAGAGGAATTACGACGTGGGAAATCGGGAACTGTTGGCTGTGAAGATTGCTTTGGAGGAGTGGCGGCACTGGCTGGAGGGAGCGGAGCAGGATTTCCTGGTCTGGACGGATCATAAAAACCTGCAATACATCAGGAGGGTTAAGCGTCTGAACTCTAGGCAGGCCAGATGGTCATTGTTCTTTAATAGATTCAGGTTCACTCTGTCATATCGACCTGGTTCGCAGAATGGAAAGCCGGATGCACTCTCCAGAATGTATGATCCTGAGCCAGTCCCCAAGAGTCCAGATCCCATTCTACGGCCAGACCGAGTGATAGGGAGTGTGACCTGGCCCATTGAAGCCAAGGTCAAACAGGCTAACGTTGGGAATCCTGTCCCTAGAGGGTGTCCTCAGAATAGCTTGTTTGTGCCAGAGCAACTTCGAGGGCAAGTTGTTCATTGGGCCCATACGTCGGTACTCACCTGTCATCCTGGGAACAAGAGGACCCTTTTCATGGTGAGACACAGATTCTGGTGGCCGGGGATGTGGAAGGATGTTGCAGAATATGTAGCAGCGTGTCCTGTGTGCGCCAGGAACAAAACTTCTCGGCAAGCTGCGGCAGGTCTTCTCCAACCTCTGCCCATTCCCAACAGACCTTGGTCTCACATTTCATTGGACTTCGTGACAGGATTACCAACATCGGCAGGTAATACCACCATACTCACTGTGGTTGATCGTTTTTCTAAAATGGCACACTTTGTCGCCATGCCCAAGTTACCTAACGCTAAGGAAACAGCAGAGGCCATGTTGTCCCATGTGTTCAGGATCCATGGTTTTCCCAGTGATGTCGTTTCAGATCGAGGCCCACAGTTCGTATCAAGCTTTTGGAGGGAGTTTTGTCGCCTAATCCAAGCCACTGTTAGTCTGACCTCCGGATACCACCCACAGTCAAATGGACAAGCAGAGAGGATGAATCAGGATTTGGAGACCTGTTTGAGATGCCTAGCGTCCGAGAAACCCACCACCTGGAGTAAGAGTCTGATTTGGGTGGAGTATGCTCACAACACCTTACCCACATCAGCCACCGGTATCTCCCCGTTTCAATGTGTCCATGGGTACCAACCTCCTTTGTTTCCGGAGCTCGAGAAGGAGGTCACGGTACCATCAGCCCATGCTCTGGTTCGACGCTGCCGTCGGGTCTGGGCGGGAGTTCGCCATATGTTACAGAGGAGTGCCGTTCGCATGAAGGCATTGGCCGACCGGAAACGACGTCCAGCCCCCAAGTACCAGGCCGGACAACGAGTGTGGCTATCCACCAAGGATCTTCCTCTTCATGTCGCCTCCAGGAAGCTGGCTCCCCGGTTCGTTGGTCCTTTTCCCATAGCCAAAGTAATTAACCCTGTTGCTGTCCGTTTATGTCTTCCGAAATCCATCAAGGTCCACCCCACGTTCCATGTCAGCAAGGTAAAACCAGCCAAAGAAAGCAGACTGGTTCCTGCCTCCACGTCCCCTCCACCTCCCCGGGTTGTCGACGGGGGTCAAGTGTACACGGTGGACAAGATACTGTCGGAAAGGAAGAGGGGCAGAGGTAGACAGTTCCTGGTCGACTGGGTGGGGTATGGATTAGAGGAGAGGTGTTGGATCCCAGGCAGCTTTATTGTGGACAAGACCCTTATATCGGACTTTGATAGAGGGCAGTCTCAGCTTGCAGGGACGTCTGGAGCCGTCCGTAAGAGGGGGGGTACTGTAAGGTTTCAGCGTTAAGAGTCTGTGAGCTTATTGTTTTGTGTTTGTTATTGTGGCCTTACATGTTATTTTGTTATTGACTCTACTCTCTCTTTCCAGGTGTCTACACTTCATGTCTTTGTGTGTCACCTGCCAGCTTGTGTGTCACGTGTGCTCATCATCACTAGCCCCGCCCCTGATTGTTTGCACCTGTGCCCCATTAACTGTTGTGTGTATTTATAGCCCTGCTCTCCTTTTGTCTATTGTCGGTTCGTCTTGTTTCCACGGCGAGCTATGTATGTAAACTTCTTCACGGTTCTAATTATCCTGGTGGAACCTAGAGATCTGGTGTATGGTCCTAGTAGATCCTAGCGTTCTTTGTTTCTTCACTCATCTTTTATAAATAAAAGATATTTTTTGAAGTCCACGGAATCGTGCATTTGAGTTCTTGTGAGTCCCTCGTGTCAGAAATGAAACACATTGGTGTTATCAAATATAAAACATATAATTAATAAATGGGTGACAATTGCTTGTGTCCATAATGGGCACCATTAACATATACCCGCATGACAGCTAAGGTCAGAATAGCTTTATTTAACAGCTGGTCTTATGTCTGTGACCCCTCCTGTTGTTAATTGATAAGCCTGAAACATGCACTTGTATAGGTTACCACTTCCACTGTTATTAAATCATTTGATCATTGGTTTTATTATGAAAACTTCGAGACCGGAAATACTGTTTTCACCCGGCCGTGAGGGTTGGCTAACTTTACATGGAAGCTTCCATTTAGTCAGCCACCAATTGTGCAAGTTCTCCCACTTAAAAAGATGAGAGAGGCCTGTAATTGTCATCCTAGGTACACTTCAACTATGAGAGACAGAATGGGGGGAAATAATCCAGGAAATCACATTGTAGGATTTTTAATGAATTAATTGGTAAATTCCTGGGTAAAATAAGTATTTGGTCACCTACAAACAAACAAGATTTCTGGCTCTCACAGACCTGTAACTTCTTCTTTAAGAGCCTCCTCTGTCCTCCACTTGTTAACTGTATTAATGGCACCTGTTTGAACTCGTTATCAGTATAAAAGACACCTGTCCACAACCTCAAACAGTCATACTCCAAACTCCACTATGGCCAAGACCAAAGAGCTGTCAAAGGACACCAGAAACAAAATTGTAGACCTGCACCAGGCTGGGAAGACTGAATCTGCAATAGGTACGCAGCTTGGTGTGAAGAAATCAACTGTGGGAGCAATTATTATAAAATGGAAGACATACAAAAGACCACTGATAATCTCCCTCGATCTGGGGCTCCACGCAAGATCTCACCCCGTGGGGTCAAAATGATTACAAGAACGGTGAGCAAAAATCCCAGAACCACACAGGGGGACCTAGTCAATGACCTGCAGAGAGCTGGGACCAAAGTAACAAAGGCTACCATCAGTAACACACTATGCCGCTAGGGACTCAAATCCTGCAGTGCCAGACGTGTCCCCCTGCTTAAGCCAGTACATGTCCAGGCCCGTCTGAAGTTTGCTAGAGAGCATTTAGATGATCCAGAAGAGGATTGGGAGAATGTCATATGGTCAGATGAAACCAAAAGAGAACTTTTTGGTAAAAACTCAACTAGACGTGTTTGGAGGAGAAAGAATGCTGAGTTGCATCCAAAGAACACCATACCTACTGTGAAACATGGGGGTGGAAACATCATGCTTTGGGGCTGTTTTTCTGCAAAGGGACCAGGACGACTGATCCGTGTAAAGGAAAGAATGAATGGGGCCATGTATCGTGAGATTTTGAGTGACAACCTCCTTCCATCAGCAAGGGCATTGAAGATGAAACGTGGCTGGGTCTTTCAGCATGACAATGATCCCAAACACACTGCCCGGGCAATGAAGGAGTGGCTTCGTAAAAAGCATTTCAAGGTCCTGGAGTGGCCTAGCCAGTCTCCAGATCTCAACCCCATAGAAAATCTTTGGAGGGAGTTGAAAGTCTGTGTTGCCCAGCGACAGCCCCAAAACATCACTGCTCAAGAGGAGATCTGCATGGAGGAATGGGCCAAAATACCAGCAACAGTGTGTGAAAACCTTGTGAAGACTTACAGAAAATGTTTGACCTCTGTCATTGCCAACAAAGGGTATATAACAAAGTATTGAGATTAACTTTTGTTATTGACCAAATACTTATTTTCCACCATAATGTGCAAATAAATTCTTTAAAAATCAGACAATGTGTGAGGATCTTCAGTGCTGCCTCCTTCTTTTCCCTTTTTTTGTGTTTGTTGTTGTCTGTCTGTCTTCCTGGCTGGGCGTGACTGACCTACCTTCGATTCCCGCCAACTCACCTCCTCAGCTGTTGCTCGTCACTCTGATTCAACTACTCACCTACACCTGCTTATATACCCGGTTTTCGTCATCCAGTATTCACCAGTTCGTCGTCTCACCACAGTGGTAACACATCTTGGTATTTAGCTCTTAGCAAAACCTATCTCTGTGTTCCTGTAAATCCTCACCTTGTGCTCTCTCTGTTCAGAATCCATCTGCCTACTCCTCTGCCTGCCACGTCCAGCCACCAACCCCTCGTCTGTGTTCCTCCGTGCTTCCACGCACACCTGCCCCAGCCTGCTTACTCTTCTCAGCTCTGGATCCCTGGCTTACCTCGCCTGTGTTCCTCCGTGCATCTCCGCACACCTGCTCCAGCCTGCTCGCACTCGCAAACTGGATCCCCGGTTTCGGACCTCCGCTCCACCTCCGGAGATACTCCCTGACCCTGGACATTGTGAATATCAATTCACTCAGCTGTTCAGCATTACCGGTTTTGGAAATAAAGCCTTTTGTTTCTTAAACTTCAGTCTCCCCTCAATAGTGTTCAGAATTGTGGGTTCACACCGGTAAGCTCTCAGAGAGCGTAACACAAAGGCGAACCCTGTCTATCACAACTGGACCTTCTGTAGACACACACACCCTCAGCCGCATTATAATGTCCGTCTTTTCACTGAATTGTCGTCTTGTCTTGAAAAGGATACTCACAACAATTCCGCAACAACTTCATCTTCACCTGATGCACTTGTCATTTCAACGTTAAAAACAATAAAACGGCCTGAATTGCTTCGTCGCATTCATCTATATTCTCTGTCTCGAGCCAGTTAACTAGCGGGCCTTCTAGAATACCCTGGGACCAAGGGAATACGCCCATTAGCTACAAATCAATATATGATTGGTTGATCAAACTGTCAGTCCAAACGTACGCTCTAATTCAGTGCAACGGCCAGGGCATTCGATCAAGGATGTAGAATACCTTGGTTGAAGGATATTCTACCCAGAGACCCAGCACAAGATCTGATTGGTTGCTTTCTTTTCTAACACAAAACCACTGAAATGCGTAGTGCATGGTCCGAGAAGGACAAACAAATCAACGTAACACTGTAATATTACAGATCAACAACACAGATACGATTCTCATTTATTCATTTTATATACATGTTATTACATTTTATTTATATAATTAAATCGATTTTTTGTGTTACTACATTACATTACATGTTATTTGTTAGACGCTTTTATCGAAAGCGACTTACATACATTCAGTACTGTGGACAACCCCCACAGGAGCAATTTGGGGTGAAGTGTCTTGCCCAGGGACACAACGACATGCTGACTGCAGTGGGACTCGAACTTGCTACCCCCTGATTTGAAGTCCAGCACTCTATCCACTTAGCCACAGCCCCCCTTATCCCCCCCCCCCCCCCCGTTTTATCTGAGTGTTCCAGGGTATTCTCTGAATACCTTGAATGCCCTGACGGTTCGCCACTGATCAAACTATAGATCCTACATATTGACTGGACGTGGATTCTAAAAGTACAATATACACTTCTCGCTAGAAATCTAATCAAAAAGCATTTTAATGGCCAAACTATCCTACAATTTAGGATTTTACAGAGAGGGTTATTTGTGAATAAACGACCCTCTGTAACATTTGCAATCAACGGGAACTAGAGGTCGAAAACTTTAAAACGTGATTATAGGTCGTATTAAGCGCTTGAACAAACAACCTATTTGGTCGTAATAAGGGCTTGAACAATCAACCTATTTGGTCGTATGAGTTGGAGGACTTGTTGCTAACACAGACTAATAACATTAACAAGACACAGCTGGGGAGGGCAGGCAAAAACACAAGAGCAGCAAGGTGAAGGTGGAAAGAATCGGGCGGGGAAAACAAATAAAAGGCGGGAAAGCACAAAGACAGGAAGTGAAACAACACTCTAGACCAGTGGTTCTCAACTGGTGGGTCGCGACCCAAAGGTGGGTCGCGGACCCGTTTCAAGTGGGTCGCGGATGTGTGAGTGAAGAAAAAAAAATTGAAAAAAAAAAAATTGGAATTTTTTTTTTTTTTTTGGGGGAAAAGTCAAACTTTTATTTTGAAGGCCCGATTTTCTAACGCTGTGCATGCAGTCGGCGTTGGACTGGAAGTACCGGAGACCATAAACGGTTTTGAAAACTTATGTCACATAGTGATCATCTTCTCAATAAAATATCTTTGTAGATGTTTTCTCGAGTCTTCTGGCCAATCTAGGGTTGCCAACTTCCAGACATGGAAAAACGGGACACATGCATGTGTCCCTCGCGCGCGCGGGGGACATTTTGTAAATTTTGTCCAAAATGTTAAAAAATAAAATATTTGAAAAATGGTATTAAGTAATGAAAAGTATACATGATGTGAACATGCACGGTACATCATTATTAGACTTAATGTTATCCTTCAACCAACCATTTTCCCATCAATCGGCTGACTGACTCTCACACACAAAAACAGCACCACGACAGCGCCTTCTCTCTCTCTCTCTCTCTCTCTCTCTCTCTCTCTCTCTCTCTCTCTCTCTCAAAACCACACGTTAACAAAATAGAACAATAGTTGGCTTTTCCAGAGAGATTGATCAGTATCAGTAACCTCCTCACCTGCTGCAACCTCGGTGGGAGGAGGACACAGCTCTTTTAGAATATCCCTCACAGTTTTGGGGCCAAGCACATTGACTGTTATCATCTCAGCCTTTATTCTTCCACATTGCATTTTCTTTGCAGTGTTCGAATCACTAAACATGGCACTTGCCCGCTTATTACTGCAGTCCATGCTGTTGTAACTCAAACCATGCTTAACTGTGTGATACACTGATGTTACCTCACATGCAGCAACTTTGTCTTGTTCTGCAGTTGAACTGCCGAAGAATTTTGTAATATTTGATGCACCTTTATTTTGTATTGCTCGCTTGTGCTGTGCCAGCATGCTGTTTCAGGTCGTTTTCTCCACCGTGACCTATTGAAAACTCCCTCCGACACAAGGTGCAGAAGACCCGAGACAGATCTCCACTCACGGGCTTTACCCAACTGTATTTTCCTTTCCACTGTGTGTTGAAAGACACAAGTCTTTTCTTTTTAGAAGGGCCAGGGCCCAGAACCACATCCTCTCTCTCTTCTCCTCTTTCATCGCCACCTCCACCGGCAGCGCTCATTTTCCACTACTGAACAGGCTGACATGCCACACAAACAATGATGCCGCGCCCGTGAAAATCTCACATACACGTGCGAGCATTGTGCCTGCCCTGTCAACTGAGCGGTCCTAGCGCCCTTCGCGGCCAGACACACTGCATTGCGCGCAAACATAATTTTTTATTTTATTTTCCCCTTTACACGGGAATCCGGGACAAACAATGTCCCGTACGGGACACGCCCCTTTTGGCTCAAATACGGGACGTCCCGGCTAATACGGGACGGTTGGCAACCCTAGGCCAATCAGATGTTGCCGGAAGTCCCCACGGAGAATAACTTAGCCGTAGAACTATTCTTTATACATCCATGGGTACAACTTCAGATACAAATGAACACATCATGAAATATGACCCCCGGTCTGATGATTGACAGGTCACAGAACAATGGGGGCTATCTCCCCTTACCCACAATTTAAAGTAAGTCACACAGACTATCTCCTCTTTGCTCTTCTCGCAGCAAGATGTCAGAACAAAGTGAAAAACAAACAATGGCATAAAATATTATAAATATGTCGGGTAGTAATAGATTTATTTATTTTCTTCTCAGAGTACCAGAATGCATAGTTTATGTTAGTATTTCTAAAAATCTCCTGGGGGAGAATCCCCCCAGACCCCCTGCTGGGGTTGGGTTTTCAGCATGTCTTTTTATATAGTTCAGCTTTGATTCCATCATCTCATTAAACCTTTTTTAAAAGCATACTTTAGTTCTGTGAAGGGATATAAGGGATATATGCACTGTACTTCACTTTAATTAATATTGTATGCTGAAAAGCATATATATTACAACATGTTTTTTTGTTGAATAGATTTGAGTGCTTCAAAATGTTGGGTCGCGATGTATTGACTAAGTAAAAAGTGGGTCCCGAGGCCTAACCAGTTGAGAACCACTGCTCTAGACCAGCGGTTTTCAAAGTGTGAGGCGCGCCTCCCCTGGGGGGCGCCAGAGAGCTTCAGGGGAGGGGATCTAGCTAGTTAACTTCAGCTAACTTTATGCGTGCGGCAACATGGATACATTTTTAGTGAAGTTACCTAAAGTGAAAGAGGAGACAGTGTCTGGCAGAAAACGTCACTTGCACACTTTTGACTGTCTGTGGAGACCGAGTTCCCCCACCTCGCCAAAAAGGCTGTAAAAGTGCTCATTCCCTTCACCTACGTCTACCTGTGTGAGTGCGGGTTTTCCGCATTGACTTTGATCAAAAGCAAGTACCGGTCAAGCAGGGGTGCATCTACCGGGGTGGCATGGGGTAGCAACTGTCACCCTAAAAATAGTCTTGCCACCCCAGCTGCCACCCCAGTTGGCAGCTTTGTTTTTTAAATAAAAGTTGTGGCTCATCGGACATTTATGAGAGAAAATCCCTAATGTCCGAGTGCAAGTGAATGCAGCAGGCCCGGCTCCAGGATGAAATTATTGAGGGGACTGTTAAAAAATCAGAGGGGGTGATTTTTTTTCACAACAACGAAAAATACTGGCAATGTAATTAATTGACACACCAAGCTTTTGTCCTTCTCACTGCTCTACAATCTCTTTTCTTCTTTATTTTTATTCCAGATGTACCTCTCTCATGCTGTTCTTTTCCTCTGATCTTTAATAATAGATAGTAGATATTTGATAGATAGATGGCTGCAATTTGGTTAACAGACTAACATTGATTTCCTCAATTTATAAATTGACAGGCTCTGTAATTATACCATAACCTTTTCTCCACTATCCCTTAACTCGTCTTCCTATACAGATTGATTTACCTCTAGTCAGGATTAAAGAAACATTAATCTGGTTGATTTTTTATTTTCAGGATTGAATGTTCAAACCAAGGCCTAAAACCTGGCATTTCATAAGAAAGTGACTAATATATAAACCAAATGTAATATTGGATAAAATACTACACCAAATGGACAGACACAGATTAAAATAAAAATAAAAATAAAGTCCCCTGGTTTGTCTCTAGAGTCTAACTACCATGAGAAAAATCAAATCAATGTTCCAAAATCCGTCACTACATGTCGCTCATTGTACCAATACAGTTGATATAATACATAACATATTATTATTCTAGTAAAAGGGCTCGCTTTGGCAAAAACCTGATCCATACAGACAGCCCTAAATAATAACAAGTAACCATCATGTGTGGTGCTATCTGCAGTTGTCTGTCTTATTTTTTGTTGATGTCATATTGTTTTCACCAGGGCCGGCCCTTGGCATAGGCAGTATAGGCGAATGCCAAGGGCACATCAACCCATCAGGAGCGCCGAAAATTGGGGAGAAAAATTACATCATGTATTTTTTAGCTGCCCGGATTATAACAGACAAAGACTCATTCTGAAAACTGCACTGGAACAACATAACATCAAGGACATGGATTTCAAGTCAATATACGAAAGTAAATCAAGAAATGAAGTAAACAAGCTGATCTTCAAGTTCCTCAAAAACACTGGTCTGAGGGCAAGGATTTAATATAAACATTTAATAAATCAACAGTAGGTGGCGATATATGCTCCAAGTGGAAGAGATTCACCATTAAAAAAAAAGAAGAAGATGTAGAAGAAGAAATACGCTAACGCTACAAACAGGCACAACACAGTGGCCGTTTCTCAATCTCGAGGATACTGGCTTCCAAGACAATATTTCAAAGATGCTAAGTCATCGAGTGCCGCCGAAGGACTGTTCCAATCTCCAGCATACTTGGAATTCCACCGAGGCTGCATTGTGTGGATTTTAAGGACGCAAAGTCTACCCATGTGCATCCTCGAAATTTCCCCCAAACCAAGGGGTTTAGTTTGTTTTCATCTGATTTCAATTAAATTTCAATCATCTGGCTTTCAGAATATCAAACTTGTTTCGGCAAATTCAGAGGAAAAATACAACTTTGAAGCTTGTAACGGCATAATTACAAGCGGAGAACGGAGTAACTTAACGTCACTGCAGGCATAACAACAGCCGGTGTTTCTCGTGAGTGTTTTCCCCGGGAAACAAACACAATACTCACAAACGCAAAATTACACAAACACACACACACACACACGTATACACACACACTCGCGAGCTTCCCCTCCAAACGAAAATATCTTCCCTCCGTAGTATTTTGATCATTTGCTAATAATCAATCAGATCGATGGATTCCAGAGAAGAGAAAACTTTGAAGGCCTTTTTCTCAAAATTATGTCTCGGTGGCAGTCATTATATAATGTGACATATTTCGCTTAATATTTGGAGTACAAAAACAATCCTGATATCATTAGAAAGCTAGGAATATCCTCTTTACAACAGTGTATACAACTCAAAATGTGTCTTCGGGTCAATGCGACTGATTTCGATGGAGCAGGTCACATATATTACTTTGTTATATTTGTTTGTTATCACCAAAAATGTGTTCCGTGAAAGTAAAGCAAGTTCATAATTAGATAGACATCGTGAGGTATTTATTTTCGGTACAGTTTATGTTGAAACCATTAGAGAGAGTGGCACACTTGTTAGGCTGTTCCATTCTTCTTCGTTTTCCGAAGCCGTGGCTTGGAAGCATACTTGCTTCGTTTCTGAAGGAAGTGACTTGGAAGCTGTACATACACACAAGGGGAGTTAGTCGGTTCTGTAAGAGCCAGCATGCGGGACCGGGATTCTGGGATTTGAAGTCTTTCTAGTTGCGTATTTTTCATAGTCTTATATTTCAACAGTTTTAAGACAAACTGTGACTTTTTTGACATGGAAATCATTTTTACAGTTTGACAAAACATCATATGTGTAATTCATGGCACAATTCAAACAGGATCGAAAGATAAGTTTTCTCTCTTTCATAGTTTTTCCGAGATAAGGTCCCATGGACCGGAAGTAGATGGGCGTGACTTCGTTTCTCTATACTGCCACCCGAAGTCCCCGGCCGGAAGTCCCCGGAGTTGGGGACTGGCTTCAGTAGAAGTAAATCGCCAGAACGCCGACACCTCCTCATCACTCCACCACTTCCATGTTTTTTTTTGTGTTTCCATAAGTTATTCTCTTTCCGTTGGTGCGCGGGGCAATGCTAATGCCAAAAATACATTGGCGGCTTCACAAAACTTTTCAGAGTTTTACGGAGCGTGGTTTGCAATTCGCCCAGCCAATAGACATTGGTACTTTTCTGGTACCAACTCTCTAGCAGGCACTACAAATGGGGGTAAAAGTTCCCGGCACTAAGTAAGTGCCGGGAAGTACTCCGGTGTGAACGCGCCTAATGACAGAGAAGAGACTGTCAAATTTGGCTGTACTCAGCATTGAATCAAAACGCACTAAAGCTTTAGATCTTAATAAGTTTGTGAGGCGATTTGCTGAACAAGATGGTAATTGCTGCATTCAGCTGTTATTATAGGCATGCCAACTTGATGCTCTGCTCACGGATGACTCGATGAGCATAAAAAACTGTTAAGATGATAACCTTACGTGTGTAAATATATGTTTTTCTTTGTGGCGGTCTGCCCCCAAAAAACTGTTTAAGTCCTGAGAAAGTCGAATAAGACGGTGTGTAAAACTACACTGCCCAGCCAACAGAAAGTAACCACTTTGATTAGGCCAGTAGGTAAGGGCATTCCTGTGGATAATAATACCCATGCATTATAGCAACAACAACAATAATAATAATAATAATAATAATAATAGCAATGATAATTTGGAGGGGCAGCTGTTCTTATGTTCTCTGAGGGGAGGCTCACCTTCCCACACTTTGAAAACCCCTGCTCTAACTAAAAAGAAGAGAATACTTTTCAAAATAAAATGCAAAAGGTGAACCCTAAATCAAGATCATGACACTTATGGTAATAGGATCTATTTTAACAAAAACCCAGAAGCTATACTGTAATCAAAAACCTTTATACCCGTATTGTTGAAATCACAGTGTGTATAAGTATTTAAATATTATCAGGCGTGTACTGTATAAGTGTCCATACGACTTTTCTGGTTCCACATCTGTCTCAACAGCAAAGTTACACTGCTCCTAAATCTCCTCAGAGAGGAAAGATAGCAGTTGTGAGGATCATAGTGAGGGGATAAATTGCCTACTCCATGGTTTACAAGAGAACATCGGTCAGGCCTGCCCTGGATACATAACCCAGATGAAACCATGAATAAACACACACACACACACACACACACACACACACACACACACACAGACACACACACACACACACACACACACACACACACACACACACACACACACACACAAACAACTAAAACAGAGAAACCTGCAATTTGTCATTTTTTGGGGGTAGAACTAAAAAAAGTATGTCACGAGCAGATATGACATTAATCACGAGTACCATCCACACTGATTTGAAAAGGTGAGAGGACAAACTATTGTCCTGCCTGTATAACAGGATCGCTGTGCAGAATACAAATGGTGCTTTTCATTTCATGTGTCGGGGTCTCGCAGTCAGGAGAGAGAGCGCTGTAATGTAAGAGTTTTTAGGAGCTCTATCATTATGCTCATCCCTTTTATTGATTTCCTCTGGCCTCACGTTGTCTTGAATGCATCTAGTACAAATTGCCTTCATATTATTGGGATATAGCCGCAGCACAGACCACTCCACAATTGTTTATTAGATGCGTACTTGGTTCAGATTGCTTTTTGTAGAGAATAAACAATAAGTAGCTCTGATGAGAGAAAATCCTCTTGGATGTTTTAGCTGCAGCCTTTATGTACCTTGGGGTTTATGTAGAAATAGATACACTTATATCAAATTCTCTAAGATAATGTATAATCCTGTAGGAGCATATTGTGTGTTTTAGCTTCCTCCTGAATTGTCAATAAAAATTAGGATGTATACATTAAAAACATCAAAATCAGGTGCAGATATTTTTGTAGTTGTGCTTACCATTTGGATATGTAATGCCTTTTATATACAATGTTGGTCATACATTAGATTACAAAATGCACGTTGTATAAATGGGCTGCATTAATATAGTGCCTTTTCAACCCCTGAAAGCACCTTGCCTTAGCATTCATACACCCACACATTCACACACATTGACTCACCATTGACTTATGGCCATTGGGAACAACTTCGGGTTAAGTATCTTGCCAATAGACACACCAACATGTGGACTCCAAGGGCTTGGAGTTGAGCATTAAGATTTTGGCTTGATATCATTAGGTAGCCATCACACTCGACACTTGTTTTCTAATGGCTCAGGACATGCAGAATTGGACCTAAATGCAGACAACAGGAGCAGACAGGAAGATTGAATGAAAGTGAGCGGCTGTCAGGTAGGCAGGCAAAGACTAAAATGTGTCCTTCTTTCTCTGTATTTTTCCCATTGCCACGACCGGATAGCCAACCTTTCATTTGAGTTTGGAGTGAGTCAAGCAGCAGAAATCCACTGCGCTTTCAAGCAAACCTTCTATGCTCTAAGATAATGTATAATCCTAAAAGAGCATATTGTGTGTTTTAGCTTCCTCCTGAGTTCTAAATTAAAATTAGGAATTCAGGTGCAGATATTTTTGTTGTTGTGTTTAACATTTGGATATTTAATGCCTTTTATATATAATTTTGGTCATACATTAGATTAAAAAAAGGCATGTAGTGTAAATGGACTGCATTAATATAGTGCCCTTTCAACCCCTGAAAGCACCTTGCCTTAGCATTCATACACCCACACATTCACACACCATTGGCCATTGGGAGCAAGGGTTAAGTATCTTGCCAATAGACCAACCCAGTCTCACGGCATTTCGTGTTATAGTCACAACATTTAATCTATTGATTCGTGTTCACCAACACGATTTTCCCCTTTTTTTCGTGTCACACAGAACGATTTTAAAAGCAATGTATTTCTATTGGTAGTGTGTTTCGTGCCTGCAACACATTTTTTTGTCCGGTCGGGTCTTGGAAGACCGGAAGCTGTGTAGAGGAACATAAATGGGGCTCAGAGGCTCAGAATTACGGTGGCCGGCCCGGCAGGTGCAAACGCGGAACAACGGCCCAAAGCACATACATTTCCCAAAACACATACAAAAAAAAACATTCCGGAAGTGCTCCAGGCCTCTAGGGGGCGCACTACGTGGAACAGATTGATGTATGACCAGACATAGAGAGAACCAGCGCTGGAGAGAACGAACAAGGGTGATGGCAATCGGAGGAAAGAAAGTTCAGAGAGAGTGGACAAATATATAAGAAGGTACGTTTTTATACATATAGCGTCATATTTACGTCGTTTGATAAAAGAGCTTGCAAGAGACAGCATTGTGCACCTAAATGTAACTCTTGACATAATATAGATATAGTATAGAACAGGACCACCCCTCCCTACACGCAGATCACGCAGACTGGGTGGGGTCTCACGCCCTCACCTCGTGGAGGGGGCCTCACCTCACGGAGGAAGCCTCAACTGAGCCGCAAATGCGGCGCACCTATGCGAGAGGGCCTCATCATATAACTGCGTGGGTTATGCGTTATTGCGTGTCAATATAGTGCTCATTGACACTTTACAGTGTTGATAAAAAGGAAATAAAATTAAATATAAAAAGTTAAATTAATTCAATTTTTTAATTCAAGGAGCCTGTTGAGGTGGTTCAGGCACCTAGTTAGGATGCCACCTGGGCGCCTCCCTAGGGAGGTGTTCCAGGCACGTCCAGCTGGGAAGAGACCAAGGTGTAGACCTAGGACCAGGTGGAGGGATTATATCTCTTCGCTGGCCTGGGAGCGCCTTGGGATCCCCCAGTCAGAGCTGGTTGATGTGGCCAGGGAAAGGAAAGTTTGCGGCTCTCTGCTGGAACTGCTACCCCTGCGTCCCGACCACGGATAAGCGGGAGAAGATGGATGGATGGAAGTTGAATTAAAATATTAAAACAGCAACACAACATCATTCACACATTAAAAGCCAGTCTGAAGAGGTGTGTTTTGAAGGTGAGGGGGTCAGTGCAGTCTCTGATGTTTAATGGGAGTGAGTTACATCGGGAGGGGGCAGCAATGGAGAAGGCTCTGTCCCCCCAGGTTCGGTGCTTGGTTTGTGTGGGGATAGACAGGAGGTTGGCTTCTGATGAGTTAATTAAAAGACCCTTCTTTAATACTATTATAATATTTAGGTAGCCAAAAAATATCCACTCTTTTTTACTTAAAGGTGGGGTAGGTAAGTTTGAGAAACCGGCTCGAGATACACTTGTTGTTATATTCCATGGAATGCTCTTAACATCCCGATAGCAATGAATATTTTAAGTGCTTTGACAAAAAATCTGTGGAAGCCGTACGGATTGGATTGCCGCCCTGTCTGTCAGCCTTCCATCTCGTGCACCCACAAATGTATCTCGTGCCCTCATTGGGCGTGCCGTAATTGAGCGTGCATTGCGCGTTCATGTGTGTTGGAGGAGGTGCTCTGTAAGGAAGTCTGAAGGAAGGGGCGGATTCTTTTCGGCTATGTACTTTCAAATGTAAGTGCACTCGAGCCGGTTTCTGAAACGTACCTACCCCACCTTTAACCTAGCTGTCCTACATTTTATTTCTCCACAGATGTACTGTCCATTCTGTGGGTCCAGCGTGACAGCTTCCCATGGCTTTTGTGGTGTCTGTGGCAGAGACATCACGTTTCTAAAGGATGTGGCTAACAAAGTCCCTGAGGAAATGCCCACCACTAGTGCACTTCTACAGTTGCAAGAAAAAGTATGTGAACCCTTTGGATTCTCCACACATAGCATTGTGTGTTCCTTCCAAACAACTCAACTTTGGTTTCATCTGAATATTTTGCCAGTAGTGCTGTGGAACATCCAGGTGCTCTTTTGCAAACTTCAAACGTGCAGCAATGTTTTTTCTGGACAGCAGTGGCTTCCTCCGTGGTGTCCTCCCATGAACTCCATTCTTGTTCAGTGTTTTACGTATCGTAGATTCGTCAACAGAGATGTTAGCATGTGCCAGAGATTTCTTTAAGTCTCTAGCTGACACTCTAGGATTCTTCTTCACCTCATTGAGCATTCTGCGCTGTGCTCTTGCAGTCATCTCTACAGGACGGCCACTCCTAGGGAGAGTAGCAACAGTGCTGAACTTTCTCCATTTATAGATAATTTGTCTTACCGTGGACTGATGAACATCAAGGCTTTTAAAGATACTTCTGTAACCCTTTCCAGCTTTATGCAAGTCAACAATTCTTAATCGTAGGTCTTCTGAGAGCTCTTTTGTGCGAGGCATGGTTCACATCTGGCAATGCTTCTTAAGAATAGCAAATTCAAAACTGGTGTGTATTTTTTATAGGGCAGGGCAGCTTTAACCAACACCTCCAATCTCATCTCATTGATTGGACTCCAGGTTGGCTGACTCCTGACTCCAATTAGCTCGTGAAGAAGTCTTTAGCCTAGGGGTTCACATACTTTTTCCACCCTGCACTGTGAATGTTTACATGGTGTGTTCAATAAAAACATGAAAACATATAATTGTTTGTGTGGTATTAGTTTAAGCAGACTGTGTTTGTCTATTGTTGTGACTTAGATGAAGATCAGAACACATTTTATGACCAACTTATGCAGAAATCCAGGTAATTCCAAAGGGTTCACATACTTTTTCTTGCAACTGTAAGTGCACAGCCTAGCACCAGTGCAGGTACATAGGTTGTTAGTTGTATTACTGAAAAATAAGTATTTAAAGAAAACTTGGTTTAAAAGTTCGAATTCTGTTATTATACAAATACATCTCCTTTAGAAACGTGATGTCTCTGCCACAGACACCACAAAAGCCATGGGAAGCTGTCACGCTGGACCCACAGAATGGACAGTACATCTGTGGAGAAATAAAATGTAGGACAGCTAGGTTAAGTCAAAAGGAGTGGATATTTTTCGGCTACCTAAATATTATAATAGTATTAAAGAAGGGTCTTTTAATTAACTCATCAGAAGCCAACCTCCTGTCTATCCCCACACAAACCAAGCACCGAACCTGGGGGGACAGAGCCTTCTCTATCCCTGCCCCCTCCCTCTGGAACTCACTCCCATTAAACATTAGAGACTGCACTAACCCCCCCACCTTCAAAACACACCTCTTCAGACTGGCTTTTAATGTGTGAATAATGTTGTGTTGCTGTTTTAATATTTTAATTCAACTTTTTATATTTAATTTTATTTCCTTTTTATCAACACTGTAAAGTGTCAATGAGCACTATATTGACACGCAATAACGCATAACCCACGCAGTTATATGATGAGGCCCTCTCGCATAGGTGCGCCGCATTTGTGGCTCAGTTGAGGCTTCCTCCGTGAGGTGAGGCCCCCTCCACGAGGTGAGGGCGTGAGACCCCACCCAGTCTGCGTGATCTGCGTGTAGGGAGGGGTGGTCCTGTTCTATATTATATCTATATTATGTCAAGAGTTACATTTAGGTGCACAATGCTGTCTCTTGCAAGCTCTTTTATCAAACGACGTAAATATGACGCTATATGTATAAAAACGTACCTTCTTATATATTTGTCCACTCTCTCTGAACTTTCTTTCCTCCGATTGCCATCACTCTTGTTCGTTCTCTCTATGTCTGGTCATACATCAATCTGTTCCACGTAGCGCGCCCCCTAGAGGCCTGGAGCACTTCCGGAATGTTTTTTTTTCGTATGTGTTTTGGGAAATGTATGTGCTTTGGGCCGTTGTTCCGCGTTTGCACCTGCCGGTGTCACAAACGAGCTGAGGACCAAAATGCAGAACACGGGAAACCAGAGATAGTCGGTAACCAGCTTTATTTGAGGCAATAGGCTGGTAGGAGACAACACGGCAGATACTAGGCCAAGGGCTGGTCGGGGACAGGCGAGGTTTCCGGGAGCAGGCAGGACGGGAGTCGTAGGCACAGAACGGGTCAGGGAGCAGGCGAGGCAGGCTGGTCAGGGACAGGCAGGGTCGAAACCGGGAGAGCAATCTGAGGAGTAGTGCGGGAAAGACTGGCATGCTGCGAAGTACGATCTGGCACTGAGGTGAAGGTGAAGTGGGCCTAATACTAATGGAGCTGATGGGTGAAACAGAGTGAGAGAGAGAGAGACAGGGTGTGACTACCAGGTGACTAAGGAATGATAATGCAGAAAATAGGTGAGTGAGAAAGCAGACTGTGACAGAACCCCCCCCCTTAATGGACGGCTCCAGACGTCTAACCAATACTAAAAAACCCAACAAAAGAGACCCAAGAAAAAAAAACCCTACAGACACCGGGTGGAAAGAGGAGGTATGGGAAAGGTTAGTACTCATCTGAGACTGCTCTCTCGGCCTCTCCCTCCTGGAAATCCTCGTCCTCCTCGACCGATGACGACTCCCCCCCCCCCTCGACGAAGCCTCTGGTCCGTAGCGGACGAGTACTCCCTGGCTTAACGCCTGGTCGAGCGTGGGTCCTAGACGGCTGCTCCGGGTAACGCAGGTGGAAGTCTCGGATGAGCTGAGGGTTGAGGATATGACGAGCCGGAACCCACTGCCTCTCCTCAGGACCATAGCCCTCCCAGTCCACCAAATATTGAACCCCTCTTCCTCTGAGACGGGAACGGAGTAAACGACGAAGGGTGTAGGTAGGGCCCCCATCGATCATCCTCGGGGGTGGTGGTGGAGGGGCGGCGGAAACCATAGGGCTCTCCCGGACAGGTTTAATCCTGGAGACGTGGAAGGTGGGATGGATTTTCATGTTCCGGGGCAAACTCAGTCGAACTGCTGCAGGATTAATGACCTTGACAATCTCGAAGGGTCCAATAAACCTGGGCGCTAACTTCTTAGACTCCATCCGAAGGGGAATGTTCTGGGTGGAAAGCCACACCCTCTGGCCTACCCGGTACACAGGTGCCTTGGTTCGTCGGCGGTTCGCTGATGTGGCGTACCAGTTAGCAGACCGAAGCAGAGTAGTACGAGCCTGCCTCCAAGTCCTCCGACAACGTCGGATGAAAGCCTGGACAGACGGACAGGTAACCTCCTTCTCCAATGCAGAGAACAATGGGGGTTGAAAACCGTAAGCACAATGAAAAGGGGAAAGACCAGTAGCGGAACTGATGAGGGTGTTGTGGGCATACTCCACCCACAGGAGTTGTTTTGACCAGGTCGTGGGATGATCGGAAGCCATGCAGCGGAGAGTGGTCTCCATCTCCTGATTCTTCCGTTCAGTCTGGCCATTGGCCTGTGGGTGGAAACCGGAGGTGAGACTAACCGTCGCCCCGATGAGCTCACAAAACTCCCTCCAAAACACAGAGGTGAATTGGGGCCCCCGGTCGGAAACCACATCAGTCGCCAGTCCGTGAATGCGAAACACGTGGAGCAGAATCAGTTCCGCCGTCTCCTTAGCTGACGGGATCTTAGGCAGGGGTATGAAATGGGCCATCTTACTAAACCGATCTACCACCGTCAAGATGGCAGTATGTCCGTGGGACGGTGGTAGACCAGTCACAAAGTCCAATGAGATATGTGACCAAGGGCGACGTGGGACCGGTAATGGATGAAGGAGGCCAGCTGGCGCTTGGTGAGATGGTTTGTGCCGATTGCACACAGGACAGGCGTTCACAAACTCCCGGGTGTCAGCCTCCAGCGTGGCCCACCAGAACCGTTGTAGGACCATCCCCTTGGTACGTTGAATTCCAGGGTGGCAGGAAAGTCTGGAGCTATGAGCCCACTGAAGCACCTCAGCCCTCAAAACCTGAGGCACAAACAAGCGGTTTAGAGGACAAGAACTAGGACCGGGTTGGTCCACCAAAGCGGTCTTAACCCTCTCCTCAATCTCCCAAGCGAGGACGCCGATCACTCGAGGAGCAGGAAGAATAGTGTCTGGAATACCCCGGGTGTCCCCCTCCCTCCCGAACTGCCGGGACAAAGCGTCGGCCTTCACGTTGCGGGAGCCCGGGCGGTAGGAGAGAAAAAAATTAAACCGGGTGAAAAATAACGACCACCTGGCTTGCCGAGAATTCAGTCTCTGTGCCGACCTGATGTATTCCAGGTTCTTATGGTCGGTCCATACCTGAAATGGTTGTTCTGTCCCCTCAAGCCAGTGTCGCCATTCCTCCAACGCCAACTTGACTGCTAGAAGCTCTCGATTCCCCACGTCATAGTTTCTCTCCGCCGGACTCAATCTCCTCGAAAAGAAAGCACAGGGGTGGAGCTTCTGGTTCTCACCAGAACGTTGCGACAGAATGGCCCCCACCCCTACGTCAGAAGCATCCACCTCCACCACCAACTGACCAGCGGTGTCTGGTACTTGAAGGATAGGAGCTGACGTAAACCGGCCCTTGAGGTCCTGAAAAGCCTCCTCGGCTGCAGGGGACCATCGGAACGTCACCTTGGATGAGGTCAGGGCGGTGAGCGGGGCGGCCACGGTGCTGTAGCCACGGATGAACCGTCTGTAAAAGTTGGCGAATCCCAGGAAACGCTGCAGCTCCTTCCGAGAATCAGGAACCCGCCACGAGGTAACTGCTGAGACCTTAGAAGGATCCATCTCCACACTTCCTTGACCCACGATGTAGCCCAGAAAGGCGACCAAAGAAGTGTGAAACTCGCACTTCTCCGTCTTGACGAACAGTGAGTTCTCCAGAAGTCTCTGGAGGACTGTCTGGACATGATGGACGTGCTCCTTGAGGTTCTTAGAAAAAATCAAGATGTCGTCCAGATAGACAAAAACATAACGATCCAACATGTCTCGGAGTACGTCGTTCACCAACGCCTGGAAAACTGCAGGGGCGTTGGTAAGTCCAAATGGCATCACCAGGTACTCGTAATGTCCCGAAGAGGTGTTGAAGGCGGTCTTCCATTCGTCCCCCTCCCGGATTCGTACCAGGTGATAAGCGTTTCGTAGATCCAGCTTAGTGAAGATTGTAGCCCCCTGTAGTAACTCAAATGCTGACGAGATGAGTGGCAAGGGATAACGATTCTTCACCGTGACGTCGTTCAGGCCCCGATAGTCAATGCAGGGTCTCAGGGTCTTGTCCTTCTTCGCCACAAAAAAAAACCCTGCTCCTGCGGGTGATGTGGAAGGACGAATAATTCCCGCAGCCAGAGAGTCATTGACGTAGGTCTCCATGGCCCTCCTCTCCGGTGCCGAAAGCGAGTACAACCGGGCCTTGGGTGGGACTGCGCCTGGATGTAGCTCAATGGCGCAGTCATAGGGCCGATGAGGTGGAAGAGATGTCGCCTTAGCCTTGCTAAACACCTCCTTAAAGTCCAAATACTCCGCCGGAACCCCTGTGACATCCGGAACCAGGTTCATATCCACAGATAGTTGAGGTGCGGCGGCCTGCTTGAGACAAACCTGATGACAGGAAGAACTCCAACCTAGGATGGACCCAGTTGCCCAGTCAATGTTCGGGTTGTGGCGGCGGAGCCACGGATAACCCAAAATCAGAGGGATTTGGGGGGACCGTAGCACATGAAACTGGATTGTCTCATGGTGGTTCCCCGACATGAGCATATGGACCGGTGTCGTCTGGTGTGTCACTGTTCCCAGCAGGTGACCATCCAAGGCATTAGCCGGTACCGGCTGGAGCAGCCGAACCTGTTGGATGCCCAGCTGTCGTGCGAGCTCCTCGTCAATGATGCTAACATCTGATCCGGAGTCGATAAAAACAGCCAGAGCCTGAGATTTGCCTGTCAGGAGGAGTCGAGCATGGCACAAGGGTCTTAAATTGGGGATCAGCTCAGAGGTTTGGCCCACCAGTATACTCCCCATTACTGATGAGCTCTGTCTTTTACCTCTTCGACGTACCTCCCTCTCCTCAGAGGTAAGACTGGTACGACCCACTTGCATGGGCTCGACCTCGTACCGTGAGTCAGAGTAGGAGTGGGAACTCTCCGCCGAACCCGGAAGTCGAAATCTCCCGGAAACCGGAAGTTGTTGTCGCGAGCAGCGGCCCGCCGCTCGCGTCTGTTGCTCTCCTCTCCGAGTCTGGATTCGTCCGTCAATCCGAGAGGTGAGCTCTATCAACCCATCCAAGGAAGCAGGGAGATCATAGGAAACCAGCTCATCCTTCATATAATCCGCTAATCCTCTCAGATATGCGTCACACTGCGCCGGCTCATTCCAGCTGCTGCGGCGGCTGCTGGTGCGGAAGTCAATAGCGTAATCCACCACGGTGCCGGAACCCTGGCTCAAACTCAGCAGGCCTCCAGCAGCGTCGGGACCCAGACGAACGGGACCGAACACCTTCCGCATCTCCGCGGAAAAGGCAGCAAACGAGGCGCAGGCTGGTGTCTGCTGCTCCCACTCTGCAGTTCCCCATAAACGGGCTCTCCCCGTCAGATGATTAACGGTGAAAGCTACACGAGCCGCCTCGGAGGCGAAGGTGTGTGGCTGCAGTGAAAACAATATGGAACAGTTTGTGAGAAACGGCCTGCATCCCTCCGGCTCACCCGCGTAACGTTCCGGCGTTCCCACACGAGGCTCCGGAGCGTATCCCGTCGACCCAGGGGCTGGAGCGAGCATCGGAGCTGCGGGCGGAGGGACGGTAGCAGCCATGGTAGCGGCTAGCTGTTGTACGGTGGCGGCCATCTGTTGCATCTGGGAGGTAAGGTAAGCCAGCGTTTGTCCCTGGGTTGAGGTTGCCTGGTGGGTCACTGTAGCCAGGGTTGCCAACTTTGGGTACCTGGCTGGAGTGAGATTTTGATATCATGGGTTTAATTACATATGCGCACGAAATGACTGCTATCGTGTCAGCAGCGGGACCTTAGCATATATATATATATATATATATATATATATATATATATATATAGGATATATACAAATACACAATATTGGACACAGACTATAAAGGGCACAAAGTTTCATTCACTATTGAAAGTCAAACACATGTTTGTTTCCACTGTTTTATTGTGTAGGCCTACCTGTCGCGATAAGCAATTAATTGACGTATCGTACGATAAATAAAAATGAACTCGATAAATTTCCATTTACATGAGGATGTGACTAGCAGTTTGAAAGGATGTACTTGAATTATTATTATATATTATCATTATGTCAGTGGTCTAAAATGGTCATACAACGGTGCCGACAATATTATCGTTTATCGCAATAATTTCCGGGAAAATGTATCCAACAAAATTAATTATCGTGAGAGGCCTACACATGAAACACACACACACACACATCTGCAGACTTACTCCAAACTGCCAAAATATTTATATATTAATTAACACACTCTCACACTCATATACTCTTTGACTCTATTTTGGTCTAGTAGAACAATAAGCAGCAGACTTTTACTTTTTTATCATTTCTACTGGTTCTTAGATCTGAGCTTGCGCAATACGGGTTGGCAGTTGCGAGAGAGTATTTTTGTTGGGTAATCTATGGTAGGGCCGCCTAACCCATACAGTGGTGGGGCTCAAGTCAGTTTTTGCAATGTAATTACATACACGCTCCCCTTGACAGTGAAACGCCACGCGTGAGGTTTAGATTATTTCCCTGTCTCAATCCAAATTGAACTGTATGAAATAAAAAGGCACATTTGTGTTGTAGTAAATAAAAAGGGCGACCTGGAGCCAATCCTGCAATTTACCCACAGGTGAAAGAGTTGACCTGCTGAAAACCCAACCCCTGCAGGGGGGTCTGGGGGGATTCTCCTCCAGGAGATATTTTTTGTTTTAGTTTTGAAATAGGCTAATAACATAAAATACACATTCTGGTACTCTCTTGAGAAGAAAAATAAATAAATCTATTACTACACGACATATTTAAAAAATGAATGCCATTTTAGTTTTTTGTTACTTTGTTCTGAAAGCTGAACCTGCTGCTCCTCACAGAGAGAAGAGGCTGTGTCAATTACTTTACATTGTGGATAAGGGTGGATAGCCCCCATTGTTCTGTGTGTCAAAATGAAAGACAGCCCACACACCTATCCAGGGACGTGCACAGACATTTGGAGGGGCTATTGCTCTAAACTGGAAAAAGGGCCTCCCCCCGAAAAAAAACATAAGACCTTTTTTTAATGTAAAAGAAACCAAAGGATTATTACATCAACTAAATTGAACAGTAATTCACATCTCATAACAAAATAAGCTAAGGCGACTACTTGCATTCGGTGACTTAATTTCATAAATGAAAATCAGGGACATTTTTTGTTTTGCGGTCCATATCTCATTAAAATATCTAATGTTAGTAACTATTAAAGACAAAATGGGGACAATTCTGTTCTAATGTAGTTTGACCATTGTAACTGCTGTGCAGTCCAAACATACTGATAAAATAGGGCCTCTAACCAGGGGTTAAATTGGGCCAGGGCTGTCCGGGGCTGATAGGACGATGCTCTGACGTCATCGCCCTCGCTCATTTGTCATTTGTTTAAGCCATAATGTCAAAACATCTCTCGTTCTTAATATAGACTTTATTTAGGGTCGATATGTGTTGACTTTAACATTTAAAATAGCAGATCTCTGTGACAGGATATCGTTTTTCCGCTTAGTGAACGTGTGTCTCTGCTCCGATCAGGAGCTGCAGCACCGTGGCTCCTTCGTGCAGAGAGTCTGCAGTGGTACCGCCAAACCCCCGACCCGTCTTGTAACACGGAGCCCGTTTCCTACACCATCAGGGCCGGTTCTAACCAATTTGATGCCCTAGGCGAGATTTTAGCTGGCGCCCCCCCCTGCCAGAAAATCGTTCAGTAGAACAAATAAAAGTATCCAAGGAATACACAATAGAATATATAAAAAATAAATGAAAAATCTCTACAAAAGACCAATGCACTACAAAAACAGAAACGTATTGACATAGGTCATATACATCAAAAAGGCTTCAAATGTATTCAGTATTATATGAACATGTTTTAATTGGGGTGAGGACATCACATCCTCTAGGGGGGTCCGGGGGTATGTCCCCCCGGGAAGAAATGTTTGAACATTTAAAGTAAAATGCTTCAATCTGGTGCACTTAGAGCACACATTACTAGAGACCTGATCTAGGGGGTACAACTCTAACGGCCCGTCCACACAGCGGTGTGCGTTGAAGCTTGCCGGCGGGCATGTCTGAAACTCGACCAACAACCAATCACATGAATCTCCCGCCCCTGACATACAAGCAGCGGTTTGATTGGCTAGAGCTTGTACTGGCATATGATTAGATTGGCTGACGCTTCTGCCGTGGCTTCAAAACTTGAACATTGCTCAACTTTTGCAGCGAGCCACGCCAGCAAAGTGACGTCGCCCCATTCAAAGTGAATGGTGAAGCTTTCAACGCACGCTGCTGTGTGGACCGGCCGTAAAACACCCATATGAAAAAGATTGGTTTACATTTTAATAATCAAATAAGTATGTGAACATAACCAATAACCTACCATAGCCAATAGCAAATAAATGCAACTTATTTTATTTTTGTTGTTCATTCATATCTTATTTTACCTAGTTAACATTTATTTATGCATATTTTTGTATCTCAAGTTTTAAACTATATTTTTGGTTTTCTGTCCTATAGTATACATTGAAATGATTTCAAACCTGTTTACCCCAATAATTATAAAAGAGTGCCTTGGAAATATTTGTTTACATAAATTGCATTTATCTCTCTCGCTCGATCCCACACCCACTTTATCTGTGAGCTGCGGACGCTTGATAAGCCAACACCCCCCACTTTCATCACTTACAGCGCCCATCGTACAGGGCAAATGAAACGTGTAACCGGGGTGAAAAGGGTGTTACCTTGACTTAATTATGAATGTTGTTACATCAAGGCCGAAAATTAGGATGAGCGCAAACAGTCAAAATGTTTTTTCCCTCCCAGAGCTGCCAGCGCACCTTTTTTTGTGTATATATATATATATATATATATTCATAATTTAAGATGTAAATGAATTCCAGTTTATTTGCAGTACTTTCTATTTTTATTGTGACATTTGGTGGCATCAATGTCTGCATTTGATACAGATAATGGAGCAGTTGCTTTAGGGCCACAGTGTAGGCCTATATCCCTTAAGGTCAAATAATGAGATCCTCGACCTCCGCCCCCCAACATATCAAATCCCAATTTAACTCCTGCTTCTAACTAGGCTACCTTAAATAAACTCACTAATTAATGAAACCAGTTCAATACGCATTATTCTTATTCTTATCATTATGAGCGCAGCCAGTAACGGTAAGGTATCTAATTACTTATTTAGGCTATTTAGTATTCCCTAACTTAATAACAGAGATGGTCAAACTAAAGTGGTAGAGACATGGCAGAAATTCTACAATGAGTGAAGTATTCACCCATGAGAGGGCGATCAAGAAAAGAGAGCGAGCGACCCCATTGAAGGAGTTTACAGATGAAAAGACACACAATCACAACAAGTAGGCTATATTTAGGTGTTTTTGTGTGTAAATAACCAATGGTATCAAGAAGAAGTAAAGTCCCCTGGTTTGTCCCTTATACCCTAACTGCCATGATGAGACAACTCAAAATCAAGTTTCCAAAATCCGACACTGAGGTGGACTTCCTGGAACAACAACACGCCGTTATCTTGATTCTGATTGCCAGAAGACATTATCAAAGATGTTCTATTGAGAAGACGATCACTACCTGACAAAAGTTTTCAAAACCGTTTCTAGTCTTCGGTATTCTTGTTTTTGGCGTGAGAATAGTTTGGGCAGCGTGAGAGCGTGAGATTGAGAGTGAAAGCGTGTGTCACACGCCAGATGCGTGAGAGTTGGCAACCCTGATTATATGAACATGTTTTAATTGGGGTGAGGACATCACATCCTCTAGGGGGGTCCGGGGGTATGTCCCCCCGGGAAGAAATGTTTGAACATTTAAAGTAAAATGCTTCAATCTGGTGCACTTAGAGCACACATTACTAGAGACCTGATCTAGGGGGTACAACTCTAACGGCCCGTCCACACAGCGGTGTGCGTTGAAGCTTGCCGGCGGGCATGTCTGAAACTCGACCAACAACCAATCACATGAATCTCCCGCCCCTGACATACAAGCAGCGGTTTGATTGGCTAGAGCTTGTACTGGCATATGATTAGATTGGCTGACGCTTCTGCCGTGGCTTCAAAACTTGAACATTGCTCAACTTTTGCAGCGAGCCACGCCAGCAAAGTGACGTCGCCCCATTCAAAGTGAATGGTGAAGCTTTCAACGCACGCTGCTGTGTGGACCGGCCGTAAAACACCCATATGAAAAAGATTGGTTTACATTTTAATAATCAAATAAGTATGTGAACATAACCAATAACCTACCATAGCCAATAGCAAATAAATGCAACTTATTTTATTTTTGTTGTTCATTCATATCTTATTTTACCTAGTTAACATTTATTTATGCATATTTTTGTATCTCAAGTTTTAAACTATATTTTTGGTTTTCTGTCCTATAGTATACATTGAAATGATTTCAAACCTGTTTACCCCAATAATTATAAAAGAGTGCCTTGGAAATATTTGTTTACATAAATTGCATTTATCTCTCTCGCTCGATCCCACACCCACTTTATCTGTGAGCTGCGGACGCCTGATAAGCCAACACCCCCCACTTTCATCACTTACAGCGCCCATCGTACAGGGCAAATGAAACGTGTAACCGGGGTGAAAAGGGTGTTACCTTGACTTAATTATGAATGTTGTTACATCAAGGCCGAAAATTAGGATGAGCGCAAACAGTCAAAATGTTTTTTCCCTCCCAGAGCTGCCAGCGCACCTTTTTTTGTGTATATATATATATATATATTCATAATTTAAGATGTAAATGAATTCCAGTTTATTTGCAGTACTTTCTATTTTTATTGTGACATTTGGTGGCATCAATGTCTGCATTGATACAGATAATGGAGCAGTTGCTTTAGGGCCACAGTGTAGGCCTATATCCCTTAAGGTCAAATAATGAGATCCTCGACCTCCGCCCCCCAACATATCAAATCCCAATTTAACTCCTGCTTCTAACTAGGCTACCTTAAATAAACTCACTAATTAATGAAACCAGTTCAATACGCATTATTCTTATTCTTATCATTATGAGCGCAGCCAGTAACGGTAAGGTATCTAATTACTTATTTAGGCTATTTAGTATTCCCTAACTTAATAACAGAGATGGTCAAACTAAAGTGGTAGAGACATGGCAGAAATTCTACAATGAGTGAAGTATTCACCCATGAGAGGGCGATCAAGAAAAGAGAGCGAGCGACCCCATTGAAGGAGTTTACAGATGAAAAGACACACAATCACAACAAGTAGGCTATATTTAGGTGTTTTTGTGTGTAAATAACCAATGGTATCAAGAAGAAGTAAAGTCCCCTGGTTTGTCCCTTATACCCTAACTGCCATGATGAGACAACTCAAAATCAAGTTTCCAAAATCCGACACTGAGGTAGACTTCCTGGAACAACAACACGCCGTTATCTTGATTCTGATTGCCAGAAGACATTATCAAAGATGTTCTATTGAGAAGACGATCACTACCTGACAAAAGTTTTCAAAACCGTTTCTAGTCTTCGGTATTCTTGTTTTTGGCGTGAGAATAGTTTGGGCAGCGTGAGAGCGTGAGATTGAGAGTGAAAGCGTGTGTCACACGCCAGATGCGTGAGAGTTGGCAACCCTGCTGTAGCTAAGGTAGCTATTGTGACCTCCTGTCTTTGGATGGCGTCCTCAACCCTCTCAAAGCGGTCTCTAGGAGACCCGGTGTTTGCTTGGTCCATTTCTGGCCAGATCGTTCTGTCACAAACGAGCTGAGGACCAAAATGCAGAACACGGGAAACCAGAGATAGTCGGTAACCAGCTTTATTTGAGGCAATAGGCTGGTAGGAGACAACACGGCAGATACTAGGCCAAGGGCTGGTCGGGGACAGGCGAGGTTTCCGGGAGCAGGCAGGACGGGAGTCGTAGGCACAGAACGGGTCAGGGAGCAGGCGAGGCAGGCTGGTCAGGGACAGGCAGGGTCGAAACCGGGAGAGCAATCTGAGGAGTAGTGCGGGAAAGACTGGCATGCTGCGAAGTACGATCTGGCACTGAGGTGAAGGTGAAGTGGGCCTAAATACTAATGGAGCTGATGGGTGAAACAGAGTGAGAGAGAGAGAGACAGGGTGTGACTACCAGGTGACTAAGGAATGATAATGCAGAAAATAGGTGAGTGAGAAAGCAGACTGTGACAGCCGGCCACCGTACAGAATACTGAAATCTGTATTTTTTAAATCTTTTTTTCCTTCTAATTTATTATTATTTTCTAAATAACACACTGTTATTTACTCAACAATAGCACACAATTATCCTTGTTTTTATTTATTTGTTTAATTTGTTTAATCTCAGCCTTTTTTGGCGTCCGTCAGGAACTAAATTTAATAAAATAACCGGAAACAGATACACACCCACTGAACTGATTACCCAAGATCCTCAGCTATGGTTGAAGGCCGGTTATTGAATTTGTTTAGCCACAATGCACGTTGGGATATGGTGTTTATGCGATATGACATCCGAAAAACATTAAAAAAATTAAAAATAACTAATACTTTAATCCGAGTGTGCTTGCTTTTCTCTTTGAAAGTCATCACATAACGGCATTGTAATACACGGTTCGGCTGCATTAAATATTACACATCTGCCGTCGTTCTTTATTTATATAGCCCTGATCAGAAGACCTTTGGACACACTGGAAGAACTGCCACCGAAACTGAATACGTGACGTGGATCATAAATATATCAGCAATTAAACAACATCTTCAATTTCTCTTCACACAGTACGTCTTCTTGCAGTATCAACATTAACTCGGCTCACTTTTATATTTGATCCAATTGGTAGATAGGTTATGTTTGCCCTTTGATTGTTTGTTTTGTTTGTCCACCATGTACAGCGACCTTGAGTCCCTTGAAAGGCGCTATATAAATATCATTTATTATCATTATTATTATTATAACGGCTTATTACAGCTGATATAAAAGATATTACTGATTTTCTTTGAATATAAGAATGCAAATACTGAGTTGAAAGAATAGTCAGGGGTTTTGGGTGATAGGAGACACATCTATGGATTCAGAATGTCAATAGCTTACCATTAAATGACGGATACCTTTCTGTCTGTGATGTTTTACAAATCAGATATCAATGTGTAGAAGTAAAACATGTGAAATAATATAGCAATATCCTGTAAAAATATGTGAAAACATAAATAAAACTACACATCTTCAGATGTTATACATACATAAGTGTCCTACACTAATAATAAACAGTTATTATGACATTGTATGCTGTGTGTACCTTGTGTGCACCGCCTAGTGGTTAAAGCATGTTATTGATTTTTTTTTAAAATATGTTATATTTGAGTACATAAAAGGGAAAAGTAGAAGGTCAATATAATGATAGAAATATAAGGTCAATGATAGAAATATAGAATTTGAGCGTCTTCAGGCTTCCATTTCACACTACAGTTTCTCCAAATACTTGAATGCGGACTTTATTAGAATCTAAAACCCTAGTATGTGGAGCACTTTGAAATATCCTGTGTCAAAGCAAGATAAACTGCCTAAATCTCCTGGTTCAGAGGTATCTGGTTATGAATATGTTTGCTTTGGTGTTCTGCAGGGCGTAATTTTCAATGTGTACAGTTTATATTCCCAGTGTTGATTGATGTGACATCACTCAACCATATGAACTGCCTAATAGCAATAGAGATGTAGACATTTTATGACGGGCTACTTTGAATTCATAAACTGTCAAGGCCCAAGCCTGTCTCACTGAAAGCTTTTCCTTTAGAAACAATTACACTGAAGCGTAACATGATCTTGAAGAACATATCTTTGCATTATTCATCATGTACAACTATGTTTGGCTTGTATTGAGAGGATAATTATCTTGTTTTTATATGGAGTTTATAAATGTTCAATTTGGAACATATACAGAGGTTGACCAGAAGGACATACTGACATGTAGACATACTGGAAGATATCTGCAGTGTTCAATCTGCAGTCTATTTTTCATTAATTATGTATTGTTCTCTCTATTGAATCTCTGTAATTTAATGTTGTTTGGTTATTAATATGTACTGACAATCAAATTAACTCTTTTGTTGTTGCTTTAAAGAAAGCTGCCACTACTTTGTTTTTTGTTTTGATCATTAAAGTTAATTAACTAAACTCCAATGTGGGTAGCAGCATCACTGTAATGAAAATATAACTATCTACTTCCATGCGCCCACAGTTATTAGCCAATCATTTGCTCTGTTCACTTATTGATACAGTACAATAGTCAGCAGAAAAATCAAGCTTAAATTCAGACATGAAACTGTGGAGAGTTTTATTTTTCTTCAAAAAAAGAAAAATGATGTTATTTATGTCAGGACTTAGCAGAGAAAAGATAGTGGGTACTTGACAAAGGCCAAATTGGGATATTAGGCGCATTCACACTGCGGTACTTTTCCCACAAAGGTTCATGCGAACTTAGTTCATGTGAACTCTTTTATCGCGTTCACACCAAAAAGAGCCGGTACTAAAATTAGTTCACGTGAACCTTTTTACCCCCTCGAAAGTCCCTGCTAGAGAGCAGGGACTTTCGAGCGGCTCTTTTGTGAGAAAAGAGCTATATTTCTGATTGGCTGTGCGGATTGCAAACCACGCCCCGTAAAACTTCCAAAAAGTTTTGTGAAGCCGCCATTTTATTATCCTCGCATTAGCATTATTAGCATTAGCATTAGCCCAGCGCAGAAACGCAGAGAGACTAACGTATGGCAACACAAAATAAAACATGGGAGCGGTGGAGATGAGGAGGTGTCGGCGTTCTGGCGATTTACTCGGAAGGCTTCAGTAGAAGCTGCTGGGAGTCCCAGCAACTTCTACTGAAGTCCTCTTACAACTCCGGGGACTTCCGGCCGGGGACTTTGGGCGGCAGTATCCGCCGTGAAGTTGTTTGTAGCCTGCCAGTAAACCCAAAGCAGAAGAAGAAGAAGTGACGTCAGCGGCTTCATTTGCCTAATCCACCCCCAGGGACTTATTCCAGTGTGAACGCGATCTGTCCTTAGTTCATGCGAACTAAAGAGTTCTCATGAACTAAGTTCGCATGAACCTTTGTGGGAAAAGTACTGCGGTGTGAATGCGCCTAATAGCTCACAATTTCAGTAGTAAATGGCACATACTTCGAGGTTGAATACAGTGAGGTGAGAAGAGCTCAAAGGCGCTAAATCCTTAGCACCTCCATAAGAGCCATTGTGTGGCAAAGCTGATCTATGACCTTCCAGAGAAAAGAACATTATAGTACAGAGAAATCCATAATCTTTATTCTATTAATAGTTATTTGCCAGACAATATTGTACCAGATTATTGCTGCACAGTCAATGATTCTGAATCCACTTACAAAACTTTATTTAAGTGCTTTTCTGTCTTTTTTTAAAGAGAAAGAACTGGCTCAAATTGATGGACATTGAATGTCACAACCTTAGAATTTGTCCTCATTAAAATTGGCAACACCAGATACTTCCATAAAAAAAAAAACCTTATTTCAATCCCAGAAGAACAGTTTGATTATGCTCCTGCCACATTTCCAGGCAGGTGGTCGAGTCATTTTAAGGGTGTCTTTATGTGCCTGAAAGAGTTCAAAAATATTTATTAAATTGCGAATAATGTTATATGATGAGGAAAAGGTATCCAATTAAACACTGAACAGGTTCAATTAAGGATATAATTGCCTAGGGCTACAAAAAAGGCTGACGGTAAAGAGAGAGAGAGACTTGTAGCAATGGTAACTGGAAGCAGCACGAGTGTTCAGATAAGAAAGCTCCTAATTTCTGCAGTAATGTGTGTAGGCAGACTGCAAAACTCTATCGGTTCAGTATAGAATGAGAATTGGGCCTTTGACTGTTTTTCAGAATACAACACAACTTCAATGTTAACCTATCAAATGTTTAACACAATTGTTACTGTACGTTATAAAATGTGATATCAGAAAAAGTAGCATCTATTACTTACTGATAGCTCAAATTAAAAGCATTAATTAAAGGTAAGCAGTAAGTATTGGTACTGATGGAGTTGTTGCATTTCAGATTTATCTGCCAATTGATTCTTTTGTTTTACTCACAGAAATGCTCTCTTTAAAAGATGTGTGAAAGTGCAAATGTGTGCCTCATCTGTGGATGAGGATGGATGTGCATTTGAATACTGATGGCCTAAGATGAATGTGATTGTATAATTATTGTGGCATTTTCACAATATCATAATCAACAGGTCTTTATATTATTACGATTTAGGGAATGAGTCAGACTTTAGTCATTTAATGGATGCTTTCATCCCAAATAAGACAAAGCACAAGTCTATTTGAACATGGCAGGGGGCTGGTAGAGAATATACTGTTCGATAAATGTCTCTCTCTCAGTACGTAGCTCTCGTAACTAAAAACAATGACGTTTCTGTATTTTTGTGCCTTTCACATGGATCATAGCCTGGGAAGTAAGCGTTAAGCCTTTGGCTTGATATCATTAGGTAGCCATCACACTCGAGACTTATTTTCTATCGGCTCAGGAAATGCTGAATCGGACCTAAATGCAGACAACAGGAGCAGACAGGAAGATTGAATGAAAGTGATCGGCTGTCAGGTAGGCAGGCAAAGGTCAAGTATCAGGTAACAGAAGTTAAAAAGCAATGGCACAAGGGGATAAGGCAACACACTTTACAAACCAGAGAGCAAGGGCATAGAGTAAATACTTCTGTGTATAAAGTTGTTGATTCATTGATGACTTGCTGCATGAAACCTTTAAAATGACATTCACTAAAATGTGTCCTTCTTTCTCTGTATTTTTCCCATTGCCACAAGCAAACCTTCTATGGAAACTGTTAAAGAAAATCCTATTAGGACTTCCTGGCTGATATCAAGTATTCAACATGACCTATTGCATATATGATATGTAATATGGTGCTTTTTGGAAGCCTATATAACAACATGACAAATACTTGTTGTAATGCAAGTCTATATTTTGCCTTTTCAGTTTCTCCAAGAACCGCTACTGTAACAGCATTCAAATCCAAGCGCCAGCTGGCCTGTCCACAGTATTTTATGCTGCTCTTGTGCTTCTCTCTCTTGTCTCTCAAAGCGCTGTCAGTGTTCTCTCTTTGGGATGCCGCTGGGATGTTATCAGTTACCATTTTCTTCACTGTGCTGGAAAATGCATGTGGATGTGTGACTTGAGAGCGTTTCATGACGCCCAATTTGTGAGAGATGGCAGCCGATGCATGTAGAGCTGAGAATTATGTCCACATCTCAAAAGTTGAGTGCCGTGTATATGCACAAGATATTTTGAGCCCTTCAGACTTTGACATATTTTGGGTAGGCCTACTTGGTTTTTAAATCAAGTCAAACATGGGGAACTTTCAAAAGTCAGCTGGAGATGATGATTTCAACCAATTTATGGAATTTACTGGCTTAATTGGCCAGTAAAATTGATTGTTTTTGGCTAGAAATAGTAACCTGCTTTCATGTGCCTCTGTGTGAAATCAAGGATCCATTGTTTGTTTAAATGATTATGCATTTTGAGTGGCATTTGACACCGTAATCATTTCAATCTGCACAAGTGGTGTGCCAGAATGCAACATTTGAAGGACAGAGTAAGTATCATGTAAGTAAAGCTTTGGTATATAAGGTGAAAAATAAAATCTATTATAGTTTGTTTTACCAGGAGCGATGATTTATATAAATCGACAACCCGGTGATTCCATCCGTCTTTTCTCATGTAGCCTGCGGAGCATTTTATGCCGCAAATATGCTCACATGGGATGCCTCAATTACATTCTTCATGGATTAGGCCTACTATCAGTGTTCAGGGATTAGCAATCTAATCTAGCTTTCAATCACACACAAAAACAGATGGACTGATTAGTTAACGACACTGGAAAAGCTTTTTTTCATTCCTTAGCGCACTGACACGATTACGCTTCACAGTCAAACGTCCATGTTTTCACAAACCTGTGTACAGCGAAATGTTATTTCTCCTTGAGTGGCGGGCCACATAGAGCATGGACCCTCAGGAGATAGAGAGCATTTCATTTCACACTGACACGTTCAACTCTATCCTCCCCATCCCGCTGAGGGTTGCCGGGGTTGTCAACCGTGGGGAAATGAAAAAGGAACTCAAGCTTTTGCCAGAATCAAAACAACGTGAAAACTACATTTGTGGCCACAGAGCAAAGATGTTAACAAAATCTTTTGGATCTCTCCAGTTGGGAAACTTGTTCATGTTGGTTAATATCAATGTCCCTGTTCAATCTCTCTCTCTCTCTCTCTCTCTCTCTGTGTTTTTCTGCAAAATAGCCTGAGGAATTATATCACCTTCAAAAGGGTAAACACAGGGGGTATACAAGACCCATTTTGATATATAGATGGAATAAAACCGTAATGCTTTGTTCCATTCCCTTTTGTATTTACATGCAAGAGGTGAACGATATGCTATAGCTTTGTTTGTCGTTGGTCAAGTCAGGGTCAGCCTTCCAATAAAGCACACATGGGGGTTGGTAGCGGTCCAATAAATTGGATTTTATATGCTTGCCGTGAAAATAAGGCTCATCCAATCTACAGACTACTCTGCACTTTTTAGAGCATTCATGATACCCTCAGGCTTTTCATCTCGGGGAAAGCTTTGACATATCACTTCTCATTATTTCTTGCTGAATCTTTCAATCTAGCCAATTTGAGGTAAAAAATAAGACACTGTTCTTCTGAGGTTGAATTTGCGAGGTACACTGAGATGGAGAAAAATAAAAGCAGAGGCAATAGCTGTCCTTTCCTGAGCTACTCATCCACATCATGTATTCTGTCTCTACTCTCCTAAATGTTCATTCATCTGTTAATGAGCAGAAGGTTGAGAGTCCATTCTCATTCAGGGTACACAAGGTGATACATTGATTAAATTATAGGCCTGTTTTTTTATTGCATTAGATGACATATTTGTTGTTTTTCCACATCAATTTTTAGAAGCTGTCGGTTATAATCCATTGAAATATTATGTGATGTGTCATACATTATTCATACATTTACATTATTGAGAGGAAAAGTCTATTGTTCTGTTAATAAAATAATAATAAAAGAAGATAAACCAACGAAATAAACAACTATTCACTTTGTGTACTCATACCCCTTTTCCATAAGAACAATTTGGGGAGTTCCTCTGCTTATTGTGATATGATTAGCAATTGTTCAGGCACACAAAAGCTCATCCAATAATCAAATGGACTTGCTTTGGAGAACACAGATGGACCTTTTTGTTTTTTCATATTGATAAAATACAAAATGCCTCTAATAATGCATGCAAAGCTAATGAGCAGCCAGTCTGATGTCCTTTTATTATGTGTAATGCAATGCAGGTAGTTAGAGCAGAGGCTCTGAGGTGTGGTAGGTAATCTATTTCCCCGTGCCAGAAGGTCAGGCAGATTAAATCCTGCTATGAAAATCCCAGTTTTCCATGACAGCTGTCTGCAGGGGTGCCGCGCAGCTCTAAAACTGAACTCGCAATTAGATGTAAAATGAACTTCCTATTTTTGGTGTGAAGGTCATTCTTTTGTACCAAAAGGATTGCTCACTGCGCATTGTCAACAATGTATTTCCAAGGTCTAGAATAAAAGGAGTGAGACTGACACAAAGAGTCTGAATTCGTTGTCACTGAAGTGTTCATTTCAATGTGAAGATCATCAATGTTTAGTTCAAAATTAAGAAATGTGGTAAACATTCAACCTGACATAATATTATGATCTCTTTAAAAGTATACATTTCAATCCTATTCATGCAACAAAACCAAATTCATCCTCAGCTCTTCAATGCAAGAAATACATCTTGCATTGAATGAGAAAAGTCCCTTTGCTGATAATATTTTCTCTGCTTCATTTCACTCTCTGTACTCTTATCACTGTCTTTTTTCATGTCAGGTGCATAGAAATTATTATCACTCAATTTATTTTGTTCTGATGGTTTTAAAAGAAATACTCGGCCCTTTTCATCGCGATAACATTATCCGCCAAATACAAAGGCATTCAACAGCTTAAGACAACTGCTTTGACCTTAGCTGGCCAGTGATTCCAAATTAAGTGATTATCTTTACTGAGCTGATAGTTGTTTGGAATACCTTTTTAAAGGTCACACATCTATCCGGCTGTTATGATTAATCCCCAACAAATTAAACATGCTGGTGACATTTAAGGTCTTTTATTGCACAAGATGTTATTTACAACCATCATACTCATACATGTTTTGAAATGTTTAAATTTAATAGAAAAACAGCATTGTTTTTAATTCATGGCATTTACAAGTTAAGGTGCATGACAAAGATTACGGCATCTCAAGCCAGTGTTACGCAGACAACCCACAAATGTATCTGCCTCTGAAACTGAATGATGCAAACTCGTCCAAACCATTGTTAGACTAACTTAAGAACATCAAAGCTTGGATGGCCTTTATTTTTTTCTTCAAGTCTTGATATTACCAACCCTAACCCATCATATGGAACAGTTTTAGCTTAACTCAAAATGCAAATCTTAGGTTAAGATGTCCCTTTTCAAAAGTGATTTTAAAAGTGCTGTACATGCTTTTATCTAGACTGGTTTTATCATTTTGGCCTTTTTTTTGTTTTTGTTAGCTTGGCGTCCCTCTCCTCGTTTCTACACAGGAACACGCAGGCACGTGCACATTTCCCCCATGCTGCCTTCCCTTCACTGGCTGGTATAAGGATCGATTTTAAGATTTCATTTTATTATACCGACAAATCATTGAATGGGCTAGCTCCAACCTCTCACCAACCTTTTACAACCGTACATTCAATCAAGGTCACTCAGGTCAGCTGACGGTTGCTCCTTGTTGTCCCAAGGTCGCGGTCCTGGCTTTTTACTCACTGTGATAGTAGCCTTTCTACATTTGTTCCTTTTTATTTTGAACTGGTCATCAATGATTTGTAATATGTAAATGCTTTATTTGGATTTGGATTACAATAGTTATTGTGATGGTACTCACATTTATTTTAAAGTAACCTTCAAAAATAATTTCCTATTATATTGACGGATACTAAAGAATGATATGTTCTGTCTTGATACTAGGAGAGCAAGTCTGTCTCTATTTAGCGATGTATGGGGATATTGTCATGTTGTTGAGCAGTCAACACATATGAACTACCCATATAGCCTTCCTTTAAAAGCTTGTAACATGTACACATATATATTAATCTGTACACATGTACAGCCTACATACCTAAGTGTACTTCCACTACATGCTGTTAGCAGTTTTTGATGTTTTAACTATCTAACACACTTGTGCAGTTCAGGATGTGCTTGTGCAGCCAATTTGAAGGTTTTTAAAGTGAGTCCATGACACCAAACATAAAGTAGTTCAGGCGTTGGCCAGATAATCAACACAGAATAAGTAAACTTTTCCATTTAAAATATTTCCCAAATTATCCCACATCAGTTTCCAAACGTAGGTGCTACTAGATTTAGCCACTCTCTCGTGAATTATTTCCCCCCCAACATGCTGCCAAAAGGAAAGTCAAAAGATTAAAGTAGAACCATCAAGGTAGCAATAAAGAGAGGAAAACTGTTCTCATAAAGACTTTCCATAAAAGAATCAACTACTGCTCTGTTTGCTTTGTGCAATATTAACACTGCCTCAAGGCTCAACAGGCTCGAGCCAAAGAAAGCTTAGCTGGAGCCGAAAGCATCCAAGAAGCTGATTGTGATGGTGCTTATATGCTAAATGACAAGTGCAGAAATATAGAGGATAATGAAGATTAACGCTTCGTGAGTGACAATCAAATCAGCTCTGGTGCAAACCCCCAGACCAACATCATCCTTTGTTTTTGGACTATTTCTAAGCTGCAATTTAAGACATTTCTTTAACAAATACGCATAAAGTATAAAGCTTTGCAATAAATGTGGCTCATGCTCACTTTTGTTCAGCCCTGATTTTCACGATTAAACAGACAGAATTTGGCCTCATAATGTTACTTTTTATAAACATTGAACTTCTCGCATCAACACATTGGTGCCATTGTCACCCACCAACAACACACTCAAAAGTTCTATTTGAAAGTGACTACAGAACAAGTGATACAGTCAGGGATTATATAACCCTCTCCCTGTTTATGCATAAGATGCACCATGCTTCCAGCCTTGATGCTTAATATAGAGATAGTAGCTGAAAGGACCCTCAGTCCTGACTGAGATTATGATTACGATGGTAGTACAAGAGGCACAATACAGCGTTGAGTAGCTCAGCAGCATATTAACAGTATGAAACCTTTTATGTAAAAGTCCTCACAACATCTCTTTAAAGTCATATCATAGAAAGTTTAAGGACATCCTTACAGAGATACCGCAGAGCAGCAACTAATAAAACACAACTGAGGAGTACTTTCGGGAAGGTTGATCAGAAAAAACGTCCTTCTGTATGAAAGTATTTTCTCTCATATTAATTTGCTAAAAGCCAGTTTACACATGACATGAAGTCTTTTAAAAATAAATAAAAAAGAATCAAACAGCAGAACATTATCTAAATTGTATCGCCTTACGAAATGCTTTAAGAAATGTATCATTTTAAATCATCCTTGAATCAACTTTTGTCTAATACCTTTTGTTCAATATTGCAAAAATATTGTATTATGACTTGCACAAGCTGGTGTCTTTGCAAAAACAGCAGTTCAAAGCATTACATCTTGGGAAATACTAGGCATTTACCCCGATGTAACAAAAAACATTTAGCTACAAACAGAAGGGGGCTTTGCCATGCTAGCTCACACAATCAAAGAAAAACAAACAGGAACTGCTGCTTTGCCTGTGGCTGGTGTTTGAGCTCAGCACAAAAAAAGAAACCTTGCAAGCAGGAAGGCAGCGTTACCTTCATTGGCACACTGTGAGGTTCGCACTGCTATGCAAACAAAGAATTTTGTTCATTACAATAAATTCAGTGACGCTGCATGAATAAAATATAAAGATGTTTGTCTACTGAGTATTAAAGGTGATACTCTTATGAATTTATAAAAAACAACTAAAATCGTTTTTTCATAAGAACTCCGCTTGTCAGTCAACATGTTAAGCTCTAAATCACTAATCAATATTTAAAATAGCAACATTGGATCAAATTACTGCTGAATGATTAATGTAAAAGGGTCACTTGTAGGACGAACATTGTATTTATTTATTATTGCCCAATTTTTCAGAGCACATCAGCTCTCAGGAGGGTTTCTGTCTTTTTTGGATCAAAGTCTACTGTCGACAGGCATGTTTCCAGCTGTAGCAGGCAGCTGTTTGCAGCAAAGAAATCTGATTAACTCACTGTACACTACATGCTCAGCACCAAAGGGCAGATGGTCAAAGTTCAGGACTGGCTTTTGGACAGGAAAGAAAATAACAACAAAAGTTCAGATTTAGTTGGATGAGACCACAAAGAGAGAGAATATTGGACTTTGGAGATGTCAGACATTCACACAGTGGCTTAAAAATGTTCCCTATGTTCGCTAGATGAATAGCAAGTTAAGTTTGACCTACTTTGTAAAGACATTACAAATGTTGCTCCCAATATACCAGCAGGATGTGTACCATTAATCTCATGGCTGTGAAAAGCCAGTAAGCAGCGAAATCGGCACAGAGATATGCATTGCATTGAGACCACAGGATCAGAACCTTCACTACTCGCTGTGAGAGCAAACAACTTGTTCACTCTATAGGAGTGCTGAAGACGGAGGAAAGGCATTTTTCCAATCCGGGCTATATAATTCAGAAATAATGATTGAGTAAAATTCCCTCCGAGTTCTCTTACCAGTCTGTAATGCATTTTACAACACTACATGTGTCTTTTTTTCATCTCCCCTCAAAATACAATTGAATATTAGTATTTCAATATAATGATTAATCAAATATATTATTGTGATTAACATGATCACATTTTTTAATCGTGAACTGTTAAACGTACAAGGGTGATAATAGGTCAGTATTGTATTTTCAACTTGCCCTCCATAATTGGCTAAAAATGACATTATTACATTTCAGGGTTTTGTTTCAACCAGGAAAAAGGGGCACTGCCCCCCCCTCACTTTCGGCATGCGCCCTAAAACCAAAATGACGATTTTCCCTGTAAAATGTTAAAGTGATGCCAGAAAACAATATTTCTGTTTGTCAAAAACAGAATAATGTCTCCAAAAATATGAAAATCGTGTCAAATAGACCACCAGACGGCATAGAGAGTAGGGCTGCTCGATTATGGCAAAAATCATAATCTCGATTATTTGGGTCAATAATTGATATCACGATTATTAAAATCGATTATCCATTTACTTTGAAAACATCATTTTATTGCAAAAAATAATTTGAACAGTATGTTTTTAACAGTTGATTACCCTGAACTTTAAATATAATTCAACTGAAAAACCAATTACTAAAAATAACTAAAATAATAATAATAAAAGAAAATAAAGAAAATAATCGTTTTATTTCGATTATGTTGTTTTCATAATCGTAATTGCGATTAAAATAGGATTAATTGAGCTGCCCTAATAGAGAGATTTGTTTTTACGGAGCTCCGAAGTCGCGTTGTTGTTTACGTCCGCGGCGCCATCTTATATACGGGCGTAAGGTATTGCGAGAATTGATATATCTTATATTTAAGATCAGCGCCACAGTATTGCTCTCATACTATATTTTTCTAGAAAAACCCCTGCATTTATAATAAAAATGTATCTAACTACACAACAGGCAATGACTTAACATTCAGTCTTTGTTCTGACTTGATGGCTTTAGTCTGTAGAACAATCAATCAACATGGTGTACCTGACCCTTAAGGTTGCTTGTATGTGCCATCTTGAAAAGAATTATGAAATAGCTCTTTGGTAATGTTTCACACAGGGCACTTTTTACACTTTTTATTGTACTGCCTATCAATCAATACAAGTTATTTAGTCGGATCAATCACATGGGGTCTTTGAATTTTGTTAATTAAAGGATCCATGACATGGCCATTTCTACTGAAAAGTCATAAACCCTCAAAGTACACCCTTTAGCGAGTGTACTTGTTGAGGTCTACTAGAATAGGTCTACTAGAATAGATTTACATTGTTAAATGTTCCAAAATCACATTGTTTTCTCATACAGCATCTCTTAGTATGTGTATCCACTCTCTGTCCTACACGCCTTGTAGGAGCTCTTGCCCTCCCCTCCCTATGAGCCCACTGTGCTCTGATTGGTCAGCTCGCCCACTCTGTTCTGATGAGTCCACCACCGTTACAGCTGGACATCAGGGTTTATATGTTACAATGGCGTTTGTTAGCAACCAAAAAATGACACCAGTAATGACAAACAGATGAGAATGCTGCGTGGGGTCTGGGTGCCGTGTTGGCGGGACGTTGCGGCTCGAGGAGCGGACAGTGTGAGCTGTATTACTGCTGTCGTTTCCTGTTTGCTGCGTGGGGTCTGCGAGACAGCGAGACACTGCGGAACTCAGCCTGAGCACACACACACACACACACACACACATACACACTCACAGCCTGAGTGTGTATGGAGCTCCGTGCAGCACCGTGGCTGAGAAAAGATACGGCTGAGTGAGTGTGTATGGAGCTCCGCAGTGTTACGTCACTATGACCAGGAAGAAAAAAATGGAAAAAGAAAAATCTCTAACGAGGCGTTCTGGGGCAGCATAGACAGGTCTTTTCTGTGTTAGAGTTTTACTCGCTACAGGGTGTACTTTGAGGGTTTGTGACTTTGCAGACCGTTTACATTACATTGCATTTAGCTGACGCTTTTATCCAAAGCGACTTACAATAAGTGCATTCGACCAAGAAGATACAAACTTGAAGAAAACAGAATCATATAAGTACATTAGGTTTCATAGAGCCAAACCATTTTAAGTGCTACTCAACTGGCTTTAGATAAGCCAGTCCTTTGTTAGTATAAAAGTGCTTTGTTAGTAATTTTATTGCTCGAAGTGGAGTCGAAAGAGATGAGTTTTTAGTCTGCGCCGAAAGATGTGTATGCTTTCTGCTGTCCTGATGTCAATGGGGAGCTCATTCCACCATTTTGGAGCCAGGATAGCAAACCCACGTGTTTTTGCTGATGGGAACTTGGGTCCCCCTCGCAGTGCGGGTGCAGCGAGCCGTTTGGCTGATGCAGAGCAGAGTGCACGACACGTGCTGGGGTGTATGGTTTAACCATGTCCTGGATGTAGGAAGGGCCAGGACCATTCACAGCATGGTATACGCTAGTACCAGTGTCTTGAAGTGGATTCTAGCAGTTACTGGTTTGCATGCATAAAAAGCTACATAACACACAGGGGGACGTTAATAACCGGAAAAGCATGTAATGGGACCTTTAAAACAATTAGAATGCAAGTGTAAGTACAAATTGGTGTAACATTTTATTATAAAAATACTTTTCTTGTCAGTAAATTATCTGTTTAGTGTTTTGATGTTTCAAATGTGGCTTCATCTACTTTTGGTTCCCAGAGTCTCATTATTATGTAGCCTTGAGCATTCTTTATACACAACGGACCACTCTGCATCCAGCCAACTGGGCACTCAACTGTTCCCAACAGCTGTTTCACATTTAAGGGATGAGAGTTAACAAGAAATGACACTATGTCCTGAAAGAAGTCAGTTATTTCTCAGTGCTATATTTCATGACAAGATGAACTTTTCACTACCTCTATCTTTTAATTTCACTTGTCTGACTGCTTCACATCCTGGAGAAGCTTCAAAGTAAACTCCAATCGCAGGGCTAACAGATCCTGATATATTTGATGACCGAATAACCTTTTGAACAGTCCACCATGCATGACATGTGTAGGTGCTGCTGTCTTAGAGTACACATGTAGTTGTGACTCATGAGTGTTGTAGGCTTTCTTCTCCTGCACCGCCCCACATGGGCAGCAAAGAAAGTGGAGGCTCAAAATAAATCACTGCTGGAGGGCTACATATATCAAACTCTATAGTTCATTCAAAATGAGTTTTTGTCCACTATATCTATGTAGTGCATTTGGACTTTGACAGTAAGGTACAGTTTGAGAAATGTAACACATTACTTTTTACTCAGACAAGAAGCAGTTTTTGAACTATATAACATAATGGAATTTTGTGTGTGAAAAACTCAGGGCAAAACAAAGTCATCGAGGTTGCCTTGTTTTTTTTTATTTCCCAGAAAGTCAGGTAAGTCTCTTTTGAAACCTGAATGTCACAGCAGAGTTGGTGTGTATTCAGGTCACTTTGTTCATTAATATTGTGTCATTAGTTAAAGATTAACAATAGGGATAACAGCTGTCAACTCCTATACTTTGGAATATTGGATTCTCCTTTATTGAAATGAGAGCAACATACAATATTTAATCATCCTTCTGTGAATGACAATGTCAAGTGGGTGTTATTTATTATTTTAAGCTAATTTAGCCCCACTGGAGTCATTTTACTATAATTTTCAGAGGCATCACTGCAGGAAGAGATTCAATGCGCTGCAACCTCATGAAAAGGAGATTTCAATTCACTGGATTTTTCTTCTGTACATTTTTTTTATATCAATCGATACAAATATTTGGTTGAAGAGTAAAAAATCACGAGTTGTCCTATTAATAATGCTGATTTTAATCAGATTGTCATAGAAAAAAAATCACAGCAACCAGTAATGCCCTTTTGTTATAATAACATTTAAATAATTCAGAACTGTAGATGGAAGGCTGTTCAACATCCAGGGTTATAATTTTACATTAATTAAAATACAGTCTTGGATATTAGCAACTACACATTGATCCTTTTAATAGGGGATCAGTTATTCTTAATTTTTGTCCCCATGGATCTTTCGTTGTGTCCTGTAAACCTCAGGCTGCAGGGTGCATTTAATAGAACTGCTCAGCATTAATATTTTGGCGTTGGGTCGGATCGATTGGCACACTTCCCTGCAGGATGTCAGCCATTATCATAATACCCAACCAAATCGCTATTACAGAAAAATGACCATGCATTTACGTTCTTCAGGAAACAATAGCTTTCATTATGCTGCATTACTCAGGTTTATTAATTAGTCCCATTAACTAAGGTTGGTATTTTGTGTGAAACTATACAGACAGCTATAAAAGCCATAAAGGATATTTGCTGAGGCATTTTGCATTATGCTCAGTAGAGTCAAAATAAGGCAGCATATGTTTCTGTGGTTTTTGTGACATCGTTAGCATAAATAATTAAGAAAATAACTGTGCTATTAATGCTGCCTATCGTCTTAAAGACCAATATATCCAAAACACAAAAAGCTAATTTTCTTAGGTTTATGCTTCACCTGATACAAATTACACTGTGTAGTAGTTTATATGTAAATCTACCAGTTGTCAAGGGATAACTGGTGTATGTGTTATTTCATTCAATCACTTTTAAAGCAAATTGCATGCATTGATTTCACTGTTTTTTTTAAAAGACCGCTGGTTGTGAAAACAGTGAAGAAATGTCTGAGGTATCCATTACTCAGAACAGCTCAGGCATTGTGATAGTCGAGCGCCTGATCTCTTTCATCTTGTTCATAATTCCTTAGGTTATTATGAGTCGAATATTAGAGGTTGCCAGTCTTCTCTCCTATCTGCACAGTGCACTAACACAAAATAGAGTTATTGTAATTATAGCTTTCATGCATGGGAAGGTTCATTTTAGGAGGTAACTTGAAGGGCTCAGAAAAAAAAGAAATCAATGTTGTGACTTACAAGTGAAGGATGGAAAATATTTCACTGTCTAAGCCCAAAACTCCTCTGTCACAAAACCAGAGTGTAAGGGTCGGTATTGACGGTATTATCACAGCTATTAACAGTAGAGGGAGCTTCAGTTATGCAATTACGACAAGATGAACTTTTCAGGACCCCTGTATAATGCATGCTTGTCATGGAACATTGGATGTTGACTTGTTTTTAACAGTGAATTGTCCCCTCTGTATCCCAACACTTACTCTCTCATTCCACTGCAATAAACTATTTCCTCAGATAAATAAAAACCGAAGAAGGAAAGGCAGCTCTCCCAGCACCCAGAAGGAATTTATGGGAGATCAAGACTCCTTTTCCGGTGTGAAACCAAAGTCAAGGCAATTGTCTAAAGCTTGTTTCAGTGTAAACAGTTCACAGGCGCTCACCCTGTTAAATTTCCATGGAGCAGGTCCAGAGATCTTGATAACATCACTAACGGCAATATTCTCTGTGGTCTGTGATATAGGATTTTAAGATAATATACCATAAAACTATATTGATCCTTTTGAGGAAATTATTAACAACAAATTATGAGAATAAAGTGGGACGGAGTGTTTTATAGAATCTGGAGGGAAATAATAGGATACTAGCATATAAACCAAAAACTGATCAATAAAATCAGGAATAAAACAACAAAAATAACGATAAAACAACTCCATGGAATTGTTGCAGGAGATAATATGTTACTTACTGGTTGTAGCACCAATATACAATATCCCTACATTTCAATTAGTATGATAACTTGTTGTGTAAAATCTTTAACGGAGTCAATTTTCAGCACATGCTCTCTGAAGTAGTGACAACAGCTAACTGCTTTTATCTAGTCTTTTCTGTTACTATTCTGTGAAAGATCCACAGGGAAGTTGTGCAATGTGCATAAACAGTCATGTGTCATGTGCAATAATTAAGAGGAGCAATGCCAACATGTCACCTCTGACAAATGTATGTCATTTCCATGGCTACGGCTGTACAGTCTGTTAAGTATTATGTAGGCTAAGTCAAAAGGCTTAGAGCAGCATGATACACAGGGCTACTGCTCTAAAACACATTTTGTATGTCCCCTGTGTCTCTCCTGTGTGTGAATACAGTCACAGTTGCAGTTTTCCCAGCTAAATGAAATATCACTCTAATATTCTCAACATCTCCCAAAAGGGGCTTGTAATATTGTTTTAATTGTATTGCAGGATATTTTATTTAATTAAATTGTATTTAAAATTGCTCTTAGCCTACTCTCGTGGGCCACTAATGATGACATAACATGATGCACATTACACTGTATATTTTCTGTGATATAATGTATTTTCCAGAGTATTCCTGTTGTATGTACCACATTTACATTTAAATTGCACTTTTACACTCGCGGGTTATAAATGATGACATCAAATGATGCACATTTGAGTATATACTTTCTGTGATGTATTTCCCATAGTATTCCTATGGGATGCACCTGCGTCACCATCAGTTAGCTCCATTTCCAGCAAATGCTCAGATTGTTAATTTTCTTATGGGGAATAAATAGGGGGTGTTTCTCCAGTCGATATCTTTAATTGCTCCTGGGTTGTATCAATACCTACTCGTTTTAACTGCTCCATCACCAAGCCACTGGGAACGGGTTGCCCGGGAAACGGCCGCATGGCAACAGGATCAGAGCCTGGGGGTTGTCTGCTTCTAGGTCTGCTCCCATTTTACATCGCGTTTCCTCACTAGATGGTGTGCAAGCCACTGGAGAGTACACTTCCCCGCACAGTGGGCTCCACATCCAGCAAAACAAACCTGGGAAATTGTACGGCGGACCATTTCTTTACGCGGCTCCGAGGAGGAAAAGTGTGGAAATAAAAACGACGTTTATTTTTTTGAACTCCTTGCTTAATCGAGACAATAAGACTTGGGGGAAAAGCGGCAACACAACACAGCTGTCATGGACATAATGTTTGCGGTGCAGGATGCTTGTGTCTCTGGTCAGTGGCTAACTGCGATAATACTCAGCTTGTGCTGCTTTCTGCCGTCCTGTTTGCCCGCTGGACAAACTGTGGACTATCCCTACTCGGTGGAAAGTGTGGTCAGCAGACAAGGCGACACGGCTCTTCTGAGGTAAAACAAGCGAACACAACTTCACTTTCTCCCGCTCACACTCACTCTCTGTCGGGGGCTCTCTAAAGCTCTCACCCGCACACGCTCCTTAACACCAGTTAATCGTTTTAAACATGTCTCTTAACTACTTTAAACGGGGTGTTCGCACAGCGCCTGCGATAAACACACAATATGTAATTTCCCTCCATTCCGTCCTTGTTTTCGCTTGACTGGGGGTCGGTCAGTGCTACGCAGGACACCGCTCCTGTGCAGAGGCAGGTGCAACGGCAAAGTTTTCTAACATACTTTCCCTCTGTGCACATGAGCTACCAGCGTTGTTGTGTTATTAGGTGTGCGTTTGATTCTATAACCTCTTGCAGGTGGGAACATGTCGCCTGAATTAACCAAATTAACAGCCCAACATAGCATATCGCTTCTTACATGATAGTCGTTCCCACATTTTCAGGAGCGGAAGATCGAAAACAGAACTATTTATTTAGTGCCGTCCTGACAGTTTTGCAGAATGTAGTGTACAGTGTGATGTCGCAGTTTAAAAAGAGGCTGAAGAGTGTGTTTGTGGTGGCTGTTTATCAGAATCGAGTTATGGCAATGACGTGCTCTCTCCCCCATCCTCCCCTATCCTCCCATATCCTCCCCCATCTTCCCTCCATCACGTATGCTACATTGCCAGATTGAGCTGCCTCTTAATACACACACTGACTGGGCGTGCCGTGGACTAGTGCACTTTGGGAGTTTTTGCACATTTTATTCTTAGCACATCACCAACAATGTCAAAAATAGTTTACAGTAGGCTACTTTCTATGTGAATGTATAAATACCATTAATACTAGGAAAACACATCAGTGTAGTATATTTCAGTTATTCAGAGAAATCATAACTCTACACTAAACACTGGAAAAAAAATGTAAATCTTTGAAAAGCTATGTGATAATATCTTGTTCTACCAATATCAAATATCCGCTGTGATGGCTCTCAGAAAAGGCTGAGGGGGCAGGCCTGCCCCATTTCAATATGAATTGTGTGGATGTTGACTGAGAGATGCTCAGTGTGGCCCTGAATACAGAGCAGCTAACCGTCTAAAGTTCCACTCAGCTTGGCTTTTGGTCATTGTTGTCTCATACTTGATTACTGAAGAGCTGAATTGGTTCTGTGGCATAAGGTCATCATAAGTGGCTGTATAGAGATAAGTGTCTTACTATGGAGGTGGTTTAAATGTGTTGCTACTTATCATCACAGAATTACCTTGGAAACAGCTAAGGGGCGCTCACTATTTTTAACATGTTTCTAACCATGCCTAAAGGGCCGTCGCATCAAAGAGACTTACACCTCTGCTCTGACTGTCTCTTAAGAGAGGGCGTCTAATTCCCTGGTGTCAATCTGTGTCGGCTGTGATCAGTAGCAGAAGCTTTGCCTGAATCCCTATGGTTTATTGGACCAGAGATTATCCCTGGGCTATGAATCAGCTCAATAAACAAGTTGCCTCCCACCCCTTGAATAAGGCAACACTCCACAAGCGGGTCATCGCCTCAGTTCATGCCTTCTTGGAAATGGATAGGGAAAACATGTTCAAGATGCATCCATTACCAGGTTCTTACGGTTAATTAATGGTTATTCAGCAGCACTCGCTATAACCAGTCATTGGCCTTTTCTCATTCACGTGAACGTCTCCACTGTGAAGTTATCACTTTGCTGAGCCCGCACCTGTTGACCTTATAGAGATTGCAAATCTCTTAAACTGTTCTCCTTGCCTCTTGAGATCGCATCCAGTTCCAAAACACTGTCATCACCTAAGTGATAATAAAGGCGTACTGTGTCTTGTTTCAGTCATGTTCTCATACCACGAGGAATCATGGCTTAGTCTTTTCTTCCTTCTTTCTTTCCCCCCCTGGTCTTTAGAGACGGGCATCAAAGCATGAATTATTTCTTTTAGCAATGTTGTGCAGAACACAGTGCTTGTTTGTTGCGTTTTGAGACCTCGGACTATTAGAAGGCAATTTGACTGTGGCCCTTAGCTGATTTCTGGCTAAAAAATGTGAGCACTTTCAAATACTGACAAACCCAGAAGCATGCAATTAGTCACTGCCTCTGGATTATGGAGTAGCTCCCGTGAGGTGCGTCCGCTGTCATATGTTCATTTCCCCCATCTCTTTAATTCTTAGGGCCGCATTACTGCTGCCCTGATTCACGTTGGACAGTGGGTCCACATCAATTAAATGATTTGAACTTCTTGAAAATGAGTAATGGTACGCATCTTTTTTGATTAGTTTAAAGCTAAGTCATTCAGCCTCTAACGATGGACCTTGTATTTGAAATGAATCCGGCTGCTGCTTCTACAATGTTTTACGTCAGTGCATTCATGTTATGCACGCATGCTGCATTCTTTTACATGCATGAAAGCTATGAGTTTCCATAGAGACCCCATTGTTTAAGATGAGCCACACATTCCTTTCTCCCCACATCCTTCTGCTGTTTTCATGTCATTTGGATTCAGTTGAACAAACCTCGACTCTTCCCAGTAAATGTCTCATCTGGCTATGAATTTTAGGGGGACAGCCAGATGAAAAGACAGTTCCCCATGCTGTCAGGAAACACACGGTATCAGTGGCAGCCTCTTCCACATGAATAAACAGCTGTAATCAACAGCAAAGAGCCAGTGTCTAGAAATGTAGTCCGGGCAGATTGAAATCTTAAGCATTTGCTGCTATCATACAGATGCCATTTGCAGTATTATTCTTAAAGTATGTTTGTCTTTTTATCTTGGTATTCTGTTTTCCGAATGAATTATGTGTGGTATGAGAGCTAGACAAAAGGTAAACTGATTGTTCTTTAAAAGTGACATTTTATATTTTTCAAAGGCAGAAAATAGGAACCAGGGAAATAAATAGGAGCAAGGCTGTACACGGCAAGAATAAAACAATGATCCAAGCTTATTTTCGTCATTTAGTTTGACAGTTGGCCCACAGCCACAGAATAAGGCCTGCACCACGGGCCCTAGTCTCTGTAATGGTGCAAAATTGGCCTGTCACTAGTTTGAAAGTCTGGTATTCGTATAAATCTAAAATCATTGCCTCATGTCAACAGACCAGTTGATGAAAATCTTTTCTGGCTGTACATGATTGTACTCGAGCTGCATTTTTTTTGCCTTATCCAGCACATAAAAAACACTGTATCATTTTCAACTGTTTCACTATTATGGCTTTGAAAGGTCTTGACATTTTCTATAAGCACTTGAGCCAGAGACAACATCCAGTTTAAATGGATTGGTGTTCCCCCCCCCCCCCCCTCCCCAGAAATATATCAAGTGTTAAAACTCCACAGGACACAATATGAAGAAATAATTGTTGCCTATATCCTTAAGACAGACCATAATCATGGCTGCCAGGCTCCCTCTGCATTTTTTGCATTTCATCATTTTTTTTTAATTAGGCCACAGCCAGTTCTAAAAAAGAATAGGCTTCTTCATCTCCAACAGCCTGGTTAGCTGCCAGATATTCATGCATTCATTTGGGGAAAGCTACCTCTTCTGACATATTTGTAGGCACACCTGAGTCTGTCAATGTTAATTAAATACCAAAATTCCCTCGCCTGTTTGCTAACATGTTAAATGCGATCAATGTTGCTGTCAGCACAATGTTGCTTTGTTTCTTTGCTTTGTTGCACAGTCTTATGCTCATCGGGGTCCGGATATCTCAAGGATCAAGTGCCGGGCAAGTAATATGACCTCATTTCTGGAGAGTGAATAGATGGTATCATGATGGAAAACAATGGGCATGGGGAGGGGCTCCCAGATGAAGTCACTCAAGCACAGATACAATAAACATTGAGAAACTCATGCTTTTTTATGTAAAATAAATCTGACCTTTTCTTTGAAATACAAGAAAGCAGGCGTATTGCTACCGCTGTGGGTCTGTGCCCTGTTGTCCAAGGGAAGCTGGATATACTAAAGTATTAATCAGATTCATTACTAGATGGCATCCATCTTCAATTGATGTTCTTCAGTACAGCTGGAAATAAGCCAGTAAGGTGACGAGCCAGATCAGCGGCTGAGAAGTCTTTCATAGCGGCTGCCTCCTCCTTAAGACCTCCAGTTAACCTCCGCAGCAGCATCCACTTGAAAGTCAGAGCCTGCTGAATTGTTTTGAATGGTTTGTTTCTGAAATGAACCTTATCCCTCAAATAAGACCAGAATTAATCTCAAATATGTGTGGCATTTTTTCCTTTTTTGTCAAGAAACAGAAGGACACTTTCATGACATAAATCAAATGCTCTTTGGATGAAAATGAGCCATATGGTGGGGTTAACTCATCTCATTTAAAACATATACACTATACAGAAAATCCAAACCAATTCTCTTTATTCTTGCTTCCTAATTAACACATTTGAGTGTTTTTAAGATAACTCCCATTGTTTACCGCCATGTGTTGTAACTAGGGTTGCCAGAAACTGACCATGATCAAAATCGATTATTCGGCAGCCCTGGCGAATAATAATCGATCGCAGGCTTTGCGATTTGATAATCGCATCATTTCAAATCGCGATTTCGATTTAAAATCGATTAATCGTTCAGCCCTAGTGCCAACATATGATGAAAGCCAAATGAAACTCTAAAACCCTCTGTAAACCATCTCAATGAGTTTGATTTATATTCAAGTCAATCTATTGTACTTTTTAAAAATATAGCATTTCTATTTCTAGTATATTTCAATTAGGACTAACGTGATTGAGTGCCCCGGTGAATTATAGCCTAAAAGGAAATGCTTTCCTAAGGAAAATATTTCAAGTGCAATAGATGCTATGCTAGGTTTTAAAGCGTCTTTCTAATATTCTTATAATCACTACAATTACACGGGACAGGGAAAATGATTTAGGGTGTAAAATGGAGCTTTTACCCGTATCCAGCTGTGAGCTTCTACGTAATTGCAATAATTCTACAGAAAAATCTCAGAGGAGTGTTTTTGTCTGTTGTGAGAAAGCTATAAGCCTCACAATTAAACTTGACAGAGAATGACTTGAGAGGCAATAACAGGTTATCTTTTGGCCAATTTTAAAGTGAGGTTGAAACTGAATTTTTTCTATCAAACATGTCTGTTGGTGAGATGTGTACTTATTATACATCAAAAGAAGTTTGTCTTGGAAACAAGTTGCTATTTAAATGCTGCATTTGGCTGTGATTTGGTCGCGTATTAATTGTGCATCAGTGTGAAAATCAAGCGCTTTAAGTGTTTGGAGTTTTTAACAGACTACTTAGGCAGATTGTCGACTGCATTGATTTTCAATATGGTACATTAGAAATAAACCTGTTTCTGTGTTGAACAGTGTACAGCCTTTTCTGTTCTAAATCATATGCCAACGCTTCCTGTCTCTCATCACAGAGAGCTGCAACGATTCCTCAGAGCCCCTTCAATTACAATCCTTAATCAATCAGTTAGCATCTCCTTGTGTTTCATGATAATTAGTTGTGCTACTCTGACAACATTGCATAATCTCATCTGGGCCTCCTAAATTGAGCCTGCTTATATACCAGCAAGCCTTATTATGCCTCTCATGTCAGCAGGTTATAATCAAAACCTGCTGACATCACTGTATGAAGCCTGTGTGATGTTGAAACTTTGAAACAAAGAGTGGAGGCGTACTTGGTATGCTGAGCATGAGAAACACCTTAACCTTTAGTAAGCAACTGGGAAACGAGAAACCACTGCAGGAGGCATCATCATATCTTCAGCTCTGTTTAGTCCAATGTAGAAAGTGAATATGTCATGCAGTCTTGATTGACCAAGAATGCCATACATATCTCAACAAGACGATGTGTTTCTGAATGTTATAAGCCTATTTCCAATGAGTGTTGGTTTTGGAAGTGAGACTGAATCATCATCATGGGAGTTTTCCCCCTAGGATGGAGTGATTGATGTCATTATCTTCAATGTAAGATCTTTATGTGTGAGCATGGTCTGAAGCTGGAGGGACAAAAGGTAAACATTAGTTTGATCCCACAGGAGTAATAAATCAGAAGTGTTGACACGCGGTTGTCTTAGCGATGCCCTTCATTGAGTTAAAACAGTCCAGAGGGATTTCAGCTCTTGTAGAGGATATTCTCTCGTCCTTTAATGGAATTCAACATTATCGTTGTATCTTAGGTTAACAGTAGAAACATGCATCTCCCTCTGGAACCACCATTTCAGAGTTGGAACAGTAAAGGCGGAACGCATGCTATTATACTGAATGAGATAATGTGAATGTGGCATTCTTAAAGACTAGAAGAATTTCCATAACTTCTGGTTTCTGTAGTTCCTCTGATTAAAAAGTATCAGTTTCTCCAATGAGTGCCACCTGTTTCAATACAAATAAAGCTTTATAATTACATTTCAACAGTCACTTAAGGAAATTATCCAAAATTAAGAATGAAGTATTGACAGTATTTTTCGTAACACTTCAGTTCATTGTCACCTTCCATGATGGCTGGGAACTCCAGCAGCCAAAGTAGATACATATTGCCGTAATTCATTGGCTCGATGTTGGCATGGCTAAATAATTTTAATTGGAGTCGCCCTGAGCAGGCTCTCTCTCTCTCTCTCTCTCTCTCTCTCTCTCTCTCTCTCTCTCTCTCTCTCTCTCTCTCTCTCTCTCTCTCTCTCTCTCTCTCTCTCTCTCTCTCTCTCTCTCTCTCTCTCTCTCTCTCTCATCTGCATAATGGGTGTGTGGATTTCAGACTGCTGTAAATGTTTGTTGGAGCCGAGTAATTGGACAGTGTGCATCTGTAATTATTAGTAAATGGAGAAAGAAGCATTGGAGCAAATCAATATCCATGAGAATACGGCTACCATTGTTCCCAGTGGGGTCAGGAGGTAAGGTAGCCGACGTGTCTTGCTCATTTCTGAAATACATCTTTAATACTGTAAGGAATGTATGCCCAGTAAGTATTGGCCTAATTTTTTTACATGATGTTGCAGTACTGCTGGATTACTAAATATCTTTGCCTTCAATACATTAAATTAGAAAGCTGACAAAGTCATATTGCTAAATATCTAAAATGTTACTTTTTGCATGGAAAAAACCCTCAACTTAACTGATGTGTAGGTGATCTAGTATTTAGTATTGTTTAATGGAATGTATATCAGTGTATTAAAGTCAATACTTCATTTATTTAAACCAATATCTTTCTTGATTATTTGTACAGTATGAAAAAAGAGTCTTTGTACCTGTGCTGAAGTTCACTGCTGTGAGGAGTCCAGTTCTGTCTCTCACTCTCTGGTCCAGCCTGTCTGCATCACCTGGACACCTTAAACAAACAGATATATATATATATATATATATATATGTAAAGTACCATGTGTACAAACAATATAACTGATTATCTTCTGTTGAACATGTTGGATTGTGTATTGTCCGAGGCAGGGTCCATTTTATTTTACTGTAACTTTGGAAGTTGTGTTACCAATCCTTACTGTTTATTTGATACCCATTTGGTAATGCAATTAATAAAAACAACAAGGTTTGGGTTCGTTCTTCAGATGACTGTGACGTTAACGTGTAAGCTCAATAATGAACTCCAGCTCAACCAACCATATTGTAATATCTAAGTAATCATCTTGAAATATGACATTAATAATTGTAATATACACACATCTTATTGTGAGGTTGATTTCACATACACTACTTCGACGTTAGCTTGTCTACATACTTGAGCATAGCCAATTTAAATTAACCTTAGCGATGCATACAGCGCCTACATAATAAAATATCTCTCTAAGTTACAAGGATGACCTTATTTTATAACCTCAAACAGAAGCCGTTTGTTCTACAGTATTATCCCACTTAACGCTTAACACTTGTCTATTTCGTTTTAACCTTTATATATACAGTCTATGATTTTAACTTGTAGGCTACGATTAGCATCGTTAGCACCAATGTAGCTACCACTCGCTTACACACTAAACCAAGCCTTAACATTCATTACGTAGCCGATTAAAATCATTAACACATAAACAAGTCCTCGATTTTCACTTACCACAAAACCGCATGCATGCACCGTCTGTTTTAACCGCAGAGCGAGTCACAATAGTCCGATATATAAGCATGAAGAACAAACAACCACGGCCGGGGTCAAGTTGTGTTCCCTTGATGAACTGACCAGGCAGAGTCCCAGTAGCTTCACGGAGCAGCTAGCAGAGAGACGAGAAGCTAGCAGCAGCAGTCACTTGACAGAGCCGTCACTCTATGTGACCACGCCCTAATTTGTGCAAAAACTTTAAGACCTAATATAAATAAAAGGGTCATGTTAGAAAACAATTCACTCACACATCCATAATCATGAAGGTGGAACCTAACTATATTCATAATAATATTTATTGCATCCATGGGTAGAAACATGTTTTTTTCTGCTGTAAAGTTGGGCATTTTAACATGGGGGGTCTATGGAAATTGTTCCTTTCTGCAGCCAGTCCCTATTGGCCAATATATGAACTGCAGTGTGTGGCACTTCCGTATTGGCGTCCCGGCTCTTCCCCAGAGTTTGCCGCTTGGGTTAAACAGACCCCTCTGAAAGTTTTCCGTTATTTTTGAGTGAAACATATTTTATTTTCTGGCTACAATAGACTGTAAAGCTCTTGAAAAAAGATTGACAAAATACATTTGCATTAATAGGCTGTCAGGCTTTGTCCCAACCACACCATGGCAGGAGGATTGACTAAATCTGTGCTAATGTTAAACAGTGAATTCATCGAATGATCTGTGAGACTGCCACTCATTAAGATTCTAATTTTAGATGCGGGGGGGGGTTCGCTCTTCATAATGGGACTTTGATCTCTCAACTTCCCTCGCTGCGTCTCTTCCTTTCCCTCCCTCTGTTTCACCTTCTTTTTACCTTGCTAACTCTTTCTCTCTGTTATTGTATTACATATAAAGGAAAGTACTGCAGCCAAGTAAATGTAGGTGTGATCAGTTACTACCTTTTAATTTAATGAGCTTTCCGATATCCTCTGTAAATACCTAGAGACTTTGTCGTGGCTTTGGTCTGTATAAAGCATGTTAGCTTAGTTCTGTTATATCAAGCAGTCAACGCTGCTTTAACAAAGGGGTCCCAATAAATCAGAGATATGAAAATCAAGTGAAGTCAAATATTAGTCCATAAAGGGGACCTATTATGCAAAATCCACTTTTTCATGTATTTTATACATAAACATGTGTCCCCTCTGTGTAAAGATATTCAAGTTTCAGGAAAAAAGATTCCCTCACTTTTCTCAACAGACAGAGAATCAGCACTTTTGAAACAGGGCTGAAACAGAGGGGATTATGGGATGCTACAATGCAGGATGTGTTTGGTATTTCAAGCCAAACACTTCAGAGACATGTTTTGTATATATCTGAGACTTATAATATATTGATGAAAAACAGTATTATAGGGTACCTTTAACTCATCAATTATCTAATTGGTACTTTAGGTCTTTCTCATTATTTCATACAGTCCACATTCAGTGCCAGTTTAAAACAGTATCTGTTTACCCTGGTCTATTTCGTTTAAGTATGAACAAGGACTGCAGTAAACCTTACTATGATCAAATTCCATGATATTGGCACAGCAAACGGCCCAGTAAAAGGTACTACCATCATGCTCGAGGTTGGATGTTTGTCCACATTGAAGTATTCTTGTGTTGCTCACACCTTTCGATGATATGAGCTTACTGTGTCAGCCTCAAAGGCTGGAGGTATTTGTAGCTGCTTCACAATAAAACCTTCACATTGTTGACCTGTAAAAAGCTTTCATTGTGAAGCACTTGCAGAAAAGGTCAAGTTTGCATTACCAGAAATGTGCAAAAGGCTTTGGCTAGTACTGTAGTGTTCCCCCCATTGATAAGGGTAAGTGGGGGCTTCGTTTAGACAAATAAATAATACTTTTTGTGGAAATAAAGTATGATACAAAAATCCTACAGCTTTTCATATACTTATTGTCCAATTATCCATATTTAAATATGACAGGAACCTAATTAATTAAATAAGGATTTTTCTGCTACAATGACTTTGGGTATCACTATTTGTATCTCTCCACTGAACCATCCAACCCTGGGGTAAAGCAATATGTATACTCCAAAACAAGTATGCCTATATCATAATGTATTGTCTGATTATGTGTTGAGATAAAACAGTTATAGTCAATTATAAGTATTGATTGGTGGATTAACAGAAATGTATATATTTGATTTAATGACTAATCTGTAATGATTTATTCTCCAAGAAACAATGACAAACATTAATTTGTCCCCATTTTTTCCAGTTTTACCTTAGTGGACATTTAATATTTCTGGGTTGTGAACTGTTTGTCAGACAGATTGGACATATTTTTTCTTTAATTTGTATTTATTGTTAATAAACATTTTCTGGACATTTTGTACATTAAACATTACATTGATTATTCAGGAAAATAATTCTCTGAATAATCAATAATGATTATGATCTTGCATGTGCAGAGAGACCCAGCCAGCTATTCAGGGCTGTAGACAAGTTTCTTAGCAGCAGAATGCTCCTCTACTGGAGTTTCATACCCACAGAGTATGAGCTTGGCAGCATTAAAAGCTATGCTAATAATTCAAAAGCTTTTGGACCAAGAAGAAAGATAGCAATTCTCTCAAGAGATATTATACATTTTCTTTTTTACTCCATTAAACTTACTTGCAAGCTTTACAGAACAACATGTAATTACCTTAACTAGGTTTTCTGTATTGATGTCGAGCTGTGTTTTTCTTCCTAAATTATACCTAGTCAGCATGTTGAAAAGAGAGATTACAGCTCCGATTTAATTAGCATCCAGGCAAATGAAATGCATTTGTTGATAATACAGTGTTGTGTATGCGGCTACGTTACCTCTGTCATGTTAAAATATGCATGCCAATTGTTGGATTTTCCACACACTGTTTCATCTCCCTGTTTTTGCAGAGACACAGTAAGGTGGCACAATAAAACTCCCCTCAGGCATTCAATCAGTTTCCAGCTCCAACAGTACATTCTTCAACCTTTAAAACAGCCAGTTGTCTTCAGTGAAGTGTGTGGGCCATGTCTTTCTTCCACAAACCTCAATCCAGGCACTTTCTTTGATTCCAACACAAAACCCCTGCTGCCTTCCTCTCAGCACATTGTGAGTGTCACTTCGATTTCAGAATATTCACCCTCGTTTTTGCCGGTGCAGTCACTAATGGGTACTGTTTTCAAAGCCCACCGAGGATAATCCTGTCATCTTTGTTTTCATGGTCACCTCAGTCCCATTCAACAAGTTCATGTGGAAACGCTTTCAGTGTGTACTGGCTCACTTTTGGGAAAATCTCAGCCAAATGCTTTATTTGTTTAGTTGTGTTACTGCTGATGCCAGCGTACCACAACATAACAGGGCTTGGAGGGATGTGGTTATGAAACAGTTTCACCCATGGATACTTACTGCTTACGAAATAAATGTTGGCTTGATTCATTTTCCAGTCTCTCTAGAATCTAGAGAGACTAGAAAATGAATCAAGCCAACATTTATTTGATGGTACAGATCAGCGTTTCCGCCAGGGGGGCGTCTTGCCGTCATTTGACGACCTTATTCAGCTCGGAACGCCCTGAACTCGAGCCGAGGGCGTCCAAAAAAATAAATAATTTGAGAGAAGATCGAGTTTTTATCGCTTGAAATGACGAAAAGGACCAAGGACAAGGACATCCCTCTGTTGGAGGGGCAAAGGAGTCTGGTGGGATTATTTTCGCCGCCAGTAAAGTGTGTTCCTGTGACGTAAAGTGTACTGCCGGCGAGCCTTGATGGGGGTGCTAGTGGAGCACGCCCGTGAACTGCGAGCGCTGGAGCCTCGCAGAGGCTCCGTGGTAAACTATGGTAAAATGAAGCGCCGTTTAGGAGCCAAATGAGCCGGCCCTTCTTAGTGAGCCGAGCCAAATGATCCGGAATTCCCATCAGTAATACGTAAAGAGATAGTATCTATAAGGACGGCTCAATTCAAAATTCAAGTCACGTGACACGACATGACGTCACAACCTGTTTTGGCATAGCACTTTTCATACTCTTGCCGAAGGTTTAGTTGGAAAAGTTGTTCTGATTAAGTTTCTTACTTATAGAGTGAGGAGTCCTCAGCACTGATATAACTTTCATATCATTTCACAAGGTTACATTTTGACCTAACCCTGACTTGGAGTTGACAGTAGGGATGATCCGATCACCAATTTTGGGGCCGATCGCCGGAATCAGTATCGGCCGATACCAATCGCCGATCCGATCGAGTGGGCGGGGCCTATGGGATATCGGCAGCCGATAGATATCGGCCGATACTCACTCTCTGCCGATCGATCGGTGCTCTCTAAAAATGCCGATCGCGAGAGCATGACGTAAAATGATGACGTAAAATACATGACACTTTTCTCTGTGCGTGCCAAAACAAGCTCGCTAAAATGGCTTCACCAGTCTGACAGTATTTTAAGCACTCTCACCAAAATTGGTGTCACTCTCCGATGTAGTGTCAATTGGTATTTACAGCTGCCATGGCAATGAACAAAAACATGGAAAATGTTTACAAAAATATCCAAAGTATTGTCCGACAGTATGAAACAGTCTGGACTGACTGACGAACATGTTGTTTTCAAGGTGAATGTGTTTGTGTGCAAAAGACGAATACTGTTGCTGGTGGTATGCACTGGTGTGTTTTTGTTATACAGTATAGTTGTAGTACTTAGTCTTTTACACATTAAAGAGATATAGTAAGTTGCTGCTGAGCACAGCTGAAGCAGACATTTCACCGTACTCCATCCGACAGCAAGGAGACATTCACTGTGAGGGAATGTTCAGAACACTTCAGACGGACACTTGCCAGTTCCTCCAAATAGATTTTTACTTTCTGCGATCAGCTCAAATATGCACTTCCATGTTTTTCAACTCCGCTGCTGCTTTACTGATTAAATTATTCCACAGATAGATATATTTTTTATCTCACAGTTAATAAATAAGGTGGATACTGTTTACAGCCACATTAATAATTCATGCAGACATTCCTTTGTAGAGATTAAAAGCACAATACGATTTTTTTCACGCTGTAAGCTTACATAAATGGTTTTAGAAACAGCTAATCAACTAGCAAGTCTGTCTAAGGCGAGGCAGCTACCTTAAGTTGTGAGTTTGTCCTCAGTAGTGCCTCTTTAAGCTCAGCCGAAAGCCAGCCGGAGAATAAATTCAAAAGCTTCAGTCCACATCATCTCCACCTCGTTCTCAATAGAGAGTCTTCCGATATTCTCTTGGACGCGATAGGCAGAAGCCTTTTTTCTTCGTTTAGCTTACTCCACCACTGAGGGAGTGACAGGTTCTTATTATACAGTCTGGGGGCCGAGAGACACTTTAACAATTAACAATTACGTAGGGATAAAAGCAGCAGATAAAATAAGAGAATTATGCGAAGAAAGAAAAGGGCAAGAGAGAAAATGAGACGGAAAATGGATTTAAAAACGGAAAACAACAACATTTTGCTGATTAAGCACGCAAAAGATTGAGTTTGTTGAGAGCAGCATGACAGTAATGGCTCTCCCCACTTGTTTCAATATTGTAATCAGATTTAGAGGCACATCATGTATATTTATTCAGAAAGGTCTTTTACATAATACCCTTTGTGCTCTCCAATTGCACAGATAAGTCATGCCTCAGTGCGCACCGACAATTTCTCCAAACATAAGCTGAACCTTTGTCCTTCATTGAAAACCCGTGAACATACAGCGCACTGTCATTAGATGTCTTCCCTGCCATATGGTTTGCAAGCTTAATAATTGCCTGGGCCGGCATTACAGAACATTCTGGATGAATTCATGATCTGAGCATGCCGTGCTGTTTAGCAAACACTCTGAAAGGACACTGGCCGTCTGTTTACTCTGCTGAAACCCTCCAAGCTCTAAATGGATTAATGATACTGAGGTTGTCAGTTTAAACGCAGGCGCCGAGGATACTGCTGATGTGTCCTTGAGCGGGGCCACTTAATCTAAGTTGTGTCAGTTAATATCCATCTTCATAAATGCATTATACACATCCCATAGGTTATGTAAGTCACCCTCGATGAAGTGAGGAGAAACAAACAATGTGAGCCCCAGAAAGAACCTTGGCCCCAAAACACAGTCATGGGGAAAATCAAGTGGCTATTGTCTGGATAGCATTGCTTTGTCATTGTTTGGAGTCCCTATCATAATGTATTCTTTTCCTGCAGGTAGATATACATCGGTAGAAAAAGGATACTCATAGGTTCTTATCTTCTGTCAGATTTTATGGCTCGTGTATGGCAAATGTGCACTACACTGTAAACAGGGCCACGGTGTGTTGCTGTCACTGGAGGCTTGTGGGCAGTGCTTTATCAGAGCGGCATAGGCCAGACACTTCTCTGAGTGGGTGGTTTGCTCAGACCCAGGCCCTACATACTCTGGGAGGAGAGTTTGCAGGGTTGCCCAATTAGTGCTGAAAAGTGTAGCAGTGCGTCAGCAGGGAAGTGTGCACCAGAGGAGGCGTGTCATCAATCATCACTCCAGCTTCAGGCTCGATCCAACCCTTTTCCCTATCTGGCAGAAGGAGAAAGCGGGAGAGAGTGACAGTGGCCAGCCAAATCCAGGAATGACAACAGACAGCACTGAAACTGACTGCTTTGAAGACTAGCTCTATGCATCACTAAAGGGCAATTATTTCTTTTGATCATTATTTTATATTTTCAGAAGTAGATACAGAGAGGAGATTCATCACATTTGCATCTAAAGGATACATCAGGTTTTGTTCTATAATTCATCCTTATGCATAGAGCAAAGCCAACTGTATGACTGAGCTCACTAGCTAATACAGCCTGTATAGTCAAAGCCTAATATTACTTATTCATGTGTATTGTTCTACTTTACAATTATGTTTATTATCAATTTATCTGCTGATTATTTTCGAGATTAAAGTCAATACATCGTGAGAAATTAATTTGAAAAAAAACAAAAACAGTCAAGTTTCTTAAACGTCCAAAGAGATGTCTTTCAATGTCTAGTTTTGTCATTCCAAACTCGATTTGTCAACACTTTGAATAAAAGTTATTTAAAAAGTGAACCAATCATCCAGTTGCAGATTACTTTTCTGACAGCAGACACATTATTTGTCAGCTCATCGTTGCAGCTCTACTTATCTGTACCAATTATCTTCATTCAGAAACACATCAGTGAGTCGCATACTGTATCCCGAATCCATTGTTTTAAATACTCACAAGCTAACTAAATCCTTGGCTAGAAGAAGACCACAACAAATGCGGTATTTCTTCTGTTTAAGTATAGTTTACCTAAAACTGCCCACCTATATTATATGAAATGATTAAGTCGTGGGATTGTTTTGTTCAGCAGGTAGTCAGGTGACCCCCGAAACCTATTGTTGGCGGTTTGATTCTCTGCTCCTGTTGTGTTAGTGTTTGCTTTATCAGTACACGAAACGCCAAATTGTTCCCATGGTTGGTGTCATCAGTGTTTATGTGAATAGGTTTAAAGATTTATTTCAATAGGAATTAAAAGGCTTGGGGTTAGGAACAAGCTGGGGAAGTTCAGAAGTGTGCTTTAGGGGGCCAATGATTGCCATTCATTAAACGCTGCAATTATGCCAGATAATGCATCATGACCTCTGACAAATACTGTGCTTTGATCCTGTCCAATGTTTACACCTCCTCCCCTTCCTCTTGTGTAAGCCAATGCGTAAACCAACTGTTCCTCCTTGGCTTTTACACGGAACCATAGTGTGTCACTGGCTTTGAGATTTGAAACGTTTCCAAAAAAGGGTACTTAGCTCTGAACGGAGGGTATAATGATAATGCTAGTTCATCATCATATTAAATGCCTCTCATTTAGTGAGTCTTCGCACTGCTTTGTCGAAGTCTTGACAGTGTCAGGACTAATGAGAGTTTAAAACATATTCTCTGAATATTATCTTTGAGGTATTTTATGATGTATGAAACTTCTAAAACTTCACATTTAAATGATGGTTAGATTTCCTGGCATGATTGCTTTCTTTCTTTTTATGCCTTCTGTTCTATTTCAGAAAAAGTCCATGTTGAAAATGCTATGAGATAATCTGTCCTTTGGGACGTACATTAATATAATACAGGGTATAACAGGAGCTGCCCTCCCATGGAGCAGGGAGACAAGGTGATAAAGACACGTTGGCCAAATGATAATGTATTTGCAGTTATGGCTTTATTCAACCTTTCACAATATCTGCATGACTAGATTGGTCAATCTGGACTGTAATAACACAACTAAGTTAGCATACATGATATGGCCTATGCTGTACCATCAAACTGTCTGACATCCACCCTTCATAAAAGTCATCAACATTAGCTAAATTGGGTAATTAAGTTTTCGTCCCACCATTAAACCATTACATTTCATCACTTGCAAATCATCCTAAAAAACATTATCTTGATGTTAATGTCCATATGGCATCTGTGATGACTGTACCACAGTCATGAGCAGGGGTATAAAATGTTATTATGCCAATGGAGATTTCTACTGATTAGGGAAAAGCAAATGATATGACTCCACAAAATCCCTGAGGCTAGCCAGGTTTTTTATGGGTTTCAGGGTCAGAGTTCAATGACTTTGGCTGTGTTTCAGAGAGCATGGCTTCACAGAATGGCAGCATGTGCTCTTCATAAAACATCACACTGAGGTGGGAGAAGCATGTTGTTTTAGACCAAAAGTGTCCGTGGGAGGGTAGGATCTACTAGTAATAACCTCTTCTTTAAACCCACAGTCATGAAAGGCAGGGCTGACCTACATGCTGTAAGGAGGATTCTCGCTCTCTTGTTAGTGTGTACTGGTGGGGAATTGAGGTCTTTTCTGTCAGGAGGTGATACGTTGAAGCTGCACACTATCTCAGCTAAGCCCACGGAAAATAAATAGGAGCGGGAGAGAAATGGATAGATCAAGCTCTGTGAGAAGGAGCCAAACACTATCCAGCTCATGTGTGTAGTTGTGCACATGTATGGGCGTGTAACGGCTTTGTAGGCAAGTGTGTACATGGATGTACATTTTGCCTGTGTGTGTGGGGAGAGAGAGCGACATTAGGAGGAGGGTTTGACTGACATCCCTATCTCCCACAACACTATGGCGCTCCATACATCATTAATCGCTGACAAAAATGAACATTCTGCTGTATGCTTTGAGGGCTAAAAGACTATACTGCCAGCTTTTCCTATTGTTAGAGTGTGTGTGTGTCCACGATACATGATGTGTAGGTGAGAATTCACTACCATCCTGAGGTTCCTGACCTGTGTGATGGTTCAGTGCCAGTATGATGGATGACATTGTTATCAGAATCTCGCCTTCAGAATGGGGGCCGTCCTATCTTGCTGTCAAGGTCAGTGCTTACTAGGTTTATAACAGAGTGGCAACCTAGTGAGCTTTCTGAAATGCACCCTGTTTTCCAGTGAACATATATCGTATCAAATGTCAGATTCAGTAAGGCCACTGTCTTATAACAGAGCTTCTAGAAAGCCGCCGATTGGAAATATGACCTTTAGCAGGCGGGAGAAATTATCATAAGATGAAGAATTTTTAGGATTACAAGTATGGGATCATTAATGATGACTAATTATATGGATTTCTTTATGATGATTAGTTTTGTTTATTTATTCAGAAATAATGCAGCCCTGTGTGTGTGGATGCAGTCCAAAAGAAAAGGCTTGTGTGTGTGTGTGCCAATCAAATGGCAGCTTGGTTACAGCTTGATTGGGACTAGTGTTGAGCCAGGGAATTAGCCTCACCCATTAGTCCGCAGGGAGTTGATAACAGATTGCAGGCTTTCATACTAAAATAGCCCCACCAGAAATGAGCATATACCATAGCTCCGATTGCATATCCACTTACTGAGCACTCAGTTTTCAGATCAAAAGCAGAATCACAGCATTGCCCTGCATTTAGTTAAGAACTAAAACAAAATATAAAACATTGTTTCCTTTGAACTTGCTTAGGTTTTAACAAGACAAAATATGTCTGTGATATATTTGCGGCTACACAAAAACAACCATTAGCAGTTAGCAAAATGGTTCGGACTTGTGAAAAGGCCATACAAGTAGGGGTGCAACAACTAATCGACTTAGTTGCCAACTAATTCAGTCGTCGATTAGTTGGTGACGTCGTCCAACGTCGCTCCAACGTTATCGGTCTTTTTATCGGTACTGGAGACATTTAAAAAATATATACATGTATTATTGCTACAAAAACATTATATATATCTTAGTGTCGCCGACTCGTTTCTAATATGCAAAAAGACAAACAAATGCGTCTGATGTATTTTCGATCAGACGAGATCTCTCTCCCCCGTCTGTGTGCGAGGGGGCAGGGCAGTTTACACACACGCAGCTGCTACATGCAGCAACACAGAACGCGCTCCAATGTGTGGTTAAATGTTACCCGTCTTGAGGTGGAGAATGCTCGTTGCCAAAAGTGCAATAAGAGTTTAGCATGTAAGGGCGGTAACACGAGCTATTTGTCTAAACATTTATCAAAAGTGCTCCACATTCAGACGGAGGAATGCACCGGGTTCGACTGTCTTTCTAGCAGCTCTGTAGCCCCCCCATCCACGAGTAACGTTTCCACGTCAGGTGTTCTGTATGCTAGCAGGAACACACAGAGTTAACTACATTATACAAACATGGGTTAATGATTAGAGGTAACTGAGTTATTTATTTTGTTAAAGTTTTAGCTATTCTGTTTACAGTTCTGTCATCAGATTATTTAATACGATTTGTTAAAACATTGTTGTTTCTTTTGATGTGAAATATTATTTATTTAATTTAAATAAAAAGTAATGTTAATTTTGTTCAAAATGTGTTTAGTTAATTTAATAATATATGTATTTTTGAATCAAGTATTCATCTTTATTGTCTTCATTATTAGTTTCCACATGCCTAAAACAACCTTAAGCTAAATCTAAAATTTGATGGCTAAATAAGAGCGTTTGAGAAATTGTGCAAGGCGTACAGTAATAGTTCGAATAGTTGATTAATCGTTTCATTAATCGATTATCAAATTAGTTGTTTGTTGCAGCCCTACATACAAGTATTATTGCCTTAGTTTTCTTTTGTAATACCTCTGTGGGCCTGTCCTCACAGACCAAGCTCAGGCTTCTTTTCGTTTTTTAAAACTATTCTGCAAAGTTAGAATTTTCTCAGCTAACCTGCTGATCACATTTTTGGTTGATTGCCTTTCGATTCAGCTGCTACAGCTACTTTGAATCTCATGGGCCAGTGAGATCGCTGTCCATAATTCAGCAGTTTCTATTGTTTTCACTTCAGGCTCTCCTACGAGGGAAAGCCCTGCATGCTGTGCCCGCAGCAATCTCACTCAGGTGCATTGTTTTGTTTCAGGCGTTGTTTTGCATTGCCAGAAAATTCTAAGATTATTTGAAATAGAAATGGGTAGATCTGTTTGTCAGCCCTCCATTGCAACACTTTCACCGTCACCCTTTGTGTTTCTCTCCCTGGCTACATCTGCTTCACTCTTACTCACTGGACTCTTCTTAGCTCTAAGAAAGTTTCTACAATGTAAAACCTAATTGTTAAAACTTGTATTCTACAAAGATTCGTGATTTATCTTATTTGCAATTTGAGATGTTCTCACTTCCATCCACAAGGGATTTTCTTCTTCTTCTTGTTCTCCACAACCTTGAACAACTTATGTGACAAAACAAAAAAAACAAATAAGTTAATGGACAGCTTGAATCAATTAGGCAGAGGCAGGAAATGTAATGTTTGCATTGCAACAACTTACTCTAATTGCAGCTCCAACTGGAGCAGATACACCGTTTTTCACACATTAAACACGTTTTCTACCATTAATGTGGCCTTATTTTTCAAGAAAATTGTATTTGCTTGCTTGAGATCAGAGTAAAAAGCAGTAATTATTTCAACCACACAGTAGGTGTGTATAATATGCTGTAGCATTGCAGCAGTGGAATAACCTTCCCCACCTATGTATTTATTGTATTTTTTTAATGAGGAATTCGTGCCAAAAGCAGGGGCTCATTCAGAGCTACAATAGAATGTCATCAATACGTTTATCTTTGAAGATGAGCAAGCTATTCTTGGAATTCCTCTATAGGGTGAGATGCATTTGCTTTTGTAAACTCAGAAGTGGAGGATAAAAAAAACCTAATAAGACTGGACATCTTTCAGAATTCATATAATACATCTTTTGCGTTGTTTGAACTGTGTCAACCTGTTAACACAGTCACTTGAAAGACATCTGTGCTGTGATGGACTTCACCAAACCAAACCCCCGGATGTTGGAAGCAAAAAGCACGCAGAGCTCTGTTCAGCCATGCTATGCTAAGCTGTGTGTAAAAATAGATTCTATTAAGCCCTGATTTTCTCAGTGTTGATATGATTTGCTTCTAAATGTATAGGGCCAGTGTGTGTAATAACTCTTGCTAAATATTTACTTCAATCACCCTAAAAAGCGGACTAGCCAGATTGCTTCCAGGCTTTCAAGACACACTTCCTGCAAGATGTTTAGAGTTAAAGGAATAACGCACAGTAGTTGGATTGGGTTTTAGCATTTATGTTGTGAGTATTATAATTCATAAATGATGGAAGACATACCTTCCATCCTTCTCAAGGTGTCCAAGGCTTGAATTTAGAGCAAGGGAAGCATTCTCTTCCGTCTAATAGAAAGCGTGTCAATGGAAAAACCCATTACATTTGCCTTTAGGCGCTTTCCTATTTAACACTGTTCTCTTTAATGGGGTTATTCGGTAAACCTTGCGGCCATCTTCAACTAATTGCGTTGTTTCATAAACTGATAAGGAAAACTCACACAGGTTACAGGCTGCAGCCCATACCTTTTATTTAGATTCCTTCACTCCTGTAACCATCCAATTTAGGAGCTTAGCCGCCTCTACTTCTTATCAGCCATTTTACCTTCAGCCGAAATTACATACTCTATAAACCGGGTTTGGGAATTGGTGTATACGAGACTGCTGTGATCTCAGTCATATGCATGATGAACGGGAATTAGTTTGACAAGAAACACACTACAGAACCTATTTTGTGATTCGGTGCTTGATGAGAGGAGCTTGTATCTTGTGCAAAATCATCAGCCCCCATCTAAAAACCCTGAGATCAGAATTGTGTATGCTCATTTGCCATAGGCTCATTTGAATAGGTACAATGTCGGTAATGAGCAACCAGAGCTGGTGAGGCATTTTATGCCCAAGGAAGGGATGAGATGGATTCTCTGCTGGGTGTTTCTCTTTTACCATTATTATCCTTGTTGCCAATATGCTAAAGTCCCGAATGCTGCATGGATTTAATGAACCCGTTAGCTTACAGACATTCATTCTCCTACTATTCCCCTTCACTACTCTGGCATCAGTAGAGAAGAATCAGGCACAAATCACAAGATTTATACTACAACATCATGACAGTTAATATGTTTTTGAGCCAATTTGTTGCTGCTTTTGGTGCTGTGCTGTTCTCCCTGCCCGTTGCAATGACTTTATGCAATTGATTGGATGTGCTAGGCAAGAGAAGGAATTTTCTCCAGGATTTCTGATTGGTTTTGTCATTATGGAGATTTAAGGGGAAGAATAGCAACTGATCAGGTCTCTGGTACGTTATTGAATGAAACCGAAATGTGATGTGTTTGCTGCTGCTCTTTGATGTTTTTTGTGTTTTAATAAGTTGGAAGAATATTGCAAAAGTTATCATATCATTCTCACTGGCAATTATTTTTCTTCTTAATCCAGACACTGTAAGCTTGTCTGGAGAACATTTCTAGACAATGAGAGCAATTTCTTGTCCCACACAACAGTACGCTCATTAAGCCCAAACGAATTATGCTTAACAAGGTCATTTTGTAACAGGCAACTGTCACAAAAAACGACAATGGAGGTTTTGGGTAAGCCTCTGCCCTCCTGCAAAACACAATTATGTAATTTAGTCTCCATAACTTTGTTTTCCTCCAATATTCTTTCAACTATCCATCAATCATTTGTAAACGTTACCTTCACGTCTCAAATTTAAGAGAATGCTGCTTCAATCCAGTAAGTTTATGCAGAAACCAAACACTGAACTAAAGACTTGTAGCTGTTAATACCCTATGTTCTATATGTTAGAAAATATGGTGTATCTGTATAATCACAATCCTTCTACTCAGAGGAAGAGCCAGTGTAAAAGCAACACATACAGTAAGTTTAGCTGTTAATGTTATCACGTGATCGTCTGGTTATTATGCTGCAGGAGGGAGTTTTCAAAGTGAAATGGTTTCAATCGTTTTCCCCCAACATGCATCCATTCGGCTGATTTTGGTAATGTAACATAGACGACTGTGAACAGCCTTTCTAAAGCAGTTAAGGAACTCCTATTGTAGTATTTGGATGACCAACTTCATAATTTTGCACTCACAAAAATTATAAAACGAGGTATTCCTTAACCAGAATTTAATGGTTAAAACACAACTGTATTTTTGAAATTCGTCAGCTACCAAACAAGAAGGAAACCTATAGAAGGGCACAGTGAATTTAAAAGCGTTTCTCTGTTTATCATTAAACTCAAATTGTTTGGTCCAGCTTAACGTGCACGCTCAGGCCAGAGCTTTGAATTGTTTGACTGCCTCTTCAAAATGGATACCAGTGTTAACAATCCTGGAAGAATCAGTGAATCAATTCAGTGAGTTAGAGTGAATGGAACAGACTCTGAGCGTAGGTGATTTGAGGTAAACAAGTGCCTCTCTAACACATGTTGTGCACCCAGTTGGCTGCCATCAGGAAGTGAGGACTCTTGCTGGCTCCTTTTCAGCGTTTCCGCCAGGGGGGGGCGTTTTGCCGTCATTTGAGGCCCTTATTCAGCTCAGAAAGCCCTGAACTCGAGCCGAGGGCGTCCAAAAAAATAAATAATTCGAGAGAAGATCGAGTTTTTATCGCTTGAAATGACGAAAAGGAAAAAGGACTAGGACATCCCTCTGTTGGAGGGGCAAAGGAGTCTGGTGGGATTATTTTCGCCGCCAGCAAAGCGTGTTCCTGTGACGGAAAGTGTACTGCCGGCGAGCTTTGACGGGGGGTGCTAGTGGAGCACGCGCGGGAACTGCGAGCGCTGGAGCCTCGCAGCGGCAAAACTGAGGCTCCGTGGTAAACTGTGGCAAAATAAAGAGCCGTTAAGGAGCCGTTAAGGAGCCATTAAGGAGCCGTTTAGCAGCGGAAAGAGCCGGCTCTTCTTAGTGAGCCGAGACAAATTATTCATTATAATTCCCATCACTACTACGTAAAGAGATAGGCTGCGTTTCACTTCTCTTATTTTTCATTTCCTCGGTCTCACCGGAAGTTGATTTGTCTGCGCCATCTTGTGTATTTTTCATAGTCTTATATTTCAACAGTTTTACGACAAACTGTGACTTTTTTGACATGGACATGATTTTTTAAGATTGACAAACATCATATGTGTAATTCATGGCACAATTCAAACGGGATTGAAAGATACGTTTTCTCTCTTCATTGACTTCAATGCATATTTTTTCCGAAATAAGATCCCATGGACCGGAAGTAGATGGGTGTGACTTCGCCACTCTATGGCCTTATTTTTGCCGGAGACCATCCTCCGATGAAATCCTCAGACACTCGCCCCGTCCCCTTACTGTGTATCGCTCACTGATTGGACGATGTAGTGCATGCACTGATCTGATGCTTCTTGACATGAGAGCAGTTTCCCAGCGGAGTGAAGAAAACACATGAAGCTCACGGGACTCACTCCTCAGTTTATACTGTGTTTTGTTTCAATTCATGTATCATTTAGTTACAAATATGTGATGTATCTGAACAACAAAGTGGTCAAAAATCATTTTATTCATTTTTTTTATTCATTCATTTTTTTGATCATGAAACATTTTCATGATCACTTTTTTTCGTTTTACATTTTCACTTATTGTCATTTCAATCAGTCATTAAGTGCTATTTAAAATGTTAATTTGCTACATATCCAAACAAACAAACAAAGTGTGCAATCCAATGAATGTTAATCTCACTGGGTTTTGATAGATAATATATCTCTTTTTCTTCTCTCAATTATTTTATTTCTATTGTGCACTCTAATCAATATTAATCCAACTAATGTTCGTTTATACATTTTAAGAATTTATCTTTTTTGAGAATGAGTTCTTATTTGATTTTATTTAATTGGGTCTACAACAGATGATACAAATGTTTGTGTCAGTAAATGTGTAGGCAGCGGTGTGTGTGGAAATAACGGGAACAGAGCTGCTGTCAGACGATCAGCTGTGCGGCGTCATCACAAACGGACGTCGCTTCACGTGACGCTCCGGAGGAAAGGACGTCCCATTGCTCTTAAAACTCATTTCCCTGCTTATAGTGGTTTCCTTGTGTCTCTCCATGCTTCCCTGGTGGGAGGGACTAGTCGCAGGGAAACGACACAAGTGAGGGACGCAAGGAATCCATTTAACCGAAGTGAAACGCAGCCGAAGTATCTATAACTTAAGGGACGGCTCAATTCAAAATTCAAGTCACGTGACACGACGTGACACAACGTGACATCACCCCCCCCCCCCCCCCTGCTCTCCGGGTGGACACCCTCTCAGCCCTGGTCTGGCAGAAACACTGCTCCTTTTTGATTCATGCTTTTCATGGTGTCCTTATGTCAACCCAGCTAGATATCACACACTTTAGAGGCATATTGATATCTTTAATTACAGTAATAGTGTTTTACTCCTACTCTTACTGTATTCTTATAGAGCCCTTAAAGTGATTAAGGCAATCTTGGAGTGGACTATTTGCTCTATCAATACAATTACTTACTCAAATTACTGTTATGAATCAGAGACCTTGTTCGTGGGACGAACCCTAAGCTGAGTATAATCCTTGCCAAATGGACTAACGATTAGCTTAACTAAGGACTTTTTGGTCCCTGCCAACTCACAAGCTCTGCATTTTAAGCAGAGGAGCATTCATTGCATTTCTGTATTCATCCAACATGCTGCCGCCCCTGCACATACAAACAGGCTAACTTGGAAGCATATACATACTGAAAGAAGAATATGAATGCTGACAAATTCTTAACATATTTCAATATTCACAACATTTCTTATGAATAATATATAGGGAGGTTCAGCAGAATGCATTCTTGGCTGCCATTAAAAATTCTGCCTAACTCAGTCATGACAATTGAAAAAGTACAAATTGATGTGCAGATATTTCCTCAAACACCTTATGCCTATGCTCCATAGCTCTGATATAAGTTGTTGTTTGGGATGAAGTGTTCACTACTGTTAAAGCAGGATGCCGAAATGTTGTGCCGTACAAACCAGTTCTTTCACTCTAACCTAAGAAAGGGAACTGCGCGTGTACTGCATGAATGTGTGACACACCACGAGACTGAGAGAAAAAGGACTGTCCCTAAATCAAGCAAGCACAAATAGGGCATGTAAAATATGACTGTGCCCAGGGGGACCTCTTCTCTGTGCAATGTATTTATTCCAATATTTGCAGATGACTGAAAGCAGTTAAGTGTTGTGGCAATTGCTTATTTCCCTTTGTCAGGATGATGAATGTGGTCGTACCTATCTGACTGTGCAGGGGTTCCAATGTCCTCTGACAATGAAGGATTGTCCATGTGTGCCATGGACAGAGCACATCAAAAAGTGTGGATAAAGCCCTGCAGGAAAGCAATAACAAACAGTCCTTTGTTACCGTTATTGTTGATGACAGGGACTTTTAAAGCATCGAATTTTCCATGTTGTCGGCAAACATTGAAGAGCTTACATCACCTGCATAGCTCACGACAGGCCGTGGTATATGGTCATTATATCACAGTTAAGAGGCGTGGTTCGGCCCGACGCGAAGTGAGCTATTGCTTTTATAAAACGGTTACCAAGTGTGGCAATATGAAAGAAAAATACACACTCTAATTTAAATAGTTTTTATTTGTAAATAATGACGTTCAAAATAAAATAGTCCCTCCGTTGCCTTCTGCACAAAACATAGTACGAGGTGGACTAACAGCTAGCGAACATATTAGACAGAGAGCGTTGATCCATTATTTGGCTATTTATTTACATTCATTTGTATGTTGCCGTTTATTGTGCACCCACTGAAAAACTGTCCAGCATCAGTAGAATGGCTTACGTGGTTACTTGTATAGGTTGAGGTTGTTCTAGGCTGTTGCTTGGCATGGCGAGAAAGAATATTGCTCCACTTTCTCCGGTCCCCGAGATTCGGCTTCCAGTAGCTCTGGAGAGAGCTTTCGCACCTGTGGCCACTAACGGTCATCATTTCTCTGCTTTGTTTCAAGACCCGCATCAGAAAGCTTTTGAATGGTGGTACTTTTCCAGTTGGTCTACCTGCTCTTCACGCAGCTCTGCATGTCGTCGTTTATGTGCTTTTCTCTCTGGAGATAGGCACTGCTCAATCCACTCCTCCATAGTAAGACCACCCCGGAGGTCGGAGTTAAATGTTTCCATCTTAAGCTTTGTTAGTTAGTTAGTTTCGTAACAGACGTAATGTAAGAGTTGTAACGGTTGTAGATTTTCTCAGACGCAGAGGGATACATGACTTGTGAAAAGTAACTACAATTCTACCCGTGAAATACGCTCATTATATCACGGCTAAGAACCAATCAGATTGCTTGATTTGACTTGTCTGTTTTATAAATCCAAATATATGTCGACAACAAATGTAAGCCAATACTTGATCACAATGTAAATACAAACTTTTCGTGACCAAATGCATCTTTGAAACGTTGACACATAAAGTATGTTTATTTTTGTTGTTACAGAGTCGGTTTCTAATAAGACTAAATGACACTGTTTGTATGGTCAAGAAATAGTGAGCAGAGATGAAACCTGGAATTGTTGGCAGTTCTGGAATGAGAATGAATATGATACAATTCAACATAGAAATATAGCATCCAAAGATGTATTTACCAATAACTATGATTTTAATGGAGACATCAGAATTTCCACTGGTGCACAACTTTATATTTTACCCCATAATGGAGTGTTTTCACTAGTATCTAAATATGTTATATATGCCACTAACTTAATAACCTCATATGGCACTACATTCAAGACAATCTGTAATCGTTACAACATTGCACCAACATTAGTTAAGCTTTCTGTCAGTTGCAGGCTGTTTGGCATCCATTCTATGGCAAATGTTGTCTGTGTGTTAAAAAGGCTTAGACACTGTTACACCTCAGCTGTTATTGTTTGTAGAGATGCCAGTGTTGGCTTGGTGACTGCACCAGTGACTGTATGCAGTGCCATCAATCTGCTTTCTTGAAAACTGCTACTTCTCTTCCAAACAGTGCCAGATTGACCAAACAATGTTCCCTCTGCAACTAACCATACAATGTAGACACTGAATGGGAACACTTTTCACAGGATATCATGTTGTCTTAAATAGTGAGAAGGTGGGTCTTACTAAGGAAAGAAGTTGGTACAATACATCTTTAAACACTGAACAGACGATACAAATGATTTCAAACAGGTAACATTCAGATGAAATGATCAAACATGAGGAGTGAAATTGTAGTGAAAGTCCGATGGAAATATAGACTTAGAGTATGCCATGACTTGACCTTTGCCATAGTAGGCAGTGTGAGAAAAAGTTTTTAGAGAGTACTTGTCCATGGACAAGTGAGTTTGGAAATGTACTTGTCCGAATACATTTTTCACTTCAAATTGGGGCCACTGGAATCCTCCTCTTCGGTATCGTATTTTACATTTTCCCACGGTTTTTACGACACCGCTAACGTAAGTGAGCGGTAAGATTTTACTGCATCACACATAGGGTTGGGTGTCGTTTGGATTTTAACGATTCTGGTTCTGCTTTTTGATTCCGGTTATTTTCGGTTCTCGATTACGGTTCTTTGAGAGGGTCAAAATAAGTCAAACTGGGAGAAAAATATATTTATGAAAACATTAAGTCAAATCTGTATTCCTATTTACAAATCACCATACTGTTGAATTTCTTACGGTTATTGAATACAATTTATATAAAAATAATCTCTGCATTGTTTAGTTAGTTCTAAGAGGTGCAGTTTGAGAATGTACAATTGGCCCAGTGTCCTCTGATGTTACACTGCAACCTGCCTGAGGGACACAGTCCAACCACACATGTCCAACACATGGGACATAACCTAATAATAATAATAATACATTATATAATTGTATAGCCTATAGGCCTAGCGCTTTTCTACAACTCAAAGACGCTTGCACGCTTACTTACACATGTCCTGGAATACACATGCTGCAGCTGCTCACTGTTTGTAAAAGTAACTAAATAGTATTTTCATTTCAATAATGTAGCTACTTTCTATACCCTGCTTCATAAACAATACTGACATCCCTGTGCTCCTCCGAGTCTGGGGGTCCGGGGATGTGAGGACAGCGCGAGGACACATTAATCCCGGTACAGGACAATTGTTAATTGTTCCTACTCGGAACCGAGTTTTGCTTCCCAACCCTGCCACTGTGCTACACTTCCCGCCCCCGTCTAACTTTACAGAAAGCGGCGAGATGCATTAGGAATCGACAAGCAGAACCGAAACTAACATTTCTAAACGAACAATGGCGGACACGGACAATTGAGTTCTGCCTTTTGTAAACTGAATGTATCAATAATTTGTCAATAAACGTCACTTGTCCGCCGGACAAGTCAATTGACAGATCTACTTGTCCGATATTGTAAATAACACGTCCCGGACGGTGGAACGTGTACTTTTTCGCACACTGAGTAGGTAATACCATGGAAGCATTATGGTCCCGTACGGAAACCACAATGCTTCAGTTTTTAGCAGGAAGAGAGTGTAATTTTAGATCAATGGCCGCTTTTAGAAACAATAGACATTTGTTTTTTCGGGTAGCACGTTTTAGGACAAATGGGCTTAGTCCGATTTTGCTTTTTTGGACATTGGGCTTTCGAAAAATGGCCTTTCAGAACAATGTTCAGTCCCCATTCAATTGCCATGCACATACATTATTGATTAGAAATACTTTAATGTACATACAGGATGAACTGTACAGCTGTATTATCTAGTAAAATAGAAGTATTGGACCAGGTCAGTGCCTGATTTATATTGCAGTTTAAGATCTGTTGGAGAGCACTGTAAAATCATCTGTAAACTCCAGGCACACAGGAGGAAAAGTGACTCCACCCTAGTGTTAATTTCGTCAGCTATTTTTTTATTTAGTTTTAGTCTTAGTCCTGTGTTAAATTTCCTTTTTAGTTTTAGTCATATTTAGTCATCTTCATCCTGTTTTTATTTAGTCAAGTTTTAGTCGACTAAAACTCTGAGCATTTTAGTCTTATTTTAGTCGACTAAAACAGTAAACATTTTAGTCAAGATTAAGTCGACTAAAAGTCTGAGCATTTTAGTCTTATTTTAGTCAAAGAAAACTAATTATTTTAGTCTACTTTTTGTCAATGAAAAGTGTTGAGTCTTTTTTAGTCATCAGATTATATAGAACATTTCAGTCAAACTAGTCTAGCCAAAACCAATCATTTGTCATTTTAGTATATATAAATAAATAGGATTATATCTTGTCCTTATTTGATGAAAAACACAGGTTGAATGATTAAGCAGCTTTGCAGAGAGTATCTGCTCAGGTTTGTGGTGTTTTTACCTGTGTTATGGCCACATTGCTTCCCTTCTGATGAAACAATGCTTTTTTTCTCCGCCTCATTGTAGCGAAAATGGGCGCAAATATCACATCGTTTCTTTCTCCCAAGCAGTGGTGGCTTTAGACCTTTTCGTTGTCAGTCATTTTGACGGACAGGATCGTAACATTTCCGTCATAATCCATTATTATCTGTCGAGTGCACAATTTATCAATCACTCGCGCTGACGGGGGGGTATTCGGTTAACGCAAGTGCGACCACTGCTCCCAAGCCCTGTTGTTGCCATTTTATTTTCTGTTAAATAAGGTTAGTTAGACCATGAGTTAGACCACGAGTTAGACCACGAGTTAGACCCGAGTCTTCCTGACAGTTCATATTTTGCCGCTGCCCGGTGTAATTCAAATCTACCGCCGCGCGCACCGCAGACACACACAGCTGCTGCCCTGCCGCAGCAATGGAAATGGAACTGCTGGGAGAAAAACGGACTATCAGAGATGTAATCAACGAAAGTAAAGAGAGATTTTGGCATAGTTTTTATTTAGTGAACTACATTTTCGTCTCGTCACTTTTCGCCAACGATATTCCATGATGATTTCGTTACAGTTATTGTTTACTGCCGTCGGTGCCGTCTCGTCATCGTCTCGTTTTCGTCATGGAAAAAAAGGTCGTTGACGAACATATTTTGTCTTTTTTTTAGTCAACGAAATTAACACTACTCCACCCCACACCAAGCATTGACCTATCCCTCCGACTTCACTTCCCTCGTTCTCCCTGGCGCACTGCAAAGCCTGACCTAACACTTGGGCGGTGAGTGGTGAAGGTAAACTGTTCGACAGCAGAATACCCAACTAGGCACATACTGATGAAAGGAATCACCTCACACACACACACACTTCAAAGCACAAACAAATGAGGTAGAGGAGTGGACCTGAATAACAATCAGTCAATTTAGAAGAAAAAAAAACCTTTACAGTGAGACATTGATCAATCACAAAATCATTTTGGCTCTTTTTGTTTCTTGTCTCTGGTAACTTTTTCTACACTCAACATAGATCACATCTTCTTCTCACCTCAATAAAACATCGTGTTCTTGAGAAGCCACGGAATGTCGACCCACTTTTTGTGCTATGAAGTACAGCTGTCATTTATAAGTGATGGGAAACTCTTCAGCTGTCTTCATAGATTGAGGACTATATTGGATCTTTCCGCTGTGTGATACATGCTTGAAGTTAGAGAGCAAGAGTGAGAAAGCAGAGAGAAGAAGGTTGACAGAGAGTGAGGGATTAGGAGGACCTGGGCGCAGATGGCGGTGGGAGGCAGATGTCCCTGCTGGGCTGTTCAGGGGAGTCCCTGCCAGCTCAGAAACGGTCACAGAAGTACGCAGAGCAAATAGTCTACCTCAGAACGGGTGGCAAGATTTGGGAAAGCAGATGCTAAAAAATGCGTTCCGTGTTCAGAAATGTCACTAAAACCACTACATCACACGAAAACAGCAATCCTCCGAAGGATTGTGTGAACGTTTTAAATCCTCTAAAACATGTCCTAAAAAGCTAAACAAATATATTTTGGAGGGAATTCTTTGACCGAATTATTGCGTTTGTCTTTCAAACTATTTAGCATATCAGTTAAAAACATAGCAATCATGTTTGTTTTTTTAGAACAGGCCATATTATTCTTTTTGGGGTTTTCCCTTGTAGTCTGGAATAAAGTTTGTTTTGCATAGGCTAAAATTCCAAAGATCATGCCAGAGAGAGTTTCTCCCCTAGACTCATTTGTTTACTTCCGTAGCATATTGACATCACTCTGTATACTTTATCGGTGGCCTGTGGATACAGATGCTTCCGCCAGAGATTGATAAAATAATTCTAGCCTTTTATGGCTCTTATTCGAATATTCTTTTGCCTACGTTATACCATATTTTAAATGAAATGCAGCATAATTAATAGCCTCCCATGGCCCAGGCAATATTTTAGAACTCCAAACTTCATGTGTGCTCGTCTCAAGATGTCAACCACCCACTGCTTGTCTCAGTTTGCTCTCTTGAGTCTTTAATACACAGCAGAAATGCAGTAATATGTCATATTCTCCTCTCCATCCCAGTTATTGCATATAATATCCCGTCACTGCTTTATATTTGGAAACAGTTACACAGACTACATTCATTCATGGTCAATGTCAAATGCCAGTAAGTCATTACAAGCATTGATAGGAAAAATACAAAAGCGTGTTGCTATGAATGCCTCTCACTGTTTTATTGGCGGACAGCAGTTGAGTGTCATGGATGTGCCTCTTTGTGGGACATGATTTATAACTTTCCTATAAGTTATAAATCATGTCTCCCAAGTGTTTGCTAAGTTTTCAGTCCATCTTTCTGCTACAACAATACATCAACTGAACGATCAGTTTTGACGGACAAAATCATTTACATTTTAATTTTAATGTCGATTACTACTGAAAGAAGAATGATCTTAAAGCTCAATGTTAACACTCCCTCCTAACTTTACCTGGACGATGAGTGGTTTGTTGACCACATTGTTTAGCCAGCTGTCACTCGGTGCCGAAAGACTCTTCAGATAACTTTTGAAGCATTTCTAAATGCCTTTCTGAAATGTGAAAAGCTTGGTACACAAGAGTGTAATATGCAATAAGTCATACTGTGCCTGCTTTGCACTGCGGAATGCCAGGAGGTAACTAAAATGAATTTAAAATATGTCTTAAGCCTGCAGCATATTTCTATTTCATGAAGAAAATACAGTCATTCATCTCCTCAGTGTTTATCAATGTGAGTCATTGCTACAGCAATTTCAAATGAGAACTGTTCACCAGTAAATCTGTTCAGGCTGTGTTCTCCTTACCTTTGTTTAGATCCTTTAAGACGTGTGCATTTATGAAAAATAAACGTTTGGCATAGTTGTTTGATTACACTTTGTGAAATAATATTCATATTTATCTTTATTTAATATATTGTGATTCAATTGTACTTATTCTGTGGTTCAATAGCCCATTGTGCCTCAGCAAAGTCTTTTCTTTATCCTCTTAGAATTCCAGTTCTCAACTATTTATTCAACAATAATTTGTGAGCCAAAATGATTCTTCTTCACTGAAAGTTGAATTAATTTAGTAAATGTCGATCCATGGACAAAATTCAATAATGTGAATTAATCCAGAGATTACTCGTCTGCAGCTTTTTTGTACATGAATTAGTTCTGCTGTAAGACTGGTTTTGATTTTTGCTTAAATTTGAAATAAACAGCTTGTGTGATCTTGCAGATGTGAGGGGTGGAAGAAAGAATATCCATTTGTAATTGTTCACACAGGAGTAGGGTTGGGTACCGAGAACCGGTTCCGGTTCGGAACCGGTTCCAACATTTCGATTCCAACGGCATCATTTAGAAATGTGAATTTCGGTTCCGCTTTTCGATGCCTGAGGAAATGTTTCTCGCCGCTCTCCGTAGCCTACTGTATGACTGCGGCGGGGCGGGCAATGTAGCGTTGTACGCACTTCCTACAGCGTAACCATGTTCGCCTAGGGCGCCAGATTTGTGGAGGCGCTGAGCTGACAGCTCTGGGAGGAAAAACAAATGTTTTGACCGTTGGGGCTCATCCTAATTTTCGGCCTTGATGTAACAACATTCTTAATTAAGTGAATGTAACACCCTTTTCATCCCGGTTACACTTTTCATTTGCCCTGTACGATGGGCGCTGTAAGTGATGAAAATGGGGGATGTTGGCTTATCTGGCACCCGCAGCGCACAGCCAAAGTGCGAGTGAGCGTGGGAGCGAGCGAGGGAGAAAGCTGTTGTTATTAGCATCTGGTGCTAGCTGCTCTAACTGAAGAAGAAGATGTTTCTACAATGATGTGGAGGGAGAGTCCTCTCCAGTCAGACTGAGAGGCTGATAACTACAGCTCAGTGAGGTAAAGGACTCTGAGTGTTTAGATAGTTCACTTTAGTCTAAGTTATCTCAGTGGGTCTCAAACGTTTTGATCACAATTTATGTAAACACATATTTCCAAGGCACTCCTTTATAAATATTGGGATAAAACAGGTTTGAAATCATTCCAATGTATACTATAGGACTGTAAACCAGACATATCGTTTTAAACTGGAGAGATAAAAACATATGCATAAATAAAATAGTAAAATAAGATATGAATGAACAACAAAAATAAAATACGTTACATGTATTTGTTATTGGCTATGGTAGGTTACTGGTTATGTTCACATACTTATTTAATTATTAAAATGTAAACCAATCTTTTTCATATGGGTGTTTAGAGTTGTACCCCCTCTAGTCTCTAGTAATTCTGCTTAAAGTGCACCAGATTGAAGCATTTTACTTTAAAATGTTCAAACATTTCTTCCCAATATGCTTGAGAAGGCAGATATGCTTGTTTTTCTCAACAAGAACTGTTCTTTAAAAGTTGGACTGTTGCACTGTTGTAGCTGCAGTGGTTCTCAGATTACAGTTACATAGCAGTGAATATAAACAGACTGATTAATGTGAATATTACTGTAAACTAACCTGTGTAAAAGTTTCTTGAATAAATGTAATTTATTTGGTGGAAGAAGGCTGTACAGAGTGTGTTATAGTATCCAGTCCATTGGTTTGAGATGTAGTCTGGTTATCTGACAATATCTCGCTGCTCCCTCAGTCAAAGGCTCCATCTCAGTTGAATGAAAAAAATAAATAAAAGATAAACTTTAGAGTCTCCACACTTCAAGTTGTATTTTGTAGTTTTGTATCAGCTATGAGGCAGTTGTTATACTGTTTGCTGTGCCTGTGATGTTAGGTGTTAGTTTCAGCATTGGGTCAGCGTGGATTATAGCTGGAAGGCTTCAGATGTGTCCCTCCGGCCACAGTCGACAGGATTATATTAGGGATTAAGAGCCTGGTGCTCTGTACCTTTGTTGCAAAGCACTACAGTATGTCCTCATTCTCTGCAACAATTCAACACCACACCCCTAAAACACACCGCTTCCAGCAACTAGAAACAAACCTGCATGTATGCTTAAGGCAAGAAGGGAGACACAAAAGCTACAACTAATAAATAATAAAATTACCAATGTATTGGACATTCTTGGAACAAAGACAAAAAGATAGTTTTCCCTAATTAATTAGAATCCTGCAAGTGCAATGACAGAGTGTTAGGTCTAGGTCTGCTCACCTGCTCTTTGGTTCATGTATGTGCATCAACGTGCAGAGTGCAAAAGGGCATGGTGAATACAAATCACATCACTCTTCTCATTGCTGATAGGAAAACTGAGGCAATGGCAGGGACAGATGATCACAGCTCAATAAATTAAGAATCGGCTTCTCTGGGAACTCATGTTGTCTGTGTAGTGGACGTCATGCGTAATGACAGAGTGCTCTAGTAGGGCACATCTCAAACCTGCAGATTTTTAACATTTCAGTTCTGCTGCCTTCAGATAGCTGCACGGATGACATGAATTGGATTAGAAGTTTCCCATACAGTATGAAGGAGCTGAATGTGCCATTTTCTACAACCAGAATAGCAAGCTTAATGTGTTGCAAAAAGTATTATTTTCTGACCGTCTGGTCATTTATTTGTATTCATTATCAGTTGATTAATCGATTGAATAAAATAAAATTAATGTGCAACAATTCTTATAAAAACAGTTTTGCTCCAGTCAATGTTATAACATAACAGTGCCTCTCGTGGAGAAGCCCCATGCCGTGTTTGGATTCAACCGATGTTTTCTAGTCTAGACTTAACGTTTAAAAGCTTTACATATCCACGATAAAAGGCATGTAATAAAGATTGGTCTTTGGATTTCATGAATCATTCAAATAATAATCGATTTATTTATTGAGAATATAATTAAAGAAGAAAATATGTTAGTTGCAGCCCTGTATACTGCCTTTTGAGCAGTCTTAGTTCCATAATTCTTGATATTCTTTATTGTAACTATACAGCATAATACTGTAGCAATCTAAAAAAAGACACGATCTCTCTGACTTCACAGCTGAAGAGACTTGGAATTTTCACACACGGATCACACCTAGCCTCCTTTCACTAGTGCTTCAACATCCAGTCAGTCAGTCAGTGTGAAATGCATTTTCTCATTTGAGGATTCATTGAACAGTTGAGCTCTGCTGAGGGCACTGAGTCGTTGTAAAGGTTTTCCGAGCTTACATTGCAGGTACAGTCATCACCTCCTCTCTCTCCTATGTGTGAAACTGCTAAAAATGGATTCAAACATCCCTCCCCGACTTGACTATTAAAAAGCTTTTGCTCTGAGATTTTAATGGCAGTGTATCTCTCTCATTATACCCTTCAAAACACTTTTCTTTATTCAAGCCGGTAGGGTAGTTGCTGCTATTAACAGAAACACAAAAGCATTGTCTTTAAGCAGATGTTCCACCACAATGAAAACTGTGCACAACTTATTTTCTGACGCACTTGAGTTCAACACTGACTGAAATACTCCAGGTGGTCTTCTCGCTGGCTAAAGCTCCATTATACTGCAGTGATTAAGTGTCATTGAAAATGCGGTAGGACAGATACGATACAGGGCTGACTGTTTTGATAGATTTGATTGTCGAGTGTGGCTCTTTTTGATTCAGACAAGATGTGATTGGAAGTGGGATGGAACCCTTTGGATTCTCCACACATAGCGTTGTGTGTTCCTTCCAAACAACTCAACTTTGGTTTCATCTGTCCACAGAATATTTTGCCAGTAGTGCTGTGGAACATCCAGGTGCTCTTTTGCAAACTTCAAACGTGCAGCAATGTTTTTTCTGGACAGCAGTAGCTTCCTCCGTGGTGTCCTCCCATGAACTCCATTCTTGTTCAGTGTTTTACGTATCGTAGATTCGTCAACAGAGATGTTAGCATGTGCCAGAGATTTCTTTAAAGAGCCTGTGACAGCATCCCAACAACTGTTGTGCACTGAAATATTGGGCTACTAGTCATCTCGAACCGTCAGTTTAAAAAAGAAGGTGCGATACCGTTCCGATAAATATCAATAATTCCGAACATGGCGGGGAAATTCCTTCGACTCATTTTGAAGTTTTGGGGGAAGCAGGAAGTGACGTCAATGCGGGAACGCTTCACTGTGCGGCGAGAGAGCCAAACACGGACAAAGTGTGTTGTCATGCGTAGAAATGGTGAATTACTGAGTTTAGGCACGTTAATAACGTTTTAATGAAGTTGACTACAGTATATTCATATTTGTCAGTGCTTTCAGGTCAATTCGGCGAACATAAACATAAATGATCGTGGGGAAGATGATGATTAAATTAGGATTACAAATCGGTAGTGAGAGCTGCTGAATTTCCTCCCGTAGGATGTGATATAAAAACAAATCGATTATTTTTGTAGTTGTAAACTCAAGTGGATGAAACTACATTTATTAGTGTTTTCATGTCAATTCGGTGAACATATGATACATTGAATGATCGTGAGGATGATGATTAATAATCGTTTGTTTGAGCCGGTCTGCATTTCCTGATGAGAAAACAAACCGATGCTTTTTGTAGTTGTAGTACACCAACATGGATTAAACGTGTGTTTTTTTTTCCACAATGTTGGGAAATTAATGGATAAAATGCACGATTATTATTATTATTATTATTCCCACTCCGATCGGGACACTAGGTCCACCGTTTCCCCGCAGCGAGGCTCCCCCCGTTGACAGTTTACGTGGGCTGGGTGCAGTGGCGGACTGGCCATCGGGACGAATCCCGATGGGCCGGTACCGAAATGGGCCGGTCGGATAAGTCACTAGCACATCCCCCATAGGCGGCGCGTGAGGCTCAGGTTTGGGAAGGCTAAATAACTTGTTTTACCTGACGCTGCCCGCCTCCGGCGTCTATAGAAAAGAGATCAACTCAGTGTGCGGAGTTTAAATCTCTCAAGTCATATTACAGGATAAAGGAAATACAGTTTAAACTGCCGTATGCAGAGAAGACGCCGACGTGTCGCACTTATCATTCATATTACATCATCAATCAGATCGTCGATCATATAATATCATATCATATATTTCCTTATCTGAGTCAGCTTCTCCAGCCGTATCTGGCCGTGCAACACTTACAGTGTCCCATACTGTATGCAGAAGTATTATTTTAAGCAACACATTATGTTGACGAAACACTCAAGTCAAATGTAATTAAATCAGATCCACTCGTGTCTTAGATGGGGCAGTGATATCATAAAACTATACGCTTTCAAACACTCGGTAGGCCTAGTTATTTTTTAACCAGTTGTTCTGTATTCTCCTTGCAGGTGCAACTCTGTGGCTTGTATCCTGGATTATATGTTTAAATCATGGATGTTTAAAGCTCATATTTGTCTAATATTAGTTTACTTTTCATTAATGAAGTATGACGCTGCGCTGTCAGTACACTTGTCCCTGTTTGTGATTGGTCAAATGTAGCTAACCCCGCCCCTTTCACGTGAATGCGCTCTCAGCTGGTGAGAGAAACCCTGGCTTGATTTACCGAGTTGATAACCAGCGTAGTAGGACCGCTTGGCGAGATCTCGTTTGTTAGTTTGTTGTTGTTAGTTTGTTTGTTACTCAAACATATCCAGGGTATGTTGAACTGGCTTCGTAGTACAGGGCACAGGTGGCTAGCAGCGCTAATGTCAAAGACAGACATTATTATATTTGTATTTTACCAGGATGCAGTGACAACAATATTTGGGAAGTCTTAGCCTTCCCTAGCCTACAGCACTGGCCGCCCCTGACATCCCCCACTCCCCCCGTTGACAATTTACTAGCGGTACCGAAGTGGGCCGGTCAAGAGTTGAGGATGATTTTTAGTCCCATTCCACCACTGGCTACATGACCGTATGATCACCCATATTGACGCACCTAATTCCTAAACTTCTAACAGATACAACATAAATGATCCTTCAGCCTCATATGAGCTCTCAGACACATTCAAAATTAAACTGTCATCGCTGACTGAGCTTGCTGCTTTGTGCACCATCGTGCGTTTACATGCAGATGCTGGGATCCTGAACGGTGCAGCTGGAGCGCTGTGCCCGCAATGACATCACACATAATTTGGCGGGACTTGAAGAATCCCCGAGAAGATCCAGAAAATGGTCAACATTGAAGGGCAGATTAATGGTTATCAAAGTACAAATATCCAAAATCAGTTCAGTAACAGTTTTCAAGGGGACAATATTTACTCAAATTGATGGGTTTGGATGATGGGAGAAACTCGTGTCACAGGCTCTTTAAGTCTCTAGCTAACACTCTAGGATTCTTCTTCACCTCATTGAGCATTCTTGCGCTGGTGCTCTTGCAGTCATCTTTACAGGACGGCCACTCCTAGGGAGAGTAGCAACAGTGCTGAACTTTCTCCATTTATAGACAATTTTAATCATGAAAACATATAATTGTTTGTGTGGTATTAGTTTAAGCAGACTGTGTTTGTCTATTGTTGTGACGTAGATGAAGATCAGAACACATTTTATGACCAACTTATGCAGAAATCCAGGTAATTCCAAAGGGGTCACATACTTTTTCTTGCAACTGTATATACATTTTTTAGAGTTTCGATAGTACATCATTTACACACACGTGTAAATACAAATATTTTTTAAGTTCTATTTATTCACAAAGAAAATGTGTCCCAAAGAACAGTTTACCAATTATTTGATATCAAGGATCTGCTAATGATAATAATAATGATGTATTGATAATAATAGCCTTAGACATCCCGCACACCCATCATGTTTGGGCGCCCATCATTTCCCAACCTACCATCACCAGCCCAATGCCCGGTTAATGTGTGTGTGTGTGTGTGTGTGTGTGACTGGTGGTACTGTGACGTGGTGGTACGTGTCACAAACCAACCGCCTACGTAGTTTTATATGGGAAAAGTGCTTTAGTGGCAGAGCATCCTAAATATCACAGCAAGATATATTGAAAATATTTTAAAACAAAATCAAAATCACAAGGTCGAAAAATGATCATTCCACCTAATGTTATGAATATATGCTAACCACATTGTTTTTAAGTTCATACTGCCTAGATGGGGCCTAAGAACTCCTGGGCGCCGGGTCAAAGCCGTACTAGGGCAGTGAAAAGCGGAAACTATCAATACTAATCAAGTGTATTTTTTGGAACAAAGGTACAGCTTGGAGGCCAACATGCTGTTTCTCTTTTGACTTGAGTCAGGAAAAACAGTGATAATAGGGAGCTTACATTAAGGTCTGCATGGCTTGCAGTATAAACGTCTTGTTTGTTTATTATATAACTCTTACATAATAACACATCTCAGAATACAGAGGGACTTATCCAGAAGTGTAGTCGTTGCTTCTGCCAAATGTAGAGGAAAAAATCTGCTGAATGCGAACTACTCGACTGTGAAACATTGGAATATGTTTGCAAGGTGGAATCTATGGAGCTGGTGCCAGGAAGGATGTTTACAGTTGAGGAATCTAGTAAACAATTGTATAGAGCAAATAAGAATCTGGGTCAGAATGATGCCCCAGTGTTAATTATCGCATGTGATCAAAAAGCTTGAATGAGTTGGCTAAACGGATTACAATCTGCTCTCTTACCAGCTGCCATACTGTAATTAATGATTTGTCCACCATGTTCCATTCATGTGAGGTGCTCAAACAGCGGCTTATCAGTTTTCCTTTTTCTGCACATTGTCCATAATCACTGGGGTTTGAATTGAACTCTGTTATTTGTGAGCCAAAATCCCCCTAAAAAATTGCAATGTAATGAGCCTGTTTGCAGTCGCTCGTCAGAAGCAGGGATAAGAAAAGTATCAATTAGTGCATGTTTTAGATGTCAAAGCTGCTTCAGACTAGATGCTCAGAGTCAGAGGTCTGGAATAATTACCTCAGCTTTGTTTTAAAACCATGGGAAGTCTGTATCCTGGTGGCTCCGAAAGAAAAGGGGCTTGATGAAAGCAAAGCCCATATTATGTGTTTGCAGTTTTTTGCTGCTATGCCTATCTGAGGGGATGAACAAGGGAAATTATGCAGATAGTGAGACCTGGCTGATAACATGAATTTCCTTTTTATTCCCAAACTTTTACTACAGGATTATTCATGTTTGTTACGCTTAAGTTAATTTGTTGTTAAGATGTTTCTCCTCTTAAAGATATTGAAGACAGAAGCCCACTATTTGAAAAGTCTTAAAAAACAAAGCATTTGAATCACTAGAATCCTGCCGGCAGCCACAGCGCGCCTGGCTAAAATGCTGGTCACATCCTTATGTAAAACAAACACGCATGTAAACTGGCAATTTATCGACGGTCAAAAAAGTTATCGAGTTCATTTTTATTTATCGTACGATAAGTCAATTCATTGATTATCGCGACAGGCCTAAGGCCAGTGACAATAACAACTGCAATTCAATTACAAAACTGCTGAATATAAATGTCTTCCGAAGCCATAGTGTTTTGCCTTTATACACCAATAATGGTTGTCAAATTCATTCTGATGGGTTCCAATGTAGTCCCTAAGATATCTGGAAATAAAGATCTGCTTTAGTAAACAACACATCTAAAGAATATGCTCTTATAAAATGGTCTGTTTTGTCCACAACACTTGTATGGGGGGTGTATAGATACAGGCATCTGTAAGACATGGTGTGAGATTACAAGGACCACGAGATAACAATAATAATTTTCGGAGGGAGAGTGCAAAGACACTCAGCATTGATAGCCAAACTGCAAAACAGGGAAAGAAAATAAAGGACAGAATCATCAAGAATGTCAAGAGTCCGAGTGAAGATAATGGGCAGGCTGAAATGTCCTCTATACCATATACGGCTTTGTTAATCTCACATCTATCCTTGGAAGGTGGCTGCTAAAGTGTGTCCTTCTTCACAGACGGCAGCTGTTGTCGGCTTCTATTATAACAATATATGCTGCAGGACAATGGCTTGAGACATTTTGATACTTTTATCAGCCGTAAATACCCTTTTAAAGGAGTTCACATTTGTAACAGCGGCCTCTCAAGCCTATATGTAGTGACAGTTGATTATGAAATGGAATTTTAAGGTGACAAAACAGAGGAATCAACACCAAATAAAAAGCGTTTTATAAAGTTACCCTGTTTTACAAGGATCTAATGATGAGAGCCCAAGTTGTTCCCATCAGTGGTTGAGGGCTGAGCAGGTGCATTGTGCATTAGTGTTCAGGCCTTTAGTAATTCTCAGCGGTCCCACTGGAGTGTGGTTTAATTATAAAAGCACTGGAGGGCTTTGATTGTTGAGGTAGATAGCTTGCAAGCCTCGCTACAATTCAAAGGTGTGTCTCTAATAGGTAGGAATGCATCTTAATTATTTGGATTTTTGGTATTTTAATACATTTAACATAGGTCAGTTTCAAATATCATTAGAGCTAAATGTGCACTTTGCTGCTTAAGGGCTAGGTAAAACTTGGCTCAGGGGGTCAATGGACAAAGCGAGGGCCCAATCGGACTTTTCCAGATACCTGGACTTCCCTCTTTGTGTGGTTTTTATTACCATCCATTCTCCATAGTTTTTGCCACTTGGTTTTCACAATTCCTCTCGGCAGTGCTTTTTCTTAGAGAGCCTGGGACTAAAACATTGTCCTCCACTCGCTTTCCTGACAGACATTTTCATTGGCATAGTGGGCAAAGAGCTTTTGTGGTTGGTGCCAAACTGATTTCCTCGGTGGCTGTACTTCTGGTGCTGGCGTACTGCATGGCATGTTTGACTACAGCTAAAGAGACAAACTTCATTGCGTCTTTTCCTATTCATTATTACAGTACTTGTCACAGACTATGATTGATTTCCTAAGGCCAAATGGGTTTTTGGAATGATGAGTAAAACTACTATCTTCATAAAAACATGACCAAAGCAAAAACATGTTGTACAATTGACTGAACCTTTGTCTGTGCAATAAGCTTCGAAATTAAACTGCATAAGGCATGGTAATGGTCACAGCGGAATCGCAGTCTGGTCCTAAAATAAAGCCTATTGAGAGATGTTTGATTATCTGTGGCTAAACTGAAGGTTTGTACTTTCTATTGAGCAACATTGAAAAGCTTATGTGGAAAACTGCTCCACAATAAGTTGAATGAAGTAATTACTCAATGAAACCCAGTTGTCCATACTTGAGTATAAAACATTCTGATACCAGAGAAGTTCATAAGCATGGACAAAGTCATAACATAAACTTTAAAACTTTACATTGCAGACACATCAGCTTTATAAATAGTATATCCCACCTCAAACAGCATCAGTTATAACCAATAATAATAATAATACATTATATTTCTATAGCGCTTTTCTTGAACCCAAAGACGCTTTAACCAAGCCACCCTTGGAGGGGGCACACAATGTTGTGTCTTTACCATGGGAGGTCAAAAACCTCCAGCAGAGACCCAGAGCAAATATTCCCAACATGAAGCATGCAAGGGTAAAGGACTTTACAATGCCTTTGTGGTTAATAACCATACATCAATTGTATATAGCGAGGAATTGGAATTGTGTAGAAAAACCATAGTTGTACCATGTAACCAATCGGTATTTTCATTACTTTGCACCTAGCAGTAGGTCTCCTGTGTCATCTTTTTCTTCACCTTCTATACTGCATATTACATTACATTACATTTCATTTAGCTGACGCTTTTATCCAAAGCGACTTACAATTATCAATTACCAGAGACATTCTCCCTGGAGTAACTAAGTGCCTTACTCAAGGGCCACACAAGTGGTGGTGTTCCTGGCGGGATTGAACTCACAACCTTCCGATCTTCAGCCCACCTCACTATCCATTAGACCACCACTATCCCTTTATTATTGAGTATATAGAGTGATCACTCTATTCCTGATGCATTGATGCCCTTTTAACAGTCACAGGGCAAAGATCATACTCACTTACTTCACTTAAGAAACCAAGCTTTTCAAAGCTCGGAAAGGTGAACATACCCCATTACAGTGCTAGTGAGAGTGGAGCTAAACAGTTCCTTTCTAAGTGGTTTCTTACAATTATATTTCACAGGGTTGGATGCAGGAAACGTTATTAATGGCTGAGATGAAAACATTTATAAAAAATATATATAAATCTCAAACATTTTGAAGCCATGAAGCACTAAATCAAGTTCTTGCATACAGATATCTATGTCTGCTGAACGAGACTTCAATGACCTGGACATAAAATGAATTAAGGAAAAATAAGCCGACTATCACCCACATTTATTTGCCCGTTTCACAAGGTCCACCAACAACAGAACCCATATTATGCACAGCTATTAGTCATAGCTCTGGCTATTTTAGTCTGGAGTCAAACAAATCTTAACGCAGCTTGGTTGAGTCACAATTGAGGTGCTGAAATGTCTGTCTTTTATGACGCTCTGACTGGTACATTACAACACATTTCTGCCTTTCACTAAAATGTATACCTTGGTCCATATCCTGTTTTTGCATTACAAAATCAATATAAGGAAAGCATCTTCAGGGTTTGGTCTGTAGTTCAAATCTCAGAACACACACAATTTCTGTTTAAACTGCGAAAATAGTCTGCTGAGGCCTGAGAGAATATTTACTATCGAGAGACATATGGTCTCTAATGGATAAATAGTCTTTAGGTCAGCAAGAAACACATCTTCTTTCTCAGTGGTGTTTCAGAGCCTTCTCCAATCTAACTGAAAGTGTCTCTTGTCCCTCTAGGTGCTACCTATTGGATGGGATCTCTAAAGGAGCCTGGCTGAACCGCTCAAGCATCATATTCGCAGGAAACGACAAGTGGTCTGTGGACCCACGTTGTCCATTGTGTCCAGCGTTGGAGACAAACATGAGTACAGCCGTCAGATACAGAAAGTGGATGTTTCTGACGACGGCCAGTACACATGCTCCATTCAGAGTGAGCGCAAACCCACGACCAAAGCTCCTCAACCTCATTGTAAAAGGGTATGTATTTGTTGTGCTGAACAGGCGCTTGTCCAAGCATGAGTGTTTGTTCTTCTTACGGTTTTTTTAGGTCCGGTTCGGTTCGGTACCGTTTTCATTACAGCAGAAAAAAATTATCACAAAACATGGGTTTTTTTAATTAATATTAACCTGTGAATAATGTATTCACTCAAATAAATACAAAATATAATAAAATAAACATTACGGTGCAGCATTTCGATGAACTGAAATAATCTGTATTTGGACTGCACTGTACTAGTAACCTAAGCAGCCAGTTTGACATTAGGACTTGCTTGTCATTGTATTTTCAATGGTTTTTAAAAGAAAGATGTACTTGTCCACATTGCTTGCCGAAAGGGCAGATCTGCTGGCACTAACATGTCTCCTGCTGTGGAGAACACCCTCTCCTAGGGACAGAGGTAGCAGATACAGCCAGGTAGCGCTTGCTAACATGGCAACATAAGGATGTTTGGCGTTTGTAATAGCTTTGGCTCGGTCTGAACTTTTTGCGAGTGGTTGGAGGCTTAAAATGCTAGTGGGGAGTTGGGTTTGCACTTCAGTCTCTTTTTCTTTTGGTACCGGTGATATTCACGTTCGGGTGATGCCTTTTCAAATGAGTGTGCAAGTTTGATGTATTGCCAGCCACGTAACCAATTTTAGTTGAACAATGCCGACAAACAGCTTTGGTTCGGTCCACCTGTCTTTGTCCGTCATTCCTTGTACCAGGGTTTCCGCTAGATTTTATCTCGCCGGTCAAATGTCCGAACAGAATTTATTTTACCGGACACATTTGAAACTTACCGGTCATGTTTCAATAATAATATAAGAATTGTGTGGCAGAGTTTCGTTAGCAGGTAATTAGCGGACATAGGACCGGGGATATGCGTGATGTTTAAAACCAGTTAATGGGGCTCGTTTTATATTGCCTCAGTTTATAATCGTAACGGATCGAAAAATTCAGATTCATTTTTCAAATAATGATTCCATCAAAACAACAAACAACATCATTATTACATTCAAAGAAACTACTTGTAGTAGATGAAGTACATTATTCAAAATTTACATCACTTTGAATAATAACACGGGAGAAACGAGGCCTCTCTTTCCTCTCTCTCCTCCCTCTCTCTCCTGACAGCCCGTCAGTGTTTCTCATGCAGCGCGCTAAACAGTGGGCGGGGCTTCAGGTCAGACTCAGCAGCTGATCTGATCTCTCTCTCTGCGTCGGGTTACACTTCACTCGCGTTTATGTCCATATGGATCAGACCCAGCTCTCCTGATCGGCCTATAGAGAGCACAGATCAAGCAATTAAGAGTGAATATCGGCCGATAATGATCGGCGGCCAATCGATCGGAGCATCGGACATTTTGACCGGCAGCTTTTGAATTTACCAGTTTTTATTCAATTTGACCAGCTAAAAACGGTAATTAACCGGCTTAACGGAAACCCCTGCCTTGTACGTAACTGCGAAACCAAATGTTCCCAACCGGAGACTTCAATGATGCTGGAGGATTTTTTCGAGCTCAACTTTATCTGCGTTCGCCATTTCGACAGTTCCTCAAATGACTGACTAAATTTGAACCCATCCTTGTGACCAGCTCTCATAGCATGCCTCTCGTCCAATGAAATGACTTGCTCGCTCTATGACGCGTTGAACCCAATGTGAGCAATTACGACGCAGCACCTGAAATTACTTTCCAAAAAGTTGTTCACGATTCTCAATATTTTACGTTTAACGTTATATTCGTTCGGTACACTTCGGTACACACGTGTACCGTTACAACCCTAGTGTATATTATTGGTCATAAAGATCATTTCAATTATTTTCAATCCTATTTTCCATTATCAATTAATGTTGGATTTCAGTTTTCTCCACCTACTGTACAGTATAAGTGCCATGCTCTTTGATGGGTGGGTGCAATATTTAAAGGTCACCTATTATACTGTTTTTCATCAATATATGATAGGTCTCAGATATATACAAAACATGTCTCTGAAGTGTTACTTTAGATGAAAATAAGGGGCCACTCCCCACGCCCCTCTGAGAGATACTTGGTTAAAAAGAACACAATGGTGCTCTAGGAGGAGATTCAGGTGATAAGGTGGGGGGGTTACCTTGGTGGTTGGTTATTGGCTAATGGTTACACAGAAAATCGTTATGACATCACAAAGTGGCCAAAATCTGATCATCTCATTTTCAGACAGGTTTTATATAAATGGATCAGGACAAAAAGTGAGCGAGTCTTTTTTCGTGAAACTTTCAGAATCCCTTTACACAGAGGGGACACATGTTGATGTATACAAAGTGGATTTTGCACAATAGGTGACCTTTAAAACTAAAATTGCTTTTATTTGAGATTTCTATCTGACTTTACCATATTACAGTATTATCCAATAACTTGTTGTGTCACTTATTTCCCTGATCATTAAGCCATCCATATAGCAAATCCGACAATGTCTTTTGCTGTCCATTTGTTGTACCTATTGGTCACAGGTGTATTACATTACATTACATTGCATTTAGCTGACGCTTTTATCCAAAGCGACTTACAATAAGTACATTCAACCAGGAAGACACAACCTTGAAGAAAACAGAATCATATAAGTACATCAGGTATCGTAGAGCCAAACATTTCAAGTGCTACTCAACTGGCTATAGATAAGCCAGTCCTATATTAGTATATAAGTGCCTTGTTAGTAATTCTATCGCTCGAAGTGGAGTCGAAAGAGATGAGTTTTCAGTCTGCGCCGGAAGGTGTGTAAGCTTTCTGCTGTCCTGATGTCAATGGGGAGCTCATTCCACCATTTTGGAGCCAGGATAGCAAACCCACGTGTTTTTGCTGATGGGAACTTGGGTCCCCCTCGCAGCGAGGGTGCAGCGAGTCGTTTCGCTAGTCGTATGGTGTATCCCATACCATCTGTGCAGCACACATACCTGTCACTCTCTTATACTCTTCGTAAGAACAAGAGCCCAAGCTATTCTTTCTATGAAATAATAAGAAAAATGTTTCAAGGAGACATTTCTTCTTTAGAGGCAATCTGACATCTTAGGGTACATTTTGTGCCCGAGGGCTATGATACACAGAGTAAAAGTGTTTGTTTAATGACTGGAGGCAGACTATGTCACTTTAATCAAGCCTCCCTGGGTTTTGTCCCAGCAGGTTACAAATAGGATGTAAATCCTTCGACTCTTGAATGCATTTTATATAGTTATTGATAGGGATGCTCCGATCGATGCTCTCTATAAAGGCCGATCAGGAGAGCCGATCACATGACGTAAAATACATGACACTTTTCTCTGTGCGCGGCAAAACAAGCTCGCCAAAATGGCTTCACCGGTCTGGCAGTATTTTAAGGTGTCCGAAAAAGACAATGAAATAGCGGTATGCAACGTGTGTGAAGCAGAAATCCTGCAGCTCCACCCGCTGTGACGGACCGGTGAGCGGAGCGAACACACACTAAGAGGTAGACCTTACGGCCCGTCCACACAGCGGCGTGGTTGACGCTTGCCGGCGTGCGTGTCTGACACTCGACCAAAAATCACATGAATCTCCGGCCCCTGACACACAAGCAGCGGTTTGATTGGCTAGAGCTTGTACTGGCATATGATTCGATTGGCTGACGCTTCTGCCGAGGCGTCAAAAGTTGAACATTGCTCAACTTTTGCAGCGACACGCCAGCTTCGCTGTTTAGCAGTTCGGCTAAAAGTGACGTCACCCCATTCAAAGTGAATGGGCAGAAGCATTGGAAGCTTCAACGCACGCCGCTGTGTGGACGGGCCGTAACACACTTAGTTTATCTACCTCTGGAACAAGCTAAACTAGTTATAAATATATTTATTCTTCACTGGGTCACTCATTACTGGGTTAGTGAGCTGCATGAGATACTGATGGGCTGTCAGGGGAGGGAGAGAGAGAGGGAGAGAGGGAGAGAGGGAGAGAGGAAAAGAGAAAAAGTCTCCCGTGTAATTATCCAAAGTTAATGTAAACTTGAATAATGTACTTCATTTGATGTAATATAATTTGTTGGTTGTTGTTTGTGGAAGCGCATCATGTATTGAAAAATTATCTGAACTTTTCGATCCGTTACTATTATAAACTGAAGCGATATAAAAATGAGCCCCATCAACTGAGTTTTAAACATCAATTTAAATGGAAGATCCCCATAGCCCCCGCCCACCCTATGATCGGATCAGCGATCGGTATCGGTCGATACTGATTCCGGTGATCGGCCCCAAAAACCCTTATCGAAGCATCCCTAGTTATTGATATGCTCTGTGTCATTGGATTGGTAAGCAGGTGTTAAAGCTTTGAATTTCAGCCTTTAACATAATAAAAGTCCCATTAAGCTCTTTAGAGGCTGTCCAATTGGGGCTTCATCTTCTGGCTGTCTGCTTCTAACAAGGTCAATAGGTGTGTTTGTGTTTTATGGGACATTAAGAAGGTTGTTGTGGGCACAGGGAGCTAATTGACGACAACATCCTAATTGTTACTTGGCGGAGTAATAGGGTGGTGGCTTAGTTTGTGTGCTGATACCTCAGACTGTGGATTAGCGTCGAGAAAACAGCCTCGCTTCAAATCCATCTTCCCAGGGCCATGTTGTGTTCCTTTGGTAAGCTGAATCAAAGATGTACAGTGTGCACGGTCCACTTGGCTCTGCCTTGGTTAAATAGAAATATTGTCATCAGAAAACATCTCAAAAGGAGGTTTCTTTTTTTAACTTAAACATTTCTTCCAAAAATAATGTACCTTGATTCATTGTACACAGTTAACACCTTAGTTGTATCCCTAAGTACATATTAGATGTAACAAGTGCATAGCAAATATGTCTTACTCTACTTAAGCCATAGTTAGAATTTCAAGGGAACATATTGTTAAAATATGCATACTCTCACACCGGCAGCATCGTATTAATAGAAGAGTTAAGGGTCATACACACTGTTTGTAGTGTGAGCTCTGATATGTGAAATGTGTAAGAGGAAGCGCTCTCCAGCTGGTATTGCTGTAACGGCATATGGAGTAAGATTAGCAAAGTGCCCGAGTACAAAAACACTATGTTGTGAAAAAGAAGAAAAAAAGTCACGTAAATTCACAAACAACATGTTTGACAATGTTTTGGTAAACTGTCATCCTGTGAGAATTCAGATTTCACCGGGGATGAACAGAAGAGTCAACGAATGTATCATTTACCTTGTCAAGTGTTCATTAGGAAAACATCAACAAATAGCCCATATGAGCAATAACCCAGAAAGCAGTGTACCCTCTGCTCATTTTATTATTCCATATTTTATAACCTGATAGCTTTCATATGTCAACATCCATCTTCTTGCACTATAACCGTGAGTGGGGTAGTGCTGTGGTTTAGTGGATGGTTTAAATGCCCTAAGTGTCTCACTGTGTTTGTTTATATGGTTGGCTATTAAACTGGCAGCAATGTGCCTGATAATAAGATTGCAACAAACCTCACTCGCCTTACTTACAGTACTGCTTGTTGATAGACACACATTAACTGGTTGCCTAAAACATATATGCATGCTCTTTCAGCCCCTTGTCAACTTGTCAGAGCACCAAGGCCTTTGCAGTAACAGTGAATGTCTTATAGCTGAAAGGTCACAGGGGCAATGGCTTCCACTGCCAATGTGTCATCAACAGTCTTATGTCTTGTTAGGGTTTCCTCAAGCAAGCTAACCTCCTTGCGTACAAAGGCCCTCCATCCAACTTTAACTGATCCATCAAGCTCATTCAGATGTGTTAGTAACCGCTGTCACATCCCTCTCTACATGTGCTTTGCAATACATGCATTTGAATGTGAAGGCAATGGCACAGTTTCACTTTGAATTAGTGTCATTTGAGGTTAGCCAAGGTAAACTGTAGTTTTTCTTGTTGTTGTTGTTGGAAAGCTTTTATCACATAAGAAAAAGGAAAAAAGAAAACATCTACCAAGGAGAATGTCTTTTGAATAACAGATCACTGGTATCATATCTGCACTTGGCAACACAAGATACTATTAGTATAGTGTCTAAGGATCAGGAGAAATACAGTCATATCAGTGCAGGGCCAGATGTTAGTTGCTGAGTGTTTATCATGAATTGCCCTAAGATGATAAAACCAAGTTGAGTTGTTATGACGAGAAACTCCAATGATTGGTTAGTCTATAAGCTTTTTTATTCTCCATCATTTCAAGTTGCTTGTTTCCTGTACCCTATTGTGTCAATTGTAACTGATTGTTTATCCCTCTAAACAGTGGAATTATTTCTCCATGTATCGTCCAGAGTTAATGGACCTGGAGTGGCTGAGTACAAATGAATGCCATTCACACCGAAGGTTAGCAGAGCTGCCTTGGCTAACACAAACAGTCACTTTACCTCTTCTTCAGACACTGTGCTTAAATATACATGTGATGAACCATAGGCAGCTGCTTGGCATGCAGTAATGGTCACTACAGGACCATCATGTTTTGTAGATGTTTCCTTTCTGAAGTACATTCTGTAATGGGAATCTTACCAGGGGTTTTGGTCATGGCAGCTCCTCACCACTGGCCATATGGCCACAATCAAACTGACGAATGTGCCAGCTGTCGGCTTTATAATACGTTTTGCAGTGCCCAGAATTCCTGATGGATGTGACCTAGTGGCTAAGATTTGGCAACGGCTTGACTCAAAATACCAATTGGTGCCCTACAGTTCACAATTTTAAAATGTTGCTAGTTTCAGTCATTTATATTAATTTTTCCACAAAAAACAAATGTTGTTAATTAAAGCTTAGAAATGGCAAAATGACCAACAGCTTTTTGTATAGCTTCATAACACATTTGCAACATAGAGTCTTGAAACAAATCAACAATAACACAAACATGTTTAAACAGTTGACAACACAAAAATAGATGTTTTCACTGAGATGCTGATTGGACAACACACAGAAAAAATACTTTAAACATAGAGTTCCACAAATATGCTTTGTACTTGTTACTTTTACTGTTAGCAGCTTTTAACAAAGCTTGATGGTGTTATGATTGTGTTATCCAAAGCTGTTACTGTGAAGTCATCTGGCTAATCAGTGGCCCGCCATTACAGAGCTGTGTATCAGACTGAGAGCTGCAGGCAGGAAGTGGAAAAACAGATGACTCACTCCAGCTGATCAAGGCCTATGGTCACGTCTCCAACAGGCTCTCAAGGTAGTACAAATTGGTTCATTACATTGCCAGGCACTCTGCAATTTCTCTATTCATGGAAGCGGCATACAAACATACGTGTGCTGTTATGGCGCCTCTAAACATCACACCTTATTGTACTTTTGTTTATTTTCTTTGTCAAAACTCCATGTGTTGTGAATCATTACCTGTCACTGTGCAACACTTGTGTACACTTTCCTAAGCCCACTCATGGAGGACAGAGGGATTTCTTTCCAGATGAGATGTAACAGGGGAGCAGCTCTGTCATGTTGCAGAGGCTTCTGGGAGCATGTTGTTTTGTATCTGCCGAAGGGGAAGCGAAGAGAACAAGCCAGACACTTTAATCTGGGCTTCTCAGTCCAAGCATACAATATGTATTAATGCTGCAACACGAATGTTACAGTTGAAGTGAAAGGATTTTATGGCTCTGGATTTTTTGCTTTGCTTGACAGTGCACCATGCAGAGTAACACAGAAAACGGGAGCATGCAGGGATTACAGTATATTCAGGGAAATATGCAATGGTCTCAACCCATTTCCGTTGCATGGTAGGGTCCTTGACCAGCTCATCCCCCGAACAATTATGCTTATCTGGAATGTATATCTATGTCAGCAGTACTAGTTAGTTGAGTTTGGTCATGTTATTGCAGCTTTGCTAACGCTTTTATTTTCCAGTTTTTGGGGCGAGGTCGAAATTGAAGAATGCTAAAGTACAAGTGTGGAAGCTGGAGAAATATAATGTGTCGCTTCATGAATCCTTTAAATCATACATTACATTTATGATCAGTGATTATGATGAGTTAGTGATGTTGGGAACCCACTAAAAGTTATAATTGTTAAAGTCACAATTGTTGAAGTGTCTTTCCAACATTTTCCATTGGAGCCAGAAAAACATTTCTTTACATTAACATCCCATGGGGGTTCCCCCTACTTGAATATTACAACAGTTTAACAGCAACAGGGATTTCTCGTTATTGTCACACATCTTAACACATGAATCACATGCTGCTGCATTCTAGTAGGAGGTTAGATATGGCAGTGCCTGCTCACTCATCTAGAAGAAACATTTGATCTCTGCATTACATGTATGCCCTCAGAGACCTTGTGTCACCTCCACAAATGTAACGTTTGCCTCATGCTTCCCACTCACATTGCTTCATTGCCATTAAACAGCACCCATGAGAAGTGAGGACATGTTGGAGTTCCGACAAATCAGAAGCTCTATATGATGGTGGTGAAAAATAAATCAATATAGTACAGGTGAGAGTAATGACACACCAGTGGATAAGGTGAAACATATGAGAATAGTAATGCTCTGTGCAGTGATGAAAAAACAGGGTTGGAAAGTGTGGCTGCAGCATCACACCAATCATCCGGCAGTGGAAATATGACACACCTTGAGATCCTCCAGTGCCTAAATGGGTCTCTCACATAATCTCAGCCAAAAGCAATAACCATCATGTAATCATCAGGGCCATCGGTGTCCGCTGTATTACTAAAAGGGTCCATGTTTTTCGCCAGGTACATTTGGCAAAGGTAACTGCTGCTAGCAGTTAAATCCTTCCTTTAAATACTTGACTTAACAAGATTAAACTAAGTGGGCTCTGCCTTGTGGCCGTGCACTGATTACGGAGTAAAACTGCGATATCAGTGACATCACCGACAGCCCTCTGAACTATGATCATCGTCAACCCTTGGTCCTAACCAGCTATTTGCTTCTGTTTTACTGCTCTACTCTACTGCCGGTCTTCATCTGCATATCCTCATCTCCACCATAGATGCGCTGACCTATTTACAGTCTACCCTGACCACTATCTGATGTAGGATACAGAGGAATGAGAGATTGCTATCAGGCCCAACCCGCCCTTCTACCCATCACATGACTTTCTCCATCTCAGCCGGTATTCTTCTTCCCCCCTCTCTGTTAATTAAGATTGTAGATGTGATAATGTGTTAAATATGCACAGCACCTCTCATCTAAGAATATCTTATCACAGTGAGGGGGGAGCACACTTCCCTTCAGCAGTTACTGCTTACATGGGCAGAGGTAATGTATCAAGCTTCCATCTCGGAAAGCTTAAAACTATAGGCAGAGGTTTGAACTTAAAATGTAACTCTCTGTGAAACTGTAGTCTGAATCGTCTTTTTATAATAACAAAGTGCCTGTGCCCCGCATGCATCTGCTACCAAACTACTACAGGATCATGCTCTATTGAAATGAAGTGCTGTTTATCTTAAAATGATTTTATGTAAGGCTTTACAGATGCCACTGTGTGATGAAGTACTTTGTAGGGTTAATATTTTCAAAAATGTGAGGAATAATCCTGTATGTGATGAAAATGCTTTAGACATTAATATGGATCAGAGCGGATCCACTGTAAAAACTCATCGCCCACGCCCATTGAGTGAGTCGGCAGGAGTGTTTCTCAGCAAGTAGTAAAATGGAGGGTTAAACCTCCAGGTCGTCGCTCTCTTTGATGTCAGGATGGAGATAGAGTATAATTACACAGCACGGTATAATAAGGCCCAACAAATTGCAGTTTATTCTTAATATGCCATGATTCTGCCACTCTCATTAATTGCTGGGTGCATTTTTTAATATTCATTTTCTCATGACCTCAGTCCAAAAATACAGTCCTGTCAACTACACTTAACACAGCCCTCTGAATTAATCCAGAGAATGAACACATTCTCCATGACATTTCTACATCATTTAATACCGCTTTGCTGCGGATTCCTCCTGAGTATTAGCTATATCAATACTATAAAGTTAAGCATAATTGCAACCTAGCTCTACCTTCCTCTTTATTCAATTAAAAATAGAGTGCACCTTGTGAACATATCGGTTAAACTATTTCCCATTTAAACCCGCTGTCAAGCAGTTTCAACAGTTTAATGTTAAACCCTCTATATTTTATGAAAACTACATTTTGTCAATACTCTGCTATTCATCTAAATATGAAATTGAATGCTATTAGACTTGCAATTTTTTACAATAGCCTATAAGTGTTCTAAAAAATGAACACCTGAAGAATTCATTCTCTAAATGTGCAGCCATTTCAGGAAACGTGGGCCACCCACAGGTCTTAACAAAGACATTAATGTAGCTCACTGAGTAATAGCTTTCTCCAAAAGGCTTACATGTACATCAAAATGTCTCTCATAGAATAATGAGCAGTTGAGAGAGGATTACATGTGTCAAAGTCCTTTGATAAAACTTTCATTTTCCAGGGTGTCAAAACGTAGTCTTTTGTCCATCAACCAAATACATACCAAAAACTAAATGTTCGACCTCTATTAGACACTCAATAGATGTGTGGCTACGTACAGTTCATTATTGGCTTGTTTTCATTTATGAAACTCTAGCAGCACGTGAATGCAGCAGGTCTGATCAGTTTCATCAAATTATCGATTTAAAAAAATGGTTTTCTAATGTTATCATAGGAACTACCCAATGGAAGATTTTACTCCCTCAGTTTTTCGGTGCAGTTTTGTGGAAATGTGTTAATTTTGTGACGCAGGACCATCCAGAGGGCTTTCTGTTTGCTGAGCTGTCGTTGTCACGTTTGACTGTGATTTGCACAGCTGTTTCACTGCTATTTAATAATCTGCACACCTGCTGATCTTTATTCTCCGTCACCGTATTGCCTCTCTCGCATGACATATGCTTTAGTGATGATTGGATCTTCAAGGCTTACATTTTTGTAATGAATTTCAACCGGATTACGCAAACGAAATATTATATTTCTCATTTGGAAAATAAAAAGAGCTTGAGCATCCCGCCAGTTCACTCCAGCAGCACTACACCTTTGCTCATTAGATAACACCAGGGATATGTTAAAATGGTTGTACGTGACAATTACATGCAGTTGAATGTTTGCCCAAATGTTATTGTATGGTCTTGTCTTATTTAATGAGATATGTATAATAACCCTTGATTTATAAAGATTTACTGTTTTATTTGTAACAATTAGATTGTTGTAATCGAAATAGAAACACCCTCACTGTGACATCCCTGTAGTTATCTTATGCACTATGGGTTATAAGTGCTATGAGGAGAGGATAGTCAATTGGTGTTGCTATTCCCAGCTTGAATTATTGTGTATCAAGAGTCTTGGGGGAATAATACTGCATTAAAACAATGCAGCCTGCCATTAATATTGCAGGGAAAGTGTAGAGAGAATAGGACTGTGTCTAAAGGAACAGATTTGCCATTATGGCCCCTTGACATTTAGTTAGCCACTAATCATTGTCATTTGGGTGTGTGTGTGTCTGTGATTGTGTGTGTGTGTCTGGTTGTGAATCCCTATCTTAGCCCCTGTAAATCTCTTTCCACTATAATGTGTTTGCATATGCATGTGTTCTTCATGCATGTGTGGGTCGGTGAATGTGTGTTTGTGCACTCGCACTAATGTGAGTCCTCATCACGGAAATGGCTGATATTAGCCACGGTTAATTAAAATGAGTAAGGACAAAGGTCAGCCACTCAGCTCTCACGTCTCTCTTCTCTAGAGAGGGAATAGATACAACACGAGTGGAGAGTAACTAAGGCATTGTTGGGGCACTTGGAATGGTCTATATGGGTAACACAGCTTAACAAGGTAGAAAGTTGCAGTGTCATTTAAAACCACCTTTCCTTGAACCAGCATCGCTCAAAATGACCGTTTCTCTTCCTTTTTAAATTCAGAGTTTCCCATTATGAAAACCTTGATTGCTCTCTGTGTGATGGTTTTCGACCTACTTTACTCACAGTGAATAGCAGGCTGATTTCTTTTTTGTTGCGCTTTTCACTTTGAAATGCAGGTTTACAATTATACAAAAACATGAGCTTCAGATTATTTTAATGGGGTTGTACCAAAGCAAAAACATAATAGTTCCCTGAGTATTGTTCTTGCACTCAGTAAAGTATATCAAGGCTAAATGTACCTATTTTGTCACTCACTGTTTCTAACAGTTCATTGGAAACTAGATTGGATTTTTTGACTATTTTTTGTCCTTTATTTTTGTTTAAACAATTAAAGGTGGGGTAGGTAAGTTTGAGAAACCGGCTCGAGATACACTTTTTGTTATATTCCATGGAATGCTCTTAACATCCCGATAGCAATTAATATCTTAAGTGCTTTGACAAAAAATCCATAAAGAAATGTCATCTGTGGAAGCCGTAGTACTGTAAAAAGCACGACCAATCATCTGAGCCGGCCCGGCTAAAATAATGGATGGCCTACCTGCCTGTCAGCCTTCACCTGTGCAAAACTTATCTCGTGCCCTCATTGGTCATGTGCGCGTTCGTGTGTTGGAGGAGGGGCTCTGTAAGGAAGTGGCAGATTTTCCCGGCTGTGTATTTCAAATTCTAGGGCACTCGGCCCAACCTTTAAGCAGTCAGTCAATCAAAGATTAACATAAAACAATGCTTAGTTGGACATGGACAAAAGCTCTCCCTTGCCCTTCTTCTTTTGTAAATGGCAATGTGTTATGTTAAGAAATGTAATAAACTGTATTTACTTCTGAGACTATTTTTATTAGATTCTGTGAGAAGTGAGCCTCTCTGGAAATGCCAGCCACCCCAACAGGTGTGAGAGCAATCTTAAACTTTCTTGTGCTTAACAGTTGGTTCTCAGTAAATCACAACAGAGACATGAGTTCTCTAACTTCGATGTGGATCCGTTCACAGTCCTCTGGTGCTTATCAACCTTCATCAATATTGGGTGGTAGTGTGGAAGGGATTTGCTGGAGATGATACATTGGAGGCATCTCAGGGATACACGCCTCCCATGGCCCAGGCAATATTTTAGAACTCCAAACTTCATGTGTGCTCGTCTCAAGATGTCAACCACCCACTGCTTGTCTCAGTTTGCTCTCTTGAGTCTTTAATACACAGCAGAAATGCAGTAATATGTCATATTCTCCTCTCCATCCCAGTTATTATTGCATATATACCCGTCACTGCTTTATATTTGGAAACAGTTACACAGACTACATTCATTCATGGTCAATGTCAAATGCCAGTAAGTCATTACAAGCATTGATAGGAAAAATACAAAAGCGTGTTGCTATGAATGCCTCTCACTGTTTTATTGGCGGACAGCAGTTGAGTGTCATGGATGTGCCTCTTTGTGGGACATGATTTATAACTTTCCTATAAGTTATAAATCATGTCTCCCAAGTGTTTGCTAAGTTTTCAGTACCTCTTTCTGCTACAACAATACATCAACTGAACGATCAGTTTTGACGGACAAAATCATTTACATTTTAATTTTAATGTCGATTACTACTGAAAGAAGAATGATCTTAAAGCTCAATGTTAACACTCCCTCCTAACTTTACCTGGACGATGAGTGGTTTGTTGACCACATTGTTTAGCCAGCTGTCACTCGGTGCCGAAAGACTCTTCAGATAACTTTTGAAGCATTTCTAAATGCCTTTCTGAAATGTGAAAAGCTTGGTACACAAGAGTGTAATATGCAATAAGTCATACTGTGCCTGCTTTGCACTGCGGAATGCCAGGAGGTAACTAAAATGAATTTAAAATATGTCTTAAGCCTGCAGCATATTTCTATTTCATGAAGAAAATACAGTCATTCATCTCCTCAGTGTTTATCAATGTGAGTCATTGCTACAGCAATTTCAAATGAGAACTGTTCACCAGTAAATCTGTTCAGGCTGTGTTCTCCTTACCTTTGTTTAGATCCTTTAAGACGTGTGCATTTATGAAAAATAAACGTTTGGCATAGTTGTTTGATTACACTTTGTGAAATAATATTCATATTTATCTTTATTTAATATATTGTGATTCAATTGTACTTATTCTGTGGTTCAATAGCCCATTGTGCCTCAGCAAAGTCTTTTCTTTATCCTCTTAGAATTCCAGTTCTCAACTATTTATTCAACAATAATTTGTGAGCCAAAATGATTCTTCTTCACTGAAAGTTGAATTAATTTAGTAAATGTCGATCCATGGACAAAATTCAATAATGTGAATTAATCCAGAGATTACTCGTCTGCAGCTTTTTTGTACATGAATTAGTTCTGCTGTAAGACTGGTTTTGATTTTTGCTTAAATTTGAAATAAACAGCTTGTGTGATCTTGCAGATGTGAGGGGTGGAAGAAAGAATATCCATTTGTAATTGTTCACACAGGAGTAGGGTTGGGTACCGAGAACCGGTTCCGGTTCGGAACCGGTTCCAACATTTCGATTCCAACGGCATCATTTAGAAATGTGAATTTCGGTTCCGCTTTTCGATGCCTGAGGAAATGTTTCTCGCCGCTCTCCGTAGCCTACTGTATGACTGCGGCGGGGCGGGCAATGTAGCGTTGTACGCACTTCCTACAGCGTAACCATGTTCGCCTAGGGCGCCAGATTTGTGGAGGCGCTGCGCTGACAGCTCTGGGAGGAAAAACAAATGTTTTGACCGTTGGGGCTCATCCTAATTTTCGGCCTTGATGTAACAACATTCTTAATTAAGTGAATGTAACACCCTTTTCATCCCGGTTACACTTTTCATTTGCCCTGTACGATGGGCGCTGTAAGTGATGAAAATGGGGGATGTTGGCTTATCTGGCACCCGCAGCGCACAGCCAAAGTGCGAGTGAGCGTGGGAGCGAGCGAGGGAGAAAGCTGTTGTTATTAGCATCTGGTGCTAGCTGCTCTAACTGAAGAAGAAGATGTTTCTACAATGATGTGGAGGGAGAGTCCTCTCCAGTCAGACTGAGAGGCTGATAACTACAGCTCAGTGAGGTAAAGGACTCTGAGTGTTTAGATAGTTCACTTTAGTCTAAGTTATCTCAGTGGGTCTCAAACGTTTTGATCACAATTTATGTAAACACATATTTCCAAGGCACTCCTTTATAAATATTGGGATAAAACAGGTTTGAAATCATTCCAATGTATACTATAGGACTGTAAACCAGACATATCGTTTTAAACTGGAGAGATAAAAACATATGCATAAATAAAATAGTAAAATAAGATATGAATGAACAAAAAAATAAAATACGTTACATGTATTTGTTATTGGCTATGGTAGGTTACTGGTTATGTTCACATACTTATTTAATTATTAAAATGTAAACCAATCTTTTTCATATGGGTTTAGAGTTGTACCCCTCTAGTCTCTAGTAATTCTGCTTAAAGTGCACCAGATTGAAGCATTTTACTTTAAAATGTTCAAACATTTCTTCCCAATATGCTTGAGAAGGCAGATATGCTTGTTTTTCTCAACAAGAACTGTTCTTTAAAAGTTGGACTGTTGCACTGTTGTAGCTGCAGTGGTTCTCAGATTACAGTTACATAGCAGTGAATATAAACAGACTGATTAATGTGAATATTACTGTAAACTAACCTGTGTAAAAGTTTCTTGAATAAATGTAATTTATTTGGTGGAAGAAGGCTGTACAGAGTGTGTTATAGTATCCAGTCCATTGGTTTGAGATGTAGTCTGGTTATCTGACAATATCTCGCTGCTCCCTCAGTCAAAGGCTCCATCTCAGTTGAATGAAAAAAATAAATAAAAGATAAACTTTAGAGTCTCCACACTTCAAGTTGTATTTTGTAGTTTTGTATCAGCTATGAGGCAGTTGTTATACTGTTTGCTGTGCCTGTGATGTTAGGTGTTAGTTTCAGCATTGGGTCAGCGTGGATTATAGCTGGAAGGCTTCAGATGTGTCCCTCCGGCCACAGTCGACAGGATTATATTAGGGATTAAGAGCCTGGTGCTCTGTACCTTTGTTGCAAAGCACTACAGTATGTCCTCATTCTCTGCAACAATTCAACACCACACCCCTAAAACACACCGCTTCCAGCAACTAGAAACAAACCTGCATGTATGCTTAAGGCAAGAAGGGAGACACAAAAGCTACAACTAATAAATAATAAAATTACCAATGTATTGGACATTCTTGGAACAAAGACAAAAAGATAGTTTTCGATTTTTACTTTCCCTAACATTTCCCTAATTAATTAGAATCCTGCAAGTGCAATGACAGAGTGTTAGGTCTAGGTCTGCTCACCTGCTCTTTGGTTCATGTATGTGCATCAACGTGCAGAGTGCAAAAGGGCATGGTGAATACAAATCACATCACTCTTCTCATTGCTGATAGGAAAACTGAGGCAATGGCAGGGACAGATGATCACAGCTCAATAAATTAAGAATCGGCTTCTCTGGGAACTCATGTTGTCTGTGTAGTGGACGTCATGCGTAATGACAGAGTGCTCTAGTAGGGCACATCTCAAACCTGCAGATTTTTAACATTTCAGTTCTGCTGCCTTCAGATAGCTGCACGGATGACATGAATTGGATTAGAAGTTTCCCATACAGTATGAAGGAGCTGAATGTGCCATTTTCTACAACCAGAATAGCAAGCTTAATGTGTTGCAAAAAGTATTATTTTCTGACCGTCTGGTCATTTATTTGTATTCATTATCAGTTGATTAATCGATTGAATAAAATAAAATTAATGTGCAACAATTCTTATAAAAACAGTTTTGCTCCAGTCAATGTTATAACATAACAGTGCCTCTCGTGGAGAAGCCCCATGCCGTGTTTGGATTCAACCGATGTTTTCTAGTCTAGACTTAACGTTTAAAAGCTTTACATATCCACGATAAAAAGGCATGTAATAAAGATTGGTCTTTGGATTTCATGAATCATTCAAATAATAATCGATTTATTTATTGAGAATATAATTAAAGAAGAAAATATGTTAGTTGCAGCCCTGTATACTGCCTTTTGAGCAGTCTTAGTTCCATAATTCTTGATATTCTTTATTGTAACTATACAGCATAATACTGTAGCAATCTAAAAAAAGACACGATCTCTCTGACTTCACAGCTGAAGAGACTTGGAATTTTCACACACGGATCACACCTAGCCTCCTTTCACTAGTGCTTCAACATCCAGTCAGTCAGTCAGTGTGAAATGCATTTTCTCATTTGAGGATTCATTGAACAGTTGAGCTCTGCTGAGGGCACTGAGTCGTTGTAAAGGTTTCCGAGCTTACATTGCAGGTACAGTCATCACCTCCTCTCTCTCCTATGTGTGAAACTGCTAAAAATGGATTCAAACATCCCTCCCCGACTTGACTATTAAAAAGCTTTTGCTCTGAGATTTTAATGGCAGTGTATCTCTCTCATTATACCCTTCAAAACACTTTTCTTTATTCAAGCCGGTAGGGTAGTTGCTGCTATTAACAGAAACACAAAAGCATTGTCTTTAAGCAGATGTTCCACCACAATGAAACTGTGCACAACTTATTTTCTGACGCACTTGAGTTCAACACTGACTGAAATACTCCAGGTGGTCTTCTCGCTGGCTAAAGCTCCATTATACTGCAGTGATTAAGTGTCATTGAAAATGCGGTAGGACAGATACGATACAGGGCTGACTGTTTTGATAGATTTGATTGTCGAGTGTGGCTCTTTTTGATTCAGACAAGATGTGATTGGAAGTGGGATGTGAACCCTTTGGATTCTCCACACATAGCGTTGTGTGTTCCTTCCAAACAACTCAACTTTGGTTTCATCTGTCCACAGAATATTTTGCCAGTAGTGCTGTGGAACATCCAGGTGCTCTTTTGCAAACTTCAAACGTGCAGCAATGTTTTTTCTGGACAGCAGTAGCTTCCTCCGTGGTGTCCTCCCATGAACTCCATTCTTGTTCAGTGTTTTACGTATCGTAGATTCGTCAACAGAGATGTTAGCATGTGCCAGAGATTTCTTTAAAGAGCCTGTGACAGCATCCCAACAACTGTTGTGCACTGAAATATTGGGCTACTAGTCATCTCGAACCGTCAGTTTAAAAAAGAAGGTGCGATACCGTTCCGATAAATATCAATAATTCCGAACATGGCGGGGAAATTCCTTCGACTCATTTTGAAGTTTTGGGGGAAGCAGGAAGTGACGTCAATGCGGGAACGCTTCACTGTGCGGCGAGAGAGCCAAACACGGACAAAGTGTGTTGTCATGCGTAGTAGAAATGGTGAATTACTGAGTTTAGGCACGTTAATAACGTTTTAATGAAGTTGACTACAGTATATTCATATTTGTCAGTGCTTTCAGGTCAATTCGGCGAACATAAACATAAATGATCGTGGGGAAGATGATGATTAAATTAGGATTACAAATCGGTAGTGAGAGCTGCTGAATTTCCTCCCGTAGGATGTGATATAAAAACAAATCGATTATTTTTGTAGTTGTAAACTCAAGTGGATGAAACTACATTTATTAGTGTTTTCATGTCAATTCGGTGAACATATGATACATTGAATGATCGTGAGGATGATGATTAATAATCGTTTGTTTGAGCCGGTCTGCATTTCCTGATGAGAAAACAAACCGATGCTTTTTGTAGTTGTAGTACACCAACATGGATTAAACGTGTGTTTTTTTTTCCACAATGTTGGGAAATTAATGGATAAAATGCACGATTATTATTATTATTATTATTCCCACTCCGATCGGGACACTAGGTCCACCGTTTCCCCGCAGCGAGGCTCCCCCCGTTGACAGTTTACGTGGGCTGGGTGCAGTGGCGGACTGGCCATCGGGACGAATCCCGATGGGCCGGTACCGAAATGGGCCGGTCGGATAAGTCACTAGCACATCCCCCATAGGCGGCGCGTGAGGCTCAGGTTTGGGAAGGCTAAATAACTTGTTTTACCTGACGCTGCCCGCCTCCGGCGTCTATAGAAAAGAGATCAACTCAGTGTGCGGAGTTTAAATCTCTCAAGTCATATTACAGGATAAAGGAAATACAGTTTAAACTGCCGTATGCAGAGAAGACGCCGACGTGTCGCACTTATCATTCATATTACATCATCAATCAGATCGTCGATCATATAATATCATATCATATATTTCCTTATCTGAGTCAGCTTCTCCAGCCGTATCTGGCCGTGCAACACTTACAGTGTCCCATACTGTATGCAGAAGTATTATTTTAAGCAACACATTATGTTGACGAAACACTCAAGTCAAATGTAATTTAAATCAGATCCACTCGGTGTCTTAGATGGGCAGTGATATCATAAAACTATACGCTTTCAAACACTCGGTAGGCCCTAGTATTTTTTTAACCAGTTGTTCTGTATTCTCCTTGCAGGTGCAACTCTGTGGCTTGTTATCCTGGATTATATGTTTAAATCATGGATGTTTAAAGCTCATATTTGTCTAATATTAGTTTACTTTTCATTAATGAAGTATGACGCTGCGCTGTCAGTACACTTGTCCTGTTTGTGATTGGTCAAATGTAGCTAACCCCGCCCCTTTCACGTTGAATGCGCTCTCAGCTGGTGAGAGAAAACCCTGGCTTGATTTACCGAGTGATAACCCAGCGTAGTAGGACCGCCTTGGCGAGATCTCGGTTTGTTAGTTTGTTGTTGTTAGTTGTTTGTTACTCAAACATATCCAGGGTATGTTGAACTGGCTTCGTAGTACAGGGCACAGGTGGCTAGCAGCGCTAATGTCAAAGACAGACATTATTATATTTGTATTTTACCAGGATGCAGTGACAACAATATTTGGAAGTCTTAGCCTTCCTAGCCTACAGCACTGGCCGCCCCTGACATCCCCCCACTCCCCCCGTTGACAATTTACTAGCGGTACCGAAGTGGGCCGGTCAAGAGTTGAGGATGATTTTTTAGTCCCATTCCACCACTGGCTACATGACCGTATGATCACCCATATTGACGCACCTAATTCCTAAACTTCTAACAGATACAACATAAATGATCCTTCAGCCTCATATGAGCTCTCAGACACATTCAAAATTAAACTGTCATCGCTGACTGAGCTTGCTGCTTTGTGCACCATCGTGCGTTTACATGCAGATGCTGGGATCCTGAACGGTGCAGCTGGAGCGCTGTGCCCGCAATGACATCACACATAATTTGGCGGGACTTGAAGAATCCCCGAGAAGATCAGGAAAATGGTCAACATGAAGGGCAGATTAATGGTTATCAAAGTACAAATATCCAAAATCAGTTCAGTAACAGTTTTCAAGGGGACAATATTTACTCAAATTGATGGGTTTGGATGATGGGAGAAACTCGTGTCACAGGCTCTTTAAGTCTCTAGCTAACACTCTAGGATTCTTCTTCACCTCATTGAGCATTCTGCGCTGTGCTCTTGCAGTCATCTTTACAGGACGGCCACTCCTAGGGAGAGTAGCAACAGTGCTGAACTTTCTCCATTTATAGACAATTTTAATCATGAAAACATATAATTGTTTGTGTGGTATTAGTTTAAGCAGACTGTGTTTGTCTATTGTTGTGACGTAGATGAAGATCAGAACACATTTTATGACCAACTTATGCAGAAATCCAGGTAATTCCAAAGGGGTCACATACTTTTTCTTGCAACTGTATATACATTTTTTAGAGTTTCGATAGTACATCATTTACACACACGTGTAAATACAAATATTTTTTAAGTTCTATTTATTCACAAAGAAATGTGTCCCAAAGAACAGTTTACCAATTATTTTGATATCAAGGATCTGCTAATGATAATAATAATGATGTATTGATAATAATAGCCTTAGACATCCCGCACACCCATCATGTTTGGGCGCCCATCATTTCCCAACCTACCATCACCAGCCCAATGCCCGGTTAATGTGTGTGTGTGTGTGTGTGTGTGTGACGTGGTGGTACTGTGACGTGGTGGTACGTGTCACAACCAACCGCCTACGTAGTTTTATATGGGAAAAGTGCTTTAGTGGCAGAGCATCCTAAATATCACAGCAAGATATATTGAAAATATTTTAAAACAAAATCAAAATCACAAGGTCGAAAAATGATCATTCCCACCTAATGTTATGAATATATGCTAACCACATTGTTTTTAAGTTCATACTGCCTAGATGGGGCCTAAGAACTCCTGGGCGCCGGGTCAAAGCCGTACTAGGGCAGTGAAAAGCGGAAACTATCAATACTAATCAAGTGTATTTTTGGAACAAAGGTACAGCTTGGAGGCCAACATGCTGTTTCTCTTTTGACTTGAGTCAGGAAAAACAGTGATAATAGGGAGCTTACATTAAGGTCTGCATGGCTTGCAGTATAAACGTCTTGTTTGTTTATTATATAACTCTTACATAATAACACATCTCAGAATACAGAGGGACTTATCCAGAAGTGTAGTCGTTGCTTCTGCCAAATGTAGAGGAAAAAATCTGCTGAATGCGAACTACTCGACTGTGAAACATTGGAATATGTTTGCAAGGCGGAATCTATGGAGCTGGTGCCAGGAAGGATGTTTACAGTTGAGGAATCTAGTAAACAATTGTATAGAGCAAATAAGAATCTGGGTCAGAATGATGCCCCAGTGTTAATTATCGCATGTGATCAAAAAGCTTGAATGAGTTTGGCTAAACGGATTACAATCTGCTTCTCTTACCAGCTGCCATACTGTAATTAATGATTTGTCACCATGTTCCATTCATGTGAGGTGCTCAAACAGCGGCTTATCAGTTTCCTTTTTCTGCACATTGTCCATAATCACTGGGGTTTGAATTGAACTCTGTTATTTGTGAGCCAAAATCCCCCTAAAAAATTGCATGTAATGAGCCTGTTTGCAGTCGCTCGTCAGAAGCAGGGATAAGAAAAGTATCAATTAGTGCATGTTTTAGATGTCAAAGCTGCTTCAGACTAGATGCTCAGAGTCAGAGGTCTGGAATAATTACCTCAGCTTTGTTTTAAACCATGGGAAGTCTGTATCCTGGTGGCTCCGAAAGAAAAGGGGGCTTGATGAAAGCAAAGCCCCATATTATGTGTTTTGCAGTTTTTTGCTGCTATGCCTATCTGAGGGGATGAACAAGGGAAATTATGCAGAAGTGAGACCTGGCTGATAACATGAATTTCCTTTTTATTCCCAAACTTTTACTACAGGATTATTCATGTTTGTTACGCTTAAGTTAATTTGTTGTTAAGATGTTTTCCTCTTAAAGATATTGAAGACAGAAGCCCACTATTTGAAAAGTCTTAAAAAACAAAGCATTTGAATCACTAGAATCCTTGCCGGCAGCCACAGCGCGCCTGGCTAAAATGCTGGTCACATCCTTATGTAAACAAACACGCATGTAAACGGCAATTTATCGAGGTCAAAAAAAGTTATCGAGTTCATTTTTATTTATCGTACGATAAGTCAATTCATTGATTATCGCGACAGGCCTAAGGCCAGTGACAATAACAACTGCAATTCAATTACAAAACTGCTGAATATAAATGTCTTCCGAAGCCATAGTGTTTTTGCCTTTATTACACCAATAATGGTTGTCAAATTCATTCTGATGGGTTCCAATGTAGTCCCTAAGATATCTGGAAATAAAGATCTGCTTTAGTAAACAACACATCTTAAAGAATATGCTCTTATAAAAATGGTCTGTTTTGTCACAACACTTTGTATGGGGGTGTATAGATACAGGCATCTGTAAGACATGGTGTGAGATTACAAGGACCACGAGATAACAATAATAATTTTCGGAGGGAGAGTGCAAAGACACTCAGCATTGATAAGCAAACTGCAAAACAGGGAAAGAAAATAAAGGACAGAATCATCAAGAATGTCAAGAGTCCGAGTGAAGATAATGGCAGGCTGAAATGTCCTCTTACCATACGGCTTTGTTAATCTCACATCTATCCTTGGAAGGTGGCTGCTAAAGGTGTGTCCTTCTTCACAGACGGCAGCTGTTGTCGGCTTCTATTATAACAATATATGCTGCAGGACAATGGCTTGAGACATTTTGATACTTTTATCAGCCGTAAATACCCTTTTAAAGGAGTTCACATTTGTAACAGCGGCCTCTCAAGCCTATATGTAGTGACAGTTGATTATGAAATGGAATTTTAAGGTGACAAAACAGAGGAATCAACACCAAATAAAAAGCGTTTTATAAAGTTACCCTGTTTTACAAGGATCTAATGATGAGAGCCCAAGTTGTTCCCATCAGTGGTTGAGGGCTGAGCAGGTGCATTGTGCATTAGTGTTCAGGCCTTTAGTAATTCTCAGCGGTCCCACTGGAGTGTGTTTAATTATAAAGCACTGGAGGGCTTTGATTGTTGAGGTAGATAGCTTGCAAGCCTCGCTACAATTCAAAGGTGTGTCTCTAATAGGTAGGAAATGCATCTTAAATTATTTGGATTTTTGGTATTTTAATACATTTTAACATAGGTCAAGTTTCAAATAGCATTAGAGCTAAATGTGCACTTTGCTGCTTAAGGGCTAGGTAAAACTTGGCTCAGGGGGTCAATGGACAAAGCGAGGCCCAATCGGACTTTCCAGATAACCTGGACTTCCCTCTTGTGTGGTTTTTATTACCATCCATTCTCCATAGTTTGCCACTTGGTTTTCACAATTCCTCTCGGGCAGTGCTTTTTCTTAGAGAGCCTGGACTAAAACATTGTCCTCCACTCGCTTTCCTGACAGACATTTTCTTGGCATAGTGGGCAAAGAGCTTTGTGGTTGGTGCCAAACTGATTTCCTCGGTGGCTGTACTTCTGGTGCTGGCGTACTGCATGGCATGTTGACTACAGCTAAAGAGACAAACTTCATTGCGTCTTTTCCTATTCATTATTACAGTACTTGTCACAGACTATGATGTGATTTCCTAAGGCCAAATGGGTTTTTGGAATGATGAGTAAAACTACTATCTTCATAAAAACATGACCAAAGCAAAAACATGTTGTACAATTGACTGAACCTTTGTCTGTGCAATAAGCTTTCGAAATTAAACTGCATAAGGCATGGTAATGGTCACAGCGGAATCGCAGTCTGGTCCTAAAATAAAGCCTATTGAGAGATGTTTGATTATCTGTGGCTAAACTGAAGGTTTGTACTTTCTATTGAGCAACATTGAAAAGCTTATGTGGAAAACTGCTCCACAATAAGTTGAATGAAGTAATTACTCAATGAAACCCAGTTGTCCATACTTGAGTATAAAACATTCTGATACCAGAGAAGTTCATAAGCATGGACAAAGTCATAACATAAACTTTAACTAACTTTACATTGCAGACACATCAGCTTTATAAATAGTATATCCCACCTCAAACAGCATCAGTTATAACCAATAATAATAATAATACATTATATTTCTATAGCGCTTTTCTTGAACCCAAAGACGCTTTACCAAGCCACCTTGGAGGGGGCACACAATGTTGTGTCTTTACCATGGGAGGTCAAAAACCTCCAAGCAGAGACCCAGAGCAAATATTCCCAACATGAAGCATGCAAAGGGTAAAGGACTTTACAATGCCTTTGTGGTTAATAACCATACATCAATTGTATATAGCGAGGAATTGGAATTGTGTAGAAAAACCCATAGTTGTACCATGTAACCAATCGGTATTTTCATTACTTTGCACCTAGCAGTAGGTCTCCTGTGTCATCTTTTTTCTTCACCTTCTATACTGCATATTACATTACATTACATTTCATTTAGCTGACGCTTTTATCCAAAGCGACTTACAATTATCAATTACAGAGACATTCTCCCTGGAGTAACTAAGTGCCTTACTCAAGGGCACACAAGTGGTGGTGTTCCTGGCGGGATTTGAACTCACAACCTTCCGATCTTCAGCCCACCTCACTATCCATTAGACCACCACTATCCCTTTATTATTGAGTATATAGAGTGATCACTCTATTCCTGATGCATTGATGCCCTTTTAACAGTCACAGGGCAAAGATCATACTCACTTACTTCACTTAAGAACCAAGCTTTTCAAAGCTCGGAAAGGTGAACATCCCCATTACAGTGCTAGTGAGAGTGGAGCTAAACAGTTCCTTTCTAAGTGGTTTCTTACATTATATTTCACAGGGTTGGATGCAGGAAACGTTATTAATGGCTGAGATGAAAACATTTATAAAAAATATATATAAATCTCAAACATTTTGAAGCCATGAAGCACTAAATCAAGTTCTTGCATACAGATATCTATGTCTGCTGAACGAGACCTTTCAATGACCTGGACATAAAATGAATTAAGGAAAAATAAGCCGACTATCACCACATTTATTTGCCCGTTTCAAAGGTCCACCAACAACAAGAACCCATATTTATGCACAGCTATTAGTCATAGCTCTGGCTATTTTAGTCTGGAGTCAAAACAAATCTTAACGCAGCTTGGTTGAGTCACATTGAGGTGCTGAAATGTCTGTCTTTTATGACGCTCTGACTGGTACATTACACATTTCTGCCTTTCACTAAAATGTGATACCTTGGTCCATATCCTGTTTTTGCATTACAAAATCAATATAAGGAAAGCATCTTCAGGGTTTGTCTGTAGTTCAAATCTCAGAACACACACAATTCTGTTTAACTGCGAAAATAGTCTGCTGAGGCCTGAGAGAATATTTACTATCGAGAGACATATGGTCTCTAATGGATAAAATAGTCTTTAGTCAGCAAGAAACACATCTTCTTTCCTCAGTGGTGTTTCAGAGCCTTTCTCCAGATCTAACTGAAGTGTCTCTTGTCCCTCTAGGTGCTACCTATTGGATGGGATCTCTAAAGGAGCCTGGCTGAACCGCTCAAGCATCATATTCGCAGGAAACGACAAGTGGTCTGTGGACCCACGTGTGTCCATTGTGTCCAGCGTTGGAGACAAACATGAGTACAGCCTTCAGATACAGAAAGTGGATGTTTCTGACGACGGCCAGTACACATGCTCCATTCAGAGTGAGCGCAACCCACGACCAAAGCTCCTCAACCTCATTGTAAAAGGTATGTATTTGTTGTGCTGAACAGGCGCTTGTCCAAGCATGAGTGTTGTTCTTCTTACGGTTTTTAGGTCACGGTTCGGTTCGGTACGTTTTCAGTACAGCAGAAAAAATTATCACAAAACATGGGGTTTTTTAATTAATATTAACCTGTGAATAATGTATTCACTCAAATAAATACAAAATATAATAAAATAAACATTACGGTGCAGCATTTCGATGAACTGAAATAATCTGTATTTGAACTGCACTGTACTAGTACCTAAGCAGCCAGTTTGACATTAGGACTTGCTTGTCATTGTATTTTCATGTTTTTTAAAAGAAAGATGTACTTGTCCACATTGCTTGCCGAAAGGGCAGATCTGCTGGCACTAAAAATGTCTCCTGCTGTGGAGAACACCCTCTCCCTAGGGACAGAGGTAGCAGATACAGCCAGGGTAGCGCTTTGCTAACATGGCAACATAAGGATGTTTGGCGTTTGTAATAGCTTTGGCTCGGTCTGAACTTTTTTGCGAGTGGTGGAGGCTTAAATGCTAGTGGGAGTTGGGTTTGCACTTCAGTCTTTTTTTCTTTTGGTACCGGTGATATTCACGTTCGGGTGATGCCTTTTCAAATGAGTGTGCAAGTTTGATGTATTGCCAGCCACGTAACCAATTTTAGTTGAACAATGCCGACAAACAGCTTTGGTTCGGTCCACCTGTCTTTGTCCGTCATCCTTGTACCAGGGTTTCCGCTAGGATTTTATCTCGCCGGTCAAATTGTCCGAACAGAATTTATTTTACCGACACATTGAAACTATACCGGTCATGTTTCAATAATAATAATAAGAATTGTGTGGCAGAGTTTTCGTTAGCAGGTAATTAGCGGACTAGGACCGGATATGCTGATGTTTAAAACTCAGTTAATGGGGCTCGTTTTTATATTGCCTCAGTTTATAATCGTAACGGATCGAAAAATTCAGATTCATTTTTCAATAAATGATTCCACAAACAACAAACAACATCATTATTACATTCAAAGAAACTACTTGTAGTAGATGAAGTACATTATTCAAAAGTTTACATCAACTTTGAATAATAACACGGGAGAAACGGAGCCTCTCTTTTCCTCTCTCCCTCCCTCTCTCTCCTGACAGCCCGTCAGTTTCTCATGCAGCGCGCTAAACAGTGGGCGGGGCTTCAGGTCAGACTCAGCAGCTGATCTGATCTCTCTCTCGCGTCGGGTTACACTTCACTCGCGTTTATGTCCATATGGATCAGACCCAGCTCTCCTGATCGGCCTATAGAGAGCACAGATCAAGCAATTAAGAGTGAATATCGGCCGATAATGATCGGCGGCCAATCGATCGGAGCATCGGACATTTTGACCGGCAGCTTTTGAATTTACCAGTTTTTATTCAATTTGACCAGCTAAAAAACGGTAATTACCGGCTAACGGAAACCCTGCCTTGTACGTAACTGCGAAACCAAAATGTTCCCAAACCGGGAGACTTCAATGATGCTGGAGGATTTTTCGAGCTCAACTTATCTGCGTTCGCCATTTCGACAGTTCCTCAAATGACTGACTAAATTTGAACCCATCCTTGTGACCAGCTCTCATAGCATGCCTCTCGTCCAATGAAATGACTTGCTCGCTCTATGACGCGTTGAACCCAATGTGAGCAATTACGACGCAGCACCTGAAATTACTTCCAAAAAGTTGTTCACGTTCTCAATATTTTACGTTTAACGTTATATTCGTTCGGTACACTTCGGTACACACGTGTACCGTTACACCCCTAGTGTATATTAATTGGTCATAAAAGATCATTTCAATTATTTTCAATCCTATTTTCCATTATCAATTAATGTTGGATTTCAGTTTTCTCCACCTACTGTACAGTATAAGTGCCATGCTCTTTGATGGGTGGGTGCAATATTTAAAGGTCACCTATATACTGTTTTTTCATCAATATATGATAGGTCTCAGATATATACAAACATGTCTCTGAAGTGTTACTTTAGATGAAAATAAAGGGGCCCACTCCCCACTGCCCCTCTGAGAGATACTTGGTTAAAAAGAACACAATGGTGCTCTAGGAGGAGATTCAGGTGATAAGGTGGGGGGGTACCTTGGTGGTTGGTTATTGGCTAATGGTTACACGAAAAATCGTTATGACATCACAAAGTGGACCAAAATCTGATCATCTCATTTTCAGACAGGGTTATATAAGGGATCAGGACAAAAAGTGAGCGAGTCTTTTTCGTGAAACTTTCAGAATCCCTTTACCAGAGGGGACACATGTTGATGTATACAAAGTGGATTTTGCACAATAGGTGACCTTTAAAACTAAAATTGCTTTTATTTGAGATTTCTATCTGACTTTACAACATATACAGTATTATCCAATAACTTGTTGTGTCACTATTTCCCTGATCATTAAGCCATCCTATAGCAAATCCGACAATGTCCTTTTGCTGTCCATTTGTTGTACCTATTGGTCACAGGTGTATTACATTACATTACATTGCATTTAGCTGACGCTTTTATCCAAAGCGACTTACAATAAGTACATTCAACCAGGAAGACACAACCTTGAAGAAAACAGAATCATATAAGGACATCAGGTATCGTAGAGGCCAAACATTTCAAGTGCTACTCAACTGGCTATAGATAAGCCAGTCCTATATTAGTATATAAGTGCCTTGTTAGTAATTCTATCGCTCGAAGTGGAGTCGAAAGAGATGAGTTTTCAGTCTGCGCCGGAAGGTGTGTAAGCTTTCTGCTGTCCTGATGTCAATGGGGAGCTCATTCCACCATTTTGGAGCCAGGATAGCAACCCACGTGTTTTTGCTGATGGGAACTTGGGTCCCCCTCGCAGCGAGGGTGCAGCGAGTCGTTTCGCTAGTCGTATGGTGTATCCCATACCATCTGTGCAGCACACATACCTGTCACTCTCTTATACTCTTCGTAAGAACAAGAGCCCAAGCTATTCTTTCTATGAAATAATAAGAAAAATGTTTCAAGGAGACATTTCTTCTTTAGAGGCAATCTGACATCTTAGGGTACATTTTGTGCCCGAGGGCTATGATACACAGAGTAAAAGTGTTTGTTTAATGACTGGAGGCAGACTATGTCACTTTAATCAAGCCTCCCTGGGTTTTGTCCCAGCAGGTTACAAATAGGATGTAAATCCTTCGACTCTTGAATGCATTTTATATAGTTATTGATAGGGATGCTCCGATCGATGCTCTCTATAAAGGCCGATCAGGAGAGCCGATCACATGACGTAAAATACATGACACTTTTCTCTGTGCGCGGCAAAACAAGCTCGCCAAAATGGCTTCACCGGTCTGGCAGTATTTTAAGGTGTCCGAAAAAGACAATGAAATAGCGGTATGCAACGTGTGTGAAGCAGAAATCCTGCAGCTCCACCCGCTGTGACGGACCGGTGAGCGGAGCGAACACACACTAAGAGGTAGACCTTACGGCCCGTCCACACAGCGGCGTGCGTTGACGCTTGCCGGCGTGCGTGTCTGACACTCGACCAAAAATCACATGAATCTCCGGCCCCTGACACACAAGCAGCGGTTTGATTGGCTAGAGCTTGTACTGGCATATGATTCGATTGGCTGACGCTTCTGCCGAGGCGTCAAAAGTTGAACATTGCTCAACTTTTGCAGCGAGCCACGCCAGCTTCCGCTGTTTAGCAGTTCGGCTAAAAGTGACGTCACCCCATTCAAAGTGAATGGGCAGAAGCATTGGAAGCTTCAACGCACGCCGCTGTGTGGACGGGCCGTAACACACTTAGTTTATCTACCTCTGGAACAAGCTAAACTAGTTATAAATATATTTATTCTTCACTGGGTCACTCATTACTGGGTTAGTGAGCTGCATGAGATACTGATGGGCTGTCAGGGGAGGGAGAGAGAGAGGGGAGAGAGGGAGAGAGGGAGAGAGGAAAAGAGAAAAAGTCTCCCGTGTAATTATCCAAAGTTAATGTAAACTTGAATAATGTACTTCATTTGATGTAATAATTATGTTGGTTGTTGTTTGTGGAAGCGCATCATGTATTGAAAAATTATCTGAACTTTTCGATCCGTTACTATTATAAACTGAAGCGATATAAAAATGAGCCCCATCAAACTGAGTTTTAAACATCATTTAAATGGAAGATCCCCATAGCCCCCCGCCCACCCTATGATCGGATCAGCGATCGGTATCGGTCGATACTGATTCCGGTGATCGGCCCCAAAAACCCTTATCGAAGCATCCCTAGTTATTGATATGCTCTGTGTCATTGGATTGGTAAGCAGGTGTTAAAGCTTTGAATTTCAGCCTTTAACATAATAAAAGTCCCATTAAGCTCTTTAGAGGCTGTCCAATTGGGGCTTCATCTTCTGGCTGTCTGCTTCTAACAAGGTCAATAGGTGTGTTTGTGTTTTATGGGACATTAAGAAGGTTGTTGTGGGCACAGGGAGCTAATTGACGACAACATCCTAATTGTTACTTGGCGGAGTAATAGGGTGGTGGCTTAGTTTGTGTGCTGATACCTCAGACTGTGGATTAGCTGCGAGAAAACAGCCTCGCTTCAAATCCATCTTCCCAGGGCCATGTTGTGTTCCTTTGGTAAGCTGAATCAAAGATGTACAGTGTGCACGGTCCACTTGGCTCTGCCTTGGTTAAATAGAAATATTGTCATCAGAAAACATCTCAAAAGGAGGTTTCTTTTTTTAACTTAAACATTTCTTCCACAAAATAATGTACCTTGATTCATTGTACACAGTTAACACCTTAGTTGTATCCCTAAGTACATATTAGATGTATAACAAGTGCATAGCAAATATGTCTTACTCTACTTAAGCCATAGTTAGAATTTCAAGGGAACATATTGTTAAAATATGCATACTCTCACACCGGCAGCATCGTATTAATAGAAGAGTTAAGGGTCATACACACTGTTTGTAGTGTGAGCTCTGATATGTGAAATGTGTAAGAGGAAGCGCTCTCCAGCTGGTATTGCTGTAACGGCATATGGAGTAAGATTAGCAAAGTGCCCGAGTACAAAAACACTATGTTGTGAAAAAGAAGAAAAAAAGTCACGTAAATTCACAAACAACATGTTTGACAATGTTTTGGTAAACTGTCATCCTGTGAGAATTCAGATTTCACCGGGGATGAACAGAAGAGTCAACGAATGTATCATTTACCTTGTCAAGTGTTCATTAGGAAAACATCAACAAATAGCCCATATGAGCAATAACCAGAAAGCAGTGTACCCTCTGCTCATTTTATTATTCCATATTTTATAACCTGATAGCTTTCATATGTCAACATCCATCTTCTTGCACTATAACCGTGAGTGGGGTAGTGCTGTGGTTTAGTGGATGGTTTAAATGCCCTAAGTGTCTCACTGTGTTTGTTTATATGGTTGGCTATTAAACTGGCAGCAATGTGCCTGATAATAAGATTGCAACAAACCTCACTCGCCTTACTTACAGTACTGCTTGTTGATAGACACACATTAACTGGTTGCCTAAAACATATATGCATGCTCTTTCAGCCCCTTGTCAACTTGTCAGAGCACCAAGGCCTTTGCAGTAACAGTGAATGTCTTATAGCTGAAAGGTCACAGGGGCAATGGCTTCCACTGCCAATGTGTCTATCAACAGTCTTATGTCTTGTTAGGGTTTCCTCAAGCAAGCTAACCTCCTTGCGTACAAAGGCCCTCCATCCAACTTTAACTGATCCATCAAGCTCATTCAGATGTGTTAGTAACCGCTGTCACATCCCTCTCTACATGTGCTTTGCAATACATGCATTTGAATGTGAAGGCAATGGCACAGTTTTACTTTGAATTAGTGTCATTTGAGGTTAGCCAAGGTAAACTGTAGTTTTTCTTGTTGTTGTTGTTGGAAAGCTTTTATCACATAAGAAAAAGGAAAAAAAGAAAACATCTACCAAGGAGAATGTCTTTTGAATAACAGATCACTGGTATCATATCTGCACTTGGCAACACAAGATACTATTAGTATAGTGTCTAAGGATCAGGAGAAATACAGTCATATCAGTGCAGGGCCAGATGTTAGTTGCTGAGTGTTTATCATGAATTGCCCTAAGATGATAAAACCGAGTTGAGTTGTTATGACGAGAAACTCCAATGATTGGTTAGTCTATAAGCTTTTTTATTCTCCATCATTTCAAGTTGCTTGTTTCCTGTACCCTATTGTGTCAATTGTAACTGATTGTTTATCCCTCTAAACAGTGGAATTATTTCCCCATGTATAGTCCAGAGTTAATGGACCTGGAGTGGCTGAGTACAAATTAATGCCATTCACACCGAAGGTTAGCAGAGCTGCCTTGGCTAACACAAACAGTCACTTTACCTCTTCTTCAGACCACACTGTGCTTCTAAATATACATGTGATGAACCATAGGCAGCTGCTTGGCATGCAGTAATGGTCACTACAGGACCATCATGTTTTGTAGATGTTTCCTTTCTGAAGTACATTCTGTAATGGGAATCTTACCAGGGGTGTTTTGGTCATGGCAGCTCCTCACCACTGGCCATATGGCCACAATCAAACTGACGCTAATGTGCCAGCTGTCGGCTTTATAATACGTTTTGCAGTGCCCAGAATTCCTGATGGATGTGACCTAGTGGCTAAGATTTGGCAACGGCTTGACCTCAAAATACCAATTGGTGCCCTACAGTTCACAATTTTAAAATGTTGCTAGTTTCAGTCATTTATATTAATTTTTCCACAAAAAACAAATGTTGTTAATTAAAGCTTAGAAATGGCAAAATGACCAACAGCTTTTTGTATAGCTTCATAACACATTTGCAACATAGAGTCTTGAAACAAATCAACAATAACACAAACATGTTTAAACAGTTGACAACACAAAAATAGATGTTTTCACTGAGATGCTGATTGGACAACACACAGAAAAAATACTTTAAACATAGAGTTCCACAAATATGCTTTGTACTTGTTACTTTTACTGTTAGCAGCTTTTAACAAAGCTTGATGGTGTTATGATTGTGTTATCCAAAGCTGTTACTGTGAAGTCATCTGGCTAATCAGTGGCCCGCCATTACAGAGCTGTGTATCAGACTGAGAGCTGCAGGCAGGAAGTGGAAAAACAGATGACTCACTCCAGCTGATCAAGGCCTATGGTCACGTCTCCAACAGGCTCTCAAGGTAGTACAAATTGGTTCATTACATTGCCAGGCACTCTGCAATTTCTCTATTCATGGAAGCGGCATACAAACATACGTGTGCTGTTATGGCGCCTCTAAACATCACACCTTATTGTACTTTTGTTTATTTTCTTTGTCAAAACTCCATGTGTTGTGAATCATTACCTGTCACTGTGCAACACTTGTGTACACTTTCCTAAGCCCACTCATGGAGGACAGAGGGATTTCTTTCCAGATGAGATGTAACAGGGGAGCAGCTCTGTCATGTTGCAGAGGCTTCTGGGAGCATGTTGTTTTGTATCTGCCGAAGGGGAAGCGAAGAGAACAAGCCAGACACTTTAATCTGGGCTTCTCAGTCCAAGCATACAATATGTATTAATGCTGCAACACGAATGTTACAGTTGAAGTGAAAGGATTTTATGGCTCTGGATTTTTTGCTTTGCTTGACAGTGCACCATGCAGAGTAACACAGAAAACGGGAGCATGCAGGGATTACAGTATATTCAGGGAAATATGCAATGGTCTCAACCCATTTCCGTTGCATGGTAGGGTCCTTGACCAGCTCATCCCCCGAACAATTATGCTTATCTGGAATGTATATCTATGTCAGCAGTACTAGTTAGTTGAGTTTGGTCATGTTATTGCAGCTTTGCTAACGCTTTTATTTTCCAGTTTTTGGGGCGAGGTCGAAATTGAAGAATGCTAAAGTACAAGTGTGGAAGCTGGAGAAATATAATGTGTCGCTTCATGAATCCTTTAAATCATACATTACATTTATGATCAGTGATTATGATGAGTTAGTGATGTTGGGAACCCACTAAAAGTTATAATTGTTAAAGTCACAATTGTTGAAGTGTCTTTCCAACATTTTCCATTGGAGCCAGAAAAACATTTCTTTACATTAACATCCCATGGGGGTTCCCCCTACTTGAATATTACAACAGTTTAACAGCAACAGGGATTTCTCGTTATTGTCACACATCTTAACACATGAATCACATGCTGCTGCATTCTAGTAGGAGGTTAGATATGGCAGTGCCTGCTCACTCATCTAGAAGAAACATTTGATCTCTGCATTACATGTATGCCCTCAGAGACCTTGTGTCACCTCCACAAATGTAACGTTTGCCTCATGCTTCCCACTCACATTGCTTCATTGCCATTAAACAGCACCCATGAGAAGTGAGGACATGTTGGAGTTCCGACAAATCAGAAGCTCTATATGATGGTGGTGAAAAATAAATCAATATAGTACAGGTGAGAGTAATGACACACCAGTGGATAAGGTGAAACATATGAGAATAGTAATGCTCTGTGCAGTGATGAAAAAACAGGGTTGGAAAGTGTGGCTGCAGCATCACACCAATCATCCGGGCAGTGGAAATATGACACACCTTGAGATCCTCCAGTGCCTAAATGGGTCTCTCACATAATCTCAGCCAAAAGCAATAACCATCATGTAATCATCAGGGCCATCGGTGTCCGCTGTATTACTAAAAGGGTCCATGTTTTTCGCCAGGTACATTTGGCAAAGGTAACTGCTGAGCAGTTAAATCCTTCCTTTAAATACTTGACTTAACAAGATTAAACTAAGTGGGCTCTGCCTTGTGGCCGTGCACTGATTACGGAGTAAAACTGCGATATCAGTGACATCACCGACAGCCCTCTGAACTATGATCATCGTCAACCCTTGGTCCTAACCAGCTATTTGCTTCTTGTTTTACTGCTCTACTCTACTGCCGGTCTTCATCTGCATATCCTCATCTCCACCATAGATGCGCTGACCTATTTACAGTCTACCCTGACCACTATCTGATGTAGGATACAGAGGAATGAGAGATTGCTATCAGGCCCAACCCGCCCTTCTACCCATCACATGACTTTCTCCATCTCAGCCGGTATTCTTCTTCCCCCCTCTCTGTTAATTAAGATTGTAGATGTGATAATGTGTTAAATATGCACAGCACCTCTCATCTAAGAATATCTTATCACAGTGAGGGGGGAGCACACTTCCCTTCAGCAGTTACTGCTTACATGGGCAGAGGTAATGTGTATCAAGCTTCCATCTCGGAAAGCTTAAAACTATAGGCAGAGGTTTGAACTTAAAATGTAACTCTCTGTGAAACTGTAGTCTGAATCGTCTTTTTATAATAACAAAGTGCCTGTGCCCCGCATGCATCTGCTACCAAACTACTACAGGATCATGCTCTATTGAAATGAAGTGCTGTTTATCTTAAAATGATTTTATGTAAGGCTTTACAGATGCCACTGTGTGATGAAGTACTTTGTAGGGTTAATATTTTCAAAAATGTGAGGAATAATCCTGTATGTGATGAAAATGCTTTAGACATTAATATGGATCAGAGCGGATCCACTGTAAAAACTCATCGCCCACGCCCATTGAGTGAGTCGGTACAGGAGTGTTTCTCAGCAAGTAGTAAAATGGAGGGTTAAACCTCCAGGTCGTCGCTCCTCTCTTTGATGTCAGGATGGAGATAGAGTATAATTACACAGCACGGTATAATAAGGCCCAACAAATTGCAGTTTATTCTTAATATGCCATGATTCTGCCACTCTCATTAATTGCTGGGTGCATTTTTAATATTCATTTTCTCATGACCTCAGTCCAAAAATACAGTCCTGTCAACTACACTTAACACAGCCCTCTGAATTAATCCAGAGAATGAACACATTCTCCATGACATTTCTACATCATTTAATACCGCTTTGCTGCGGATTCCTCCTGAGTATTAGCTATATCAATACTATAAAGTTAAGCATAATTGCAACCTAGCTCTACCTTCCTCTTTATTCAATTAAAAATAGAGTGCACCTTGTGAACATATCGGTTAAACTATTTCCCATTTAAACCCGCTGTCAAGCAGTTTCAACAGTTTAATGTTAAACCCTCTATATTTTATGAAAACTACATTTTGTCAATACTCTGCTATTCATCTAAATATGAAATTGAATGCTATTAGACTTGCAATTTTTTACAATAGCCTATAAGTGTTCTAAAAAATGAACACCTGAAGAATTCATTCTCTAAATGTGCAGCCATTTCAGGAAACGTGGGCCACCCACAGGTCTTAACAAAGACATTAATGTAGCTCACTGAGTAATAGCTTTCTCCAAAAGGCTTACATGTACATCAAAATGTCTCTCATAGAATAATGAGCAGTTGAGAGAGGATTACATGTGTCAAAGTCCTTTGATAAAACTTTCATTTTCCAGGGTGTCAAAACGTAGTCTTTTGTCCATCAACCAAATACATACCAAAAACTAAATGTTCGACCTCTATTAGACACTCAATAGATGTGTGGCTACGTACAGTTCATTATTGGCTTGTTTTCATTTATGAAACTCTAGCAGCACGTGAAATGCAGCAGGTCTGATCAGTTTCATCAAATTATCGATTTAAAAAAATGGTTTTCTAATGTTATCATAGGAACTACCCAATGGAAGATTTTACTCCCTCAGTTTTCGGTGCAGTTTTGTGGAAATGTGTTAATTTTGTGACGCAGGACCATCCAGAGGGCTTTCTGTTTGCTGAGCTGTCGTTGTCACGTTTGACTGTGATTTGCACAGCTGTTTCACTGCTATTTAATAATCTGCACACCTGCTGATCTTTATTCTCCGTCACCGTATTGCCTCTCTCGCATGACATATGCTTTAGTGATGATTGGATCTTCAAGGCTTACATTTTTGTAATGAATTTCAACCGGATTACGCAAACGAAATATTATATTTCTCATTTGGAAAATAAAAAGAGCTTGAGCATCCCGCCAGTTCACTCCAGCAGCACTACACCTTTGCTCATTAGATAACACCAGGGATATGTTAAAATGGTTGTACGTGACAATTACATGCAGTTGAATGTTTGCCCAAATGTTATTGTATGGTCTTGTCTTATTTAATGAGATATGTATAATAACCCTTGATTTATAAAGATTTACTGTTTTATTTGTAACAATTAGATTGTTGTAATCGAAATAGAAACACCCTCACTGTGACATCCCTGTAGTTATCTTATGCACTATGGGTTATAAGTGCTATGAGGAGAGGATAGTCAATTGGTGTTGCTATTCCCAGCTTGAATTATTGTGTATCAAGAGTCTTGGGGGATATAATACTGCATTAAAACAATGCAGCCTGCCATTAATATTGCAGGGAAAGTGTAGAGAGAATAGGACTGTGTCTAAAGGAACAGATTTGCCATTATGGCCCCTTGACATTTAGTTAGCCACTAATCATTGTCATTTGGGTGTGTGTGTGTCTGTGATTGTGTGTGTGTGTCTGGTTGTGAATCCCTATCTTAGCCCCTGTAAATCTCTTTCCACTATAATGTGTTTGCATATGCATGTGTGCTTCTTCATGCACGTGTGGGTCGGTGAATGTGTGTTTGTGCACTCGCACTAATGTGAGTCCTCATCACGGAAATGGCTGATATTAGCCACGGTTAATTAAAATGAGTAAGGACAAAGGTCAGCCACTCAGCTCTCACGTCTCTCTTCTCTAGAGAGGGAATAGATACAACACGAGTGGAGAGTAACTAAGGCATTGTTGGGGCACTTGGAATGGTCTATATGGGTAACACAGCTTAACAAGGTAGAAAGTTGCAGTGTCATTTAAAACCACCTTTCCTTGAACCAGCATCGCTCAAAATGACCGTTTCTCTTCCTTTTTAAATTCAGAGTTTCCCATTATGAAAACCTTGATTGCTCTCTGTGTGATGGTTTTCGACCTACTTTACTCACAGTGAATAGCAGGCTGATTTCTTTTTTGTTGCGCTTTTCACTTTGAAATGCAGGTTTACAATTATACAAAAACATGAGCTTCAGATTATTTTAATGGGGTTGTACCAAAGCAAAAACATATAATAGTTCCCTGAGTATTGTTCTTGCACTCAGTAAAGTATATCAAGGCTAAATGTACCTATTTTGTCACTCACTGTTTCTAACAGTTCATTGGAAACTAGATTGGATTTTTTGACTATTTTTTGTCCTTTATTTTTGTTTAAACAATTAAAGGTGGGGTAGGTAAGTTTGAGAAACCGGCTCGAGATACACTTTTTGTTATATTCCATGGAATGCTCTTAACATCCCGATAGCAATTAATATCTTAAGTGCTTTGACAAAAAATCCATAAAGAAATGTCATCTGTGGAAGCCGTAGTACTGTAAACCGCACGACCAATCATCTGAGCCGGCCCGGCTAAAATAACTGGATGGCCTACCTGCCTGTCAGCCTTCACCTGTGCACAAACTTATCTCGTGCCCTCATTGGTCATGTGCGCGTTCGTGTGTGTTGGAGGAGGGGCTCTGTAAGGAAGTGGCAGATTTTTCCCGGCTGTGTATTTTCAAATTCTAGTGCACTCGAGCCCCACCTTTAAGCAGTCAGTCAATCAAAGATTAACATTAAAACAATGCTTAGTTGGACATGGACAAAAGCTCTCCCTTGCCCTTCTTCTTTTGTAAATGGCAATGTGTTATGTTAAGAAATTGTAATAAACTGTATTTACTTTCTGAGACTATTTTTATTAGATTCTGTGAGAAGTGAGCCTCTCTGGAAATGCCAGCCAACCCCAACAGGTGTGAGAGCAATCTTAAACTTTCTTGTGCTTAACAGTTGGTTCTCAGTAAATCACAACAGAGACATGAGTTCTCTAACTTCGATGTGGATCCGTTCACAGTCCTCTGGTGCTTATCAACCTTCATCAATATTGGGGTAGCTGTGGAAGGGATTTGCTGGAGATGATACATTGGCAGGCATCTCAGGGATACACTGGCCTTAATTGGCCAGATAAATATCACAGGCTGTGCTCCCTGGCCCTTCAGCACTGTTGCATACATCACCCTGAATGTGGACTGGCCACCAGCAGTGGGGTGCCGTTTGCCTGTCTCATCCCTGAAATTCATCTGGTGTCCAAAGTGCAATTACGGAGCAGCGAGAGGTCTCTTCCATTAGTCTGCTTCCTTTACTCGGAGCCGTATTAGGGTCCAGTTGCAGAAGAGCTCCCACTTTACTCCAGAATCCAGTGGTCAGCTTTAATTATAGGCCGATGTATTATCAAACACAGGCTAATCAGAGACACTTTCCTATTTACAGTGATCACTGATGTGCTCTATAAACATCATTATTCAAACAATCAGTGCTCTAGAGTTACACAGTAAACAAACAGCAATAACTGACATCTGTATTCCACATTGTACAAGCTCAGGGTTTTTCATAATGAGCAATTTATTGAATAGTCATGACTTTGGCCTTTCCAACGCCCTCAGTGGGTACAAATCACCTACGTGTTGTTTAGTCCAAATCTTCTGCTAGCAGCCCCACGGGGCGGATTGTAACGAAAAGCGGTCGATACCGGGTACCATCCGAGAATGTGGCAGCTGACACACACAAACAACAAAACACACACTATATGCACACACCTTCAGTGTTTGTGGATGTGCACAAACCACACACATGCACCGAGACTCACACACACACTGAGAATAATCACTAATCCTTTCCAGCACTTGAAACCTTAAATTGTTTGGCAGCCACTGCTATTTATCTTGGACTTATATGACTCACCAATGAGAGAAATATATCAGGACAGAGAGAGGAAGAAGGTTAGAAAAACAAATGAGTGAATGTGTTTATATCCTTTTACCATTAAACTTTGCCCACCGACTATTCACTGAAAGATTCAGGCTTCCTATCTACCTAATGACAAAAACCATAAATAGTCATTAATATTTCAAGGTAATAACATCATGTTATTGAAAATTGGATTAAAAAAAAAAAAAAAGGACAGGGTAGAGAGTTTAATCCAGATCCAGATCCAGGACATTGCAGATTGCTCCGATGATAATAAGACCTCGAGAAAAGCCCAAACTTGCATATTTTAAAAGACCATTACGTAACTATCATAGGCACTTTGAGATATATGACAGTTGTTGTTTTTTTGCGCAAAAAAGTTTTCCACATCTCTAAGAATACATTTCCCAAAAGCACAAAGAGAGTTTCAATGAAACGGCATTCAAAAATATGCTTGATCTGATGGGTTTGGATCGACAGTGTTTTTTCAATCTTGAATCCGGACCCTGAATATTGATGAAAATTGTGACCGCAGAGTGTCACTAAAAGCCTTTTGTCTGTCATAACTTATCACATAGTCGAAGTATGACAAACTGATGAGCGGAGAGCCAGTAAAGAACGGAACCAACCGTCCGCTGAGCCACGCTCCGTCCCTTTAACGGGATGAAGTGTGTGTCTGTTCGCTGCCAACTGCTCTCCCCATTAATCATGACCCAGGTTCTAAAGTTTGAACTTTGACCTTTAGCGCTGCATCAAGGCTCGACAGATGGAGACAGAGCTTTGTGCCCTCACATCAAATCATCCATTTCAAACACACACACTCACACACACTCACACAAAAACATGGGCTGAGAGTTGAGATGCACAGAGCATCACCCATAGCAATGGTCGCTTGGTCACCAAATGATATTTCATTGTTGGAAAGCAGCTTGCCCTCTAACAGGCTCAGTGTTTCATTTCGACAATAAAGCATTTCAAATGAGGCGTGTGCGGGGCTGCGCCTATCAAAGACACTTTGTAGCCACGCAGCTAATTGAAAAACCAGTGATCATCCTTGAAAGTGAAAACAAAGTGGCCCATGCTGCGGAATTTTGTTTATCATAAGCAAGATGCTGAGGCTGAAAGACACTGATTAGCATGAATAAATTAGAAACTATTTCAATAAGCGGGTGATAGCTTATCTTTGAATTACATGCCCAGTGCAGCTCTCCCATTGAAGATTAATTGCCTCTCACAAGGTATTTCCAAAAGTTCATTTTCACCAATTGATTTCCCCCTAATTCATGAATTCCCCAGAAGTGCATGAAATTGGTAACAAGCTCTCCGCTTTCTGCATCGTTAACTTCATTGGCAATTACTCATCATATGTATCGGATGTGACATTTGCGGAAGCATGTTATTTTTGCACCATTAGGTCATGACAGGAATATTATCATAAACTAATGGTTAATTACAAGTTGAACAAAAATGGTCTTCATAGTTTTCTCAGATTGTTCTCGTAAAGAGAAAAAGCATGTTTCTAACATGTTTAACAGTGAACATTTTTATTATTTGTTATCATTCAGCCTGATCACCCACTTAACATTAGCTGTTAGTTTTGACTAAGTAATCTGATTGGACCAGAAACATTCCATTAGAATGTTGTACTATCAGTTCAACGGCATCACAACTTTTAAATAGGTGTCCATTTGCTCAACAGGTGTACTTATCACTGTTGTAATTGTTCTTAGATTCTAACAAAGTTTAACACGCACATATTAACACAGAAAACGTTTAAATTAAACATGATTTGATATCAGAAAGTGAAGTGGGGAAGAAAGGAATAATTTAGTACAAACTTCCAGGCCGATTTAAAGAGACAGTTTTAAATAAAGCATGAAGAACCCTTGTTTTTATGCACTGTAATACTATGTTGTGCTGTAATACTGAATAGCATGTCTGTTATTATCTACTGCACTGCCACTTACCAATGTGCATGTTAATAAGATATAATTACTTGCAGACTATTATTCTAACCAATATATACACAAAAACAATGAAGACAACTGAAAACAATGACTGTTCAAACAAATAACCATGGACTTGAACATAGCAAAAACGTTCTCTGTCAATTTGAAGACTTGAGGTGGAATTGTCCAAAGTATTTTTTTTTTTTTTTTTTTAAACCTATCATCGGGGTCATTTCTTTCATTTTCATCTTAGAAATGCTGTCTTGAAGCAAAAGAATAGGGCCACTATAATAAACCAAGAGCAGAATATAACTTCAGGGTTACTAAAGTAATGGGCCAAGATTATACCGTAAGAATGTGTGCCAGGTACATTAATAGTGATACAGTGATATATGGGCTTAGGGAGGGCAGCAATAAAAATAACAAATAGGTCACACCTACAAATGTAAAGCTACTCGGAGGAATCCCATGTTAAAAAAAAAACTACACTAGCTATATACAAGACAAAATTGTATATCAAATACACAAATCTCTGGAAGTTCAAGCTAATACAGAGTATATCATCGTACTGTACTGCACTATAAAACACTATCAACAGAGCCTCAGGCGGATTCCTGCAGGACATTAATAGGGTAAATCACTTGATTCATCATACATAATGATACCATTATGGAATAATGTTCATCAGCTAATGTGCACTTGCTGCGAATCTATTTGTGTCTTTAGTCGTATGCTACAACTTTCCACATCTCAATTTTTAACCTACCCAACATCTTAGCCACAAGGAGATCTTAGAATATGAACAGATGCCAAAACTAGACAAGCAATAAGGGCTAATGAGGTTTTATGTCTTGGCCCTGCTATTCCAGCACTTAGTCCTCCTCCTCTATTGCTTCTGGGCTCAAATAAATGGAAAGAAAAATAAAAACATCCTTTTTCTGAGAACATTTTTATTGCTTTTTATTATTGGCGTACGGTTGTGTGTGTTTTTCTGTGGAAATGATAGAGATTGATATGTTTAATAACAACATGAGAGAGCAGCAGGCGATATTGGAGATAAAGAGAGAATGACTTTCAAAGTTTACAGGCTGGAAGTCAAGTACTGTATGTTTTTTTATTTTAATGCAGACACAGCAGGCATATAGGCATGAGTCCATGCATTTACTTACACAAAACACACACCAAGTCAACCTTTTTCTTCAAGATCACATATTTATACATACATTGTAAATCAACTAGCTGAGAGTTATGGCTATAGCATTATGACGCCTGCCATCTTTATTATGAAAAATACGAATTGATAAATTGGAGGGAGAAGATTTTCCCAGTCACTGAGGTTATGTGTGTTGTCATGTGCAGTGATAAAACTTGCCAAAAGTGAGAGATTTCTCTTTGTACTCGGATAAACTTTTTCCAAAGTTAAGTACTACAAATGATCAGTGCCTGATGTATGACACTGTAAATGGAGGTAATCCCTTTGAGTAATATAATCTGTCACTGTTTATGCTTAGTTTCCGTGTCTGACACCTAATTACCGGGATGGAAGTCTGTTCTTTCTTGCTGCCTGCAGTGAGGAAAGGGAATTGAAAACCTTTAGGAATAGCTGTGTGCAAACTGTCTCATTACTGAGGTGTATATTACGCCCTGCAAACACACATATTTTACAGGTATATTATTATGCATCTGTATCAATGTCATCTCAAACAACCGGTGGTTTGTGGAAGCTTTGGTGTTAGTAAGCTTAGAATTGCAAGGAGCTTTTCAAAGATCCCCTCAGGATTTGTTCAGTGTATCAAGCAAAGCGGTAAAGAAAAACTCAAATCTGCCCCTAATCCAATTTTAAAGTGCTGCATGTCGTTGATTAAGGATGATCAGGCCTCAGATCAGTAAGCATCTGCATTTTAATGAGACCATTCCATCGTATTGTGTTTGGACAAGAAATATGCCCAGGGCAGTTACAGCACCTTTTCCATATCCACCACTTCTGCGGTGTGTGTGTGTGGGATGATGGTGGACAAATTAAGCATTTGAATTACAGAAAATGAAGCAGGCATTTCTCCTCTCCTTTTATCTCTCCCTCCCTATCAGCTCTCCCTGACTCTACCTCCCCAAAGCCAATACTACCATCCATTACCACAAGTGGCCTGACTTCCCCTCTGTGCTCTAATTGGAAAGCTGGATGGCAGTAGGTTTACCCAGTAATGGGGTCCTGCAATTTGGTAGCAGTAGTCATCCTGGAGAGACCTGTCTCAATTCATAGAAGAACACAGTTGTGTGCATCCCACTTTGTAGCTCAAGAATAAAAACCCCTGCATTTCAATACTGCAGCTCTAAGCCTTTCCGTAATTCAAGGTGGCGTCATTAGAGGCTTATTTATTCACCGGAGGCGTCTGCCAGGAGGGAGATGATGCCGCCCAGATCAGCTGTGGCAGTTCACTCTCAGCACCTCCCGCAGAGCTGGAGAAGGGGAAATTACAGAGGAATGGGAAAACATGACAATCATAGCATAGTTACTGAATTAGCACCAAAAGAAAACAACCAGCCGTGTGTAGGTATTGAGGGATGAGTTATAATACGTTGTTCAAAGGGCAACACAGTCACGACAGTCTGCGATGTTCCAAGAGGAGGAGGAGGTGTAAAAGGGATACTATAGGGCACTCAGTGAGATGCACACTAGGTAAAAAATGATGGTAATGGACTTTGTAGGCTTTCAGGGTAATGTGGTAACCAAGAAATTGTCTAAAAGGCTTTTTACAGCAAGGATGAACATCCATGTAAATAATTTGCACCTCAGACATACCCGCAATCTTTCTCTAGCCTAATCTAACCAGAGGTTGTCTTTAGTCACAAACGGCAACCGAAGACGGAACTGTTTGGCAAAACACTCAACCTGATTATTAGAAAAAAAAATCTGGATTTGGGACAAGGAAAGCTTGAGATTTTGGAAAATGTGCTTATTTGCTTTCTGGCAAAGATAAATACCAATACCATATATTTCCTATGAATAATTTATTTGGTGCAAAAAATCTAAAACTGACGTAATACGAACAGGATATGTGCCCCACATTTTTTTTTTTGCTAGAGGCAATCATTTTCTGGAGTCTTTGATGGTTGCATAGCAACTGTTCAGAAAAAATACATAGCCCAGCTTATAACCCCTCGTAAAGCAGTTAATTAACATTTCAGTTTGTTTTTTAAATGAGATACGACGCGTTTTTTGATGAGTTTAAGAGGTGCTGGTAGGCAAATGTTGTATGTGATAAAAAGAGCTAAATAAATAAATAGCTGTCTTTTCCTGGTATTTTTAATATTCATTTGTAGCTTTGCTTCCTTAGCTTTAGTCGGTGTCATTGTAACATCATTGCAGTGCTTTTACGGCAATGATACTTGTACTTTGAGGTCCATGACTTAAATTACGTTTTTTTGTACTTGCTCCACTTAAACTGTATTATATTAAAGTATGCCAAGGTAAGGTAGGTTTCACTATGCTGCTTTCTAAGGAACTACACTGGCCTTCACTAAATTATTCCACGGTATCATTTCAGCTCAAAGAGGAACATTGTAATTGTTGACACTACCTGTAGACTCGATTCAATTCATGAAATGCAGGTGGATCTTTTTCTCTTTTTCGGTGTGAAATGCAAAGAAAAGGCAGGAAATTATCTGAGTCAGTGTGACCAAAGGTTGAATTATGTAATGTTGTATGCACATGTTATGCATACTTGCTCTGAGTTTCTGCATCACACTCTTGTTAAACAGCTATAGTGCTGTCAAGTGAGGTAAAGGTAAAGCTACCTCAAGTCCCATTCACTGTCATAGTCCTACAATGTTAAGACTGATTCCTGATAGACTTTTAACATGGCAATTGATGATATTATGTAAACTGTTCTGATCAAACACCACTCACACAAATGTATGCACATTCATATGAATAAGCCAAGTGTGTCATCAACAATCGTAAAAAACAATAATTGCCAAATAATAAGTTTCACCATTAAGAACCAACACTTAAAAGTTGACAAACCATTTTATTTCTGCAGTCACTCGGTCACCAAATGTTGTCCTTAGTCAGTGTGGTTTTTAAAATACATTTAGGTTGCTAATGTGCAATGTATGTGTATATATATATATATATATATATATATATATATATATATATATATATATATATATATATATATATATATATATATATATATATATATATATATATATATATATATATTCTGTGAATAACCGTGCAATAGGGCTACTACATCTTCAGAACTGTTACAGGCTGTGTATTTTTGTATTTTGTAAATTGTGTAATTCTTTTTTTTAATTTAAAAACATTTTTTTATCTTTAATATTTGTTTCTGTTTTTTATGCATACTTCTTGTTAAACTTCTTGGAACAAATGTACATTTCCCCTCTGTGGGACGAATAAAGGTATTCTGTTTCTGATTCTAACTGGAAACCCACTTTTAGCCCTCAATATCAACTGTCCATCCTTTGGCCCCTCAGCAACAGTGCTTGCATTGTCTCAGCACTGTTACCTAGCAACGAGACTCACTATACGATCGTGTTTAGGATGGGGTTTATTTAATGAGGGACAACAGATGGCAGAATCATATTTTGTTTATGCATTAACTGTGTCCGAAGTCCCTCTATCACTCATTCACTGTTCTCTAGATAATACAACATGTGTCATACTTAACAGTGAGCAGTACATTGAGATTAAGGACACTGGCAAAAAGAAAATAACCTGTACTTGATTTTGTTTCCATTTTTGTATTTTCTAAAAGTTCACGCAAACTTAAACATATGTTTGCGGTTACTAAAATAAAAATGCAAATAGTCAATCTTTTTAAAACTGTTGTCTTGCTTCATACTTAAAGATACTCAAGTACAATAGTTTTTGGAAGACATGAAACAAAATCTTGGATTAGTGTCTGGGGAAGTATATGCTGTTCTTCACAGATATTCCCATTTGTCTATAGTTTGACTGATTTCTATTGATCTTGTATTCTCTTTATTACTTTGTGTTATGTTCTGCTGCAGCAAACATTATTATGTAGTAAAGCACTTCTACAGTAGCTTTGAGCTGAAAGACTGAGGGCTCCTCATCCTAACCTTAGAAAACCTCTCGGTCCCCTGCCAGGGAGAGATAGGATCAGTAGACAACCCCAACATTTTCAATTTTGTGCTATCAGACACTGAGGAGATGTGTCAACAGTGGGGTCCTACAGCAAGTAAACACAGGAGTCTGACAAGCAATAACCTAGATTCAACATCGCCTCCGGTCCTCCCATTGAAGGTCCGCTTTCATCTCATTTAGATCGAGATCTGTGGATCAGAGATGACGCCTATCCCCCCGAAACACAAAAAACTCCAGTGATGAGAATGTTCTCATGGGCAGTCCCTCATAACTTTGAGCATTTTGCCGGTTTGCGGCTCGGTCAACACTCGCTGGGGTTATACCATCTGTAAATCAGAGATGTTTTTTTCCTTGCACCATATAGCTTCCAGTTATATGAGTAATGATTGTTTTAACGAGGCACCATCTTGTGTTTGACAGTTAGCTATTATCTCTTAATATATTATTAGTGCTGCTCATACAATCAATGTATTCAGAGTCTTTATGGGCTTTATGTTGAGTAGCAGTGGTAAGGTAGGGGGTCCAGGCCACAAATCAGTATTTTTAGTACAGTTAAAATGTTAATTTATTCACTCAGCCACATCCTCTGTATTGTTGCCCATAATAGAGTGAAGAGGAGGGTGGCTGCAGCTAAACTGGACAGAGTTCAATGACAAAATAATACTGTGACATCAAAAAGTGTTGGCAGGTCGAAAGAAGAACTCGTGAATTTGTTGAATCAACTTTTCTTTTGTTAGTTTTTTTTAGCATCAGGAGGGATCAGAGGGTTGAATAGTTTGAAGCCCCAGACGACTGAGAAGCCATTACTGTATGGCACAGTCCACTGCAGAAAAGCTCCCTCTGAGATTCAAATCTTGCAGATTAAAATAGTGTCTCATAAGCCTGTGTATATGTGTGTGTGCAACTGTGCAAGCGTGTTTGTGTGTGTGTGCATGTGTGTGTGTGTGTGCGTGTGTGTGTGTGTGTCAGGATTTGTTCTCAGTTGGTTGTGTTGAAATGCCTTTGTGGGTGGCTGCATGTGTTTTCAGCAGCCTAAATACCGAAGCTTTTAACATCAAAGCACCGTTAAGTGCAAAGAACTTTGCCAATTATGACTTTAAGTGATGTCCAAAGACTGTTGATGAGCTGCACTCGCTCAAAAAAGACAAAGCTTCCAAACCACCTTAACTGTATTCTAGTTCCAGACCAATGAATCACTGCCCTCGTCTCATTTTCTTTCACTCATTTAAAAATGTCTGCTTTTTGTTCTTGTGAATAGCTGTTTGGGAAATGACAGAGCCAAACGAAGGATTTGTGGGCGGACCAACTGTCTGCCAAGCTCCGTCAGGAAATTGTATACATAGTTACAGTCGACGGCTTAATCTCTGCTTACGGTTTACTGTGAAATAATACAAATAACGTTAGCAGACACAGACAGCTGAAAGCAGCCCTTCATTACTGCCTAACAAATAAATCTCAAGTTTGGTAGTATGAGAACAAATGTACTCAGTGTGGAAGAAAGACAGTGACGTTAGTTGATACGTTTGCTAATTTAGCTCTAGTTCACCAGGCATGTTACTATCTTTCTTTTGAAAATGCAACAATTATTGCAATTAGAATCTTTTTTATTATGCTTGTCATTACAGTATGACTTCTAGCTCCTAAAAAATATAATGTTTTGGTTTGACAAGGGAAAATCCAATCCTCCTCCCCTTTAGAGAACATAATGGCAATGTCCAACTGAACCATAGAGATTGAGTATAAGGTACCTGGTATGATTTTACCAAAAGTGAGAGATAAATCCAATTTCAACCTTTTCTCTCTAATGTAATATACAATATGTATAAATGATGTTGGTGAGCTAGAGGTTGCATTTTTGAAAATGTTAATCTTGTTTTTTTCTTCCTTTTGTCTAGTTCCACCCAAGATATACGACATTTCCTCTGACATCACGGTAAACGAGGGCATCAATGTGTCGCTCATCTGCACAGCCAGTGGGAAACCTGAGCCAAGCATTTCCTGGAGACACATAACCCCATCAGGTGAGTTCACTTCACCTCTCACACACCTATGCTAATGAATGGGCAAGCGGATGAATGGATGGACAGACGTATGGGAGGATGAATTGCTAGAGGAAATAAGGAGACATGGACAGGATCAATAGGTGATAGACAGAGGACGAGAGAGGACTGGTAGTTATGTTGCTGATGAAGGGGGGAAGGGATGAAGAAAGACATTGGTGTGGTGGATCCATGACAGAACAGGGGAGGTGTAATGGATAGATGTAATACATATTTAAATAAACATACAATATCAGTGAGACCTGACTATTGAGCTTCTTCAATACCAATGCCATCTAGTGCAGTGTAACTAATGCTAGAGGCAAAAGTCAATTAGTGGTTTTCTGTAAATCAGTTCAATCAAATGGTTCCTCCTACTGGCCAACGTTTAAGAGATACAACAATTAGATAAGGGAATAACTTATTCAAATGTCTTACAATTGCATGTATGCCCTCTCAACCTCAGCCTAACTTTGGGGATAGCTAGATAAAGATTTAAAATACAATGACACTAACAAGGAGGGCACTCGGAGAGCATAAACCTAGGCCAATGGTGCATTCACATGCTTCTAGGATGCTCCCATTGCTTGAGTTGGGAAGTCGTTCTTCCATCTTCTATGTTTTCAGGAGCTCTAAGTCATAATGTTGAAACAACATGGATTCCGCTAAGATGTGTTGTATTCGTTTTTAAGTTGTTGTTCAGACCTGAGGGGATTATTTTTTCCAAATATTCTGACTCAAGATGAATAAAGCACAAAAAGTGCCTGGCATAATAAAACATTTTCTTTTAGATGACCATATCAGCCACTTCAGCAGTATATGTGCATATTCATTTATTAAAATCATATTAACATATCCTTCGAGCTAGCTGATGACCTCTATAGGGTTTTACTTTAAGTAATACAATCAGTTGAAGAAAATACATGTTCTTTTTTAACCTCTTAAGCCCTGAGCCTGTTTTTCAGGTTTCAGGCTCGAAAATGCCACTAACACAACAAAGACTATATCTTCACTTCTAAAAGGGGTAAATTAATAATCTTTTCTCTCAAAGCAAGGTTACATCTATGAGTTGGATGTAGAAGTGTAAAAACATGGAAATTATAATGTCCGCCTAAAAAAACCCATTACTTGTAGTGAAAACCACCCTTGAATGATGGGTTAGTAGACTGAAAGCTTTAGGAATCCAAACTATAACATATAATAAGTACCCTGTATCAAGATTGATGCAAAACAAGTGAAATTTGACCTTTTTAGACAGATTTAGAAAAATAAAGTCCAGGTGGACTCACCTCTGGGTAATTTGGGAACCATCAGTTCCATTTGAACTTTTTCACTGTAAAAATCATTTTATTACTTTGAATTATCACTATAGGTATTCCATCCATCCATCCATCCATCCATCCATCCATCCATCTTCTTCCGCTTATCCGTGGTCGGGTCGCGGGGGTAGCAGTTCCAGCAGAGAGCCCCAAACTTCCTTTTCCCTGGCGACATCAACCAGCTCTGACTGGGGGATCCCAAGGCGCTCCCAGGCCAGCGAAGAGATATAATCCCTCCACCTGGTCCTAGGTCTACCCCTTGGTCTCTTCCCAGCTGGACGTGCCTGGAAAACCTCCCTAGGGAGGCGCCCAGGTGGCATCCTAACTAGGTGCCCGAACCACCTCAACTGGCTCCTTTCGACGCAAAGGAGGAGCGGCTCAACTCCGAGTCCCTCCCGGATGACCGAACTTCTCACCTTATCCCTAAGGGAGACACCAGCCACCCTGCAGAGAAAACCCATCTCGGCCGCTTGTATCCGCGATCTCGTTCTTTCGGTCATGACCCATCCTTCATGACCATAGGTGAGGGTAGGAACGAAAATGGCCCGGTAGACAGAGAGCTTTGCCTTCTGGCTCAGCTCCCTTTTCGTCACAACGGTGCGGTAAAGCGACTGCAGTACCGCTCCCGCTGCTCCGATTCTCCGGCCCATCTCACGCTCCATTGTTCCCTCACTCGAGAACAAAACCCCGAGATACTTGAACTCCTTCACTTGGGGTAAGGACTCATTCCCTACTTGGAGTGGACAATCCATCGGTTTCCTGCTGAGAACCATGGCCTCAGATTTGGAGGTGCTGATCCTCATCCCAGCCGCTTCACACTCGGTTGCGAACCGATCCAGTGAGTGCTGAAGGTCGCAGACCGATGAAGCCATCAGAACCACATCATCTGCAAAAAGCAGTGGTGCAATCCTTAGCCCACCGAACCGCAGACCCCCCCCCCCATGACTACGCCTCGAAATCCGATCCATGTATATTACAAACAGGATTGGTGACAAAGCGCAGCCCTGGCGGAGGCCAACCCTCACCGGAAATGGGTCCGACTTACTGCCGAGGAGCCGGACACAGCTCTCGCTTTGGGAGTACAGAGATTGGATGGCCCTGAGTAGAGACCCCCTCACCCCATACTCCCGCAGCACCTCCCACAGTAACTCCCTGGGAACCCGGTCATACGCCTTCTCCAAGTCCACAAAACACATGTAGACCGGATAAGCGTACTCCCAAGCCCCCTCCAGGATCCTTGCGAGAGTAAAAAGCTGATCCGTCGTTCCACGACCAGGACGGAATCCGCATTGTTCCTCCTCAATCTGAGGTTCGACAATCGGCCTGACCCTCCTTTCGAGTACCTTAGAGTAAACTTTCCCGGGGAGGCTGAGTAGTGTGATGCCTCTGTAATTGGCACACACCCTCTGGTCCCCCTTTTTAAAAAGGGGAACCACCACCCCGGTCTGCCACTCCTTCGGTACCGTTTCCGACTTCCACGCAATGTTGATGAGACGTGTCAACCAAGACAGTCCCTCAACACCCAGAGCCTTCAGCATTTCTGGGCGGATCTCATCCACCCCCGGGGCTTTGCCACTGTGGAGTTGTTTAACAACCTCAGTGACCTCCCCCCGGGAGATTGGTGTCGATCCCCCGTCATACTCCAGCTCTGCCTCTAACATAGAGGACGGAGTTGTCGGGTTCAGGAGTTCCTCAAAGTGCTCCTTCCAACGCCCTAACACTCCATCAGTTGAGGTCAACAACGTCCCATCCTTACTGTACACAGCTTGGATGGTTCCCTGCTTCCCCCTCCTGAGGTGTCGGACAGTTTTCCAGAACAACTTTGGTGCCGCCCACTATAGGTATTCATTCCATCCAAATACAACTGTTGGGAAAAAAATTTAAATAAAATATAAAACATACTCTGTTATCCTAACGTCATTTGCAGGAAACATACTCTGTTCTAAGGAACCTTAATATTTAATAAACTATGAATATTTTATATCCATATAACGGGAAAAAACTCATTTAACTGATCTTTTTCATTTATTTTTTCAAAAAAAACACACAATGCTAACAGTGAGCCTCTGAATTAGCCCCGAGCGAAAAATGCTAACCTATTACTGCACCGAAAATCACTCCTAGCTCCCTTATTACTTATCCTAGCTGCACATCCAACACATCGTTTATGATCGCAAGGAGACACGGAATCTAACGGTGCCCACCTTAATACAGAAAAGATACAAACTCGAGACGTTATCAACAAAAACGTACATCAAAATAAGTGGTGCTAGGTACTAACATGCGCTAGGCTAATGGCTTACCTTCCTCTTTGTCTGGTCTAAACTGGTCTTCAATGGCATTAAAACGATAAAAACGATGATGTAGTTAATCCATAGGTTAATATCCAATGGGGTTGTGTCCCCTTTGAAATGTTCTGATAATCCATAAGCAATAAAACTGCAATTCCGTTATCTGCTGTCCGCTCTGTGCTCTGGGTCCCGGCAATTCCTGCTTCCTGCTTCCTTCCGTAGTAAACAATAAATGAAGTCGGCTGCGTAATGTACTTAAACTGGCTGGCATTCTTTATACTTTATGCAGGACTATATCTCTGGAACCCATTGGTCGATTCGTGTGATTTACACCTTTTTCTTAACCATCAGAACCAATAGAATCGATGGGCAGTTCCCAAATCCACATAAACATTACCATAGCGGACGTAATAGAGAAGCGAACAAAGCATATCTGAAAGTACAAGCCTGGACTACAAAACTTTATACCCAGTATATTGCCATAAATATGATGATGGATTATCAGTCAAAATGTCTACGTTACACAAAGACATTGGATTAACCTTGAGCGGCGTTTTTATTCCGGTGAACACAACTTTTGATCACAAATCAAAAACGGTAAGACGTAATTATTGTAATATTTTTGAAACCGGATGTTGTTTACTTTCTCTTTTCTGGCTGATAGCTCCAGGAAGTCGGGGTCTTACAGTGATGACATTACATGTGTGGAATCTGTGGAGTCTCTGCTTTAATCGGATATCTTGTTTGTGCAGTTAGGATAAGTAATAAGGGCATTTCTACCGTGAGTGCTGTGCAAAGGTCCGTTAGCATTAGTTAGCATTTTTTCGCTCCATGCTAATTCAAAGGCTTGGTATTAGTCTTGTGTTTCTTTTAGCTAAACATGGTTCACATTGTCAGTTAGCTGAGTTTCTTACCGTTAAAAGGGTATGGAACATTAATAGTTTCATAAATGTTAAGAAGCCCTGAGACATAGTCTCGTAAAAAAACGGTGGGAGGGGTCCACTGGGGGGACCCTCGGGCTTAAGAGGTTAAATATAATTAATCTATGCTGAATTTGTTCATATGCTGTAGAGCAGTTAGAGCATTAACATTAATGTTCCTACTTCTAACTTCTATGTTCATTCCAATATGAAATGCCACTCTTTAAACTGCTAAGAAACAACAACAGATAAACCAAGCCATGAATTGTGTTGCTCGTTTAAGCCAGTGTGTAACCATAGTACATCCTGCTCATGTGTATTAAGGATATACAGTATACAAAACGCAGCTCTCTTCACTGTAGGGGACCAGTGATTTGCTTTGGCAATTTGCACACCATCATTTAAGGTGAATTAACAAAGATTTTATTTTAATTATCATAATAATGTATTTAGTTGGCTGCTAGTCAGAGAACACATACACCATTAAGTGCTTTGAATACTGAATCCTGCCTTTTGATAAACTCATTCCAAAGCGTTTAACTGTTGCTGCAAAGCCCCCACCCAGCCAATGCTAGTCCTCCCTCATTTTCATATTAATGGATTAGAGCATGCTGTGCTTATCTGATAGCTGTGAGGATGACTGCATTTATCTTATGGCTGTCAAATCCTCCTCTCTGGTGTGCTTGCCCTGATTGCGTTAGGGTAGTTTTCAGAAGATGATCAAAAGAGCCATCCTTAGAGTCCGAGTGGCAGTCACTCATTCTACTTTGAAGTCTCCACACTTTGAAGTATGCCGGGAAATAAATGATATGCTGGTCAAATAAAAGGGCCCGGGACTAAATTTAATCACAGACTGTCTCACTTCACATCAGAAAGGAAGCCATTCACCATGGGATCTTTGAGTTGGGTTTTGTAGTGAGGGCCATTTGTCTAAAGGACGTTGTACAACTGAAAGGTTGTAATAGGCTAATTACATATCGATGGAAATCCATTCAATCTCTTGCATATGAAGAACAGTCTGCTCCAGCCACTGCACAGGCAACCTGAATGTGCAGCCACATTTATAGAAATATTTATCTTAGTTATGAATTACCCGTCAGAAAGCAGCAGATCTGCAGCCAAACTACTTGAATACTATTTATGTACACATACTTAAAAACAAAATAAATAATTGTCCCCCATTACTGAAGTTATATAATCCAGCAATTTATTTTTGTTTTTAATTGGGACAATATTTCTTTATTACGATTTAACTCCTACAATGATATTTTAAAGATTAAATAGTATTGTCATTCTCACCAAATTAGAAATGTGGATGGTGTTTGTGACAACATTAAAGCTTGGATACTGTTTTATAAAATACAGGTTTATGGGGACAAACTTAGTTTATTAACTCAAACTCTTTTAATATGTGCAAGTGTATTGGATTAAGTTAATCTATAGAAATATCTAATTGTTAAAAAAATGGGAAGGAAGGGGATAACAAATTTCAACTTTTATATATTTCTCCCTTCAAACATTGTATGTATTAATGTAACGAACCATACGTTTTGAATCATGAATTTCTTTAACATCTGATCATATTGTTACACCCCATCATAAAACCTTTACTGTTTGTATCTGGTGGAAGAAATAGCTTTCAGTGACGTGAGGCCAAGCAGGTGAAATGGCTATAAAGTGACAAACGTGTCTACATGGCAGGTTTTATTTGTGGACCTTACTCTCTTCAACACTCCCCATTTTGGGGTGAGGTTCGTGATTTCTTTTTGCACTGTGGATGGTTCTGCTGCAGCAGTCAGTGAAGTTTGACAGGATGATAAATTGCCCTGACTGACTGTCAAGTTCCTATTCCCACTCCGACTGTTTTGTGTTTGCATTTTTCACTTCCTGCCAACCAGCAAACTGCCAGCTAGCTAATAATACACTTTCTGCATCCAATGAAGTGTGGCCACAAACTGTTTATTGATACCATAATTTGGCTCAGTAAGTATGCATATAAAGTCTTTCTTTATATTCTTTATTCAGAGAAAATCTAACTTTAAGAAGTACTTGTGACATACAGATCATCTTAGTTGACATGCTGCTGGGAGAAAAAACTGTGGCAGCATATGTGTCGAGCTTAATGTGCTTAAATCATCATTGGTGTTTTGTGTAACAGTTTAATTACCCGTGTACAAAATGTGCTTGGCAGTCAAGACCTCGGGAGTTTGGGATGATTGCTACATGATAAGTGCGCTCATGACTGGAAAGCCCGCCTGAGTCCCTTTATCAGCTGGTGAAATCTGGATGTGCAAAGTGACTGTTTCATGCTCGCCCTAACCTTATTAACAGCTGTTGATGTGCCCTTGAGCAAGGATTGTACCCCCGACTGTTACAGTGCTGCATTCAATCACCAGCTGAGAATAATGAATGGGAAGCTGCCAAGTTTATGAGTATCAATGAGCTAATTTTAGACCCTTCAGCTCCTCCTCTAGGATTCTGATCTTCTCCAACAATGTTTATGGTAAACTGAAAGCTTAATTTAAAGAAGAAATACTCTTAGTCATACAGTGGTAATACTGCTAGAAGCCACTCCGTCATTTTTTATTTAGCTCTCGACATCTCTACTTACATTACTCCTATAGCTCACAATATCTGGGTGACATGTCAGCCTTCCAGGGTATTGCTTACGCATGGAGTCCTGTGCTGTGGTTCCTTGACACTCTTCCATAGGTCATAGGGAGGGGGGTGAAGTAGCCTTTAACAGAGTCTGTTTCTGTCCGGTTTGGTTGGGTGGATAACACAACACGGCAAAATTGCTTTGATAAGCTCTTTCAATTGAGATTTGAATCCATGGGATAGAAGTGTGACCTTTGAAAAGGCTGACTAGAATACTAGAATACATATTTGATAGTTTCCTATGATAGGACTCAGCTGGGACACATTTTTCTCTTGTTTGTCTGATGTAGTGTACATATATCATATACACACCGTTTTTGTTTGCCTTTGCATTTTAGATTGCAAGGCACATCTTCCCCAAACTTCCCTCCAAGAAACAGACAGTATCATCTTTTACATCAGGGGTGTCCAAACTATGGCCCGGGGGCCAAATGCCCATTTTGAAATGGCCCTCAGCTAATTCAAATAGTATAATAAATGGTGTTCCCCAAGGTTCTGTTTTAGGTCCACTTTTATTCTCCATCTACATCAACAATTTAGGTGAAAATGTGGATGAAGCTACTTTACATTTTTATGCGGATGATACCGTGATGTACTGTGCAGGTTAACATTATTCAAATTAAACTTGTGCTTGTTACATATATATGTACACATATATATCACAGTATTCATGTGTGCTCACTCTTCAAATAAATGCAATCAATTCAAGTTGGAAACATTTTCAATCTGATCTTAGTTGATATAAAAAGCCTTATTTGCATAACAAATCTTTTTATAAGCAATCTGAAGCTTCTGTTTTAAGGCATGAGCTGCAAACTAAATAACTGAAACCCTATGGAGAGCTGTGACTTAGGCTGTTGTGATTCTTACAGCATTTTCAAGAATCAAACTTAATTTACCTACATTTGATTGATTTTGCTAACTTATAACTTAGCATATGAGGCAATATACCTCACCTCTAGTGAGGGGCCCATACCTTCATATATTCTTCTGTATGTGGCCCTCTGAAAAAAAAGGTGGGGGGGGGGGGGAGACAACTTCTCACTTAAAAAAAGAAGAAGAAATGTAGATCGCAAAATAATTAAACAAGCGAGTGCCAGTTTTTCCTGGCCAAGGACAGGTTCTTGAACACAACGCGAGCGTAACGTGTCTTCACCTTTATATATACAGTCTATGGTCTTCACGTGGTTATGTCTCGTCTGAAAGGAGTGTAGAGAGTGCTGCTGACGGAGAGCACCGGAACGCCGCTCCAACTCTTCAAATATTGCAGTACCCATAAGGACCCGTACACTAGTGATGGCAAAATGAAGCTTTGAATGAAGCGTCGAACCACTTGGACAATTGTGTCGGAAATAGGTTCATTTCTCGAAGCTTCAGTTACAGCGACCTCTCCTGGCGAAGTGCAAGGCTGCAGTGGGTTTAACATATCTCTGCCTTGAAAAATATCATGTTCTATTTGCAATTAAAGATTGATAATTGTGTGTATTGGAAGAGAAGAGACTAGAGAGTTCTAGACATGTTTTTGGGCGGAGAGGGCCTTTTATCAGTCATTAAAGTATTAAAGTTGAAAAGCAATGATTAAAAGTTTAACTATTCCGGGCTTTGAACCAGCTCTTGAAGGGGGTGGAACATCGCTGCATCCTGGCCGCCGGCTCTATCCACTGGGCTATCTATTCCTTACACCATTGAAGTGTTTTTATATTACTCATTTTCTTTTTGTTCACAGCTTCTCCACATTTCGAAGTGTTTTCCCGAGCCAGAACGACCTATCTTTCGTCCTGGTTTGCTCTATAATGATCCAATTCAAATGCAATGCCAACAACAACTCAACAGCAACAACGCAAACTACGACAACAACCCACACATTGCGCATTGTTTAGAGCGGTTATAAAGTGTTGAAGCACTCAAATTTGAAACTGTTTCAACCTGTCACCTGTCAGAATCGAGACGATGCTTCTATGGAATAGGAAGTCCAGGGTTGAAGCTCCGTTCGAAGCTTCAGTGTCAAACTGCCATCACTACCGTACACACCGCAGTGTTTGCGTGGCTGTGTCTTTAGTTGTAAGCACAGTGGCGATCTGTTGTTATTAGCATCTGGTTAGCTAGCTATGCTAACGAATTTAAAGAGCTTTTCTACAACCAGGTGGAAGAGAGTTCTCCTGAGAGGCTCAAATAACCTCAGCTCAGTGAGGTTAAGGCACACCTTGATATGATCATTATAGTTATTAATGAGACTAAATGAAAAACAGGTATAAAATACTATATGACAGTAACAAAAAAGTTGTTAAAAATAACAAGAATAGAGTTTGAAAAGGGAGTGATTTGTAAAATATCGCCAAAAAAATCTGCTTAAAGTTCTGTTTCAAATGGGTGTTGAGAGATGTATCCATAAATCTCCTCATGTTGCTATCAAAGTGCAACAGATTGATGCTTTTAATCTTCCCGGGGGAACATGTCCCCGGACCCCCCTAGAGGAGGTTAGGTCCCCCCCACTTAAATCATGTTCACATGGATACTAAATACATTTGCACACATCTTGTGTCCATATCTTTCTGTTTTGGTGGTCATGCCACAACTGTGCACAGTTGTGAGGTTGCTTTTTTTTGGAACAACATGAAAGAAAGGCCAAATGAATGGGCTGTGATTTTTATTTTTTTAAGCAGAGGTTGAGTTCAATCATTTGTACGGCCCTCGGAGGATGTTGTAAAAATTGAAAGGAAAAAGGTTCCCCACCCACCCCTGCTGTAAATAATAATAAAAACCCTTGATTTATAATTTAACAGCTCTGTCTCCTATTGATCTGAGTATATTATAAAGAATAGCCAGTTAATTGAAGCATTATAGCACAGGCCTTTGTCAGATGGTATATTACGCTGTTTTTTTTCTGCTTCGAATAGTTCTCTCTTTTTTCACCATACCTGTGTTTGCATCACTGTACATTGAAGAGTCACTACAGTATAGCTGCTGCAGCTTACTTAAAGCTGGATCCGACAGAACTTGGTTGGTCCTGAACTTAGTCGCAACAGCAAGTGAAGAGTACAGTACCTCAGTCGCTTTCAAGTTGAACGACGCAATGAATTATTCAAACTTGGCTTTATATCCCTGCTACTTACCTTGAGTTGTGCTTGCCATGTCACATTAAAATTGGCAGCTCTTTAAGAGATGCTAAACAGGTTTCTGGTGGTCTGTTCACCAGGGATCTCTCATTCAGCATTGGGTTCCTCTCCTCATAGTTTGCAATGAACACTTGAGCACGCTTTAAACATGATGGGAGGTGAAAGATAAAGAGTTAGACGCTGCATTTTACATTTCCGATATCAACAGCGGGAGCCATGTCTAACACTTCCCCATTCAGCTGTTGAGCTAAGTATTGCAAACTAAAGAGGTGCTCAATGGGCACATGCTTTATTGAAGTGTTAGTGACATGATGAATAGTAGACCCTTCTTTTAAAACTAAAATGTGATATTGAGTTACTTCCACTCTACACATATTTAATAGGTGCTGGCAGCCATAGTTGAGTTCATGAGTACAGGCAGTAACCTTTTTTTTTTGTAACTCTTTAACGGCCACCCCCAAAATCCTCTAAATTAGAGTGAATTAAGTGTTTTTGATGTAGAGAGACCCATCGAAAACAGAGGGCTTCAGAACTACGACTGATTATTTACACGTGAAAATAATTAGTCTTGGTGGCTATGTCTAAAATAGATCTCAAAACATTACAGTGTTCGGCTACCGGAACCCTAGTTAGTGTTTTAGTTGTATTATTTTTTCTCTGGATTGTTCCTGGAATATTTTATAAATGTAGGGACAAGATGAGAGTCTTAGTACTAGCAGTCTGCCAAAGTTATACTTCCTTGCAACAGACTGAAAGGTGTGTGGCACAAGGTTAGTGGTAGTGTTTGGTTTACAGTATGATTGATTTGACTCTTCTGAATGATTCCTGTAGCACATACTAACCTTGTAAGGCAAGGCAAGGCACGTTTATTTATATAGCACTTTTCAACACAAGGCAATTCAAAGTGCTTTACAAAAAATGAAAGATATTAAGAAAATGGCATTTAAAATCAGTCATTAAAAAGAAAAGCTAATAAAATAAACATTAAAAGAAGAAATACATGGATAAACATGAAAAGAAAAAATACATGGATAAAAGTTACAGTGCAGTCTAAGATATGAATAGTTCAATTAAAATCAGCGACAAAAAGAAAAGTCTTCAGATAAACAAACACCTGTTCAGGTGTTTCTGTTACATTATTGTTAAAGCCACAAACTCTGAATACATACAAAGGGATATGGCTAAATATTGCACTGTGTTAAGTATTCAATCGTTGGCTAATCTGGACAGATTGATTCAATTCCACACATTGTTGCAGCCGAGACAGTTAATTCAATGAAAATAAGCACAGTTGAGCTGGATGTGGAGTAACATTTCAGCTAATTTGTTACACACTACAGTATACTCCAAAGAACAAGGTTTGTCTTACTTTGAACTTAAGTCCTTTGCGATCCCACAGTCACATAGATCTTTCAAATCACCAAGTCCGGCGCCTAGAATTTTCTTTCCCTGCCTGCAGTTTATCTGGCTAAATATGTAAGCACAGAAAGTTAAGTGATGTCATTGTGGTGGCAGCACATGCGATCAGACAAGACTTAAGACCCATTTTCACTCTGGATGTTTACCTCAGATTGACTTCCAGGGAGCAGTGTAGGGGTTATGTATCAAGGCAGACTAACAGCCTGTTTTTCAGGCAGGCCCCGCACATAGTGTGATTCTACCCCTACTTCTGGCCCACACCTTGAGTTAGGGCCAGAAGGCAGAAGCACACAATGTAGCAGTGTGGGTTGTTCTTCGTTTTCAAGAGTTAAAAGGATAAATTGATGTAGAAAATGCTGCTCTATGCTATAATGGATTCTTCAGCGATGCCTGCCCTATCTGCGTCTTGCAGCCCTGAAGGAAGTGTACTCAAAGCTTTCCTCCACAATGTGGGAAATTGCTTACTGCAACGGGACTTACCAAGCATTGGCGCTGAATGTCAAATTAACCTCTCTATGATTTCTTTAATTTGCTTGGAGTGACATGTCCCTCAGGTGAGAAGGGCCTCTGCAAGTCTCTCAAATATATCTCAGTATGCACTCACACAAAACTCCTGTTTGGACTCTTTGTGGTTTTGCATTACTTACATCAACAGCAGAGTTTTTTCCTTACATCTTTTATTTTTCCTATTTGTTCAGGATACATAATGATATGTCTGTTTTGGTTTCCTTCTATGTCTAGGTTGAGCATTCAACATACTGTAATGTTCTTCAAAGTATATATCAAGGAGGCCATTCTTGTTTAATGGCTTCTTTGACCTTTGCAAAGCCGGCTGCCTGCTATAATCAATGGGAGTACCATTTGCAGCCAGGGCAGGATGATGTATCTAAATATACTGGATTCCATTTATCAAGAGAGACTGCCCCCTAATTAGATTTTTTTCAAATAGAAATGTGTCTATTTGATTCAGAACTATCTATATTAGTTTAAACAGGAGCCCAATGGCCATATATACTTAGGAAACAAGTCAATCATCAGATATGTTACAGTATAATAAACACAATTTGTTGTGCATTATATTTTAAACTTTGAACCGCTCTTGATACATCATTTTATTTATTGATGATATTGGCAAACAAACTTCAGATCATCATTAATTCAATAGAAAATAAATAAACCCAAAAACATTCAAATTGCAAATGCAGGACAGTATTACATATATTGTTGTCCTTGTCATAAACGTTTATGGCAGCATACCATTGCTTTTCTTTATTACATTTTATTTTAAATACATGAGTCCTTTCAAAAAACATATTTATTAAGCACCACATTGGTCAAAATGTAAACTCACATCTTGTACAAATCTTTCATGAACCAGCAAACCTGAACCCCTTCTCCCCCCCCCCCCCCCTTTGAGTTCCCCAAGCATGCACACTGTTGTATGATTCATTGTTTTTTGCGGTTTTGTGAAAACTTAATTTTACCAATCACAAAATGCATTTGATCATAACTTTGTGCAATGGGACCATCTTTCTGACCTTTTTATCAAGGCTTAGCAACAGAATTAGTCTGTGATGTGAAAATGAATTTGGCAGCAAAGACACAGAAACATGGAGCAAGCCTTCCGATCATATTCAAATGAGCTTAGTGGAAAGACTACTGATGGTAATGGTTAATCATTTACTTCTTCAACCTTACTGCACATGACTGTGACTATAGGTTGGATACACATCATGAGTGTAGAAATAAGCAGCACCATTTCTGCTGTATAGTTATTATTTTTTTGCTATATCAACCCTATTTTGCATGTTACAGGCCTTAATCTGTTTCACAGAAAAAACTGCAGAACTGCAGTTACCAACAGACTTCTTAGATTTAATTAAAGTGTTTTTTTCGAGCAGCCAGAAACATTTGAAAAGACAAACATTCTTCTGCACAGTATAGGGAAAGGGAGTGCATCAAGAACAATTATAAAGAAACAGTTATAACAGGGATGTGAGATTCAAGAGCACAATAAAAAATGCTGTCATTTGCGATTGTGGCATTTTGTGGGCTTTGCAAAATTGATACAATCATTGTAATGATGTTATATCCTCCACCATACTTCATTTGTTTTAACTCATCTTGGAAGCTTGACAAATGTTTTATAACATCAAAGATGTACTGTAATAAAAAATACTGTAGCTCCATCAGTTTAATTGGGAGCCTACATACCACCTGTTGATATGACTAAAGGGTGCTGTTGAATGTGGGAGTCATTATTACTCACACCTGCTCCTTACATTGTGCCAATTACATTGAGATTTACATTTATATGTATTCCTAGGAGAACCACAGGAAGGACTTTTAATATTAAAATGACTGCAATTTATTGATTAATGCAAATTCTATAGCACTGGTATTGTGTAACCTGGATTACTGACATGGCTTATTTTGACGCCTCAAAAGAATGGAGCCATCAATTATTTCATTAATAACACCTGAGCTTGACCTGCTATGTTAGGTGACCTTGTTTGGCATTCAAACTGTATTTTCTGTATTTAAAAAAGGTTCATCTTAATATTTATATGGTTTGAGTCATTGTTATAAATGATCATAATTAATGCACAGGTGGCAATACTGTCCCGCTGATTCAGCTGGATGTAGAGTGACATTAAGCATCATTCCTGCTGTGAATAATAATAATAATAATAATATATTTAATTTGTTAGCGCTTTTACAGGTGCTCAAAGACGCTTTACAGATATAGTGAAGGGAAAAGGAAGGAACAACAAATAAATATATAGTAAACAATCACACATTAAAAGCCAGATTGAAGAGGTGAGTTTTTGTGAGTTTTTTGAAGGTGGTGAGGTCAGTGCAGTCTCTGATGGGTTGGGGGAGTGAGTTCCAGAGGGAGGGGGCAGCGACGGAGAAGGCTCTGTCCCCCCAGGTCCGGTGATTGGTGCGGGTGGGGATGGATAGGAGGTTGGCATCTGATGAGAATGATCTCATTCATTTTCATCACCCTACTCTACAGTGTATATTTGACCTGTTCTGCATCCTCAATCTTAGGTGATACAGAACGGACTTTGTCAATTGTATTTGTATTGAATCAAAGTATAGGCTCTGATTTTCGAAGCACTTAGCTGGAGGCCTCAAAGACTCAACGAGAGATGCTGTTTTGTATCATAATGTATGGTCAACCAAGCACAGGCGGCCCATTTCTTACCCACTCTCTTATCATGAAATCTACAAGTGGCATCTGAGGACTTACTTTAATTGTCTTCTATTGATCTTTCTTGAGCCTTTTTTTGGCATGTGTTGTTACTTTGCAAAATCATTAGAATACATATTTTTTGTAATAAATAATAATTTAGGTCGTAGACTTCTAAGAGATTTCATTTAGCTAAAAGTCTTAAAGCTACAGGAAAAAGATTTCGTCTTTGTAATTTTGCACAGGTCTGTCTTGCGTGCACTTCCGTAAACTAAAGCCAAGCAAATCACATTTAGATTTCTCCTGAGCAAGGGATGGGTACCGAGTCCCGGTATTAAACGGGCCCCGGGGCTGAATTATTCAAAACCGTGGTACCGTTAAGCCAGGGTTGCCAACTTTGGGTACCTGGCTGGAGTGAGATTTTGATATGGGTTTAATTACACATATGCACACGAAATGACTACTATCGTGTCAGCAGCGGGACCATAGCATATAGGATATATATATACCATATATACAAATACACAATATTGGACACAGACTATAAAGGACACACAGTTTCATTCACTAATGAAACACATGTTTGTTTCTACTGTTTTATTGACTTATTATACGATAAATAAAAATGAACTCGATAAATTGCCATTTACATGAGGATGTGACTAGCCGTTTGAAAGGATGTACTTGAATTATTATTATATATTATCATTATGTCAGTGGTCTAAAATGGTCATACAACGGTGTCGACAATATTATCGGTTATCGCAATAATTTCCGGGAAAATGTATCCAACAAAATTAATTATCGTGAGAGGCCTATACATGAAACACACACACACAAACAAATCTACAGACTTACTCCAAACTGCCAAACATATTAATTAACACACTCTCACTCTCATATACTCTTTGACTCTATTTTGGCCTAGTAGAACAATAAGCAGCAGAGTTTTATTTGTGTATCATTTCTACTGGATCTTAGATCTGCGCATGCGCAATACGGGTCCCATACAGTGGTGGGGCTCAAGTCAGTTTTTGCAATGTAATTACATACACGCTCCCCTTGACAGCAAAACGCCACGTGTGAGGTTTAGATTATTTCCCTGTCTCAATCCAAATTGAACTGTATGAAATAAAAAGGCACATTTGTCTTGTAGTAAATAAAAAGGGCGACCTGGAGCCAATCCTGCAATTTACCCACAGGTGAAAGAGTTGAGCTGCTGAAAACCCAACCCCTGCAGGCGGGTCTGGGGGGATTCTCCCCCAGGAGATCTTTTGAAATACTAACATAAAATACACATTCTGGTACTCTCTTGAGAAGAAAAATAAATAAATATATTACTACTCCACATATTTAAAAAAATGAATGCCATTTTAGTTTTTTGTTACTTTGTTCTGAAAGCTGAACCTGCTGCTCCTCACAGAGAGAAGATGGAAGAGGCTGTGAATTACTTTACATTGTGGATAAGGGTGGATAGCCCCCACTGTTCTGAGCGTCAAAATGAAAGACAGCCCACACACCTATCAATCATCAAACCGTGGGGTCTTATTTCATTACGTGTTGATTTCTATCAACACGTAATGTTGTATCGATGTATATAGAGATGTACTACAGCAAAATTATTCTCCGTCGGGACTTCCTGCAACAACACCACGCCGTTATCTTGATTCTGATTGGCCAGAAGACATTATCAAAGATGTTCTATTCAGAAGACGATCACTACCTGACAAAAGTTTTCAAAACCGTTTCTAGTCTTCGGTATTCTTGTTTTTGGCGTGAGAATAGTTTGGGCAGCGTGAGAGCGTGAGATTGAGAGTGAAAGCGTGTGTCACACGCCAGATGCGTGAGAGTTGGCAACCCTGGTTAAGCTCCGACGTCAACGGTATTTTTATCGGTACTGGAGACATGTAAAAAATACATGTCATATGTATTATTGCTACACAAACATTTTATTGCAGTTTTAGTGTCGCCAACTCCGTTTCTAATATGCAAAAATAGTCTATGATTATCTTTAGTATTTTCGATTTTCGATCTCTCCCCCGCCTGCTTGCGAGGGGGCGGGGCAGTTTACACACACGCGGCTGCTACATGCAGCAACACACACACGAGATGGCGGAGAGAACGCGCTCCGAGGCGAGGTTAAACTTTACCCGTCTCGATGCTCGTTACCAAAAGTGCAATAAGAGTTTAGCATGTAAGGGCGGTAACACGAGCAATTTGTCGAAACATTTAGCAAAAGTGCACCACATTCAGACGGAGAAATGCACCGGGTTCGACTGTCTTTCTAGCAGCTCTATAGTCCCCCCCCATCCACGAGTAACGTTTCCACGTCAGGTGTTATGTATGCTAGCAGCAACACACGGAGTTAACACAATTATACAAACATGGGTTAATGATTAGAGGTAACTGAGATATGTATTTTGTTAAAGTTTTAGCTATTCTGTTTACAGTTCTGTCATCAGATTATTTAATACGATTTGTTAAAACGTTGTTGTTTCTTTTGATGTGAAATATTATGTATTTAATTTAAATAAAAAGCAATGTTAGTTTTTTTCACAATTTGTTTAGTTAGTTTACCTTATTTTTTTTCTCCAAAAGAACCGATAAGAGTACCGTTAAAAGACCGGATCGATAAGCGGTATCGATAAAAGTAGTAGTACCGTTAAAACCTTAACGATATCCCTAAAGTGCAACCCTCTCCCTGATTTTAGATGAACTCAGTGCACAAATAGAGGCTTAGAAATAATATTGATGTTTATCATAATGGTTTGTCAATGGCATCCAAGTTCCTGTTGCATAATTATACAAATATTTATAGCTGGAGGGGCTGTGCAATCCTGTTGGACAGAATGGAAAAAGTCTGTCTCTGTTCTCATCCTGCTGGTAGTGACTTGGCTCAACACCATCTCATCCATGACTCATATATTTCATACATGAGTATTGTTTCTATAAACGTTCATTCTTTTCGGACATTGATTGCTCTTACTTGGCCTATGCATCAACCAATCGAATGCATCACCCAGTGGCAAATAAGTCATTCATTGTGTTTCCCAGGATGAGACAAAAAGTCTGCTTCCTGTGGAACAATAGATTTGATTCGGCCATTTGGTAAATTGCATTGGAAGCATCAGGCATACTTTCCCTCATGGGTCACTGTTTCTAATTTCATTGCCCTAGTAAAAGACCCAAGTGCACACAGTGGATTTCCACATCCTGCGTATCATAATTCCCCATTACAGTGGAATTCACTGGAACTGTGCATTAAGGGCAGTGTATAGGTCAACCATGGTATCTACTTGGTGTAAGAGAGTGAGGGGGCTGAGGGGCTGGTATAGGGCACTGAGACACAAGCCTGTTAAAGTCTGTAGTTCTTTTTATAATCCATAATAAAGTGCATTTATATAGCAGCTGTCTAAGCGGAAGTCACAAAGTGCTTCACAATAGTAGACAAAGCAGCAACGGTTGGGAGGCTTCTGTGATTTAGATAAAACATTTGGTTATTTTTCATAGTAAAGAAGCTTGACACAGTGGAACCAATAATGTTTCACAAAAATGCATTAAAGGCTGTATTTGCAATATGGAGACTATGACAATGTACTTTGTTTTTTTACGTTTTACTTTTTGACACACATACCATTGACGAATATATATATACACATCCTGACCCCTTTTTAGGAATCAGTGGTGCATAATTAAACAAACAGTATGTGTCACATTTTACCAATGCAAACAGTATGAGTCCATGGCATCAGTCATGAGTAATTGTCGCTTGATTTTCCCCGAAATAATTTGCCCCTTCCTGATGTAAACTTAACTAAACACCCATCAGCTTTCATAATAATGTTCAGTATTGTGTTGATACTGATAATGTTGTGTGTCTCAGAGTTCCCGTTAGCCGGTAATTACCGGACTATGACCGGTAAAATATGCTGAAGACCGGCAAATCTAAATCTCTCCGGTCAAAATGTCCGGTCAAAATAATTTCCCCTTAGCGCAATAACGCATCAGTTGCGCCACTTATGTGACAGACAAGAAAAGTATGTGACAGACAAAAGAGTATGTGACAGACAAGAATAATATGTGACAGACAAAAGAGTATGTGACAGACAAGAATAGTCAATTCTAATGTCTAACACTTAATGTGGAGAAAGAGATGTCCTGTATGGGGTGATTGTGTGTTGAACTGTTGGTAATGCCTCGGGGGTTCCGGTGGGCATGTAAACAAATGCATACTGCTGCGCTATACTTTGTGGCCTCGCCTGGTTGCATAGCAACGCTTATTGTTTAGGTGTCTTTTAATAAGCAGGTAGTCCTATCATTAGCTAGAACCAGCTAGATCTGATCGATATGGACATAAATGCGAGTAAAGTCTAATCTGACGGAAGAGAGAGATCAGCTGCTGCTGATGAGTCGACTTGCAGCTCTGCATGATCACCTGCAGCGGTGAGCGGAGCAAAACACACACTTCAGGTTAGAATATCACACGTAGCTATTTCAATTACCTCTCAAACTACCTAAACTAGTTATAGATATGTTTATTTTTACTGTCGGGTCACTCATTACTGGATCCGAGAGCTGCATGAGACTGAGGTGTCACAGTCTGCTTTCTCACTCACCTATTTTCTGCATTAACATTCCTTAGTCACCTGGTAGTCACACCCTGTCTCTCTCTCACTCTGTTACACCCATCAGCTCCATTAGTATTTAGGCCCACTTCACTTTCACCTCAGTGCCAGATCGTACTTTGCAGCATGCCAGTCTTTCCCGCATTACCCTTCAGATTGCTCTCCCGGTTTCGACCCTGTCTGTCCCTGACCAGCCTGCCTCGCCTGCTCCCTGACCCATTCTGTACCTGCGACTCCCGTCCTGCTTTCTCCTGGAACCCTCGCCTGTCCCCGTCCAGCCCTTTGCCTACTATCTGCTGTTTTGTCTCCTACCAGCCTATTGCCTATTGACTATCCCTGGTTTCCCGTGTTCTGCATTTTGATCCTCAGCTCGTTTGTGACAGACGGGCTGTCAGGAGAGAGAGAGCGCTCCGTTTATTATTCCCGTGTTATTGTAAGTTACTGTTCACTTTTGAATAATGTAGTTAATCTACTATAATTAGTTTGTTTAATATCAATCATATACATTTGTTTTAAAGCTCAATAAATAACAACAATACCTTTGACCTGCACTTTTCTAATTTGTCCGAAAGATTTAAACTTTAACGGACATTTTGACCGGAAAAAGAATATTCTAATGGGAACTCTGAAGAGATGTACATATATGACCAATTTAAAGCTCTATGAAAACTACATCAGTAATCAATACCATGTGGAGAGCAAACAAATGCCACTTCTCAAGGCTTTTTAACACAGTTGGTCATAATGTGGACTGTGCTGTGTGCTGAAATCAGGTCTATTAAGTGTGGTCCAGTGTGTAGGCGAGCCGTCAGGCCCTCTGTGAGGGCCTAAGATATTCTACAAAATAATATTTAAAAAACATTAAAAAAAATAATATATTTTTTAATATATTTTTTTAGTTATATTTTTCATTAGTTTTACCAAAATAACTTGATTTAATTGTATTTAAAATAACATTTCCAAATAAATAAATCCTTCGAATCTGCCTATTCAATTTCTGTTGGAATGTGAAGGGTTAAATGAAAGAAGCTCGTCTCTGCGAGTTGCTGTGAAGAGAGGAGCTGTTGGACGTCCAAGCGGTCCAGCTATGAATTCACAGAGGGCCTAGCTATAGTAACTGAATGAGACAGTAATGTCAAATGACAGTACAATTGACCAATTATATCTTCCCTCTAAATGGCTGGGTGTTATTATCACGGACTTTATGACAAGTTCTGCCCGCTGTGAAACTTTTCTTGTTTCCATAACAACAACAACTTCCTGTCAATAGTGTTAACTCGCCTTCAAAATAAAAGCATGCCAAATTACACTTAAGACATACAACTGCAACGAAAGTAACAAACACAATGCAATATCCTTTTCAATTTCAAAGAACACAAATAGAGTTATTTTCAGGTGTTGTTTTGTGTAGTAGAGGGTCGCTTTCATTGATGCGTTTTGCACCCCGGGCCATTGTTTTGATATTCCGCTGAAGTATACACTGTGACGTAATAACTCGAGGGAAGGGATGGGGGTCAGAGGGCCTAGGTATAAAAGTCACGGCTCGCCACTGGTAGAATGCAACCAACGGATCACTCCTGCTCTCAACCTTGCCTTTCCAAAAGTGTCGGAGAACCTTGGGCAGGGATTGCCACATCAGTCGACAGAGCTTTACATCCAGACTGCAGAACTGTAATGCATTCAGTAAATGTAACCCGCAGCTATCCTCAGCTCTCTGGATATTCTATTAATGTCTTCAATGACATCCACTTAAACACAGACAGTGGCAGAACTTCAGTGTTAGTATTATTAGATCTCAGTGATGCGTTTGACACTGTTGACCACAACATATTACTCGACCGACTAGAAAACTGGGTGGGACTTTCGAAAACAGTTCTAAATTGGTTTGAATCCTACTTAAAGGACAGAAAAAACTTTGTTTCTATAGGTAAATACACATCTGAGTTGACAAATATGACATGTGGGGTACCTCAAGGCTCCATCTTGGGGCCTCTTCTCTTTAACATCTACATGCTACCACTGGCTCAGATAATGAAAAACAACAACATAAGTTACCATAGCTATGCGGATGACACACACATTTACGTAACAATTTCACCAGGAGACTATGCTCCAATTCAAACACTGAGTAAGTGCATTGAACAAATCAATGACTGGATGTGTCAGAACTTTCTCCAATTAAACAAAGATAAAACTGAGGGAATGGTTTTTGGAGCCAAGGCAGAACGTATAAAAGTTAGCGCTGAACTTCAGTCTGCAATGTTCAAAACAACAGATAAAGCCAGAAATCTAGGTGTAGTCATGGACTCTGACCTGAGTTTCAACAGTCACATTAAAACAGTTACTAAATCAGCCTACTATCACCTAAAGAATATATCTAGGATTAAAAGACTAATGTCACAGCAGGATTTGGAAAAACTTGTCCATGCTTTTATCTTCAGTAGACTGGACTACTGCAATGGTGTCTTCACAGGTCTCACTAAAAAATCTATTAGAAAGCTGCAGCTAATTCAGAACGCTGCTGCTCGAGTCCTCACTAACACTAAGAAAGTGGATCACATCACTCCTGTTCTGAAGTATTTACACTGGCTTCCTGTGTGTCAAAGAATAGATTTCAAAATACTGCTGCTGGTTTATAAAGCTTTTCTTTTTGCTGCTGCTTTTAATTGAACTATTCACATCTTAAACTGCACTGTAACTTTTTTTTGTAATGTTTATTTTATTATCTTTTCTTTTTAATGACTGATTTTAAATGCCATTGTCTTAATGTATTTCGTTTTTTGTAAAGCACTTTGAATTGCGTTGTGTTGAAAGGTGCTATATAAATAAACGTGCCTTGCCTTGCCTTACTACTCAAATGAACTCACTTACATTTTAATCTCATGAAAAACTTCAACTTTGATTTAGCTTTAAAGGTCCACTATTATACTGTTTCTCATCAATATATTATAGTTCTCAGATATATACAAAACATGTTTCTGAAGTGTTTGGCTCGAAACACCAAACAGATCATTGCAGCATCCCATAATCCCCTCTGTTTCAGACCTGTTTCAAAAGTGCTGATTCTCTGTCTGTTACTTTAGATGTAAATAAGGAGCCAACCCCCCACGTCCCTCTGAGAGATATTTGGTTGAAAAGAACACAATGGTGCTCTAGGAGGAGATTCAGGTGATATGTTACCTTGGTTGGTTATTGGCTAATGGTTACACAACCCAAAAAAACCATTATGACATCATAAAGTGGCCAAAATTTGACAGGTTTTTATATAAATGGATCAGGACAAAAAGAGAAAGAATCTTTTTTCCTGAAACTTTCAGAATCTCTTTACACTGAGGGGACACGTGTTTATGTATAAAATACATTAAAAAGTGGATTTTGCATAGGTGACCTTTAACTCTATGCATATGATTGAGGACATGGGTCTGCGCAGGGCTACTGCACAGGCAATGACCTCCTCTGACACTACAGGAAATACAATTCACACATCAATCAAACTGTTTCATTTAATCAAATTGTAATGTGTAGTGTGCATCAAATGTAAATCTGATTTAGCTCTGAAAAACACTTGATGACCGATCTCTGTTTGTCTGTAGAGATCCTAGATGTTGCTCGACACATTTTGACAAAACATTCTGAATCTTTCAATCCAGTCCTCTCTTACTTATTGCCTGCTTGAAAAAGATGTGCAAAAGTCACATTTCCCATAATATCATGTACTGAAAGCATAGGTTTGTCATATGTTCCCATGATTTAGGTAAAGTCATATAAACAGGTTAAAGAATGACCACAAATTGAGCCATGTTGACATAGTCTGCATACATACTTTATTTTTAAGTACAAACTCACACAGCACCATCAGATCACTTCTATACTGCACTTCCTACTCCACATCAGTGGGATTACGTGTTTTAACACAACTTAAACATTATTTTCACTGGTGCAATGAGCTCTCAGCCATACTCCTTCACAACAATAGAGCTCTTTTAGTTGTTTCTCCCTCCCTGTGCTCTCTTGGCATATTAACACAGTTCTGTTTTTCAGACACATCCGGTGCTTGTTTATGGATCAACATTTTTCTTTCCTTTGCAGTTTTTGTATGGCTACCAATATCTTTGCCAAGACTCTGGGACTCCATCGTTGTGTGAGAAGAGACAGGAAAGCTCATTATCCACAATGCCTTCGGTTTCAAGTTTTTGACATAGGAGCTAGTAGATAAAAGCCACCATGGTTGCAGAATAACGAAGTGGCAATACATAAGAATTCAGCTCACTTGCAGAGGAGATTGGCAGCACAAAATGACATTATATCTACTCCTGAAGAATGGAGTGTCTTCATTCTTGATCCTCTTGTGTGAGCTATTGCTGAGTCAGTGTCGGGTCTCTGCTGCTTTGTGAGCAGTATTTTGGGTTCAGTTTTCAAGATTGTGCACTCTGTTTGTGCCCCATGCCTTCCAAACACATCCACACACCTTCAATCCCCAACCACCATTACCACCCTGTGTAGTTGTATATAAATAGATTTCACACTGAAAACCACTGGCTTGGAAATTAATTCTGGTCATGCGAGAATCTGCCACAGTCTATCTAATAAACATACACAGTGCTGCATGCTGAGATTCTATATCCATTTATTATACAAGCACACCCCGTCAAATTGGTTTCATTATGAGTATTCCAATTTCATAGCCATCCATCTATCTATCTGCCTATCCATCTATCCATCTATCTATCTGTCTATCCATCTATCCATCTATCCATCTATCCATCTGCCTATCCATCTATCCATCTATCCGTCTATCTATCTGCCTATCCATCTGTCCATCTATCTATCTGTCTATCCATCTATCCATCTATCCATCTGCCTATCCATCTATCCATCTATCCATCTATCTATCTGTCTATCCATCTATCCATCTATCCATCTATCCATCTATCTATCTATCCGTCTATCCATCTATCCATATATCTATCTATCCATCTGTCTATCCATCTATCCATCTATCTATCTACCTGTCTATCCATCTATCCATCTATCCATTTATCCATCTATCCATCCATACAACTATCTTACCTTTATGCAATTATCCATGGCTTGTTGGCTCATTACCAATCTTTAGTTTAAATAACTTTACTTAATGTCATCCTGATTATTCAAACACTATTACAAACGACAGAATGCCGTATCTCATTATAACTTATTTGCAATTACAATTTGTTCACGTCTTACTAAGAATTTCCAACAATTTATTTATTTACTACAATATTAGAGTACAGCATACAGGTATTTCAATGTTTCTTTGTTGATCGGAGTGGACATGTTTGTCGGATTCACTCCCTCCAGCTAATATGCCAGTCATGGTGTTTTGCTGCTTCTGCCTTTGGCACTGTTGGCTAATTACAAAGCACTGACATGTGCATTGAGCCAACAAATCTGTCTGTCTTCCAGGAAGTAGCTCTAACTGCGTTGGTGTGGTGCAAATGATGAATGGATGACTGGGAATAGACCAATATTTAATTTCCTGCTACCATGTCAATATAAATGGATCAATGAACTGTGCATTCTTCTATTTTAGAATGCAGGGAAGGTAATCAGGAGTTCAGTAGAAAACCTAATGGCATTACATCTTCTTCTCAGGGTTAAACTTGAAAGATATTATTCTAAATAAACCACCATCTTATCTTACCATAGGCTGCAAAAAGCCTTCAGCTATATACAGTGTATTAATATGTACAGTGTGTGTGTGTGTGTGTGTGTGTGTGTGTGTGTGTGTGTGTGTGTGTGTGTGTGTGTGTGTGTGTTGTGGGTGTGTGTGTGTGTGTGTGTGTGTGTGTGTGTGTGTGTGTGTGGTGTGTGTGTGTGTGTGTGTGTGTGTGTGTGTGTGTGGGTGTGTGTGTGTGTGTGTGTGTGTGTGTGTGTGTGTGTGGGTGTGTGTGTGTGTGTGTGTGTGGTGTGTGTGTGTGTGTGTGTGTGTGGTGTGGTGTGTGTGTGTGTGTGTGTGTGTGTGTGTGCTCTGTTTGTATTCTTTGTGGACACAATGTAAGTACTTCCCTCCATTTTTCTATTTCCAGCCAGGAAGTATGACAGCGGTGAATATCTTAACATCACCGGCATCACAAGGGACCAGGCTGGAGACTACGAATGCAGCGCTTTAAATGACATCGCCTCTCCTGACACCAAAACAATGAAAGTCACAGTCAACTGTAAGTGTATCTCTTTCTTCTTCCTTACTCTGTTTTGTCCACGCTGGCCTTGCAGACACATGAAAGACAGCGGGGTACCAGTTGTTTACCAATGATACCAGTGTCATGTACCTGGCGGTGCACTTCAAGAGAGTACACCTTCTAGAAGTTTGAAAAAGTAGAAAGCTAGGGCTTGAGGTTTCTCAATATTTAATGTGAGAATTCCCTTTTTGTCCGTGCATGTGGGTGATTAATTCACACTAAAGAAAGGTCTGACTGTTCTAAGCACTATTCCATTATGCAGGTAATGAGTCTTTCAAAAGAGTGAGGAGACAGTAATGAGGAGCCGGGGCATTAATGAATGATACTGGACTTTAGCTGTGGTGGTCATATGGAAATCACTGCTCGTAAGTATTGAGCAGGAATGGGTGCTTGACAATTATTGCCAGTTCTTCTCCTTTTAAAAGTGCTCATATACTTTACTGTTATTCATGGAGGTTTCTGCATAGATGCCCCTGTGCTAAATCTCACTTTTGGCTGAGCTTAACAGGCAGTTGGCTACAAAGACAGGGTGGAGATGAAGAGTGAGGAAAAAAAAGCACTCTCCCTGGCCCAGTTACTGAGTCATATCCTGAAAGATAATCATGCAAGTTTAAGGAAATAAAGATGGTTTATTTCATACACAGTATTTAAATGAATGAACTCTTCTTTTAAAAAATATACAATAATGGCTTAACTTATTTCCACCTCTGTGAGTTAAGAATTTATTCTGGCTTCGTTATAAAAACCAAGCCATTGTGGCCATTATTTCTCTGTAATGTCTGGCTCTAATGAGCTGGGTCTGAGAGTGGTGGATTTTTCGATGCCAGTTATTTATAGACCTTCTGAGACATGGGTTCAAGGATGAAAAGTGCTTTGACAACTGGGAGTGTCTTTATGCTGCAGAACAAAGGAGATATTCACAGTGATTGATAAGGCTTGGTCATAGCTGGATTCCGTATTTTAAAGTGAGACAGCAGGGTTATGCGGGATTAGCTTCCAAACTGAGGGAATTGATTAGGAAGACTTTCCTTGCTGTCAGACAAAGTCACCACAGAGTGAGCACCGGAGTCGATACTCTGGATGGGAGTGGGCTGTAGTCAAGTGGTACAGTAAGCCCTCTGCCGGAGTTTATCTGAGGCTGACAGAGCTACAGAGCTGTTCCTGCTCCTCGTCCTTTATGATTGAGCAGAATTGTCCAGATATCTTTTTACTCCTTCAATAAGTCCAAATGGTACTATGTTATATATTGGCTTCAAAAGGGGTTATAATGTCTGTGTTAATATGATTTGTATATAACCCTGTTGCTATAGCAGTGAGTTGAGCCAGAGCTCCCTCCTACTAAATTGATAAATGTTTCATAATTCTAGACGTCCTGTTTGGAGCTATAGCCAACATGTAACTCGATAGTCAGACTTTTCTGTCCTCACAAGCACCTCACACCTGAAAGGTCCCGTGTTTTTATTGCTGCTGTTTAGCATTCCAAGTGCTGCGCAACTATGAGACCTGCATAAACAAAACACATCGCTGACATTAGCTGCACAAGCACCTTTAGGTTGTTCAGACCTTCAATGGCTCCGAGAGTAGCTGTTTGAAAAATCTTAACTTTAATATGTCATAGCTTTAAATAGTGTGTAATCTTTCTTTTTAATGGCTTTGCTTGTATTGTTATGAAAGTTTACTCACATCTCCCACTGGAGACGTGCGACAATTGCTCATTACAAAAGAAAAGGGGCAGAAAATAGATAAATTAAAGTTGTGTCCACTGGAGCGGCTGATATGGCCACAGCAGGCGGAGCTGGATCCAGCTGGTGGCCACTCCTCACTGGCCTCCTCTCCACCGGTGCAGTCCTCCCTCTGTGAAGAAAAGGGAGAAGCATTTGGACCATATCCCAATCCCTGTATCATTCATGCTTTACTGTCACACATTAAGCTAATTTCACACCAGTGCCCAGGAGCGGGGGGTATTGATGAGGGCTCAATATGCCAAACGGAATTAAGATAAAGATGTGAGCTGACACAGAAACTCAAACAAGAGAAGATAATTACATAGCAAGAAGCAAGTAATGAACGTTATTAAAAGCAAACTACACTGTATGTGCACATGTTCATACAGATGTTTACTCAGCTGACAACATCAGCCACTGAACTTCATAAAGGTTCTCCTGGGAGAATCTGCAGGTGTCAGTTTTACTGTCTTGTCAATCAACTACTGGAATTGTGCCAGTTGGAATATTTTTAAATAAATACTCTTTGTTGGAAATAACCAAACAGAATGATGACTGAAAACATTACTTTAGGTCTCTTCTTGTCATACAGTTCTTCCAGTTTCATTGGAGGTTGCCTAATTATGTAAGAGGCTATAGTAGGGTACTGTCACTGTATCAGTATCAGCTTTGGTCCTCTCAGAGTATCATTCTTGCTAATTAAATCAAGTCATACACATCAATCAGCCATGCCTGCACTATTTCTTTTTATCATTCTAATGAGCAAGCATGTGACACCAACATTTCATGGGTTAACAGTCTAATTAAATACATGTCCACACAATTTCTCTCTGCTTTCAAAACAAATTGGTTTTTTTTAAGCTAAGAGTATAGTTGACCTCTGCAGGCTAATTACAGATTAAGGCCACTAATTAAAATAAGCAAACCAAAGTAATGAAAACAAAATTAAGCTCTAGCATTTTAAGAGATGTAATAACACCAGGCAGTCCATAACACTAAGCCTGCCATTTGGCTTTCTATGATACGATGATTTGGAGGCAGAAGGTTTCAGGCATTGTCATTGTGCAGCCTTTTCTACGTGCTAAGTCCAGCACATGTAACCTTTGTTGGAATTATACAAGGGCTTAAAAGACTGGCATGCCTTTGTCTCTTGTCTTTATACTTCTGGTGATGAATGGATGACGCCTGCATACTAAAATAGCGGTCATCCAGAGAGTGATATTATAATCAGATTGGCTCAAAAGCCCTGCTTGACTAAAGGATATTTCAGGAGTGATTTTACCTGAAGAAATCTGATCTCTGACCTACTTTTTCAAATTTACATATTCATCTTCGCTGCAGGTGGGTGCCATTATTGGCTGGAACTCTCACTGCACAGTGTGACACAAAGGCATACATATCACATCTAGGTGTCTAAGTCAGAGGGATGAATGAGAAGGAAACAACCCTGGAAAACCTCCGCCTGAGATAAAAGCCACTGTTTGATGAATTAATGAAACCACCTTGTTGTAGAATGAAGGTGTCTATTACCAACTACATACACATAGAACAATAATGAAAACCTGTTTCTTTTTCAATCTGGGAAATCAAAGATGTCTGACCTTGCTTTGTAGTTGAGGCGGAGAGAGCTGTCGGCTCTCACTTCTTGTTAGATGAGTGACACTACAGAGGTTGAGCATCATGTTGCAAGATGGGTTTTGGCAGTTTGCACAAACTTTAGTTACACATGGAAGGTACGTAGACAACCAACTGTCTTGTTTTGCTTCATTTCATTTGCTCGTCACTGTTTTAGGTGCTAAAGCCGTCTGGAACCATGGCAGATGTTCAGATCGTCTCTCCATCTCTCCAAGTAATAATCACAAAGCTGCCGCAAGTCAATTTGCAGGAAATAAATGTGTAAAGAAGACGGTCGATGCCATGTTAGCCCCACAGATGTTTGAATTATTGATGCAGAGCAGGAAGATCCTGGCTTTTACTAGATATTTGTCTCTCTTCTAATTTATGTTTATGCAAATTGTTTTTTATATGAAGCCACTGATTATGTAACCGCCACATTTCTGAGAAAGTTAGAGCAGAATATTTACGGCATTGTCTTTGCACCCATTTTGAAGTGTAATTGGGTACCTCTTAGGCGCATTCACACCGCAGTACTTTTCCCACAAAGGTTCATGCGAACTTAGTTCATGCGAACTCTTTAGTTCGCATGAACTAAGTACAGATCGCGTTCACACCGGAAAAAGTCCCTGGGGGTGGATTAGGCAAATGAAGCCGCTGACGTCACTTCTTCTTCTTGCTTTGGGTTTACTGGCAGGCTACAAACAAGTTCACGGCGGATACTGCCGCCCAAAGTCCCCGGCCGGAAGTCCCCGGAGTTGTAAGAGGACTTCAGTAGAAGTTGCTGGGACTCCCAAGCTTCTACTGAAGCCTTCTGAGTAAATCTCCAGAACGCCGACACCTCCTCATCCCCACCGCTCCCATGTTTTATTTTGTGTTGCCATAAGTTAGTCTCTCTGCGTTTCTGCGCTGGGCTAATGCTAATGCTAATAATGCTAATGCGAGAATAATAAAATGGCGGCTTCACAGAACGTTTTGGAAGTTTTACGCGGCGTGGTTTGCAATCCGCCCAGCCAATCAGAAATATAGCTTTTCTCACAAACTAGCCGCTCGAAAGTCCCTGCTCTCTAGCAGGGACTTTTGAGGGGGTAAAAAGGTTCTCATGAACTAATTTTAGTACCGGCTCTTTTTGGTGTGAACGCGATAAAAGAGTTCTCATGAACTAAGTTCGCATGAACCTTTGTGGGAAAAGTACCGCATGCGAATGCGCCTATGGACACACTATTTTTACTTTTTTTCTGTGTGCTTTCATGCTGTTTGCTGAGAGAATCTGTATGATCTCATCCATTTCTTTCTCGGTGTAAAGCTCAGGTCTAGTATGCGCTGGTATCACTTGTTTCTCTTCACGGCAAGGTTGCACTTGCTTTTCCGAGTGAAGCGATGCCCTGTATGCTTTTAAGTTTGCCAGCCATTTATACGCCTCCTTCCTCTTCCAGCAGCTTGCAGCTGTGAATCCAGCTCACATATTGACCATAGCGTGTTTATAAAAAGAAGAGCACCTCACCTTCTCTTCCGCTAGCAGTAATTGGCCAAACAAAACTGTGATCATTTTTTATTAATTATGAGCATGCACATTAGACGTGCTTTAAGCAATTACAGCCAGTGCTGATGGAGTTCTGGACATAATTGAAATACTTCAAATTCTTTACAACACCTTGTCTTTTGTTTGCTCCAACCGTGCCTTTCCCTGGAAAGCACCCGGGCCTGTTTTGAATTCAATCCCTGCCCTTTAGATACTCCCCCTACATGCCCCTCGCACGCCCCTGACAGAGTTGTTCAGGGGAGTCAAGGCCATCTCTGATAAATAAGAGGTGTACTCGTGGCCAGGAGATACATCTTCATGACCCCCTGTATTAGAATTATTACAGTATGTCAAGTCATGATAAGAAAGTAAACACTATTAGTGGGGTGTGAGAATGTGTGTACAACATTAGCATTTCTTATTGAGAATCATTGTGCAATATAACATTTGCATACCTGTACACAGCATTTACATTTATGTCCTTCATATTGTGTGTGTTTGCGTGAGTGTGTGTGCGTCTTCTTTAGTGCTGGGTGGATTGCACTGGTGGATCAAAGGTACGATAAATGTTCATTGTAGTTAAATAAAAACTAGTATTGGAGTATTTAAACATTAGAGAGTCTCGGTTGAACATTTGTCGACAGTTTGCGGTATCCATTGAAATACTGTGGCTTACAATTCAAAAGAGAAGGCTTCCTAGAATTGGATTCTGATCCAACCCTAAGTAGAGTTAAAGCCAGTACCCTCGAGCTGTTTGGATTTAAATCCATCCCTCTACATCTCTCCAAAGCTCTCGTCTTGATTGCTATTTGGATTCCTTGCTGTATATGAATACGTGAGCATAATCTTGATCTTCTGCAGAATAAATGTTCTTGCTAGTACTGTTTAAAACAGATTGACACAGCAACTTCATATTTTAGCTTGGTCTACAATTTCTTTGTTAGGCCTACTAGTCCGAATAACTTCATAACAAACAACCAACCTGATCTCACCAGAATGCGTGACTCCACCACGACTCCTTAACACCGCATTTCGTGGTGGAGTCACAAACTTTGCTACATTTACGTGTCTGCACACGCAAACAACCCCAATGTAAAGTGAATGAGGCTCCTTTGTCATGGTGCACACACTCATTTCTACAACGTCCTGTTACGGTTATCTGAGAGGACCAACGCAGGCACACGGCAGAGTGTTAGAAAGGTTATTTTGAGGTGAAGGAGCGTGGAGAATAATCCGGCTGGTGGCGGCTGTTGAGGTGGAGGAGCGTGGAGAGTAATCCGGCTGGAGAGTGATCCTGGAGCACAAGAAGAACAGGTAAGAAGAACATTCAGGTGTAGAGGAAATAGCTAACTAATGCTAGAAGGCTGAGAAGGCTGAGAGTTTTACCACTGGGGTTTAAACAACGATCTGGCGCTGACAAGTTGTGGAGCCTCCGCTGATATGCCATTAGTAATGGCTGATGGAAATCAGGTGTGTAGCAGAGGAGGGTGCCCAACTGATTGCAGCAGGTGGAGGTTGAGCCGGGAGCCAGGAGTGACAGCACCACGCCCACACAGACAGGGAAGGGAAAACACACACAAGGGAGGTGGCTGGAGAATACAACCACCACAGTACCCCCCTTAAGGGACGCCTCCAGGCGGTCTACCAGGTCTACCAGGGTTATCCCGGTGGAAGTCCCGTACCAGAGACGCCCCCGATGTCTCGCCGGGGAACCCAACACCTCTCCTCTGGACCATAGCCCTCCCAATCCACAGATATTGGAATCCCCTTCCACGGCGACGAACGTCCAACAATCGCCTGACGGTGTAGGTTGGGTGATTATTGATGATGCGGGGGGGGGGGGGGAACACTCACTGGAGGAGACAAAGGACTGCTGGCAACAGGTTTCAACAGAGAGACATGAAATGTCGGATGAACCTTCATGTGTGAGGGAAGCTTGAGCTTGACTGCAGATGGATTGATAATGGAGTCGATGATGAAGGGGCCGACATACCGTGGAGTGAGTTTCTTCGACTCTGTCTTGAGTGGGAGATCTTTGGAAGAAAGCCAAACACTCTGACCTGGTAAGTAGTTGGGGGCCGGGGTCCTGTGGCGGTCTGCGATGAGGCGGTTGCGGGCAGCGGAGCGGAGCAGGGGCTGCTCGGGTGTCCCTCCACACCTTACGACAGCGACGAAGGTGGGTCTGAACGGAGGGAACAGCAACTTCCTCTTCTGGGCTGGAAACAGAGGTGGTTGGAAACCCATGGCACAATGAAAGGTGAAATACCTGTGGCTGCATTTGACAGGGAGTTGTGGGCATATTCGATCCATGGCAGATGTGGGACCATGACGAAGGGTTCCTGAAAGCCACACAACGAAGGGCCGAGATCCTGGTTGGCCCGTTCCGTTTGCCCGTTCGTCTGGGATGACAGGCTCACCGATGCTCCCAGAGCCTGACAGAAGGCCTTCCAAACGTGGGAAATGAACTGGGGCCCCGGTCAGAGACGATGTCGGTGGGGATCCCATGAAGTCGAACTACATGGTTGACCAGAAGATCTGCAGTCTCTCGGGCAGTGGGAAGCTTGGAAAGAGCCCAAAGTGTACCATCTTTGAAATCTGTCCACAATAGTTAGGATGATGGTTTCCTTGTGAAAGTGGAAGTCCAGTAACAAAATCCAATGCCACATGCGACCAAGGGCGACTAGGTACCGGCAGCGGGCGAAGCAGGCCAGAGGGAGACTGGTGGGAGGACTTGGGCGGGCACATACTGTACAGGCAGCAACAAAGGCCCTGGTGTCTTGAGCCATGGAAGGCCACCAGAACCGTTGTTGAGAATAAACAGTGTGCGATGGACACCAGGATGACATGAGACGGAGGCGTGTGCCCACTGCAGGACCTTGGAGCGAACAGGGGTAGGCACAAAAAGACTATTAGCTGGGCAGTTACCTGGGTTAGGCTGCCCGCTGGCCTCCCTGACCAATGACTCAATCTCCAGGTAACAGCCACCACGCAGGAGGCAGGCAGGATAGTGTCTGGACTGGCAGCTGGTCCTCGGAAGCGAACTGGCGAGAGAGCGTCAGGCTTGAGGTTCCGTGACCCTGGACGGTAGGTGAGGGTGAATGAGAAGCGGCCGAAATACAGGGCCCATCGAGCCTGACGGGAGTTAAGGCCTTGGCAGATTGGATGTACGCCAGGTTCTTGTGGTCCGTCCATACAATAAAAGGGAGTTCAGCTCCAGCCAGTGCCTCCACTCCTCTAGGGCAAGTTTGACAGCCAGCAGCTCTCTGTTACCCACGTCATAGTTCTTCTCAGCTGGGGTGAGGCGGCGAGAGAAAAATGCACAAGGATGCAATTTTTGGTCTCGTTCCGAGCGCTGGGAAAGAACTGCCCTACCCCGGTGTTGGAGGCATCGACCTCCACAATGAACTGGCGAGAGGAATCAGGGTGGATGAGCACAGGGGCAGTGGTGAAGAGTCTCTTTAGCTCTGAAAAGGCTGCATCGCACTCTGGGGTCCAGGAAAACAGTTGGGGGAAGTGAGTCTGGTTAAAGGACCCGCCACTCTGCTGTAGTCCCTGATGAAGCGCCGATAGAAATTGGCGAAACCAGAAACTGTTGAAGCGTTTGACTGAGGTTGGTTTGGGCCACCCCGCCACCGCTTGGATCTTCTCAGGGTCGGACCTAAGCTTTCCTTCCTCAACGATGTAGCCCAGGAATGAGACTGTGTTACATGGAATTCGCATTTCTCCGCCTTACAAAGAGTCTGTTTCCAGGAGTCTCTGCAGCACCTGCCTGACATGGATAATGTGCTCCTCCTTGTTACGAGAGAATATGAGGATGTCATCCAGTAGACAAAGACTGACCGGTTGAGGAGGTCACGGAGCACATCGTTCACCATCGACTGAAAGACTGCAGGGGCATTCGTCAGTCCAAAAGGCATCACCAGATACTCGAAGTGACCGAGTGGTGTGTTAAAGGCCGTCTTCCACTCGTCCCCTTCTCGGATTCTGACGAGGTGGTAGGCATTGCGGAGGTCCAGTTTGGAAAAAATGGTGGCTTCCTGGAGGGGTTCAAAGGCGGAGTTAATGAGGGGTAGTGGGTATTTGTTTTTTACAGTAATGGCATTGAGACCCCTGTAATCAATGCAGGGCCGCAGTGAGCGGTCCTTCTTGGAGACGAAGAAAAACCAGCACCGACCGGGGAGGAGGATGGCCGAATGACACCGGCAGCCAGGGAGTCATGGATGTAATTCTCCATGGATTTTCTCTCAGGGCGAGACAGGTTGAACAGACGTGAGGAAGGCAGAGGGGCCCCGGGAAGGAGGTCAATGGGACAGTCGTAGGGTCGATGAGGAGGAAGAGAAAGAGCTCGCTGTTTACTGAACACCTCTCCTAGGTTATGATATTCAGTGGGAACAGATGACAGGTCAGGCGGCTCGATCTTGGTGGTGGAGAGGCGGCCTCTGCTGGCGGTAGGGCAGACTGCAGGCATGAGGATAAGCAAAAAAACTCCAACTAATGATTTGCCAGTTACCCAATCAATCTGGGGGTTGTGTGTTAACCGGATGAGGTGAGGAAATTAGGTGAAACTGAATAAACTCACGATGGTTTCCAGACAGAATGAGGTTTACTGGCTTGGTGCGGTGAGTGACTTGGGCCAGGAATTTTCCATTTAGAGCATTAGCACTAAGAGGTGAATCTAACACTTCGCAGGAAATTCCTGCCTGAGCTGCAATGTCAATGTCCAAAAAATTCTCATCCGCCCCCGAGTCCACTAAGGCGAGCAGGGGTAGGGACTGTTGGTTGCAGCAAAGCATGGCTTCTAGCTGCGTTCTGGGTCGGGGGTTGAGAGAGAGGAAGGGCTCGCCAGAATCCCCACAGCTACTGACGAGCCTGACCTTTTGGCAGATTAGGACAGGAGGAAACGAGATGACTGGTTTGGCTGCAATAAACACATTCCCCAGCATGGATCCTTCTAGCACGCTCAGATGGTGAGAGGCGGGCCCTTCCCACTTGCATGGGCTCATCTCCATGGGATGAGACTGAGTAAGGAGTCGGGAAAGATCTGGGATTGGGGTAGTGGCAGTGCCAATTTGGGATCAAGTGAGAGTCGCTGGGTTGGAGTGACGGCTATTCCTATCCCTACGTCTCTCTCGATTATCAATCTTAATGGCTGTGGCAATTAAATTATCCAAGCTACTGGATCATCCCTAGCCGCTAGCTCGTCTTTAATTGCTTCGTTCAGCCCCTGAAGAAAACATCCTGCAATGACTCGTTATTCCAGCGTGAGTCGGAAGCACTGTTCTAAACTCAACTGAAAAGTTGGCTACACTACGGGAGCCCTGTCGGAGAGAAAGAAGGCGTCTAGAAGCGTCCCTCCCCCGTACCGGGTGATCAAAAACTTTTTTCATTTCGGAAATGAAAGTATCATATGACCAGCAAATTTGTGGCTGGCTCTCCCTAACAGCTGTAGCCCAATCTAAAGCCCTCCCCCTCAACAGACTCATTACATATGCTACCCTAGCCCATCTGTGTGATAAGTACTAGGCTGCTGCTCAAAAACAACGTACACTGGAACAAAAAGGCTCTACAAAACCCAAATCTCCAGCGTATCGCTCCGGTGTGGGAATGACAGCCTTGTAGCTGATGGAGGGGTGCGGCAGGAGGGGGGGGGGAGGTTCCGCAGAGTCTCCACTACTTCACGGAGAACCGCATCGTGATGCCCCACGAGAGCGCCTTGATTGGCCAGGGTCTGGCTGAGTTCGTCCGCAGTTTTTGACCGGTGGCCTGTGTCCGCTGGGTCCACACTGGCCAGATCGTTCTGTTACGGTTATCTGAGAGGAACCAAACGCAGGACACGGCAGAGTGTTAGAAAGGTTTATTTTGAGGTGAAGGAGCCTGGAGAATAATCCGGCTGGTGGCGGCTGTTGAGGTGGAGGAGCGTGGAGAGTAATCCGGCTGATAGCGGCTGTTGAGGTGGAGGAGCGTGGAGAGTAATCCGGCTGGAGAGTGATCCTGGACCACAAGAAGCACAGGTAAGAAGAACATTCAGGTGTAGAGGAAATAGCTAACTAATGCTAAGAAGGCTGAGAAGGCCTTGTTTTACCACTGGGGTTTAAACAACGATCTGGCGCTGACAAGTTGTGGAGCCTCCGCTGATATGCCATTAGTAAGTGGCTGATGGAAATCAGATGTGTAGCAGAGGAGGGTGCAGCAGGTGGAGGTTGAGCCAGAAGCCAGGAGTGACAGCCACCACGCCCACACAGACAGGGAAGGGAAAACACACACAAGGGAGGTGGCTGGAGAATACAACCACCACACGTCCAGCAGTGAGCTTTTATTCTAAAAACGTTTTTAAAATCTACTTTATAGCTTGTAGTAACTCACGGGAGGCTTCTTCTATTTTATTTGTATTCATAATAATTTGTATTTTTCGTCAGAATGTATTATGGCAACCCTGTCTCGTAAAAATGACGTTCCCACAGAACTAAACTGCATTCTCAATTACCTTTAGCGAGAAACATATTTTCTCCCACGTTACGTTCGTTATGAACGTATCTCAAATACGTTTATTTTCTACATATCTTCTAGAAACATATTTTCTCCAACGTTACGTTCGTTATGAACGTATCTCAAATACGTTTATTTTCTACATATCTTCTAGAAACATATTTTCTCCAACGTTACGTTCGTTATGAACGTATCTCAAATACGTTTATTTTCTACATATCTTCTAGAAACATATTTTCTCCCACGTTACGTTTCTTATGAACGTATCTTAAATATGTTTATTTTCTACATATCTTTGCCATTTATTGTTTTGCTTATAATAATATAATAGTCATTTATAAATATCATTTTAAAGCACACATTTGAAAGGCTGTAATTTCGCCAGCTGTTACTCTCATGAGCGAGGCAGAAAATAATAGTTTTAACATGCCAAAAAGCTGCTGTGTCGTTTATTGCACCTCAAACATTAAAACAAATCCAGAGTTACGTGTTTCTGTACTTCCTATAAGAAGAAAGGACAGTAACAGAAGATCTCTGTGACGCCAGATGTGGTGTTGTTAATGCGATATGATATCCGAAAAAAAACTACAGTCCCGTTGACAAACCCCGTGATTATTCGTCAAGCTCTGTGATTGGATGTTGGAGTGGCAGTGCGCCAAGGTTACGCCGAGCGTCAAGCGCTTTGAAATGGAACGAAACCACGGCAGACTATTCAAAACTGGACTTGAACGCCCCCCCCAGAACTACACATGCTGGCTTGTGCTTTGCAAAATGTTCTCTATTAAACTGTGTACAGCCCTGGAGGTTAGGCGATAGGAAACACATTGGTGTGTACAGATTTAAAACATGTAATTACTAAATGGTTGAAAATCGCTTGTATCCATAATGGGCAGCATTAATATATACCCACATGACAGCTCATTGTTACTTTGTAATTCTACTCCACTACAATTCAGAGGTTAACCTGGTATTTTTACTCCACTACATTTATTTTAGTTACTTTGCAGATTCTGATTAATGATGTGAAATATAAACAACCCTTAAAGCAGACTTTAGTTACAACTGAGTACAATTCAGGAAAGGTGATTGTCAAGTGCCAACTATCAGGAGAGATACAGTGGGGCAAAAAAGTATTTAGTCAGCCACCAATTGTGCAGGTTCTCCCACTTAAAAAGATGAGAGAGGCCTGTAATTTTCATCCTAGGTATATCTCAACTATGAGAGACAAAATGAGAAAAAAAAAACCCGACAATCACATTGTCTGATTTTTAAAGAATTTATTTGCAAATTATGGTGGAAAATAACTATTTGGTCAATAACAAAAGTTCATCTCAATACTTTGTTATATACCCTTTGTTGGCAATGACAGAGGTCAAACGTTTTCTGTCAGTCTTCACAAGGTTTTCACACACTGTTGCTGGTATTTTGGCCCATTCCTCCATGCAGATCTCCTCTAGAGCAGTGGTGTTTTGGGGCTATCGCTGGGCACGGACTTTCAACTCCCTCCAAAGATTTTCTATGGGGTTGATATCTGGAGACTGGCTAGGCCACTCCAGGACCTTAAAAGCTTCTTACGAAGCCACTCCTTCGTTGCCCGGGCAGTGTGTTTGGGATCATTGCCATGCTGAAAGCCACGTTTCATCTTCAATGCCCTTGCTGATGGAAGGAGGTTGTCACTCAAAATCTCACGATACATGACCCCATTCATTCTTTCCTTTACACGGATCAGTCGTCCTGGTCCCTTTACAGAAAAACAGCCCCAAAGCATGATGTTTCCACCCCCATGTTCACAGTAGGTATGGTGTTCTTTGGATGCAACTCAGCATTCTTTCTCCTCCAAACACATCTAGTTGAGTTTTTACCAAAAAGTTCCATTTTGGTTTCATCTGACCATATGTGACCCGCTCTATCGAAATCAGTCGGAAGTCGCAACGGCTCATTTAAAAATAAACGTGGATTTACGTAAAAAAATATTTTCCCGGTGTTCGGGAGTTTTGTTTGATTTTAAACAAACAAATCTTGGCTTTCAGAATATGAAACTTTTATTTCCAAAATCACACGATAAATACATTTTTGAAGCTTGTAAAGGGACGAAGACAGGCACCTCTCACTCGCAATCTGCTCTTCCGCAGCGCCGCCCCCCCTCCCTCCAGCTGAAATTATGAATGTAAGAGTATAGTAATCATAGATAACACGGCAGGGTCCGTTACAGTTTGTTTTCATCTGATTTCAATTAAACAAAGTCTTGGCTTTCAGAATATTAAACTTGTTTCGGCAAATTCAGAGGATAAATACAACTTTGAAGCTTGTAACGGCATAATTACAAGCGGAGAACGGAGTAACTTAACGTCACAGCAGGCATAACAACAACCGGTGTTTCTCGTGAGTGTTTTCCCTGGGAAACAAACACAATACACACAAACGCAACATTACACAAACACACACACACACCACACACTTGCGAGCTTCCCCTCCAAACGAAAATATCTTCCCTCCGTAGTATTTTGATAATTTGCTCCACTAATAATCAATCAGATCGATGGATTCCAGAGAAGAGAAAACTTTGAAGGCCTTTTTCTCAAAATGATGTCTCGGTGGCAGTCATTACATAATGTGACATATTTCGCTTAATATTTGGAGTACAAAAACAATCCTGATATCATTAGAAAGCTAGGAATATCCTCTTTCCAACAGTGTATTCAACTAAAAATGTGTCTTCGGGTCAATGCGACTCATTTCGATAGAGCAGGTCACATATGACATTCTCCCAATCCTCTTCTGGATCATCTAAATGCTCTCTAGCAAACTTCAGACGGGCCTGGACATGTACTTTCTTAAGCAGGGGGACACGTCTGGCACTGCAGGATTTGAGTCCCTGGCGGCGTAGTGTGTTACTGATGGTAGCCTTTGTTACTTTGGTCCCAGCTCTCTGCAGGTCATTGACTAGGTCCCCCCGTGTGGTTCTGGGATTTTTGCTCACCGTTCTTGTGATCATTTTGAACCCACGGGGTGAGATCTTGCGCGGAGCCCCAGATCAAGGGAGATTATCAGTGGTCTTGTATATCTTCCATTTTCTAATAATTGCTCCCACAGTTGATTTCTTCACACCAAGCTGCTTACCTATTGCAGATTCAGTCTTCCCAGCCTGGTGCAGGTCTACAATTTTGTTTCTGGTGTCCTTTGACAGCTCTTTGGTCTTGGCCATAGTGGAGTTTGGAGTGTGACTGTTTGAGGTTGTGGACAGGTGTCTTTATACTGATAACAAGTTCAAACAGGTGCCATTAATACTGTTAACAAGTGGAGGACAGAGGAGGCTCTTAAAGAAGAAGTTACAGGTCTGTGAGAGCCAGAAATCTTGTTTGTTTGTAGGTGAACAAATACTTATTTTACAGAGGAATTTACCATTAATTCATTAAAAATCCTACAATGTGATTTCCTGGATTCTTTCCCCCCCATTCTGTCTCTCATAGTTGAAGTGTACCTAGGATGAAAATTACAGGCCTCTCTCATCTTTTTAAGTGGGAGAACTTACACAGTTTGTGGCTGACTAAATACTTTTTTGCCCCACTGTATTTGATAGTTGGTGCTTGAGAAGACTAAACATGTATTTGCTGATCTCTATAAAGTATATTAATTACTTGTTATTCTCTACTAATAGTTAATTACAAACTGTATATAATTGCTATTTTGCACATCCCTTTCAAGACTTCAAGATTTTCTAAGGTTTATTGACATATCATATACACAACTACAGTGTAGTTATGCAATGAATGAAACACTTGGGTCACGGGTTCCTCAACAGTGCATTACAAGACATCTATCAATATGTGTGAATACCTCCACCATTAAACTGTCAAATTCTGCACATTTCTTATACCACCTACATACATAAGAGTATAATTAATGTGTATAATATCAGTTAACTTAAAATAAGTGCTTCAACATAGTTAACATTGCAGGAAAGCAATATATTAGACGTTAAGTACATTGTCAGGCTTAATATTTATCTGTAGATAGATACCCCCAAAGCTTTTTTCTTATTTGAAAGAAGACCTTGACCTAAAGTATTATTTAATGTTTAAATAAAGGTTAATTAGTTTGTCTGTTTTTCACATCCTCATATTAATATCTTTGTACATCCAGCACTAAACTGTTTTATTGTAGAGATCACTTACAGTATCTTCTCGATTTTTTATATTCTATATTTCTATCATTGACCTTCTACTTTCCCCCTATGAAAGTATGTACTCTTAATATTTTTTTCATCAAATAACATTATTCAACAAAAATAATTCAATAACGTGCTTTAACCACTAGGTGGTGCACACAAGGTACACACAGCAATAACTTTGTATTATTAGTGTAGGACACTTATGTATGTATAACATCTGAAGATCTATATCGACCGGGTCACGACACGACCTGTTGACGCAGCAACCACTGTAAGTTATATTCTTGTTTAATTAGACTTCTCTGTTTCATTTATTCTACTCTTTATAATTGTTCTGCAGTTATTGTACCTTGTAGAGAGATTTTTACGTCTCAGATCTGCTCGGGGAAAGCTGTATATCTGGTCTCATCTCAGTAGGGCACTCGATACCGCGTGAGAATATAGCCGGGCCCCCCCGGGTGATTGCGTGAAGTGCAAACGCTGTGAATTAATCATTTTCCAGCTAAAAAAGCACTCAAATAGCGCATTTAAAATCTGAAGAACTCAGTCTCTATATCGACCGGGTCACGACACGACCTGTTGACGCAGCAACCACTGTAAGTTATATTCTTGTTTAATTAGACTTCTCTGTTTCATTTATTCTACTCTTTATAATTGTTCTGCAGTTATTGTACCTTGTAGAGAGATTTTTACATCTCAGATCTGCTCGGGGAAAGCTGTATATCTGGTCTCATCTCAGTAGGGCACTCGATACCGCGTGAGAATATAGCCGGGCCCGCCCAGCTGATTGCGTGAAGTGCAAACGCTGTGAATTAATAATTTTCCAGCTAAAAAAGCACTCAAATAGCCCATTTAAAATCTGAAGAACTCAGTCTCTATATCGACCGGGTCACGACACGACATGTTGACGCAGCAACCACTGTAAGTTATATTCTTGTTTAATTAGACTTCTCTGTTTCATTTATTCTACTCTTTATAATTGTTCTGCAGTTATTGTACCTTGTAGAGAGATTTTTACATCTCAGATCTGCTCGGGGAAAGCTGTATATCTGGTCTCATCTCAGTAGGGCACTCGATACCGCGTGAGAATATAGCCGGGCCCGCCCAGCTGTCGCCCATCAGCTGTAGAGAGTTAACTAATTAGAGGGGCATGGCCCCACTGCTGTGAGAACTCAGCAATCAGGCTCCTTTTTAGGTAGCTATTTCCTGGAGCGTCAGCTTCAGCGTCAGACAGCCGAAGACTGACAAAGACATTGGAGTCCTGCGGGAGTAAGACTGACAAAGTCATTGGAGTCCTGCGGGAGTAAGACTGACAAAGACATTGGAGTCCTGCGGGAGTCACGAGGGTGGCAAAGAGGAGACAAATCCTACTTTGATTGAGCTAAGTATTGCTGGTGTTTTATTTTATTTTATTTTCCTTAGTTTTCTAGCCCCTCATGCTATAATCATGTGTATTTTCTCCATTCCTGTTCATGTGTCCTCTCGCTATTATCACTGGCCCGTGTATCTCATAATCGATATAACCGGCCTGCTCTCGTCTATCCCACATGCTCCACTGACATCCAACATCTAGTTTCAGGTGGCCTGTGGAACTGCCAGTCAGCTGTTCCCAAGGCTGACTTCATCTCTGGCTACGCTTCCCTGCAGTCTCTGGATTTTCTTGCTCTCACTGAGACCTGGATTACTCCATCCAACACATCCACCCCAGCAGCTCTCTCTACAGCATATTCCTTCTCCCATACACCCAGACCCACTGGCAGAGGAGGTGGCACTGGTGTCCTGCTTTCTCCCAAATGGAGCTTTTCCCTCTTCAAGCGACCTAACTTCACTTCTTCCACCTTTGAATTCCATCCAGTCACAATAACCCATCCTATACAATTAATCATTGTTGTTCTCTACCGTCCGCCAGGTGCCTTGGGGGACTTCTTGGAGGAATTAGATCATCTCCTCTCACACATCCCTGAAACTGGCCCTCCCGCTGTACTTCTCGGAGATTTCAACCTCCAGACGGGGAAGATAGACGAACTAACATCTCTGTTAACTGCCTTTGCTTTCTCATTGTCTCCATCCCCACCAACTCATAAAGCTGGCAATGTCCTTGATCTCATATTCTCAAGAAACTGCACTACTTCTAACCTCTCTGTTAACCCGCTCCACACATCCGATCACTTCTTCCTTTCATTCTCTCTGCCCCTTTCCAAACATAACAAACTAATCTCTTCTCATCCTGCACCTGTCCGCCGTAACCTTCGTTCCCTCTCCCCCTCTACCTTTGCCTCATCGGTGCTCTCAGACCTCCCTTCCTCTGATTCGTTTCAACTCCTGCCTCCAAACTCTGCTGCAGAAACTCTCCTCTCTACTCTCTCATCCTCTCTGGACTCTCTCTGTCCTCTCACATCTCGGCAGGCTCGTCAGTCCCCCCCTGCTCCCTGGCTAAATGACGCACTGCGTGCTAATAGAACCGTCCTTCGGGCAGCAGAGCGGAAATGGTGGAAATCCAAACACCGTGACGACCTCCTAACTTATCAGGCTCTCCTCTCCTCTTTCTCTGCCTCGATCTCTCAGGCAAAGAGCACTTTCTTTCAAGATAAGATCCAATCTTCCTATTCCAATCCCAAAAAACTATTTTCCATCTTCTCCACCCTCTTGGACCCTCCCAAAGCCCCTTCCCCCTCCTCACTTCTGTCATGCGACTTTGTTAACCATTTTGAAAAAAAGGTTGATGATATTCGCTCTTCTTTTTCTGACTCACCTTTACTGACCGCTGGGTCACCAGTCCCTCCTTTCACCCACACACTGACCTCATTTTCCCCTCTCTCTCCAAGTGAGGTTCTTACCCTCATTACCTCTGCCCGCCCTACCACCTGTCCTCTGGACCCTATCCCTTCAAACCTCCTTCAGACTATCGCTCCTGATATTCTACCGTTTCTCACCCATTTCGTCAACACTTCTCTAACTTCTGGTCACTTTCCAAACAGTCTCAAGGAGGCAAGAGTAAACCCTCTCCTAAAGAAACCCACTCTTAACCCATCTGATGTTATAAACTACAGGCCTGTCTCTCTCCTCCCGTTCCTGTCTAAACACTTGAACGCGCTGTCTTTAAACAACTCTCCTGTTATCTCCATCAGAACAACCTTCTGGATCCGCACCAGTCTGGTTTCAAGGCAGGTCACTCCACAGAAACGGCCCTCCTTGCTGTCACTGAGGAACTGCACACTGCCAAAGCAGCATCCCTCTCCTCTGTCATCATCATGTTGGACCTGTCAGTTGCATTCGACACGGTGAACCATCAGATCCTCCTTCGCACTCTCCAAGAACTTGGAGTTTCAGGCTCTGCACTTTCCCTCCTCACCTCATACCTCAAAGAGTACCTACAGGGTAACTTGGAGAGGGTCCGAGTCCGACCCTTGTCAATTAACTACAGGGGTCCCTCAGGGCTCTGTTCTTGGTCCCCTCCTCTTCTCCCTGTACACAAACTCGCTCGGATCGGTCATTAGCCCACATGGTTTTTCATACCACTGCTATGCTGACGACACCCAATTAATTCTGTCCTTTCCCGCTCAGAGACCCAGGTCGTCGCACGCATCTCTGCTTGTCTAGCTGACATCTCTCAGTGGATGTCTGCTCATCACCTCAAGCTCAACCTTGACAAGACTGAACTGCTTTTCCTTCCGGGAAAAGATTGTCCCACTCTTGACCTGACAATCAACATCGGCACCTCTGTTGTTTCCCCGACTCAGACTGCAAGGAATCTGGGTGTGACCCTAGATAACAACCTGTCCTTCACTGCAAACATCGCTGCTACAACCCGTTGCTGCAGATATATGCTGTACAACATCAGGAAGATTCGTCCCCAGCTGACCCAGAAAGCCACGCAGGTTCTGGTCCAGGCTCTCGTCACCTCACGCCTAGACTATTGCAACTCCCTCCTGGCTGGTCTACCTGCATGTGCCATCCGACCTCTGCAGCTCATCCAGAATGCAGGGGCTCGTCTGGTCTTCAACCTTCCAAAATGTTCCCACACCACTCTGCTCCTCCGCTCCCTTCACTGGCTCCCGGTAACTGCTAGAATCCACTTCAAGACACTAGTACTTGCATACCATGCTGCGAATGGATCTGGCCCTTCCTACATCCAGGACATGGTTAAACTGTACCCCCAGCGCGTGCACTCCGCTCTGAATCAGCCAAACGACTCGCTGCAACCTCGCTGCGAGGGGGACCCAAGTTCCCATCAGCAAAAACACGTGGGTTTGCTATCCTGGCTCCAAAATGGTGGAATGAGCTCCCCATTGACATCAGGACAGCAGAAAGCCTGCACATCTTCCGGCGCAGACTGAAAACTCATCTCTTTCGACTCCACTTCGAGCGATAGAATTACTAACATATAATTACTAATATAGGACTGGCTTATCTATAGCCAGCTGAGTAGCACTTGAAATGTTTGGCTCTATGATACCTGATGTACTTATATGATTCTGTTTTCGTCAGGGCTTTGTCTTCCTGGTCGTATGTACTTATTGTCTTTCTCACTCACCTATTTCTGCATTAACATTCCTTAGTCACCTGGTAGTCACACCCTGTCTCTCTCTCACTCTGTTACACCCATCAGCTCCATTAGTATTTAGGCCCACTTCACTTTCACCTCAGTGCCAGATCGTACTTTGCAGCATGCCAGTCTTTCCCGCATTACCCTTCAGATTGCTCTCCCGGTTTCGACCCTGTCTGTCCCTGACCAGCCTGCCTCGCCTGCTCCCTGACCCATTCTGTACCTGCGACTCCCGTCCTGCTTTCTCCTGGAACCCTCGCCTGTCCCCGACCAGCCCTTTGCCTACTATCTGCTGTTTTGTCTCCTACCAGCCTATTGCCTATTGACTATCCCTGGTTTCCCGTGTTCTGCATTTTGATCCTCAGCTCGTTTGTGACAGACGGGCTGTCAGGAGAGAGAGAGCGCTCCGTTTATTATTCCCGTGTTATTGTAAGTTACTGTTCACTTTTGAATAATGTAGTTAATCTACTATAATTAGTTTGTTTAATATCAAATCATATACATTTGTTTTAAAGCTCAATAAATAAAAACAATACCTTTGACCTGCACTTTTCTAATTTGTCCGAAAGATTTAAACTTTAACGGACATTTTGACCGGAAAAAGAATATTCTAATGGGAACTCTGAAGAGATGTACATATATGACCAATTTAAAGCTCTATGAAAACTACATCAGTAATCAATACCATGTGGAGAGCAAACAAATGCCACTTCTCAAGGCTTTTTAACACAGTTGGTCATAATGTGGACTGTGCTGTGTGCTGAAATCAGGTCTATTAAGTGTGGTCCAGTGTGTAGGCGAGCCGTCAGGCCCTCTGTGAGGGCCTAAGATATTCTACAAAATAATATTTAAAAACATTAAAAAAAATAATATATTTTTTAATATATTTTTTTAGTTATATTTTTCATTAGTTTTACCAAAATAACTTGATTTAATTGTATTTAAAATAACATTTCCAAATAAATAAATCCTTCGAATCTGCCTATTCAATTTCTGTTGGAATGTGAAGGGTTAAATGAAAGAAGCTCGTCTCTGCGAGTTGCTGTGAAGAGAGGAGCTGTTGGACGTCCAAGCGGTCCAGCTATGAATTCACAGAGGGCCTAGCTATAGTAACTGAATGAGACAGTAATGTCAAATGACAGTACAATTGACCAATTATATCTTCCCTCTAAATGGGTGGGTGTTATTATCACGGACTTTATGACAAGTTCTGCCCGCTGTGAAACTTTTCTTGTTTCCATAACAACAACTTCCTGTCAATAGTGTTAACTCGCCTTCAAAATAAAAGCATGCCAAATTACACTTAAGACATACAACTGCAACGAAAGTAACAAACACAATGCAATATCCTTTTCAATTTCAAAGAACACAAATAGAGTTATTTTCAGTGTGTTTTGTGTGTAGAGGGTCGCTTTCATTGATGCGTTTTGCACCCCGGGCCGTTGTTTTGATATTCCGCTGAAGTATACACTGTGACGTAATAACTCGAGGGAAGGGATGGGGGTCAGAGGGCCTAGGTATAAAAGTCACGGCTCGCCACTGGTAGAATGCAACCAACGGATCACTCCTGCTCTCAACCTTGCCTTTCCAAAAGTGTCGGAGAACCTTGGGCAGGGATTGCCACATCAGTCGACAGAGCTTTACATCCAGACTGCAGAACTGTAATGCATTCAGTAAATGTAACCCGCAGCTATCCTCAGCTCTCTGGATATTCTATTAATGTCTTCAATGACATCCACTTAAACACAGACAGTGGCAGAACTTCAGTGTTAGTATTATTAGATCTCAGTGCGGCGTTTGACACTGTTGACCACAACATATTACTCGACCGACTAGAAAACTGGGTGGGACTTTCGAAAACAGTTCTAAATTGGTTTGAATCCTACTTAAAGGACAGAAAAAACTTTGTTTCTATAGGTAAATACACATCTGAGTTGACAAATATGACATGTGGGGTACCTCAAGGCTCCATCTTGGGGCCTCTTCTCTTTAACATCTACATGCTACCACTGGCTCAGATAATGAAAAACAACAACATAAGTTACCATAGCTATGCGGATGACACACACATTTACGTAACAATTTCACCAGGAGACTATGCTCCAATTCAAACACTGAGTAAGTGCATTGAACAAATCAATGACTGGATGTGTCAGAACTTTCTCCAATTAAACAAAGATAAAACTGAGGGAATGGTTTTTGGAGCCAAGGCAGAACGTATAAAAGTTAGCGCTGAACTTCAGTCTGCAATGTTCAAAACAACAGATAAAGCCAGAAATCTAGGTGTAGTCATGGACTCTGACCTGAGTTTCAACAGTCACATTAAAACAGTTACTAAATCAGCCTACTATCACCTAAAGAATATATCTAGGATTAAAAGACTAATGTCACAGCAGGATTTGGAAAAACTTGTCCATGCTTTTATCTTCAGTAGACTGGACTACTGCAATGGTGTCTTCACAGGTCTCACTAAAAAATCTATTAGAAAGCTGCAGCTAATTCAGAACGCTGCTGCTCGAGTCCTCACTAACACTAAGAAAGTGGATCACATCACTCCTGTTCTGAAGTATTTACACTGGCTTCCTGTGTGTCAAAGAATAGATTTCAAAATACTGCTGCTGGTTTATAAAGCTTTTCTTTTTGCTGCTGCTTTTAATTGAACTATTCACATCTTAAACTGCACTGTAACTTTTTTTTGTAATGTTTATTTTATTATCTTTTTTTTTAATGACTGATTTTAAATGCCATTGTCTTAATGTATTTCGTTTTTTGTAAAGCACTTTGAATTGCGTTGTGTTGAAAGGTGCTATATAAATAAACGTGCCTTGCCTTGCCTTGCCTTACTACTCAAATGAACTCACTTACATTTTAATCTCATGAAAAACTTCAACTTTGATTTAGCTTTAAAGGTCCACTATTATACTGTTTCTCATCAATATATTATAGTTCTCAGATATATACAAAACATGTTTCTGAAGTGTTTGGCTCGAAACACCAAACAGATCATTGCAGCATCCCATAATCCCCTCTGTTTCAGACCTGTTTCAAAAGTGCTGATTCTCTGTCTGTTACTTTAGATGTAAATAAGGAGCCAACCCCCCACGTCCCTCTGAGAGATATTTGGTTGAAAAGAACACAATGGTGCTCTAGGAGGAGATTCAGGTGATATGTTACCTTGGTTGGTTATTGGCTAATGGTTACACAACCCAAAAAACCATTATGACATCATAAAGTGGCCAAAATTTGACAGGTTTTTATATAAATGGATCAGGACAAAAAGAGAAAGAATCTTTTTTCCTGAAACTTTCAGAATCTCTTTACACTGAGGGGACACGTGTTTATGTATAAAATACATTAAAAAGTGGATTTTGCATAGGTGACCTTTAACTCTATGCATATGATTGAGGACATGGGTCTGCGCAGGGCTACCGCACAGGCAATGACCTCCTCTGACACTACAGGAAATACAATTCACACATCAATCAAACTGTTTCATTTTAATCAAATTGTAATGTGTAGTGTGCATCAAATGTAAATCTGATTTAGCTCTGAAAAACACTTGATGACCGATCTCTGTTTGTCTGTAGAGATCCTAGATGTTGCTCGACACATTTTGACAAAAACATTCTGAATCTTTCAATCCAGTCCTCTCTTACTTATTGCCTGCTTGAAAAAGATGTGCAAAAGTCACATTTCCCATAATATCATGTACTGAAAGCATAGGTTTGTCATATGTTCCCATGATTTAGGTAAAGTCATATAAACAGGTTAAAGAATGACCACAAATTGAGCCATGTTGACATAGTCTGCATACATACTTTATTTTTTAAGTACAAACTCACACAGCACCATCAGATCACTTCTATACTGCACTTCCTACTCCACATCAGTGGGATTACGTGTTTTAACACAACTTAAACATTATTTTCACTGGTGCAATGAGCTCTCAGCCATACTCCTTCACAACAATAGAGCTCTTTTAGTTGTTTCTCCCTCCCTGTGCTCTCTTGGCATATTAACACAGTTCTGTTTTTCAGACACATCCGGTGCTTGTTTATGGATCAACATTTTTCTTTCCTTTGCAGTTTTTGTATGGCTACCAATATCTTTGCCAAGACTCTGGGACTCCATCGTTGTGTGAGAAGAGACAGGAAAGCTCATTATCCACAATGCCTTCGGTTTCAAGTTTTTGACATAGGAGCTAGTAGATAAAAGCCACCATGGTTGCTGAATAACGAAGTGGCAATACATAAGAATTCAGCTCACTTGCAGAGGAGATTGGCAGCACAAAATGACATTATATCCACTCCTGAAGAATGGAGTGTCTTCATTCTTGATCCTCTTGTGTGAGCTATTGCTGAGTCAGTGTCGGGTCTCTGCTGCTTTGTGAGCGGTATTTTGGGTTCAGTTTTCAAGATTGTGCACTCTGTTTGTGCCCCATGCCTTCCAAACACATCCACACACCTTCAATCCCAACCACCATTACCACCCTGGTGTAGTTGTATATAAATAGATTTCACACTGAAAACCACTGGCTTGGAAATTAATTCTGGCAATGCGAGAATCTGCCACAGTCTATCTAATAAACATACCAAGTGCTGCATGCCTGAGATTCTATATCCATTTATTATACAAGCACACCCCGTCAAATTGGTTTCATTATGAGTATTCCAATTTCATAGCCATCCATCTATCTATCTGCCTATCCATCTATCCATCTATCTATCTGTCCTATCCATCTATCCATCTATCCATCTATCCATCTGCCTATCCATTCTATCCATCTATCCGTCTATCTATCTGCCTATCCATCTGTCCATCTATCTATCTGTCTATCCATCTATCCATCTATCCATCTGCCTATCCATCTATCCATCTATCCATCTATCTATCTGTCTATCCATCTATCCATCTATCATCATCTATCTATCTATCCGTCTATCCATCTATCCATATATCTATCTATCCATCTGTCTATCCATCTATCCATCTATCGATCTACCTGTCTATCCATCTATCCATCTATCCATTTTATCCATCTATCCATCCATACAACTATCTTAACCTTTATGCAATTATCCATGGCTTGTTGGCTCATTACCAATCTTTAGTTTAAATAACTTTACTTAATGTCATCCTGATTATTCAAACACTATTACAACGACAGAAATACCGTATCGCATTATAACTTATTTGCAATTACAATTTGTTCACGTCTTACTAAGAATTTCCAACAATTTATTTATTTACTACAATATTAGAGTACAGCATACAGGTATTTCAATGTTTCTTTGTTGATCGGAGTGGACATGTTTGTCGGATTCACTCCCTCCAGCTAATATGCCAGTCATGGTGTTTTGCTGCTTCTGCCTTATGGCACTGTTGGCTAATTACAAAGCACTGACATGTGCATTGAGCCAACAAATCTGTCTGTCTTCCAGGAAGTAGCTCTAACTACGCGTTGGTGTGGTTGCAAATGATGAATGGATGACTGGGAATAGACCAATATTTAATTTCCTGCTACCATGTCAATATAAATGGATCAATAGACTGTGCATTCTTCTATTTAGAATGCAGGGAAGGTAATCAGGAGTTCAGTAGAAAACCTAATGGCATTACATCTTCTTCTCAGGGTTAAACTTGAAAGATATTATTCTAAATAAACCACATCCTTATCTTACCATAGGCTGCAAAAAGCCTTCAGCTATATACAGTGTATTAATATGTACAGTGTGTGTGTGGTGTGTGTGTGTGTGGTGTGTGTGTGTGTGTGTGGTGTGTGTGTGTTGTGTGTGTGGTGTGTGTGTGTGGTGTGTGTTGTGGTCGGTGTGTGGTGTGTGTGGTGTGATGTAGTGTGTGTTGTGTAGTGTGTTGTGTAGTATGTTGTGTGTGTGTGTGTAGCTGTGGTGTGTGTGTGTGTGTTGTAGTGTGTGTGTGATGTTGTGTGTGGTGTTGTGTGTGTTGTGGTGTGTGTTGCAGTGTGTGGTGTGTGTGCAGTGGTGCTCTGTTTGTATTCTTTGGTGGACACAATGTAAGTAACTGAGGTCCCTCCATTTGTTCTATTCCAGCGCAGGAAAGTTATGAGCAGCGGTGAATATCTTAACATCACCGGCAATCACAAGGGACCAGGCTGGAGACTACGAATGCAGCGCTTTAAATGACATCGCCTCTCCTGACACCAAAACAATGAAAGTCCAGTCAACTGTAAGTGTATCTCTTTCTTCTTCCTTACTCTGTTTGTCCACGCTGGCCTTGCAGACCATGAAAGACAGCGGGGTACCAGTTGTTTACCAATGATACCAGTGTCATGTACCTGGCGGTGCACTTCAAGAGAGTACACCTTCTAGAAGTTTGAAAAAGTAGAAAGCTAGGGCTTGAGGTTTCTCAATATTTAATGTGAGAATTCCCTTTTTGTCCGTGCATGTGGGTGATTAATTCACACTAAAGAAAGGTCTGACTGTTCTAAGCACTATTCCATTATGCAGGTAATGAGTCTTTCAAAAGAGTGAGGAGACAGTAATGAGGAGCCGGGGCATTAATGAATGATACTGGACTTTAGCTGTGGTGGTCATATGGAAATCACTGCTCGTAAGTATTGAGCAGGAATGGGTGCTTGACAATTATTGCCAGTTCTTCTCCTTTTAAAAGTGCTCATATACTTTACTGTTATTCATGGAGGTTTCTGCATAGATGCCCTGTGCTAAATCTCACTTTTGGCTGAGCTTAACAGGCAGTTGGCTACAAAGACAGGGTGGAGATGAAGAGTGAGGAAAAAAAAGCACTCTCCCTGGCCCAGTTACTGAGTCATATCCTGAAAGATAATCATGCAAGTTTAAGGAAATAAAGATGGTTTATTTCATACACAGTATTTAAATGAATGAACTCTTCTTTTAAAAAATATACAATAATGGCTTAACTTTATTTCCACCTCTGTGAGTTAAGAATTTATTCTGGCTTCGTTATAAAAACCAAGCCATTGTGGCCATTATTTCTCTGTAATGTCTGGCTCTAATGAGCTGGGTCTGAGAGTGGTGGATTTTTCGATGCCAGTTATTTATAGACCTTCTGAGACATGGGTTCAAGGATGAAAAGTGCTTTGACAACTGGGAGTGTCTTTATGCTGCAGAACAAAGGAGATATTCACAGTGATTGATAAGGCTTGTCATAGCTGGATTCCGTATTTTAAAGTGAGACAGCAGGGTTATGCGGGATTAGCTTCCAAACTGAGGGAATTGATTAGGAAGACTTTCCTTGCTGTCAGACAAAGTCACCACAGAGTGAGCACCGGAGCGATACTCTGGATGGGAGTGGGCTGTAGTCAAGTGGTACAGTAAGCCCTCTGCCGGAGTTATCTGAGGCTGACAGAGCTACAGAGCTGTTCCTGCTCCTCGTCCTTTATGATTGAGCAGAATTGTCCAGATATCTTTTTACTCCTTCAATAAGTCCAAATGGTACTATGTTATATATTGGCTTCAAAAGGGGTTATAATGTCTGTTTAATATGATTTGTATATAACCCTGTTGCTATAGCAGTGAGTTGAGCCAGAGCTCCCTCCTACTAAATTGATAAATGTTTCATAATTCTAGACGTCCTGTTTGAGCTATAGCCAACATGTAACTCGATAGTCAGACTTTTCTGTCCTCACAAGCACCTCACACATGAAAGGTCCCGTGTTTTATTGCTGCTGTTTAGCATTCCAAGTGCTGCGCAACTATGAGACCTGCATAAACAAAACACATCGCTGACATTAAGCTGCACAAAGCACCTTTAGTTGTTAAGACCTTCAAATGGCTCCGAGAGGTAGCTGTTTGAAAAATCTTAACTTTAATATGTCATAGCTTTAAATAGTGTTTAATCTTTCTTTTTAATGGCTTTGCTTGTATTGTTATGAAAGTTTACTCACATCTCCCACTTGGAGACGTGCGACAATTGCTCATTTACAAAGAAAAGGGGCAGAATAGATAAATTAAAGTTGTCCACTGGAGCGGCTGATATGGCCACAGCAGGCGGAGCTGGATCCAGCTGGTGGCCACTCTTCACTGCCTCCTCTCCACCGGTGCAGTCCTCCCTCTGTGAAGAAAAGGGAGAAGCATTTGGACCATATCCCAATCCACTGTATCATTCATGCTTTACTGTCACACATTAAGCTATATTCACCCAGTGCCCAGGAGCGGGGGGTATTGATGAGGGCTCAATATGCCAAACGGAATTAAGATAAAGATGTGAGCTGACACAGAAACTCAAACAAGAGAAGATAATTACATAGCAAGAAGCAAGTAATGAACGTTATTAAAAGCAAACTACACTGTATGTGCACATGTTCATACAGATGTTTTACTCAGCTGACAACATCAGCCACTGAACTTCATAAAGGTTCTCCTGGGAGAATCTGCAGGTGTCAGTTTTACTGTCTTGTCAATCAACTACTGGAATTGTGCCAGTTGGAATATTTTTAAATAAATACTCTTTGTTGGAAATAACCAAACAGAATGATGACTGAAAACATTACTTTAGGTCTCTTCTTGTCATACAGTTCTTCCAGTTTCATTGGAGGTTGCCTAATTATGTAAGAGGCTATAGTAGGGTACTGTCACTGTATCAGTATCAGCTTTGGTCCTCTCAGAGTATCATTCTTGCTAATTAAATCAAGTCATACACATCAATCAGCCATGCCTGCACTATTTCTCTTTTATCATTCTAATGAGCAAGCATGTGACACCAACATTTCATGGGTTAACAGTCTAATTAAATACATGTCCACACAATTTCTCTCTGCTTTCAAAACAAGTTGGTTTTTTTTAAGCTAAGAGTATAGTTGACCTCTGCAGGCTAATTACAGATTAAGGCCACTAATTAAAATAAGCAAACCAAAGTAATGAAAACAAAATTAAGCTCTAGCATTTTAAGAGATGTAATAACACCAGGCAGTCCATAACACTAAGCCTGCCATTTGGCTTTCTATGATACGATGATTTGGAGGCAGAAGGTTTCAGGCATTGTCATTGTGCAGCCTTTTCTACGTGCTAAGTCCAGCACATGTAACCTTTGTTGGAATTATACAAGGGCTTAAAAGACTGGCATGCCTTTGTCTCTTGTCTTTATACTTCTGGTGATGAATGGATGACGCCTGCATACTAAAATAGCGGTCATCCAGAGAGTGATATTATAATCAGATTGGCTCAAAAGCCCTGCTTGACTAAAGGATATTTCAGGAGTGATTTTACCTGAAGAAATCTGATCTCTGACCTACTTTTTCAAATTTACATATTCATCTTCGCTGCAGGTGGGTGCCATTATTGGCTGGAACTCTCACTGCACAGTGTGACACAAAGGCATACATATCACATCTAGGTGTCTAAGTCAGAGGGATGAATGAGAAGGAAACAACCCTGGAAAACCTCCGCCTGAGATAAAAAGCCACTGTTTGATGAATTAATGAAACCACCTTGTTGTAGAATGAAGGTGTCTATTACCAACTACATACACATAGAACAATAATGAAAACCTGTTTCTTTTCAATCTGGGAAATCAAAGATGTCTGACCTTGCTTTGTAGTTGAGGCGGAGAGAGCTGTCGGCTCTCACTTCTTGTTAGATGAGTGACACTACAGAGGTTGAGCATCATGTTGCAAGATGGGTTTTGGCAGTTTGCACAAACTTTAGTTACACATGGAAGGTACGTAGACAACCAACTGTCTTGTTTTGCTTCATTTCATTTGCTCGTCACTGTTTTAGGTGCTAAAGCCGTCTGGAACCATGGCAGATGTTCAGATCGTCTCTCCATCTCTCCAAGTAATAATCACAAAGCTGCCGCAAGTCAATTTGCAGGAAATAAATGTGTAAAGAAGACGGTCGATGCCATGTTAGCCCCACAGATGTTTGAATTATTGATGCAGAGCAGGAAGATCCTGGCTTTTACTAGATATTTGTCTCTCTTCTAATTTATGTTTATGCAAATTGTTTTTTATATGAAGCCACTGATTATGTAACCGCCACATTTCTGAGAAAGTTAGAGCAGAATATTTACGGCATTGTCTTTGCACCCATTTTGAAGTGTAATTGGGTACCTCTTAGGCGCATTCACACCGCAGTACTTTTCCCACAAAGGTTCATGCGAACTTAGTTCATGCGAACTCTTTAGTTCGCATGAACTAAGTACAGATCGCGTTCACACCGGAAAAAGTCCCTGGGGGTGGATTAGGCAAATGAAGCCGCTGACGTCACTTCTTCTTCTTCTGCTTTGGGTTTACTGGCAGGCTACAAACAAGTTCACGGCGGATACTGCCGCCCAAAGTCCCCGGCCGGAAGTCCCCGGAGTTGTAAGAGGACTTCAGTAGAAGTTGCTGGGACTCCCAGCAGCTTCTACTGAAGCCTTCTGAGTAAATCTCCAGAACGCCGACACCTCCTCATCCCCACCGCTCCCATGTTTTATTTTGTGTTGCCATAAGTTAGTCTCTCTGCGTTTCTGCGCTGGGCTAATGCTAATGCTAATAATGCTAATGCGAGAATAATAAAATGGCGGCTTCACAGAACGTTTTGGAAGTTTTACGCGGCGTGGTTTGCAATCCGCCCAGCCAATCAGAAATATAGCTCTTTTCTCACAAACTAGCCGCTCGAAAGTCCCTGCTCTCTAGCAGGGACTTTTGAGGGGGTAAAAGGTTCTCATGAACTAATTTTAGTACCGGCTCTTTTTGGTGTGAACGCGATAAAAGAGTTCTCATGAACTAAGTTCGCATGAACCTTTGTGGGAAAAGTACCGCAGTGCGAATGCGCCTATGGACACACTATTTTTTACTTTTTTTCTGTGTGCTTTCATGCTGTTTGCTGAGAGAATCTGTATGATCTCATCCATTTCTTTCTCGGTGTAAAGCTCAGGTCTAGTACTGCGCTGGTATCACTTGTTTCTCTTCACGGCAAGGTTGCACTTGCTTTTCCGAGTGAAGCGATGCCCTGTATGCTTTTAAGTTTGCCAGCCATTTATACGCCTCCTTCCTCTTCCAGCAGCTTGCAGCTGTGAATCCAGCTCACATATTGACCATAGCGTGTTTATAAAAAGAAGAGCACCTCACCTTCTCTTCCGCTAGCAGTAATTGGCCAAACAAAACTGTGATCATTTTTTATTAATTATGAGCATGCACATTAGACGTGCTTTAAGCAATTACAGCCAGTGCTGATGGAGTTCTGGACATAATTGAAATACTTCAAATTCTTTACAACACCTTGTCTTTTGTTTGCTCCAACCGTGCCTTTCCCTGGAAAGCACCCGGGCCTGTTTTGAATTCAATCCCTGCCCGGTTAGATACTCCCCCTACATGCCCCTCGCACGCCCCTGACAGAGTTGTTCAGGGGAGTCAGGGCCATCTCTGATAAATAAGAGGTGTACTCGTGGCCAGGAGATACATCTTCATGACCCCCTGTATTAGAATTATTACAGTATGTCAAGTCATGATAAGAAAGTAAACAACTATTAGTGGGGTGTGAGAATGTGTGTACAACATTAGCATTTCTTATTGAGAATCATTGTGCAATATAACATTTGCATACCTGTACACAGCATTTACATTTATGTCCTTCATATTGTGTGTGTTTGCGTGAGTGTGTGTGCGTCTTCTTTAGTGCTGGGTGGATTGCACTGGTGGATCAAAGGTACGATAAATGTTCATTGTAGTTAAATAAAAACTAGTATTGGAGTATTTAAACATTAGAGAGTCTCGGTTGAACATTTGTCGACAGTTTGCGGTATCCATTGAAATACTGTGGCTTACAATTCAAAAGAGAAGGCTTCCTAGAATTGGATTCTGATCCAACCCTAAGTAGAGTTAAAGCCAGTACCCTCGAGCTGTTTGGATTTAAATCCATCCCTCTACATCTCTCCAAAGCTCTCGTCTTGATTGCTATTTGGATTCCTTGCTGTATATGAATACGTGAGCATAATCTTGATCTTCTGCAGAATAAATGTTCTTGCTAGTACTGTTTAAAACAGATTGACACACAGCAACTTCATATTTTAGCTTGGTCTACAATTTCTTTGTTAGGCCTACTAGTCCGAATAACTTCATAACAAACAACCAACCTGATCTCACCAGAATGCGTGACTCCACCACGACTCCTTAACACCGCATTTCGTGGTGGAGTCACAAACTTTGCTACATTTACGTGTCTGCACCACGCAAACAACCCCAATGTAAAGTGAATGAGGCTCCTTTGTCATGGTGCACACACTCATTTCTACAACGTCCTGTTACGGTTATCTGAGAGGACCCAACGCAGGACACGGCAGAGTGTTAGAAAGGTTTATTTTGAGGTGAAGGAGCGTGGAGAATAATCCGGCTGGTGGCGGCTGTTGAGGTGGAGGAGCGTGGAGAGTAATCCGGCTGGAGAGTGATCCTGGAGCACAAGAAGAACAGGTAAGAAGAACATTCAGGTGTAGAGGAAATAGCTAACTAATGCTAAGAAGGCTGAGAAGGCTGAGAGTTTTACCACTGGGGTTTAAACAACGATCTGGCGCTGACAAGTTGTGGAGCCTCCGCTGATATGCCATTAGTAAGTGGCTGATGGAAATCAGGTGTGTAGCAGAGGAGGGTGCCCAACTGATTGCAGCAGGTGGAGGTTGAGCCGGGAGCCAGGAGTGACAGCTACCACGCCCACACAGACAGGGGAAGGGAAAACACACACAAGGGAGGTGGCTGGAGAATACAACCACCACAGTACCCCCTCCTTAAGGGACGCCTCCAGGCGGTCTACCAGGTCTACCAGGGTTATCTCGGTGGAAGTCCCGTACCAGAGACGCACCCTCGATGTCTCGCCGGGGAACCCAACACCTCTCCTCTGGACCATAACCCTCCCAATCCACAAGATATTGGAATCCCCTTCCACGGCGACGAATGTCCAACAATCGCCTGACGGTGTAGGTTGGGTGATTATTGATGATGCGGGGGGGTGGGGGAACACTCACTGGAGGAGACAAAGGACTGCTGGCAACAGGTTTCAACAGAGAGACATGAAATGTCGGATGAACCTTCATGTGTGAGGGAAGCTTGAGCTTGACTGCAGATGGATTGATAATAGAGTCGATGATAAAGGGGCCGACATACCGTGGAGTGAGTTTCTTCGACTCTGTCTTGAGTGGGAGATCTTTGGAAGAAATCCAAACACTCTGACCTGGTAAGTAGTTGGGGGCCGGGGTCCTGTGGCGGTCTGCGATGAGGCGGTTGCGGGCAGCGGAGCAGAGCAGGGCGGCTCGGGTGTCCCTCCACACCTTACAACAGCGACGAAGGTGGGTCTGAACGGAGGGAACAGCAACTTCCTCTTCTTGGGCTGGAAACAGAGGTGGTTGGAAACCCATGGCACAATGATAGGGTGAAATACCTGTGGCTGCATTTGACAGGGAGTTGTGGGCATATTCGATCCATGGCAGATGTGGGCACGATGACGAAGGGTTCCTGAAAGCCACACAATGAAGGGCCGGCCCCGGATCCTGGTTGGCCCGTTCTGTGTGCCCGTTCGTCTGAGGATGATAGCCAGATGACAGGCTCCATGCCCCCAGAGCCTGACAGAAGGCCTTCCAAACGTGGGAAATGAACTGGGGACCCCGGTCAGACACGATGTCGGTGGGGATCCCATGAAGTGGAACAACATGGTTGACCAGAAGATCTGCAGTCTCTCGGGCAGTGGGAAGCTTGGAAAGAGCCACAAAGTGTACAATCTTTGAAAATCTGTCCACAATAGTTAGGATGATGGTGTTTCCTTGTGAAAGTGGAAGTCCAGTAACAAAATCCAAGGCCACATGCGACCAAGGGCGACTAGGTACCGGCAGCGGGCGAAGCAAGCCAGAGGGAGACTGGTGGGAGGACTTGGAATGGGCACATACTGTACAGGCAGCAACAAAGGCCCTGGTGTCTTGAGCCATGGAAGGCCACCAGAACCGTTGTCTGAGAATAAACAGTGTGCGATGGACACCAGGATGACACAAGAGACGGGAGGCGTGTGTGCCCACTGCAGGACCTTGGAGCGAACAGGGGTAGGCACAAAAAGACTATTAGCTGGGCAGTTACCTGGGTTAGGCTGCACCCGCTGAGCCTCCCTGACCAATGACTCAATCTCCCAGGTAACAGCCGCCACCACGCAGGAGGCAGGCAGGATAGTGTCTGGACTGGCAGCTGGTCCTTCGGAAGCGAACTGGCAAGAGAGAGCGTCAGGCTTGAGGTTCCGTGACCCTGGACGGTAGGTAAGGGTGAATGAGAAGCGGCCGAAGTACAAGGCCCATCGAGCCTGACGGGAGTTAAGGCACTTGGCAGATTGGATGTACGCCAAGTTCTTGTGGTCCGTCCATACAATAAAAGGGAGTTCAGCTCCCTCCAGCCAGTGCCTCCTCTCCTCTAGGGCAAGTTTGACAGCCAGCAGCTCTCTGTTACCCACGTCATAGTTCTTCTCAGCTGGAGTGAGGCGGCGAGAGAAAAATGCACAAGGATGGAATTTTTGGTCTCGTTCAGAGCGCTGAGAAAGAACTGCCCCTACCCCGGTGTTGGAGGCATCGACCTCCACAATGAACTGGCGAGAGGAATCAGGGTGGATGAGCACAGGGGCAGTGGTGGAGAGTCTCTTTAGCTCTGAAAAGGCTGCATCGCACTCTGGGGTCCAGGAAAAAACAGTTGTAGGGGAAGTGAGTCTGGTTAAAGGACCCGCCACTCTGCTGTAGTCCCTGATGAAGCGCCGATAGAAATTGGCGAAACCAAGAAACTGTTGAAGCTGTTTAACTGAGGTTGGTTTGGGCCACCCCGCCACCGCTTGGATCTTCTCAGGGTCGGTCCTAAGCTTTCCTTCCTCAATGATGTAGCCCAGGAATGAGACTGTGTTGACATGGAATTCGCATTTCTCCGCCTTCACAAAGAGTCTGTTTTCCAGGAGTCTCTGCAGCACCTGCCTGACATGGATAGTGTGCTCCTCCTTGTTACGAGAGAATATGAGGATGTCATCCAAGTAGACAAAGACTGACCGGTTGAGGAGGTCACGGAGCACATCGTTCACCATCGACTGAAATACTGCTGGGGCATTCGTCAGTCCAAAAGGCATCACCAGATACTCGAAGTGACCGAGTGGTGTGTTAAAGGCCGTCTTCCACTCGTCCCCTTCTCGGATTCTGACGAGGTGGTAGGCATTACGGAGGTCCAGTTTGGAAAAAATGGTGGCTTCCTGGAGGGGTTCAAAGGCGGAGTTAATGAGGGGTAGTGGATATTTGTTTTTTACAGTGATGGCATTGAGACCCCTGTAATCAATGCAGGGCCGCAGTGAGTGGTCCTTCTTGGAGACGAAGAAATAACCAGCACCGACCGGGGAGGAGGATGGCCGAATGACACCGGCAGCCAGGGAGTCATAAATGTAACTCTCCTTAGATTTTCTTTCAGGGCGAGACAGGTTGAACAGACGTGAGGAAGGCAGAGGGGCCCCGGGAAGGAGGTCAATGGGACAGTCGTAGGGTCGATGAGGAGGAAGAGAAAGAGCTCGCTGTTTACTGAACACCTCTCCTAGGTTATGATATTCAGTGGGGACAGATGACAGGTCAGGTGGCTCGATCTTGGGTGGTGGAGAGGCGGCCTCTGCTGGTGGTAGGGCAGACTGCAGGCATGAGGATAAGCAAAAAAAACTCCAACTAATGATTTTTGCCAGTTACCCAATCAATCTGGGGGTTGTGTGTTATGAGGTGAGGAAGTTAGGTGAAACTGAATAAACTCACGATGGTTTCCAGACAGAATGAGGTTTAGTGGCTTGGTGCGGTGAGTGACTTGGGCCAGGAATTTTCCATTTAGAGCATTAGCATTAAGAGGTGAATCTAACACTTCGCAGGAAATTCCTGCCTGAGCTGCAATGTCAATGTCCAAAAAGTTCTCATCCGCCCCCGAGTCCACTAAGGCGAGCAGGGGTAGGGACTGTTGGTTGCAGCAAAGCACAGCTTCTAGCTGTGTTCTGGGTCGGGGGTTGGGAGAGAGAGAAGGGCTCGCCAGAATCCCCACAGCTACTGACGAGCCTGACCTTTTGGCATATTAGGACAGGAGGAAACGAGATGACTGGTTTGGCTGCAATAAACACATTCCCCAGCATGGATCCTTCTAGCACGCTCAGATGGTGAGAGGTGGGCCCTTCCCACTTGCATGGGCTCATCTCCAGGGGGTGAGACCGAGTAAGGAGTCGGGAAAGATCTGGAGATTGGGGTAGTGGCAGTGCCAATTTGGTGATCCAGTGAAGAGTAGCTGGGGTTGGAGTCACGGCTATTCCTATCCCTACGTCTCGATTATCAATCTTGATGGCTGTGGCAATTAAATTATCCAAGCTAACTGGATCATCCCTAGCAGCTAGCTCGTCTTTAATTGCTTCGTTCAGCCCCTGAAGAAAAACATCCTGCAATGACTCGTTATTCCAGCGTGAGTCGGCAGCAACTGTTCTAAACTCAACTGAAAATGTGGCTACACTACGGGAGCCCTGTTGGAGAGAAAGAAGGCGTCTAGAAGCGTCCCTCCCCCGTACCGGGTGATCAAAAGCTTTTTTCATTTCGGAAATGAAAGTATCATATGACCGGCAAATCTGTGGCTAGCTCTCCCTAATAGCTGTAGCCCAATCTAAAGCCCTCCCCCTCAACAGACTCATTACATATGCTACCCTAGCGCCATCTGTGTGATAAGTACTAGGCTGCTGCTCAAAAACGAACGTACACTGGAATAAAAAGGCTCTACAAATAACCAAATCTCCAGCGTATCGCTCCGGTGTGGGAATGACAGCCTCTTGTAGCTGATGGAGGGGTGCGGCAGGAGGGGGGGGAGGTTCCGCAGAGTCTCCACTACTTCACGGAGAACCGCATCGTGATGCCCCACGAGAGCGCCTTGATTGGCCAGGGTCTGGCTGAGTTCGTCCGCAGTTTTTGACCGGTGGCCTGTGTCCGCTGGGTCCACACTGGCCAGATCGTTCTGTTACGGTTATCTGAGAGGAACCAAACACAGGACACGGCAGAGTGTTAGAAAGGTTTATTTTGAGGTGAAGGAGCGTGGAGAATAATCCGGCTGGTGGCGGCTGTTGAGGTGGAGGAGCGTGGAGAGTAATCCGGCTGATAGCGGCTGTTGAGGTGGAGGAGCGTGGAGAGTAATCCGGCTGGAGAGTGATCCTGGACCACAAGAAGCACAGGTAAGAAGAACATTCAGGTGTAGAGGAAATAGCTAACTAATGCTAAGAAGGCTGAGAAGGCCTTGTTTTACCACTGGGGTTTAAACAACGATCTGGCGCTGACAAGTTGTGGAGCCTCCGCTGATATGCCATTAGTAAGTGGCTGATGCAAATCAGATGTGTAGCAGAGGAGGGTGCAGCAGGTGGAGGTTGAGCCAGAAGCCAGGAGTGACAGCCACCACGCCCACACAGACAGGGGAAGGGAAAACACACACAAGGGAGGTGGCTGGAGAATACAACCACCACACGTCCAGCAGTGAGCTTTTATTCTATAAAACGTTTTTAAAATCTACTTTATAGCTTGTAGTAACTCACGGGAGGCTTCTTCTATTTTATTTGTATTCATAATAATTTGTATTTTTCGTCAGAATGTATTATGGCAACCCTGTCTCGTAAAAATGACGTTCCCACAGAACTAAACTGCATTCTCAATTACCTTTAGCGAGAAACATATTTTCTCCCACGTTACGTTCGTTATGAACGTATCTCAAATACGTTTATTTTCTACATATCTTCTAGAAACATATTTTCTCCAACGTTACGTTCGTTATGAACGTATCTCAAATACGTTTATTTTCTACATATCTTCTAGAAACATATTTTCTCCAACGTTACGTTCGTTATGAACGTATCTCAAATACGTTTATTTTCTACATATCTTCTAGAAACATATTTTCTCCCACGTTACGTTTCTTATGAACGTATCTTAAATATGTTTATTTTCTACATATCTTTGCCATTTATTGTTTTGCTTATAATAATAATAATAGTCATTTATAAATATCATTTTAAAGCACACATTTGAAAGGCTGTAATTTCGCCAGCTGTTACTCTCATGAGCGAGGCAGAAAATAATAGTTTTAACATGCCAAAAAGCTGCTGTGTCGTTTATTGCACCTCAAACATTAAAACAAATCCAGAGTTACGTGTTTCTGTACTTCCTATAAGAAGAAAGGACAGTAACAGAAGATCTCTGTGACGCCAGATGTGGTGTTGTTAATGCGATATGATATCCGAAAAAAAACTACAGTCCCGTTGACAAACCCCGTGATTATTCGTCAAGCTCTGTGATTGGATGTTGGAGTGGCAGTGCGCCAAGGTTACGCCGAGCGTCAAGCGCTTTGAAATGGAACGAAACCACGGCAGACTATTCAAAACTGGACTTGAACGCCCCCCCCAGAACTACACATGCTGGCTTGTGTTTTGCAAAATGTTCTCTATTAAACTGTGTACAGCCCTGGAGGTTAGGCGATAGGAAACACATTGGTGTGTACAGATTTAAAACATGTAATTACTAAATGGTTGAAAATCGCTTGTATCCATAATGGGCAGCATTAATATATACCCACATGACAGCTCATTGTTACTTTGTAATTCTACTCCACTACAATTCAGAGGTTAACCTGGTATTTTTACTCCACTACATTTATTTTAGTTACTTTGCAGTTTCTGATTAATGATGTGAAATATAAACAACCCTTAAAGCAGACTTTAGTTACAACTGAGTACAATTCAGGAAAGGTGATTGTCAAGTGCCAACTATCAGGAGAGATACAGTGGGGCAAAAAAGTATTTAGTCAGCCACCAATTGTGCAGGTTCTCCCACTTAAAAAGATGAGAGAGGCCTGTAATTTTCATCCTAGGTATATCTCAACTATGAGAGACAAAATGAGAAAAAAAAAACCCGACAATCACATTGTCTGATTTTTAAAGAATTTATTTGCAAATTATGGTGGAAAATAACTATTTGGTCAATAACAAAAGTTCATCTCAATACTTTGTTATATACCCTTTGTTGGCAATGACAGAGGTCAAACGTTTTCTGTCAGTCTTCACAAGGTTTTCACACACTGTTGCTGGTATTTTGGCCCATTCCTCCATGCAGATCTCCTCTAGAGCAGTGGTGTTTTGGGGCTATCGCTGGGCACGGACTTTCAACTCCCTCCAAAGATTTTCTATGGGGTTGATATCTGGAGACTGGCTAGGCCACTCCAGGACCTTAAAATGCTTCTTACGAAGCCACTCCTTCGTTGCCCGGGCAGTGTGTTTGGGATCATTGCCATGCTGAAAGCCACGTTTCATCTTCAATGCCCTTGCTGATGGAAGGAGGTTGTCACTCAAAATCTCACGATACATGACCCCATTCATTCTTTCCTTTACACGGATCAGTCGTCCTGGTCCCTTTACAGAAAAACAGCCCCAAAGCATGATGTTTCCACCCCCATGTTCACAGTAGGTATGGTGTTCTTTGGATGCAACTCAGCATTCTTTCTCCTCCAAACACATCTAGTTGAGTTTTTACCAAAAAGTTCCATTTTGGTTTCATCTGACCATATGTGACCCGCTCTATCGAAATCAGTCGGAAGTCGCAACGGCTCATTTAAAAATAAACGTGGATTTACGTAAAAAAATATTTTCCCGGTGTTCGGGAGTTTTGTTTGATTTTAAACAAACAAATCTTGGCTTTCAGAATATGAAACTTTTATTTCCAAAATCACACGATAAATACATTTTTGAAGCTTGTAAAGGGACGAAGACAGGCACCTCTCACTCGCAATCTGCTCTTCCGCAGCGCCGCCCCCCCTCCCTCCAGCTGAAATTATGAATGTAAGAGTATAGTAATCATAGATAACACGGCAGGGTCCGTTACAGTTTGTTTTCATCTGATTTCAATTAAACAAAGTCTTGGCTTTCAGAATATTAAACTTGTTTCGGCAAATTCAGATGGTAAATACAACTTTGAAGCTTGTAACGGCATAATTACAAGCGGAGAACGGAGTAACTTAACGTCACAGCAGGCATAACAACAACCGGTGTTTCTCGTGAGTGTTTTCCCTGGGAAACAAACACAATACACACAAACGCAACATTACACAAACACACACACACACACACACACTTGCGAGCTTCCCCTCCAAACGAAAATATCTTCCCTCCGTAGTATTTTGATAATTTGCTCCACTAATAATCAATCAGATCGATGGATTCCAGAGAAGAGAAAACTTTGAAGGCCTTTTTCTCAAAATGATGTCTCGGTGGCAGTCATTACATAATGTGACATATTTCGCTTAATATTTGGAGTACAAAAACAATCCTGATATCATTAGAAAGCTAGGAATATCCTCTTTCCAACAGTGTATTCAACTAAAAATGTGTCTTCGGGTCAATGCGACTCATTTCGATAGAGCAGGTCACATATGACATTCTCCCAATCCTCTTCTGGATCATCTAAATGCTCTCTAGCAAACTTCAGACGGGCCTGGACATGTACTGGCTTAAGCAGGGGGACACGTCTGGCACTGCAGGATTTGAGTCCCTGGCGGCGTAGTGTGTTACTGATGGTAGCCTTTGTTACTTTGGTCCCAGCTCTCTGCAGGTCATTGACTAGGTCCCCCCGTGTGGTTCTGGGATTTTTGCTCACCGTTCTTGTGATCATTTTGAACCCACGGGGTGAGATCTTGCGCGGAGCCCCAGATCAAGGGAGATTATCAGTGGTCTTGTATATCTTCCATTTTCTAATAATTGCTCCCACAGTTGATTTCTTCACACCAAGCTGCTTACCTATTGCAGATTCAGTCTTCCCAGCCTGGTGCAGGTCTACAATTTTGTTTCTGGTGTCCTTTGACAGCTCTTTGGTCTTGGCCATAGTGGAGTTTGGAGTGTGACTGTTTGAGGTTGTGGACAGGTGTCTTTTATACTGATAACAAGTTCAAACAGGTGCCATTAATACTGTTAACAAGTGGAGGACAGAGGAGGCTCTTAAAGAAGAAGTTACAGGTCTGTGAGAGCCAGAAATCTTGTTTGTTTGTAGGTGAACAAATACTTATTTTACAGAGGAATTTACCAATTAATTCATTAAAAATCCTACAATGTGATTTCCTGGATTCTTTCCCCCCCATTCTGTCTCTCATAGTTGAAGTGTACCTAGGATGAAAATTACAGGCCTCTCTCATCTTTTTAAGTGGGAGAACTTACACAGTTTGTGGCTGACTAAATACTTTTTGCCCCACTGTATTTGATAGTTGGTGCTTGAGAAGACTAAACATGTATTTGCTGATCTCTATAAAGTATATTAATTACTTGTTATTCTCTACTAATAGTTAATTACAAACTGTATATAATTGCAATTTTGCACATCCCTTTCAAGACTTCAAGATTTTCTAAGGTTTATTGACATATCATATACACAACTACAGTGTAGTTATGCAATGAATGAAACACTTGGGTCACGGGTTCCTCAACAGTGCATTACAAGACATCTATCAATATGTGTGAATACCTCCACCATTAAACTGTCAAATTCTGCACATTTCTTATACCACCTACATACATAAGAGTATAATTAATGTGTATAATATCAGTTAACTTAAAATAAGTGCTTCAACATAGTTAACATTGCAGGAAAGCAATATATTAGACGTTAAGTACATTGTCAGGCTTAATATTTATCTGTAGATAGATACCCCCAAAGCTTTTTTCTTATTTGAAAGAAGACCTTGACCTAAAGTATTATTTAATGTTTAAATAAAGGTTAATTAGTTTGTCTGTTTTTCACATCCTCATATTAATATCTTTGTACATCCAGCACTAAACTGTTTTATTGTAGAGATCACTTACAGTATCTTCTCGATTTTTTATATTCTATATTTCTATCATTGACCTTCTACTTTCCCCCTATGAAAGTATGTACTCTTAATATTTTTTTCATCAAATAACATTATTCAACAAAAATAATTCAATAACGTGCTTTAACCACTAGGTGGTGCACACAAGGTACACACAGCAATAACTTTGTATTATTAGTGTAGGACACTTATGTATGTATAACATCTGAAGATCTATATCGACCGGGTCACGACACGACCTGTTGACGCAGCAACCACTGTAAGTTATATTCTTGTTTAATTAGACTTCTCTGTTTCATTTATTCTACTCTTTATAATTGTTCTGCAGTTATTGTACCTTGTAGAGAGATTTTTACGTCTCAGATCTGCTCGGGGAAAGCTGTATATCTGGTCTCATCTCAGTAGGGCACTCGATACCGCGTGAGAATATAGCCGGGCCCCCCCGGGTGATTGCGTGAAGTGCAAACGCTGTGAATTAATCATTTTCCAGCTAAAAAAGCACTCAAATAGCGCATTTAAAATCTGAAGAACTCAGTCTCTATATCGACCGGGTCACGACACGACCTGTTGACGCAGCAACCACTGTAAGTTATATTCTTGTTTAATTAGACTTCTCTGTTTCATTTATTCTACTCTTTATAATTGTTCTGCAGTTATTGTACCTTGTAGAGAGATTTTTACATCTCAGATCTGCTCGGGGAAAGCTGTATATCTGGTCTCATCTCAGTAGGGCACTCGATACCGCGTGAGAATATAGCCGGGCCCGCCCAGCTGATTGCGTGAAGTGCAAACGCTGTGAATTAATAATTTTCCAGCTAAAAAAGCACTCAAATAGCCCATTTAAAATCTGAAGAACTCAGTCTCTATATCGACCGGGTCACGACACGACATGTTGACGCAGCAACCACTGTAAGTTATATTCTTGTTTAATTAGACTTCTCTGTTTCATTTATTCTACTCTTTATAATTGTTCTGCAGTTATTGTACCTTGTAGAGAGATTTTTACATCTCAGATCTGCTCGGGGAAAGCTGTATATCTGGTCTCATCTCAGTAGGGCACTCGATACCGCGTGAGAATATAGCCGGGCCCGCCCAGCTGTCGCCCATCAGCTGTAGAGAGTTAACTAATTAGAGGGGCATGGCCCCACTGCTGTGAGAACTCAGCAATCAGGCTCCTTTTTAGGTAGCTATTTCCTGGAGCGTCAGCTTCAGCGTCAGACAGCCGAAGACTGACAAAGACATTGGAGTCCTGCGGGAGTAAGACTGACAAAGTCATTGGAGTCCTGCGGGAGTAAGACTGACAAAGACATTGGAGTCCTGCGGGAGTCACGAGGGTGGCAAAGAGGAGACAAATCCTACTTTGATTGAGCTAAGTATTGCTGGTGTTTTATTTTATTTTCCTTAGTTTTCTAGCCCCTCATGCTATAATCATGTGTATTTTCTCCATTCCTGTTCATGTGTCCTCTCGCTATTATCACTGGCCCGTGTATCTCATAATCGATATAACCGGCCTGCTCTCGTCTATCCCACATGCTCCACTGACATCCAACATCTAGTTTCAGGTGGCCTGTGGAACTGCCAGTCAGCTGTTCCCAAGGCTGACTTCATCTCTGGCTACGCTTCCCTGCAGTCTCTGGATTTTCTTGCTCTCACTGAGACCTGGATTACTCCATCCAACACATCCACCCCAGCAGCTCTCTCTACAGCATATTCCTTCTCCCATACACCCAGACCCACTGGCAGAGGAGGTGGCACTGGTGTCCTGCTTTCTCCCAAATGGAGCTTTTCCCTCTTCAAGCGACCTAACTTCACTTCTTCCACCTTTGAATTCCATCCAGTCACAATAACCCATCCTATACAATTAATCATTGTTGTTCTCTACCGTCCGCCAGGTGCCTTGGGGGACTTCTTGGAGGAATTAGATCATCTCCTCTCACACATCCCTGAAACTGGCCCTCCCGCTGTACTTCTCGGAGATTTCAACCTCCAGACGGGGAAGATAGACAAACTAACATCTCTGTTAACTGCCTTTGCTTTCTCATTGTCTCCATCCCCACCAACTCATAAAGCTGGCAATGTCCTTGATCTCATATTCTCAAGGAAACTGCACTACTTCTAACCTCTCTGTTAACCCGCTCCACACATCCGATCACTTCTTCCTTTCATTCTCTCTGCCCCTTTCCAAACATAACAAACTAATCTCTTCTCATCCTGCACCTGTCCGCCGTAACCTTCGTTCCCTCTCCCCCTCTACCTTTGCCTCATCGGTGCTCTCAGACCTCCCTTCCTCTGATTCGTTTCAACTCCTGCCTCCAAACTCTGCTGCAGAAACTCTCCTCTCTACTCTCTCATCCTCTCTGGACTCTCTCTGTCCTCTCACATCTCGGCAGGCTCGTCAGTCCCCCCCTGCTCCCTGGCTAAATGACGCACTGCGTGCTAATAGAACCGTCCTTCGGGCAGCAGAGCGGAAATGGTGGAAATCCAAACACCGTGACGACCTCCTAACTTATCAGGCTCTCCTCTCCTCTTTCTCTGCCTCGATCTCTCAGGCAAAGAGCACTTTCTTTCAAGATAAGATCCAATCTTCCTATTCCAATCCCAAAAAACTATTTTCCATCTTCTCCACCCTCTTGGACCCTCCCAAAGCCCCTTCCCCCTCCTCACTTCTGTCATGCGACTTTGTTAACCATTTTGAAAAAAAGGTTGATGATATTCGCTCTTCTTTTTCTGACTCACCTTTACTGACCGCTGGGTCACCAGTCCCTCCTTTCACCCACACACTGACCTCATTTTCCCCTCTCTCTCCAAGTGAGGTTCTTACCCTCATTACCTCTGCCCGCCCTACCACCTGTCCTCTGGACCCTATCCCTTCAAACCTCCTTCAGACTATCGCTCCTGATATTCTACCGTTTCTCACCCATTTCGTCAACACTTCTCTAACTTCTGGTCACTTTCCAAACAGTCTCAAGGAGGCAAGAGTAAACCCTCTCCTAAAGAAACCCACTCTCAACCCATCTGATGTTATAAACTACAGGCCTGTCTCTCTCCTCCCGTTCCTGTCTAAAACACTTGAACGCGCTGTCTTTAAACAACTCTCCTGTTATCTCCATCAGAACAACCTTCTGGATCCGCACCAGTCTGGTTTCAAGGCAGGTCACTCCACAGAAACGGCCCTCCTTGCTGTCACTGAGGAACTGCACACTGCCAAAGCAGCATCCCTCTCCTCTGTCATCATCATGTTGGACCTGTCAGCTGCATTCGACACGGTGAACCATCAGATCCTCCTTCGCACTCTCCAAGAACTTGGAGTTTCAGGCTCTGCACTTTCCCTCCTCACCTCATACCTCAAAGACCGTACCTACAGGGTAACTTGGAGAGGGTCCGAGTCCGACCCTTGTCAATTAACTACAGGGGTCCCTCAGGGCTCTGTTCTTGGTCCCCTCCTCTTCTCCCTGTACACAAACTCGCTCGGATCGGTCATTAGCCCACATGGTTTTTCATACCACTGCTATGCTGACGACACCCAATTAATTCTGTCCTTTCCCCGCTCAGAGACCCAGGTCGTCGCACGCATCTCTGCTTGTCTAGCTGACATCTCTCAGTGGATGTCTGCTCATCACCTCAAGCTCAACCTTGACAAGACTGAACTGCTTTTCCTTCCGGGAAAAGATTGTCCCACTCTTGACCTGACAATCAACATCGGCACCTCTGTTGTTTCCCCGACTCAGACTGCAAGGAATCTGGGTGTGACCCTAGATAACAACCTGTCCTTCACTGCAAACATCGCTGCTACAACCCGTTGCTGCAGATATATGCTGTACAACATCAGGAAGATTTGTCCCCAGCTGACCCAGAAAGCCACCCAGGTTCTGGTCCAGGCTCTCGTCACCTCACGCCTAGACTATTGCAACTCCCTCCTGGCTGGTCTACCTGCATGTGCCATCCGACCTCTGCAGCTCATCCAGAATGCAGGGGCTCGTCTGGTCTTCAACCTTCCAAAATGTTCCCACACCACTCTGCTCCTCCGCTCCCTTCACTGGCTCCCGGTAACTGCTAGAATCCACTTCAAGACACTAGTACTTGCATACCATGCTGCGAATGGATCTGGCCCTTCCTACATCCAGGACATGGTTAAACTGTACACCCCAGCGCGTGCACTCCGCTCTGAATCAGCCAAACGACTCGCTGCAACCTCGCTGCGAGGGGGACCCAAGTTCCCATCAGCAAAAACACGTGGGTTTGCTATCCTGGCTCCAAAATGGTGGAATGAGCTCCCCATTGACATCAGGACAGCAGAAAGCCTGCACATCTTCCGGCGCAGACTGAAAACTCATCTCTTTCGACTCCACTTCGAGCGATAGAATTACTAACATATAATTACTAATATAGGACTGGCTTATCTATAGCCAGCTGAGTAGCACTTGAAATGTTTGGCTCTATGATACCTGATGTACTTATATGATTCTGTTTTCGTCAGGGCTTTGTCTTCCTGGTCGTATGTACTTATTGTAAGTCGCTTTGGATAAAAGCATCAGCTAAATGCAATGTAATGTAAAAGATGTGTAGTTGTATTCATGTTTTTACATGTTTTTACAGGATACCGCTATACTATTTCTCATGTTTTACTTCTACACATTAATATATGATTTGTAAAACATCACAGACAGAAAGGCATATCCGTCATTTAATGGTCAGCTATTGAAATTGTGATTCCCTAGATGTGTCTCATCACCCAAATCCCCCGACTATTCTCTCAACTCAGTATTTACATTCTTATATTCAAAGAAAATCAGTCCTTTTCTATCAGCTGTTCACCGTTATGGTGTAAATATAACCTATCTACCAATTGGATCAAATATAAAAGTCAGCCAAATTACTATTGATGCTGCAAGGAGACGTATTTTGTGAAAAGAAATGCAAGATGTTGTTTAATTGTTGATATATTTATGATCCACGTCACATATTCAGTTTTGGCGGCAGTTCTTCAAGTTTGTCCAGAAGTCTTCTCATCAGGGCTCTATAAATAAAGGATCACGGCATATGTGTAATATGTAATGCAGCCGAACCGTGTATCACAATGCCGTTATGTGATGACTTCCAAAGAGAAAAGCAAGAACACTCGGAATAAAGTATAATTTTATTTTTTTAAATGTTTTCGGATATTATATCGCACGAACATCATATCCCAACATGCATTGCGGCTAAAACATCCAATCAATGAGCTTCAAGCTGAGGATCTTGGGTAATCTGTTCAGTGGGTTTGTGGTGTGTATCGCTCGAAATGTCCCTTATAGGCCTTCATCTGTTTCCGGTGACTTTATTTACGGCAGTGCTTCTCAAAGACTGGTGGTCCGTGAGCGCCCCCTAGTGGTCCGTGAGTATATTGGTAACATTTCACATTTGAAATTAATTAATTAATTTGAGTTTTCCGCACTCTCGCGGGAATATCTCCGCAATGGAGCGAGCTTAAGTTTCACTTTCAATTGCATGATATAGCCCCGCGCAACACCTTCATCACACATGTTGCCACTTGTTTGTACCATATTCAGGCAATTTGTAATCTGTTCTAGAAAAACGATGTGATTTTAGATATTTGTGAAGTTAGGTGGTCCGCGAGTGTTTTTTTATTGGTTAAGTGGTCCTTGGTATGAAAAAGTTTGAGAAACACTGATTTACGGCTACAAAGCATGCTAAAAAGTCCAATATTAGAGAATTAAACAAACAAATAAAAACAAGGATAATTGTGTGTTATTGTTGAGTAAATAACAGTGTGTTATTTAGAAAAGAATAACAAATTAGAAGGAAAAAAAAGATTTTCTTTTCCTCACAGACGGGAAAAAAAGTACGACATTATACGATTTAAAATAAAAACAAATAAATAAAAAGATAAAACACTGGCCTGTAATTACGTTAGAATACATATAATGGTTTTGAATAATAGATGAGAGTAAAATCTATGTCACTTTACAGCCCCGCCCACTTTTGGGGAAACCAACGCTGTCATTTGAACCGCGATCAAGCCTGAAGCCACAGAGATCTTCCGTTACTGTCCTTTCTTCTTAGAGGAAGTACAGAAACACGTAACTCTGGATTTGTTTTAATGTTGAGGTGCAATAAACGACACAGCAGCTTTTTGGCATGTTAAAACTATTATTTTCTGCCTCGCTCATGAGAGTAACAGCTGGCGAAATTACAGCCTTTCAAATGTGTGCTCTAAAATGATATTTATAAATGACTATTATCATTATTATAAGCAAGACAATAAATGGCAAAGATATGTAGAAAATAAACGTATTTAAGATACGTTCATAACGAACGTAACGTGGGAGAAAATATGTTTCTAGAAGATATGTAGAAAATAAACGTATTTGAGATACGTTCATAACGAACGTAACGTCGGAGAAAATGTGTTTCTCGCTAAAGGTAATTGAGAATGCAGTTTAGTTCTGTGGGAACGTAATTTTTACGAGACAGGGTTGCCATAATACATTCTGACGAAAAATACAAATTATTATGAATACCAAATAAAATAAAAGAAGCCTCCCGTGAGTTACTACAAGCTATAAAGTAGATTTTAAAAACGTTTTTATAGAATAAAAGCCCACTGCTGGACGTTGTAGAAATGCGTGTGTGCACCACGACAAAGGAGCCTCATTCACTTTACATTGGGGTTGTTTGCGTGGTGCAGACACGTAATTGTAGCAAGGTTTGTGACTCCACCACGCAATGCGGTGTTAAGGAGTCGTGGTGGAGTCACGCATTCTGGTGAGATCAGGTTGCAAACAACATACTTTTCGCATCACAGTCACAAATGTTATGTGTTTTTACTCAGGTTGGGGTGACTGACTAAAACTTCCTGTAGTGGGAATAATAATTCCATTTGCCCTGGTTGGGTGGGGTCCTCCACCAGCAACCCCATCATTTAATATGTTAATTAAGTAAGATAGGTGGGGATTTGGGTACCTTGAACCATTTAGAGTTTGAGACAGACAATATATTGAATCCCTGGTGCTGTCAACCCTCACAGTCCTGCACATTAAGTCGGTTATTTATATGCCTTGCATTGTTTAAAAAGAAGGAACACAATGTTCCCTAGCTTTCCTGAATAGAAATCTTAATTAATTAATAAATCTTGGCAGCAAAACCATTCCTTACTGACAAAAAAAACAGGACAATGAAGCCCACAGATGGCAGTAGGGAACAGTGTCTCTGTGTGTAAGCTGATAAGTCATGCACTGATGAGTCCATTTCTTAATTGCAATGAAAACTCATTTTCAAATCTGGCTGAAGAGGTAGGGTTATTAATTGATCTTTTAATTAAAAAGCCTGCGTTCTCTGGGTTCTCTTGGCAAACAATAGTTTCTAGCTAAATAAATCATGTTCAGTCTTGAATCGCAGCAATTAATCATTAATAGTCACAGGAGGATTACTTAATGCAGGTGACCTGGTGAGGCCCTGTACATTAAGGTGTGATGCTCTCTGAACAAACCCTGTCCATTAATATTAGATGGAGAAAAGGTTAACCCTTGTATTCAACATTAACATGCTTGTGTTCATGCTCGTCATAGAGATGTACAACTGGAGACATCGTCTTTGTTTTGATGTCAAGCCCAGCATTATACAAATGTAATAGAAGTCTGTTTGTGATCGACTCACAACCGGCCATTTGTCACCCGGCAGGCCCTGACAGCACCCATTTTTCCAACATGCCTGTGCTATTTCTAGAGCAAACCCCTTACCCCATCTGGTGGAGTTGCCATGACTCCAGGCATGATTTACAGCACCACCACAGCATGCTGTAGACACTAAATTATCTGGATTATTGGGCCCTCATGATTTTTAGTGCACTACTTTGCATTACCCCATCCAAATTCTGATAGTATATTGTACGGTATATGATGATATAGGACATGCCAGCATTTTGAAATTGGAATTATTGGATTGGACCGGATTTTATGGCTGTGATCTGTCTTAACAGACCCCGGCCAGGATTTAAATTGGAAAGACTTGATATTATTGATATGTATATAAAAGCACAGCTTTTTGGACCACCTACAACATTATGGGTAGGTACTTTTCTCAATTTCATTGTCTTGCAAAAGTTATAGACTTGAGTTATGAGACGAACAATTGCTACACAATTGTAGTCATTTGAAGCATAGAAGCTATCTTCCTGTCAACTTTTATAAGATGTGCCGAGACGATTATACATGAACCGTAAAATAGTACCGACATTGGTCTATTTTGGTCAAGAAACCAGGGTTTATATTCAAAGTTACTTTTCCTTATTCACACCACTAGGAAATATGGCACTGTTTATACTGTTTGTGCTATTTTAAGATATTTATAACAAATTATTTCTTAATTACTCTGTTGTTTAAATGTTTGATGCTTGGCAGGATTTTAGCCAACTTTTAATGAAGGACGGTAATCCATATTTTTTTTGGCAAATAGCTGATCCAGTTGGTAATAAATAAAGGGAAAACATAAAAATGCTCCAAGTTCGAAAAAAGAAATACAACTATTCAAATATATCAAAGGAACACATTTGGACAGTTTCCCAGTGTTGTATTCAGTCCTCAATTTTAACATAAAAGACACTGGCTTCCTGAGTGAGGTTTCAAGTATTGACACACCTGCCTGGCCAACATGTCCGCTGTCCTAGCTACTGTTCGGCCGACAGCCAGGTCACCCTGATGCTTTCAGAGATTCAACATAATTAATGGCCCGCACAATGACACCAATGGAGGATTACAGGGATTCTTTAAGCCTGTCTGTCGGCATACTGCATTGATTTTGTCATACTTTTTATTGGTTTATATTTCTGTGCTGTAGAGTACTGTTACAATTGTCTACCCTTGTTCCTTTCCTTTAAATATTGTACATCTCTTCTTAGTGCTCTTTTAATGCAAACATTGTGAGTTTGTCACATGCATTGGACACCATTTTGCTCTAGCTTGTTGTTGCTCTTCTGCAAAGATGCTGATGGGACTAGTCATTTTTAAGTTGGTTGTCTTTATGGTGTGCGTAACATTAATACTGATTATGATAAACAAAATAGCTGCAGTTGTATAGCAATCTGTAACATGTGCAAGATAGTTGATGCTTTGAGATGGGTAGTTTGAAGTAACAGGGGCACACACACACACACACAGCCAGCTCAGACATCCCGTCAAGGTCTACTAATGCCCCCCTGCATGGCGCCATCCAACATTTCCTACAATGATATATGAACAGGAAAAGCTCTAGCATAGCCTGAATCACTGTCTAAATGCCTTCTGATTATTCAGTCCAGTCGCAGAAGAAAGGAAATTACTGTATACTTACTACACATACGCAAGGACAGAAAATCAACATACACTAGTCATACGAATGTGCTCATGAGGATACAGGAGAAGGTTGGCAGTAAGTCATCCATCATCACAGAGTGCAATGTCACCTCTCAGACATGATCATACGCCACATGTACAAATGCTCACATGTATCTGTTTCACCTCGCACAGATCTGTTGGATCCCATCTCATCTATCAATGCAGATTTTCTCCGGTTGGCACTATGTCTATCTCACAGCAATAAACATATAGGCCATATATAAGCATGTGGCTACTTAAATGTAACTGAATTGCACAATACTTTTTGTATTAAGTAGGAATAGACATTTATTATATTAATTTTTCACTGTATGCCGTTTTGGGAGTGTGTTGCCAGTTAGTACTTAAAGGTGTGTCCCAATGTGCTGCCCATACTGAAGTTGTCCAGAATATTTGCACATGCAATTGGAATGTTTGCAGGCAGGGGCCATGCTCCCACACTGGGCAAAGTCACAGATCTCAGACTGACAGGTTACTCTTAGAAAGGCTCATTGTCAGGAATTTAAATAGTCCACATCTCACTCTCAGACATGGCTGGGCAATTTACTGCTAGCTGCAGAACTGACCCTGGAAGTTCCAGTTTTTTCCTGTATACGTGGCTTTTAATCAGAGTTTGTGTGAATGACACAAAGTAATTTAGCCTGTATTGTATGTCAAATGACTGTTCATCTGATTGTTTAGAGCAGTTTTATTATTTTTCAGGCTGGTGAGAGTCAAGCCAAGTTTACACAATAAACAATGTCAGATTGAAGCATGTGCATCATTATGATTGGTTCTCCTTTTGATTAATGGAGAAGCAGGAAGCCAGTCATAACGTTTCCAGCGGGCATGGACCCCTGTATGCATTCAGTCAGTTCAGTGAGGAACAGTGCTACTGACTGCAAGCACAGCTTTCCTCCATCTTTCAAAGAGGGTCATTTTGTGTTTGTGTGGCCAGTTTATGAATCAAGAATCATACCAACAATGGCCAATTGTTATAATTATAACAAGTTTAACATTTGTATTCCTATTATGTGACGGGAAGGGAATGGAAAAAGTGCTTCTTTGTTGTTTTCTGTTCAAGCTCATGCAGCAGAATGCCATTGTTGTAAGTCTATACAACCTCAATTAATTAATATGATTTTTTTAAAGGTGTAACTATAAGCAGTAAATATTTGAAGTACAAAAGGTAGGAAAACGTCTATAAGCAAAGCTGCCTTCATGACACTGGCAAAGAGATTTACAACACATTTCAGCACATGAAAGACTCGTTTTGTATTCACAGAACCTGCCTGTGCCATTGAGTCTTTGAACTTCCATTAAGCCATTTATCACCATCCAGTGCAATTCATTTATTTTTCTAACATTGGGGATGGATGCCCTCTTCCCTCCCCAACTCCGCCTCTGTAGACTCTGAGTGTTGAATTTACACTTTATAATGTGTGTGCAGCGATCAAGAATTTGAAGGTTGTCTTTCTGAAGTTCAACAACCCTCCATCATCAGGGCTTCCTGTTTTATTAGGACCAATACCTTTCCCTTTAGATTGCATTCATGCTGGTGATACCACACATAGTTGTTTTGACTGGAACTGTATGTTTGACCCAGAAACTTCTCTGTTGGTCTCCTCCAGTTGCTCCTACTATCCATGAGATGAAAAGCCATGGAGTTGGTCTGGGACGCACGGCTCTGCTGAGGTGCGAGGCAGCTGCTGTCCCCCCTCCAACATTCGAGTGGTATAAGGGTGAAAAAAGGTGAGCCCAGTTTGATTGTATTAACTGTCTAAATAAAGTGTGTTGTTGACATCCCCAAATGTCCACTAGATGTGGCTGCGTCATTTTACTGTTGCATGACATCATACTGTAGCTCATCATGGCTGAAGAGTTGATGAAGTGAGCGGGCGTATCAATTATTTTCTGAAAAAAGTACAGAAAACATTAATGGTTATAACAGATGGTTATAACTATTGTGAAATATAAATCATAAAGTCAGCATTTATTTGCATTTAAAGGTGAACTACATTGGCAAGAGGTTGTCAATAGAAATGTGGGGCTATTGCACCTGTAGGACTATGGATACTATACAATTGGTTATGTGATATGAAGTGTTTAAGGTCATTTTAGCTCAAGTATGAAATGGGTTTAGTAAGTGTGCCACACATGATCTAATACTTACAGTTAATCAATCCTTGAAAAGCCTAAAAATGTAAATTGTACTTCTTGTGAACTATTCCTACAGTGATTCAATAAAAACCACAAAGCCTCTTTCGGAAGTAAATGTAAAATAAACAAATACAAAATTAAAATGTATATTTACTGTTATTATTGAGGTTCTCAAGGTGTGTTATGATAAACCGTTTGATTACAAATCTGCTGATTTTAGACAGTATTAGGCCATACTTCTTTGTCGAAAAGTAAGCGTCGTCGTGCGATTAGAAAGTTTGGGTTTTCATTTGTTTGTTTTTTCCCAGAGACAATGCATTTGTTTGTTGTGCCATTTGTCCATCCTCCAGGGAGAGCCAACACAAATGTCCCTGCAAGAGTCATTTGTGCTTTGTCCTCACCTTGCATCTTAATAAAATGTTTGCTGGTAAGCGGCTTAAATCATTTGCAGCATATACATCAATCAGCCTAGAATCAATGTCAGTTCTTGAATTTGAAAACCAAATTACCCCCATTACCCATCATTTACCCACTCCTGGTGAGCACAATTTCAATCATCAGCTCACACTGTGCTAATTGTAATTATGGGTTGGATTCAATTTATTCAAATTGCTAAGGAGGCAAGTTGGCATGATTCTAGTCTTTACTTAATTCAAGGACTCGTTCTTTTTGTGACTTCTTATATGGCTAAATGGTGATTTCTTCATTCACTCCACAGCACAGAAAGGACTTTACTAGAAGGACTTCAGTGCAGAACATTTGTGGCGTCTTTACGACATTACCACTAACTTTCAAGACTTTGTTTCCCATTTACTGTGCATGGGAAAGGCCGTTTTATACAGTATTTAGGCTGTCTGGATGAAGCCATACTATCAGTATATTGCTGCTGCTAGCCTATCTCTGTTGGAAATAGAGTGACAGTTTTGACAACCAAGTATTTTTCTTGATGTGTGACGGAAATCACTCTTGAATAGAAGTGGTTGAGTGTGTTATTGTGCGTGGGTAGGGGGTGTTTCGTTCACTTTGACAAAGGGGAGCATTGACTAGTTTGATGTTAAAATAGTGGAAAGGCGAGACCCCCGCTAAGATTATCAGTGAACTTTCAGCTTACATTGGAGGAGATCACCGTGGGAGGGGAAACAACAGATTCACAGATATTTACTGGACATAAGGTCACACACAGTGTTTCCAATCACAGTCCTCTCAGAGCAACTCCAGCCAAGCTAAAGATCCCAGGGCAAGGCCAACAGAGAAAATATTTGACTCTGGAGGTTTTTATGATTTATCATTTCAAAGTGATACTGTAGCTGTAAAACCAACCACACCAATGAAATCAAACCCGATCATCTTTGTTAATCTCACTATCAGGAACGACACCAAACAAAAAAATTGAACATTTGTCAATTTTAAGGCACAGATGAATAGAAGATAATGAGATGCAGAGTGGAGAAAAAATTTTTGGGGTGATAACTCTTATGTATGAGATACATTTTAGCCTTTGAGACCTGCGGGAATGTCGGCCAACATTACTGTCTTTGAGAGGCTGTCATTAATTTTTTTAATCTAAAGTTAAGATCATTATATCATTTGAGGCTAACCTCAGTATTACATTGAGTCTCAGATGGTTAATTTAGTTTAAGCTTAAGTAATGCAATATCAAACCGATTAGACATCAAGCATTGCCCCTACATTTGTTTTCCCATCCTGCCTCTCAGGGCTTCCATCCTAATGCCAAGCACAACTGGAATAGGATTTATTGCACTCCTTCTGCACCTGCAACACAACAATGAACAACATGTCAAGTGGCACCCAGCTGGTTCAACTCTGGGTCATTTCTCTCCCCCTCAGTCCTTCAAAGCGTCTCTTTAAGGCAGACGTGACAGTCCAAGGGATAAATAGATCTGTTGAAGAGGATGATGAAGTACTGTACAATCTGAAGATCCACTAAAGGGCGACAAACATTTGTACCGTCCTTGACACAAGGCGCACCTCCAACTGACTCATTGTGTGTGACTTAATTTCTTGCGATTGTGTAATTCTATTTTCAGGATTAACAAGGGTCAAGGCATCGACATCAAGAGCCTCAGCTCCAGATCAGTCCTCACAGTGACCAACATGACAGAGGATCGTTACGGGAACTACACATGTGTCGCCACCAACAAGCTAGGGATGGCTAATGCCAGTGTGCCTCTCATTCGTAAGTTGTCATTCTATCTGCTTGTAGCTAACTGGTGTGGTGGAGAGTGCTCTCGCTGACAGGTTGTGTGGATGTCAGCGGGGGTTTGTGTGCTCAGGAGTGTTTTCAGCATTCTTTATATAGGAAGAAAAGCTAACATTAAACCCAGTGCTGCAACTGGGGGCTCACATCTCACCAGTGGAAATGGTTTATTTGTCATCAGCTTTGTGAATGTTGATTGCCTATTATCGCTGCAAAGTCTGTGTCTGTGTGTGTGTGTGTGTGTGTGTGTGTGTGTGTGTCTGTGTGTGTCTGTGTGTGTGTGTGTGTGTGTGTGTGTGTGTGTGTTGTTGTGTGTCTGCTTTAAAGTCTACATCTGCATGTGTACTGGACAAAAACACCACCTAAAAAATGCAAATGTAGCTTTGAGGTAACAACATCACAATTACAAAGGAAGATAAACGGGTCAGCCGTGCTAAGTTGAATGCTAAGTCGCGGTATGACTGAGACTTTTAAGAGGTCTGAGAGTCAGGCCTTTCACAGTTTTCAAGACGCCATGAGGCTCTAACTAATATCCGAAGAGGCCAAATAATCAGAGGCTAAACTGGTGGTGCATCAGCAATAGACTGTAGATATTTAACACGATTTAGAGAAGGATTCTTTATAAATGCAGGTACTGAAAAATAGATGATTTGCTAAGCGACCTGAAGCATAGACAAAAGCTTTCCCAAAACAGGTGCAGACAAAAAACAGCTGCTTGTCATGGCATGAACCCAGCTTCATTCTTCAGGCAGCAGCAACTACAACAACAGTTTACCCTTCGGTTGAGGGCTTGTGGGCTTGATATGTATTGAGTCATGTGGCTGTCAACTCTCCACCGAGGCCAACATTAGAGGAGGCATTACAACTACAGTGCAATGGGTATTTGAGTCATTGTGGGAAAAAAAGGGGAGATAAACAAATAAATTGTATCAAATCATCTGTGACAAAGCTCTAGCAAAGAATAGCAAAGGATATTAACAAAGTAGTAATTATAGGATCAATTATTCAGATAACCCTTATAGGAAAGCCAACACATACAGTAAAGGCAGATGCCATTGTATGACAAGATCCTGATTGAGCACTGGGACAGGTGATGTGGTGTATTGAAACCTCCTTTCAATCGTTTTAGATAGCTTTGAGTTTGAAAAGCCACTGAAAAATAATACACTCTAGATTTGAATGAAAACAAGGCTATTAGTCTATTAAAAGACTAACTGGTGATTTTAATGTCTGAATGAAGTTCTTGGTTTCCTTAATGGGACCGTTCTGAAATACAGATACAACAAATCTAAAAAGATAAAAGGACCTTTGAAATTCCCCAAGCCTTATTCCCAATGTAGTGCTTAAAAGCTAGGGTCTGTCAACAGGTCAATCAACAGAGAAGACTACAAAGCTGTTTGGATTCCTGGTGCACAAACAGGGTTACATTTTCCTCTATTTCAAAAGAAGGCAATCCTCTTCACTCATTTTGAACACATTCTAAGGTCTGTAGTCCACAGCAACTCCCCTGTGCTCATCTTTGAATCTCTATGGGAAGTGGCTTTTAACTTAGTTCTCGAAGAATGTTACAAAATCCATCTACACACATTCGCAAACTTGTACTTGCACTCAAGTATTTCTAGGAAGACACTGTTTGGCATTTCAGCTATTTTGTCCACCTGCTTTATCGAGAGGGGTCTGCCTGCAGACCTCCACTCTCAGGACAGTTCCGTACAGGAAATGCACGCAAATACAAAATAAAATCGTACTGACACTTATTATCTATATATATATAGATATATATATCTATATATATATATGTATTTATATATATAAATACGACATCTTGTATTTTAGTTACACCCGAAGACAATAGTGGAAGGTTCAAGAAACAACCGTGTTTGCCGGGTGCACCGCGGCGGAGGTGGGGAGGTTCCAGCTGGGAACCTCCACCCCGCTGCGGGACCATGTGCGGGACCCGTGGGACCCCTGGACGGTGCGTAATTGGTCACGCTTCATATCAGCCGGCCCGGGAAGGAAGAGACACGCAGAGTGGGGGAAGTCCCCCAACGCAGCACACCCCTCAAGGCCATCAGAGCCGAACCCGCAGTTCGGAGGAACCGACCGCCAGAGCACCGGCACTAGGCCGGGCCGGCGTGGAGGCCCTCAAATAATAACAATAAAGCCGGGGAAAAGTGAAAAAAAGGCACGAAAATAGGCACTCGTGAGGCGGGCAGAGTCCCCTGTTAACTCCCGTTACATTCCTCCATGGTGTCATTTGAGCGAAAAACTTTTACGAGAACCAGGCTGAGGGGGTCAAAAGGGCTTGACCAAGGCCGACCCAAAGTGCACGGTGGGCGGACTCATCACCTCCGTGATGAGTCTCCATTTTGATTTGAAAACTTCCATCAAACGAGTCCTTCGGTGGGCCGGAAAAAAAACGCGTCAGAATCGTCACTTCCTGTACTGACAGTGGAGGTGTCCTGAGAGTGGAGGTCTGCAGGCAGGCTCCCATGGCTTCATCTGCCAACCTGCAAAAGTGGAGGGTGAACATATTGAACAATTCCATTAAATGTAGTCAGTGAAGAAATATGAACTGGTGAATTAAATTATTCACCAGTTTGCGCTGCACCCTCTGATGATATCATTGTCCCTAGCAGGCCAGCGATTCAGAATATGAAACATTTATTTCTATAGAGTTGGCAATTGTCAAAGGAGCACTCCACTCTCCTGTTTGTGTATGCACAAAGAACATCAAAGGCTTGTCTGAGATCCTCAAATGGATGATCTTAATGTGACACTAGCAGGGCCTCAAAGGCAGAAGCGGCAAAGCAGCCCTCAGAATAGTCAGGAGCAGCTTCCTGTGCTGCCACCCCCAACTTCTCTCTCCTTCATTCCCTCTCTTTATCTCTTTGTCTGTCTCTCTATTGTGGCATCGTCTCTCTGATTCTCTTATCTCACTCTCTTACTCTTTGTCCTCCCCCCCTTGTCTCTCATTCTTCCTCTCTATCATCCTCATTCTTGCACACACACACACACACACACGCACACACACACACACACACACACACACACACACACACACACACACACACACACACACACACACACACACACACACACAGCATCTCTTCTGTTCTCTCTCATGATCTCCACTTATAGAAGACAAGCCAATTCTGCTGCTGCTCTTAATGAGAAATGGCATGCAATCGCCACAGCGCTCTCACCGGTACATTGACGCAAATAACAAAACCCAGAGGTTAGATTTCACCACCGGTGACTTTGGATTGCTATTTTAGAACCAGTCGATAGCTATTGATGAGCGAGATGGGAAAGGGGAAAAGGGCATGCATATTTGATAGAGCATCATACATCGAGGTGAATGTTAAGTGCGAACACAATGTGGGTGGATTGTGGTGAAGTAATTGAGTATTTATGTATGCGCAATAGTTTATTTGGATGTTTTTATTATATAACAAGGTTTGATTACTGTGCATGAATTGATAGGGTCTAGTGAGGTCAACCCAATTCAAATAGCCTTCTTAAAATACATCCACTAAGTAAAAATATTAAATATAAACCGAAATACAAAGCACTAGGGTTATTTTCAAGATTCTGAAGTTTAAATGTGCTTATCCTTCAGCAGTGTAAATCATGTTTTTTTCTAACCTGACATAGCCACTTTAAATCAGTCTGGGAAAAGGCTTGCCATTATCTCTGATGAGATTAACTGTTACCCTGGAAAGACCTCTCAAGGAGAGAAAACTCCACTGCCTTCCGTCCAAAGCAGCCACTGGAAGACAGTATGTTTGGTTTCTGTTTCATGGGAAACCTGGCTTTGTGCATAGGTTGACGTGGTAGGTTCTCATTTCATTTCATTTCAAACCTTTATTTACCCAGGTGTATCCCATTGAGATCATTGATCTCTTTTTCAAGGGAGACCTGCTCAAGTAGGTTCCACATAAAAACATAAACAGAACAACAAAAAGGACATCTTACAGCATCATTACAGGGATTACAAATGCTGGCTTATTTCTGCATTCTTGATGGCTATATCGTCACTGTGTGCGGATGTGCTGGTTTGGATTCTGCCAGTTGTGTTGAAACCAAGTGGGTTTCTGTGCTGCTTATCCATTAGTCAGGGATTGTGATTTCTTTCAGCTAAGTGCCACTTTAAGCTGTGTATTTAAAGTGGTGGTAAAACACAAACTGAATTCTTCGGAGCAGAACGAAAGCATACATCCTCTTACACATACACATATATTATACATATGCCACTACTTGTTGAAGTACTCTGTGTTTGTGTTTGCAAAAAGGTTTTCATTTCTGATTGCTTTCTGAATAACACAATACACAATATAATCATTGAATGAACAAATAATAAAGCAGAAAAGAGCACTTCTGAACAGCTGTTTAGTAACAAAGATGCAATTAGCAGGAAAATAAGCTTGAATGATTGCATACACATAATCAGAAATAACTTGGGAAGATGTTCTGCCTCTATATATTTTTGCAGATTAAATATTGTATTTAATTCATCACAACTGAACCAGAGATTTCACAGGTCTGATTCCTGCTGTGATTTATTTTCAGTCAGTTAGATCACAAGACGCAGGTTTTCTTCTCTCAATAGCCTAACTGTAACAACAGAAAAGTCATCTCAATTAATGAGGTTTCAGATTTCAGAGAAAATCATAGCTTAATAGTGTCGGTCTGTATTAGCAGTTGTACAAAACCAAAGCAGTAAAGTTAAACAAAACCTGCAGAGAGTGGTACTGGATCGTCAGTTTCTTACAAAATGAGGAGTGGGTTAAACCAGCTGCAGTATGATATGCTGATGTGTTTGTTAATTTACTTATTGAGTTGTTCGACATTGCACATTAAAGTTATTGCCATGAAGAAGCCACAGCTTGCCCAAATGAGTTAGTTTTGTGGGCAGATGTTACAGTCAGCATGTATTTGATTATGAACCATATCGTTTTGCTGAAATGTCCAGAAGTGTATACATCATAAGTGCTTGCATTGCAATTTTTTGTTTAGGAATTAGTGTACTACAGTATATAGCGTGTGCTTTTTATTCAAGTTTTCCTCAAACACATGGTCTTTTTGAGTTTGGATCATAGGGAAAGTTAAGGTTAAAGCAGAAGATTAGAAACCTTCTGTTTTAACAGCCCGACCGGTTACAGATGTGAGCGGTAAAAAGCTTTGATTCAGCACACTGACGGCGATAATGTAATCTAGTCATTAATGAGAATAGCCTGTGTTACACGCATACAAAGTCAACATAATCTTTTAAAATACTTTGTTATTTTCTTCTACAAATAAACAGACACACTACTGAGCTGGGCCCAGACTGTGTCATTCATATAAATCACCGTAAAATTCAAGGTTGTTGAGCATCATTTACCGCTGTTCTGAAGGTATCGCAGGAATACTGAGACTCTTTAAACCATTATGAGCATTGCTTTTCAATTCCATACAAACATGGTACATAGAGATGGCATATCTCTGTGCTCTATTTGTACAAAACTGAGTATTTGTATTATCCTTTCAATTGGTATATAATACCACTGTATGGTTATACTATTTCCAATTATTTCTACTTTCATACAAAGTAAAGTATTAAATGTTTGTCTAACCCTTGGACTTCAATGTAACGGTAATGCATGATGCAGAAACTGGGGTTAATACGAAGTCATCCATAAGTCATGCCTCTGTGTTCCTGTAGAATACAAATAAATACTGTATAAAACTGTATACAAAGTTTTTTTTTAATAAGAAGTTTCTGGAGCCCCTGTCTGTTCAAGAGAAGGAAAAAGGGAAAAAACATCTTATATACCTAAGCATTGTCCGGTTGTGTTTCTGACAGTCTCTCCTTGCACATGCACACTATCTCAAGACGGCACTCACACACGCTTTATGCTTTTAGCAGAGCAAACTGGCAATCCTTATTTCAACTTCCCATTTGATGTGCTAGATGGAAGTGAACTTCGATGAAAAGACTGAGGCCGTTCACTCCAATTTTCTGAGGAGTTCTCCAGCTTAATTGGTCAAGCTCTTATCCCCCAGCCCACCTCGGCTTAGTCCTGGAGGAGATTTTCTCCGCCTATACCTCTGCCTTCATTTCCTCCTTTCTCCTCTCCCCTCCTCCCCTCCCCAACCAGTAATCGGAAGAGACTGATGGGGGAGAAAAATAGTTACTCTCTCTCTCTCCGACACTGCACAGCCTCCCTCAGGCAAGAGAGACAATGCTGGCTAGCTGGTTAATGAAGTTCATGTTGTTTGTCACGCTTATCAATCACCCCATGTGTACGTGTCATTTCAACATGTTTCCTCATCTGCCATTGTTGTTGATGATGTTGTTTGTTCTCGAACCGTGTGATTGTATCTGAGTCATGGAGCAGAGATGCAGGAAAATGGGAGCTAAAGGTGATACCTGAAATGTTGGTGTATGATTGCAGCCTATAATGCAAGGAAATAATACTGGAGCCATGTGAGGATTGGAAGGCATGTTTATGCAAGTTGTTTTTATCTTTTGTCAAATACCTACCACCTCTTCTCATTTGCCTAAATTGCTCATAAAACCAGCTGGATCCTGGCAGTATTCATTTTTTTTCTGATTGCATTTCAGTGTTTTATAATGAACACAATGGATTATTTTGACATAGTTTTTAGGTGGTTTAATTTTCAAATAGTCACATATCAAAATGTGCTAAAGAAAATTAACACGCTGGTGTTGCAGTGTCCTTTATTTCCCTCAAGAGCACCCTTACCGTGTTGTGCCATTCACCTATCATTTGAATGCTGCATTTCCATATTTAGGCAATCAGAAAACCATTAACATTTTCCCGTTTTACTGCGATGAGGAAATGTTTGGTGCTGAAACAGAGTGTTCATCCTGCAGCTCAGCGGGCAATGGACTTTATACCCAACCGACCTCGCAGACTCATGTTGGAGGCCAGATGCACTGCTAAGAACGCTCATCCTTGGATGACTGAGCCCAGTTGATGCTCACAGGATGATACACTCTCTGGACAGCATTAAAAAGGACATAGGATGAATAAGTAATTTTCTGGCTCACTAATTAACACAGTGTTTAACACAGACCGTTCCATCATCACTGAGGGCTCTGTGAGGAAAATGTGAAATAGTATAACTAAAGAGTTTACACAAGGAATGTGTCCTTGCATGAAGAATAACTCGATAATGCACTCAAATGGAGCAGTGAAGATGAATTGGAAGTTATTTGGATCATCCTCTTCCTTCTTATTTAGCTAATAACTAAGACTTCTACTTCACTTTAGCACAAAATGTAGCCATTGGTCGGAGGAGGTTTGATAGTATTAGGATCAATATTATTGACTCAGGTGTTTGTTTTTGACATAAATACTAAAAAATTAGCAACACATTCAGCCACTTTGCTGAATACTTCTTTTGGGTTTTTGTCTTGATCTGGTCTTATTAAATTGCTATCTTGTCTTTCTACTGAAAACTATACTTGAACCCATATCATGTTAAGGACGAACCGCTTAGATACTGTACTGTAGCTGTTTGAGTCGTCACATTGCAGCTTTAGCCTCATTATACTTTTGATAAGATAACCGAGCGAGGCCCCACGTGAACATTGATTCCTACAAATCATGTTCTTTAAATCTCTTGCATTATCCCGTCTAAAGAGAACAAAGAGAATAGCAATCCATGAAATGAAATAGCTGTGAAAACTAATGTGTTTTATCTTGCAAGTGAGCAGGCAGTGCAAGGTCGACTGCCATATACACTGCATGAAATGATGCGTTGCTCTGCTGAATTAGAGAAAGAGCCCTAGTCAGTGTGGTGGAGCTATGAGGGAGAGATTGCATGTCAAAAGATGTTCCACAGTAACGGACGAGTCTCTGAGAGCTCATGAAATGATTAACTGGTGACTGTGAGTCCATGCTCAAGTATTAATCAGATAGCACCCGCCTGCCTGTATGAAAAAAAACTCAAACGAAACTAGCTTCACATATGGGCTCCCACAGGAGTACTTAAAGTGGAAACATTTGTGGAAGAGAAGATACATTTGACCATTTCCCCGCCGATATACTGAGGGAAAAGGCATATCATTTCAAGTGTGAATACTGATTCCTACACAGTTTCCCCATCAAAAAGAATGATGAAATCAAATGAAAGTAAATGTTTTTATTATTGTTGGCATATCAGTAGCATTTTAAAAGTCAACATAGTTATTATCCAGTTGTTAGATTGCTTCTAAAAAAAACTTACAACAGATTGAGAGCACGGTGAGGACGACAGCGCAACCTTTTGCCCCACAATTGAAATGGCCAATTCCCCTTTCCATGTAAATGGCTTAAAATGGAGGTTCTAAGTAGGCTTCTGCTGTATTGCATGGCCTATATACAGCAGCTAACTGCAACAGTATAGAGTATTATTCTTCTCTTTGTGAGGTGTTATCATGGGTGCTATGGTTTCCCTTGTGATGGATAAGCTCCTCCTCCACCATGAAGCCTTCTGGAAAAGGTGGTTTTCACGTTTTTGAAGAGTAGAAAATTGTTTTTCAGCTGCAAGTGTAAGTCGCACTGTTGGTGTGCCACATACTCAAAGCTAAGAAAATCCCTATGAGTCCAACCACTGAATCACTTTGAGTTGAGCTCTGATGGTAAAGTACAGCTTTGCTTTGCCAGACATCCTAGAATCTGCTCCCGAATGAGTCACTGCACAAAGCTCGTCACAGCTTATCTTGAATTAAGAGCTTGTTTACCAAACAGAAAGCTATACTATTTACTTATTTGTTTCAAGCTTCAGATCAAATAGGCTGCAATATTTATATTACAGTGATCTCTTTATACCAAAACAGCAGTGAATAATTGATGCTGCACATCAGGGAATAGGTTGAGCTTTACATTTTGGAAAGTCAGAAATCAAAGGAATTGGCCAAGTCATTTTTAAGTACCTCGTATCAGTAACCCCAGTTATTTTTTGGCTATGTGTTAAAACAGTCATACATACCTCGTTTTTTTATTCACAACCTTGCATCTATTATCATGTTTACCATACATATGAATAAGCATAGGATCTACTTGGTGTGACATTTTACTCTTGCACTTCTAAAGTAAGGAAGGTGTTCTCCTGCCATCCTTCCGTGGACACACTAAGCTATTATAGTTTGACACACTATAGTAAACATTTCAGGAAGTTATATTATTCCATTTCCTAAATGCCACCAGTAGCTCAGCCTATAAGAGTTCATAAGGTAATCAGATTGGGACTCTTGTAGTTACGTCCACAAAGCACTTCAACTGAAGGCTCAACTCAACTCTGCTTGGAACCCTTCTTCTTTGAGTTGCATTTACAGTAGCAAAATATGTTGATAATATCTGGTACTTTATTTGGTACCACCACTGTTGATGTTAAAAGCTCATACCAAAAAGTGGAGCTTCAACACTGCAGTCCACTGATAGGACAGAGAGAATCGTCACAAGCACAGCAGGGGACATCATTCAAGAAACCCTGCCATTTGTAGATAGCCAAGCTACAATCAAAAGCAACTGCATTGTTTTGCATTCATTTGATTAGTGTTGTCATGCAATTTAATATTAAAACCTCTAAACAATGCATATGGATGTAATAATAAGAGACTACATCAAACTTTCAATTTGACGAAAATGTGATATTACAAAAAAAACAATCTACGTATTTAGAAAATGTCAATTCACAACAGTGAAGAATGTAAAAAGAAGCCGTTGAACAATACGAGTGAATGATGATACATTTCACTATCCAAGCAGGATTAGAGATCTTGTAGAGATAAGTGTTAACTAGTAATGTTAACTATTTTGTTGAATTACCTCCCTTTCAAAATACAGAAAAAGACCCTTTCTTATTCCTTTAGTTCTCGGCCGGTTCATACAACCAAAAAGAAGGACATGGAGAATGAGCCAGTTGTTTAGCATACCATTAGTGTGACAAAAGTGTTTCACCCAATCATAAAACCCTTCAGAGCCCAGAAGCTGCCCGAGCTCCCCAGGTGTCCCTCCTTTCCTTTTTCCTGGGCAGTGACCCGTACACATCCGAGGCGATTGGTGTGATAAAAGATGTTGTTTATGAGCATGTGGAGTGCATCTTGCCATATAGACACAGGTCCTTAATGCATGGAGAGGATTTGTCTCCATTCCCTGTCCCTTGTCCTTGCATGCATCTTTATTTTTACGTCTCCATTCTGTTAATAATACATGAATGTCCTCTTTCCCTCCCCCTCCCCCTTCCCCCCTCTCCTCCCCTGTAGCAATTATTGAACCCGCGACCACTAGTGCTGTCTCAAGCCCAGGTCAGTATATGTCACCATGCTGTACACCGAATCAGCATAGAGGTCCGCTGCCTCATACTAACCCCAGCTGAGATCCTCTCCTCCATCTTGAGTTATAACAATTGGCTGGCTGGAATGCCTGCTGGGTGTACTTTGTATGTCCTTTATTTGTTTTTTATTTGCTTTCCTTGTCTTTTCTGTTATTTTTTGGTTTGGCTTTTACAGCGTGGCTATATATACTTCCCGCAGCCTCTGTCATCAAAACACCCTTCTTTTCATTACCACGCCGGCACCCCCACCCCCACGCGGAGCAAACAGTAGCGTCATTAAAGTGGCTGTTCCGCAGGCCTCTGGGTCTGATGCTTTTCATAATGCTAATGGCATCTGCTTCTTCTTCTTCTTCTCTGTATGGCTTTTTCACCTCAAACACCACCAATCTCCCACTCCTCTAGTTCTAAATGCAGTGTATATTAAAGGAAGCTGTTGGTGGCTAAGGCCTTTGGTTTTTGTTGTTTTTTGTAAGATGGAATCTGGACTCTCTGTTTAGTTATCACTCCCATTCTGTCTTAATATTCCTATATTCCTCTCTCTGCCTTCTGTCCGTGCTTTCCTCTTTCAGTTGGCTTTCTGCCAGACTCTTTAACCTGATCTGCTGCCAGTGCTGTTGTCAGTGCTATACTGTCAATGTCGCCCTTGTGCCGTCCCCCCCTCCCTCACTATGTTCTGCCGCTTCCATATTCAAGCTCGGAGTAATCCCCTATGCCTGGTCGTCTTTTCTCTCTCTCTAATGGTTTTAAGCAAGTCACAGAATGTAATCTCTCACTATGGTTACATTATTTCTTCTTAATACTGTTCATGTGCACAGGAACATGCTGGAATGCACTCACACTGAAAAGCTTTCACTGGTAGGGACACCAAAGCCACTGAATTGAAAACATCCTGAAATATTCACACATGCTCATATGCACCTGCACTTACAGTACATGTGAGGATTCATACTGCATGGTGAATCCGCTCCGTGTTGTTGTAACTTTTCTATCCAGCTCTGTGGATGGATACCATTGTTTCATGTTGTGTTTCATGAACACACAGGCCTGGATTAGCACGTGTTCGCCTACCTGTCTATCTGAGCCAAATATAATTATCCATGGAGATTACCTCAGATAACATATTAAAATAAGCTAAGCAGCAACGAACAGTCCTGGCATGACCCTGAACTCTCATTTGATGTAACACTTGCAGAACAAATGACAATTTCATGGTCCAAAGGAACACCACTGGTTTCAATCGTGGAGATAAACTCACTCAGCGTCCCACTGTTCTTGTTTTGTTCCAAGTTATATTTGAAGTTAATTTTGTGATGGCGCCCTCACTAAGTGGCTTGGCAAAGGGAATTATTTTAGATCCCTGCAAATGGCTCTTTGTTCAATCAAGTTTAATAATGAATTTTACAGTATGTTATCTCCTTTTTTCCCCTGTGAATGAGTTTGGGAAGATGCGCTTCCAAAAACAAGTGTTAGGTAAGCAAATCTGTGAAGTGGGAAAAATTGTTCATCCCTCACTGCACCTGAAGTGCATGTTTCAGGCCACTGATCAAGGGAAAATAACTAAGAAAAATCAAATTACATAAAGAAAACAATGTTAATAGGCAACATCAGTCATAGGGCCCTTCTCACTTCGGTTAAATGGATTCCTTGCGTCCCTCACTTGCGTCGTTTCCCTGCGTCTAGTCCCTCCCACCAGGGAAGCATGGAGAGACGCAAGGAAACCACGAGAAGCAGGGAAATGAGTTTTAAGAGCAATAGGACGTCCTTTCCTCCGGGGCGTCACGTGAAGCGAAGTCCGTTTGTGATGACGCTGCACAGCTGATCGTCTGACAGCAGCTCTGTCCCCGTTATTTACACACACACCCCCGCCTCTTTTAGTACACATATACTGACACAAACATTTGTATCATCTGTTGTAGATAAATAAAATAAAATAAGAACTCATTCTCAAAAAAGATAAACGCCATTCTTAAAAAGTATAAACGAACAATAGTTTGATTAATATTGATTAGAGTGCACAATAGAAATCAAATAATTGAGAGAAGAAAAAGAGATATATCAAAACCCAGTTTAACATTAATTGGATTGCACACTTTGTTTATTTGTGTGGATATGTAGCACATTAACATTTTAATAGCACTTAATGACTGAATGGAAATGACAATAAATGAAAATGTAAGACGAAAAAAGCGATCATGAAAATGTTTCCAAAAAATGAATAGAATGATTTTTGACCACTTTGTTGTTCAGATATATCACATATTTGTAACTAAATGATACATGAATTGAAACAAAACACGGTATAAACTGAGGAGTGAGTCTCGTGAGGTTCATGTATTTTCTTCACTCCATTGGGAAACTGCTCTCAGGTCAAGAAGCATCAGATCAGTGCATGCGCCGCATCGTCCAATCAGTGAGCGATACACAGTAAGGCGGCGGGGCAAGTGTCTGAGGATTTCATCGAAGGATGGTCTGGTGGTTCCTCGATTATAGCTCCTCCATTATCGTTCCTCGGTCCTCCGGCAAAAATAAGGCCATTGGGACGCTACTCAAGATGGCGCAGACAAATCAACTTCCGGTGAGACCGAGGAGCGAGGAAATGAAAAATAAGAGAAGTGAGAAGGGCCCCATGTGTTTTATTATCTAACCTTGTTGTGCCAGTACAACATAAGCAAAACATAGATCTGGCAGGCCATTATGTAATTGTGAAAGTAATGATGTCCTATTTACAGTACATGCTGGATATTTAATAGTTTTGACTCTGATTTTGAATACTATGATATTTCAAAGTCACAACTGTTTGTCACAAAATTGCTGCTGCTGGAGCTACATTACAAACTGGACGGTATCCACATGATACAATCAACACAATTTCATCACCGACTTCTCTGCAATGCTAATTACACTTTAATAGTAGTAGTTTATCTTGAGTTGTTGGAAACATTAAGCTTTTATCAACAAAACTCAAAAGGTTAATGGCTGAAAAAAAAGAAGCATGGCAAATATCACAACCCTCTCTATGAGGAAACTGAAATCCTTCAGTATGCGCAGCAGGCTGCTGAAAGTCAGCCGTGGTCAGAGCACTGTTCTTGGATTTGTGTGTGCCATGAAGGCTAGTGATGCCAATAATAAGGAAGTCCAACTCTGTGGTCGGGCTGGAACTGCGCAGTCTGCAGGCTGAGAGGAGGATGATGGACACGACCGTCCTGAACAACTCCTCCCACACCTCCATGATGAAGTGTGGCAGATGGCCGGCACAGCTCTGCCCACCTAACAACAAGAAGCCAAGCTTCAGGCGTTCACTTGTGCCCACTGCCGTCACAGCAACTGTGACCACCGCCTCAGCCAGCTGTGACCCCCTCACACCAAGACTTAACCCACTCCCACTCAGCCGGACCTGACTCACTCGCTGCTCACGTCTCTAACTGCTCCACACTCAGAGGTCACCATCGAACATTTCCTTTTTTCTAATTCTGATCAATTATAAATGTTATAATGGGAACTGTACATTCATATGTCAAAATAACAAGGTATTAAATTGGTGGTTCGTATACCATGTACATCTGCTTTTCCACGGTACTGAATACAATGTGTGAGTGTTTGAGAGTTAAAGATACGAACATGAGCAGCATTATCTCAATAGATCAAAACTGATGTTTTTGTAACCCTTCTCCTGCTTAGGTCATACCCCCCTTCCCATACTATTTTATGTATTGTGTGTTTTGCACAGATAACCCCTTATCCAATTTTGATGGTTGACATCTCATTTGAACAGTCAAAGCAAGTAGAAGCAAGGGTTGACAGACAGAATGACACCAGGGGTGAATTGCATGTTATAATTTTGCAGTAAGTTCAAAGATAGTGCTTACGGTACATTACTGTATATTATAAAAATGCTTGCCATGTAGGCTGTGTTTACTGGAGATGGAAATGCTTTAGTTGGTGTTGTAGCTGAGATTATTCCCGTTCCAATGATGTTTGGGATGTATTGATTTGATACAAGCAAGTCAGTATTTCATTGTGTACTTTCAACTATATGTACTATATGGTCCGGACCCACCGGTGGGCCCATCAAGTTCAGCATCCACTGCATTCACTGTGATGAATATAAAATAAGACACTGATACTGTTTTCCTCAAAGAACATTTAGAGAAAATAAATATTCAGGGGCCTCTCCCTCAGGGGCCGCTTCCTGGTCTGTTGACTGTTGGTTAGGCTCATAGTCTGGATCGCTGTTGTCTTACATTTCTGAGACATCGTCCTCTATCTCTGGTTCAAAACATTTGTCCAGAGCCTCTCTGACAGAAAATCGCTTAATCGGTTGCCTACTCATTGTGTGAATGAGTCAAATATGAGCAAGGCACAAATATAACTGCATGAGAGACAATAAGGGAGGGGCATTTACTGCGAGAAAGAGAGAGGTTTTTCTTTCTCGAGGGGCCCAGAGCTCGCACCTGTGAGCGCGAGAAAGTGAGAGGTTCCCGTAACTTGTTATGTCTGGAAGGTGTGAGGGGTGACACAGGGTGTGTGTGTGTGTGTGTGTGTGTGTGTGTGTGTGTGTGTGTGTGTGTGTGTGTGTGTGTGTGTGTGTGTGTGTGTGTGTGTGTGTGTGTGTGTGTGTGTGTGTGTGTGTGTGTGTGTGTTCAAGGTTCAAGGTTCTTTATTGTCAAACTAACATAGCTACAGAGTAATTATGTTGTTGAAAATCCTAGGTCACAGGCTTCTCCAACAATGCAACACAATAATACTGTGTGTGTGTTTGTGTGTGTGTTTGTGTGTGTGTGTGTGTGGCTGTGTGTGTGTGGATGTTTTCCATCTGCAGGATGAACATAATACACTCATACCCATTAATTTCCTATGGCGGTTAATTCTGACCGAAAACATCATAGGTGTTTCACTGTTGAATACATCACAAAAAGAAATCAATGCAAGTGGTGATCATCAATTGTATATGTTCAGAGGCCTAGTGTGGAGGATAACATAATGTCTTGAGGCAATTGGATGAAAAACACAATATCTATGATCAAAAACAAAGTCACTCGGTCACTTTTGACCCGAAACGCAAGAGAAGGGTTGAAGCACTAACATGCTTTAGTTAACAACATCTTAAAGTTGCATTCTCTTTATCACATTTATAACTCTGTTTATTATTAAGATGTCCTTCTCATTTATTTAAGGTCATTGTAAAATCTAATAATAATGATCATATTAAAATTAGTGTGCCCTGACATTTCGGATATTATAGTATTACTTTTACAACCTGGCTTTTTAATAAATATAGCGCTGCCTACCTCTTTTTCATAATAACTGTTATACTATTATTATAAAAATGTATTTGAGGAATAGTTTGACATTTAAGGGTGCAGGTTTTCTTATGTTATTTTCAAAAGTTAGACTAAAGGACGAGAAGATTGATGCCAACTCATGTTTGTATATTATATATACATCTACAGCCATTAGTTAGCTTAGCAAAACGTTTTGAATCATTTGGAAAGAGCTAACCTGGCTCTCTATAAATAAAACATATCAATATAGCAACTTCTTTAATGCTATTTTTTTGTATCGTTTGCTTTAATCACAGTCTGTATTTTGGATCTCTTGGGCGTCAGAAAAATCTTGTCTTATCTCATGTTATATTTGGAATACAATACTTTCACACTCGTCAGGGGGCCGTAGACATCAATAGAAACCATCTGTCATTGCTCCTCTTTATTTCACCGCACCATGAACGTTTACACTGCCTATGTTTAAAATGGTAATATACAACATATTGTTCACAATAAAGGACTTAAGCTTGTTTAATCTTTAGCATATGGATTTGTTTTTGCTCCTAAACGTAAAGCACCGATCCTATAGTCACAAGCATCTGGCTCGGTGCCACCCTGTCATCCCAATGAAATGTAGATCTGTGATAATAGCATATGCTCCCTGAGGCTTTCACTCCGCAAATCACTTGACAGTTGGAAAACAATGTTCTTAACACTGTACTGAGCCCCATTTCTTGTTTTTGCGCGGCACAGTGCGACTGGTTCAAGGAATATTACATGCATTATACATAATGTGTGACTCTCTCATTCCCATGTGTCATGTTTACTCCCAAATATACACAATTCAGACAGCCAGTGTAGCTAAGTGAAACTGATCCACACTGTTTCGCTCCCCTATTAATCCTGTTCTTAGCCCTCATTCCTCACAGGGCATTATTTATTTCAAATATCTGGTATAATCAGAACTAATTACAGAGGAGGAGATGACTCTGATGCTGCCTGGCATGTGAAGCATTTGTTTAACCCTCCCCCATGCCAGCATGAAGCTCTAGGAGATACTGTAGAAAGAAAAGATTGATGAGTCCGTGAAGGTTTATGTGTCTTAGTAATATCGTGGAGTAGGTCATAAAACAGAACTTACTTTGAGAGGATCAGTGATGGAGCAACTTTTTAGGAATTGTTCACTTTTAATCCAGAGTGGAGCCCTGCATGTTTGTGAAATCAATGTCTGTACATAGCCGTTTTAAAATTAAGTCTCAGAAGCTTAATGTGGACTATTTTCCGATTGATTTAAAATGTGAGTAGGTCATATATCTTTCTTTATGTAAGGTCTGGAGGATAGCTTCAAAGAGATAATCTAACTTATTTAATATTCTTCCAAAGTCCTCCAAAAGTCACTCACTCAGCTCCCCAAGGCTCAGGGAGCTGGGTTAATCAAATTCTTTTAGGCAGTATGTAAAGCTTCCTATAATCAAAGGATAGCTGGCTAATTTATGTCTGAAATTCGGATGACGTCTTCTTTGGATGACTTTAAACAAGATTAAGTGTCCTTTTCCAATTCTTTATTCAGTTATCTGATGTTAGTACAAGTCGGAGCCCAAGGCACATTTTTTGATTTCCTGAATAAATAAACAACTTGGCCTTTTTCTCTTAAGTTCCTAATTAATATTCTCTCTTGGCCATCACTTTGTAAATATTAGACCAACTATTACTGGAAAAACTTCATACGCACATTCAACCTGTCTTTGAATCCATGCAATTAAATCTTCAGCTAACTGTTTTTCTAAATACTGTTGCAGCATTTTCTAACTTTGGAATACAACATAATGCATCTTTAGCTTCCTGAATTCAAAGTTAATAAAGTTGAGACTTTTTATCATCAGCCTTAGTGGGAATAGATAGTGATAAAAGGGCAACAGTTGGAAGTAATATTTTAAATTAAAGTTTTACGAAGTTCTCCCAGTTCAACTGAGGCACTGCATTGTGGATGAGGAACAGCGTCTCTGTTGAGTCTGAATATTGGTGCTTATTGCCTTGTTGTGAGGGAAAAGTGACTTTAAGATTCCCTGTATTTATTTTTGTTTGAAACAGCACTTTGTCTGTGGGGCTATTGTTAATATGGTGTCACATCAAACAGTCGTTCGCTTTCTACTCATGTTTCAACATGAAAGCTTTAACATCAGAGCCAGGGAAAAGAAGAAACTGCTTCTCGTATTCAGTGAAAAATATTTTACATATTTAACTCGGAGTGCATTACTGTAAAAACCAAAAATAATGTTTATATTTTTGGTGAAAATACTACAAAGTTAGAGTGTTCCTGCTCTTGGGCCCTGCAGCAGTTACTAATGTATTGCAATATAATCAAACAAAACATATGCGCAAACATATGCTACATGTCCACATGGATACTTGGAGCTGGTAATCCTGAATTAACTAGTGATGACAAAAAAGTAAAATATTCATAACAGTCATGGATGAAGATACTAAAGTATTTTGTTAATGGTATCTTTGATTTAAGACACAGTGATATGCTTTTGCTGTCACAGCATGTCCTTAATTTCCATCCGGATTATTTCTGACATTGAGCAGGAGAACACTGATACTAAGAGATTGATATTGAATTCCCTGGATCCCATTGGATAAGCTGAATGGATCTGGCTGTCTTTTGTTTCACCCTCATTCCCGTCATCAGTACAAAACACCAGTTACATAACACTATCGTCTGTGTGTTCCTAAATTCTTTTCAAACCAAACTTGGTTCCCATTTGTTGTCTTTTCAGACTTTTTTAACGCTAGCATGTAAGCACTCTGAAACTTGGAGAGTCAAAATCGAAGCAGGCACCAGATTTTTAAGAGGCTTTATTCCAATATAAATTATTTTGTAACTCTTCTGTAGCCAAAGTTAAGTCGAGTCAAGTGGCAATTACAATACAATAGTCATCAATGTGACGACTGAATACTCGGCTTTGTGAGTCACCCCCAGCTAATGAAATTATAAATACGCTGCATTTATGAAATATTCAATGGAATGAATCATCTCCCACTGATTAGCTGACGTCAGGGTCGTGTCTGAATAGACTGGTACTGTATATCAGTCTAGAGGACTGGACTACAGTATTTAACTCCTCGACAAGACTCTAAAGTAAACAGCCTCTCTTTACCCAGCATGCCTGGTGTCAGACACGCTGAGCTACCCTCAGATAATCCTTCTTGGCTGTAAATTTTTTACCAGCCTTATCAGTTGTATGGTGATGAGATCAAGAGCCGTGCAAACGCCGCCCCCCCCCTCTTTACCCGTCTCTGGCCACCGCACTGCCACCCTGACTCCTGTCCCTTACAGTTTGTTTTGAGGTGATAGGCTGACCTTCATTTTTACCCGAGTGCTAACTCCCACAATCATCTCTGGAAGGGCATGATAAGCAGATGGCATGTCATCTATCATATTTGACCCCGAAAACCTTGGACAATGTGAAAAGACGATGGGTTTTAGTTCTGTGTAACTGGAGGACTGTAGCTTCCTAAGTCAAAAATCTGTAGTACACTGACGGTACACTGAAAATAAAACTGGTATTTCTTCCAATCCTCATATATATTTTATATATAATGAAAAGGAAATAGGAAAGCAAAATTATCCAGTGACCACATGTATAAACCTTCTCATAATGCACTAAATATTACAGGAAACATCCAGCACTAAGTAATACCACTAATTATCACTCTTTATAGCACTCCTGAGCTTTACGGCACTATGCTCGGAAACATCAAAGTATGGCAGTGTTTCCAGAGTTCATTGAGTTGATCATCAGTACCCATGCCTGGAAAATGAAAGCCTATTTTATATAATAACAGTAGGGCCGTATGATCTTCTGTTTTCTCTCAGTAATTCATGTTAATGAGAATGAATCAAAGGAAGTGTTATTTTTGCTTTTTGGCTGATTGGTGCACAGTTGTTTGTGTGATTTGAGTCATTATGACTTAGGTTCTCTTTAGCTGTGGCTGCCTGTTCTTTTTATTACAGTGCCCTAAAACACTTTCTAAAGTGCTAATACTGATTAGTTAAGTGTAGGAGAAACCGACGATGAAATTGATTTAGGATTTACTGTGCTGGGAGCATTACTTTAAGGACAACGTGATGTCTCTTTCTCTTTATTTGCTTTGGTTAATTAATTGTGAAACACTTTAGATATGCTTCAAAAATCAACATTCAGTGCCAGTGCAGGCAGCAGTAGTTAGTATGCACAGTGAATTGTCCACCTCCACTCAGAAAGACGCTGTAGTCAGGCAGCCTACAAGCTCCATGTTTTCCCCAATACAAATATTGGCCAGTATTAATTAGGGGTCGACCGATTATCGAGGCCGATATTCCGCATTTTACAGATTATTTGTATCGGCATTTTCTTTATCCAATTGCCGATAAAACTTTGGCTCTGATGCGGCTTTGTTTTAAAACACATCTTAAAACACTTCTTGTTTTAGATGTTGAAAAGTTAATTAAACATAATACTTAAAGGCATTTCAACGAAGTTGTGTTATTCTACATTTTGACACCAAGATTTTCTGATTTTATTGCAAATGTATATCGGTTCCAAATATCGGTTATCGGTCTCCTTGATTACTAATAATCTGTATCAGTATCGGCCTTGAAAAAGCCATATCGGTCGATCCCTAGTATTAATAACAAGAATATGCTTACAATCCTCTGGGTGACAATGGATATTATATTTATTATCATACTGCTGAATCATTTAGAAAGAATAGCACTACTTAACAACTCATACAGTTAATAAATGATAGTAACATAAGGCAAATCATACAAAACATAGACCATCAAATGTACCCACAGGCAACGCTACCCTCATGGAGCATTAAGCACACATTTTGAACTCTTAACAGAGTCCCACTTACCTATCTTTCCTCAAATCTTTTCTATCTAAACAGGTGTTTGTCTCGTGGGCATTGGCATTGCTGTACCCCCCACAAAGACTTGTTTTCAGGGTTGCTTTTCACCTGTTTGTCAGTCTCAGATATAAATTGCTGTGTCGCCCTCCTCTCAGCAAATTATTCTGCTTACCCCACATCTCTCTGTGAGTCTGTTTCCAGTTCTCTCATGCTCCTGCTCCCACATGTACCTCTCTCCTCTCTGCCTCTGATTATCTCTCCCACTTCGCATCTCCTCAGGAGTGTCGGCCATTAACTGCAAACCTGGTCATGCTTTGAGTCCCACGCACACACAGAAGAAACGCAGCGGCGCACACAGGAACCGTAATAACTGTCTTCAGAAGAACAAGTTAACTATTTCACACACTTCACTTTTTCTCTTCCGCATCTTCTATGGAATTTTCTCTGTATTTTTGTGGATAATATTTTTAGTGGGTATTAAAACTAAGACCTGTCAGAGCCATCCAGATTTAAAATTGTTCCAAAGAATCTCTTTTCTTTTATGTGTTTATTCCCACCTCTCATTTGAGCTCTTGTTGCAGGCGGTGCTTTTATCCCTGTCCCTGTCACTTATATTCCTTTTCTCTAGCATAACTTTTCAGAGTTTGCAGATCACCAAATCTCACACATCTGTACCCCGAAGATCAAAGCACATTATGCATTGTAGCGCTTTCAGGCCTGTGACACCCTTCCCCGGTTTTGATGTAGATGTTGTTGTTGCACACTGTTTTCCATTCTCACACTTCAATTGAAAGTTTGGCAAATAAGAAGAAAAGACCACACAAGGGAAGTCACCGTTAAAGGGACAAGAAGATTGTTTTTTTTTGTCAATTCAAATCTTTTTCCCACTTTAATTGGCTTTTTTGCCACAGCAGTCAGAGCGATTAATAAGACGGTTCAGTTGGAAAGATGAGTTTTGGTCCCAACAACAGACCTGACTCTGCAGATGCTGTGTGAGAGCTGGAGCAGAAAATGGATAGTAATTTCCTTTTATGACCAAGAAAGGCTTCTGTAGAGATTCAGTCTCGGTCTATAATTGAGACACAAGGGTATATTCTCTTTCTGGACAGACTCTAATAGTTAGTACATTAAGGAGGATGATTGAAGAAAGCAACACACTAACAGTAGAGGATGCTGTAAATCACATAGGATGCCTTTTTGGCCAACTTGTGGGTTGCAGAAGGTTCACACTGTGCAGTGCTTCAGGTCTTTCCTCTCTCTTCTCTCTGGTGAGAGCACTTTTCTGCAATGTTAAATGGATGTAATTTGAAGCAAAAGAGAGAACACTTTTAGCGGTAATGGAGAGAAGGCCTTGGACGTGTTGTCAATGCCCTTCGAAATACAGTAAATGCACTCTTCAAGCCTCGCTCAGTTGTTAGCAGGCTCTTCTCTTTTATATTCAGCTCATGAGGAGCTGAGGCAGGAGCTTTCATTAAGACGTCAGCTAGACTACATATTCACACATCTGGAGCTTCAAGGTGCCAATCCTGCATTATCTTACAAAACGGGATGTTGTTATTTCAATCTTTTGTATTTCTTTCAACTACAATTCACATTCTTGTTATTTGTTTGTTGTTAATGTTAGTCATTTTAATTTAATAAATTGTTTAGCCTCATATTGATTGTGCATTTTTGCTGTTTTTGTCACCGCTGAGGCTAAGCCTGCTGTGTTTTATGTGTACAGTAACCATGGTTACATGTGTTATGTTATTACTACTTAAGCAGAAAGACACCAATTACGGTACTTGTTTTTAACAGAATGTAATGCACCCAGTGCCTCTTTGCAATAGAACAGAGTCAGTGTCCTTGGTTGTTACTCCCAAACTCATGCTATTTCTTCCCCTTATTTGACCTTCCATCGTCACCTCATTTCTGTAAAAGTCAAACATCTCGCTGTCAGTCCTGTTCCCTTACAGCAGTGCTGCTACCTGAATTCTCCACTGCACGTATTTCACTGAACTCGCTCGCAAACCTTGATTTAGTTTTAGAGTTGCAGCGGACGGATGCATTGATGAGGAATAATGCCTTGATATTGATGTTGGACGCTAAAATAAATGCAATCATTCCTACAGATAGCTTGTAAAAAATAAAATAGCCCATTGACAATTACACCCACATTGAAAAACCTTATAACGATTACTTACTTACTAAGTGATGACATTAGCTCTCTTGCTTAGATAAGTCAGCGCACTGGCCAGTGGTTTTGTGGTTTGTCCCAGCTATTTAAATACTATTGTCTTTCATTTTCAGTGCTAATACATCAAGACGATTGTATATGAATTTAGTTTATAAATCTGCACTTTTTAAAATGCTAAGAATGGGAAGGGTTAATTAGGGAATGTGTTTGCATAACATTTAAGTAAAATTATTTGATGACATGCTATTTTTTCATATTCTAGTTACGTTTCTTGCAGAAGAAATCTTAAAAAAAAAAATGTTCGTTTCTGTTGAAGGAATGAACACTGCCTCTCAATGCTTTGATATTCTTATGGACACATTTAATACTCAGCTTCTGTACGACATCTAACGGTTTAACCATTTCTTGCGAGCAAGTGAATACGGGTGGCGGGCAGCTTGTTGTGTGGTTTCATTTCTATATTCATATATAACAGCTGCCTGCTGCCAACAGATTACTTGTCTTTCATGTGATTGTGCCAGGGGGCCAGAGTCTTTGTGGCCAACTATCGTGATAATACTTGAACCACAGGAATCCTAGCAACCCTTGACATGTCTTCTTCCATACTGTATATGTCACTCCATGATAAGTGTTGGGAATTACACAGTAATTAGTTTGCCCATTCTAAACAAACCCTGACTGACCAGTAAAGATAGTATACCTAATGACTCCTAAAGCAATCTCTGCTAAACCCATTCCTTCCTAATATGCGCAATATTGTAATATTCTAGGATTTGTCTCACTCATTTATATTAAACATACAGTACATACATAATACAATGAAGACTCTTTAAGCCACTGTTTTATTGATAATCTAGTCAATTGCGCAATCGTGTTCTTTTCTCTCTACCACCAGATTAGTGACACTCCAGATAATCTATCTGTTTATTTGTTTTGTTTGTTGCACTGTACATTTTCACAGTATTGAAAACAGTACATTAGCGTAAAGAAAAATAGCAAAAATCTGATATTTGATCCAGATCATTAAATATGTGCAGTATGAGCTGTAAGTGGAAAGTGATATAGTGGTAAGACCAGCGTTTGTGTCTGTTGTTGTTTTGGACCATTGTTAAGTGCACAGTGAAAAAGAGTTGAGTCGGCATGATGACATTGTATAAAATATTTGCTCCATTGATTGAAGTTGAACTCTTACTTTCAGCACTACCAGTCATCACAGATGTGACTGTGTTAGCTACTGATTTGCATTTAATGCGGCTTCGACTGAGACAGAATTCAATCCCCTCTTCATCTCAACAATTTAGACACAAACAGCATAACTTTAACATTTGGTTTCCACTTTGTATTCAAGATCATACTGCAGGAAAAGTGATAGCTCACTAGTGCTCCTTATGAAGGGTTTAATGCACTCCCATATCTTTGTCCACTGAGAGATTTTTCATTTAAGTCTGTCGACTTCTTGCACTTAAGGCAAGGCAAGTTTATTTATATAGCACATTTCAACACAAGGCAATTCAAAGTGCTTTTCAAAAATGAAAGACATTAAGAGCATTAAGAAACATATTATGAAATGACATTTAAAAACGCTCATTTAAAAGCAATGTTATATTTAAAAACAGTCATTTAAAAGCAAAGATACATTAATAAAAGTTACAGTGCAGTGTGAGATACACACATCTGAAATGTTTAGGTCTGACTCACAATCATTGCTAACTTTTTAGCAGAAATAGTTTTCTATCACCTCCCTTTCTTTCCTCTTTGTTGTTTAACTTGTCCTTTAGTTATTTCAAGTGTTTCATGCTAAACGAACCCCCCTTTGGAAAACCTTTTAGTTTTCGCCGTAACTATTCTTTTTTATTTTCAAATGCACATAGTTAAGTTTACCTTGTCTTTCTAGGACTTTTTTGGTGTCCTCCACAAACCAAGGTCTTGAAACCAAAACGGCACACGTAGGGGACTTTAACCACGAGGGGACTTTAACCCCAATAATGACTTTAACTACCTACGAGGGGACTTTAACCCCAATACACGTAGGGGACTTTAACCCTAAAAATAATACGCCTGAATATATCAATTAAAACCAGTGGCAAAATGGCATTTAAAAACAGTCATTAAAAAGCCAAGATATTAAAGGTGGGGTAGGTCATTTTAAAGAAACCAGCTCGAGTGCGCTAGAATTTGAAAATACACAGCCGGAAAAAATCTGCCACTTCCTTACAGAGCCCCTCCTCCAACACACACGAACGTGCACATGACCAATGAGGGCACGAGATAAGTTTGTGCACAGACGGAAGGCTGACAGGCAGGTAGGCCATCCAGTTATTTTAGCCGGGCTGGCTAAAATGATTGGCTAAAAAGTTACAGTGCAGTTTAAGATATGAATAGTTCAATTAAAAGCAGTGGTAAAAAGAAAAGTCTTCAGCCTGGATTTAAAATTAGTCAGAATTGCCGCGGACCTGCAGGTTTCTGGGAGTTTGTTACAGATATTTGGAGCATAATAACTGAACGCTGCTTTACCATGTTTAGTTCTGACTCTGGGGACAGAAAGCTGACCAGTCCCTGAAGACCTGAGAGATCTGGATGGTTCATAATTTAGCTGTAGGTCAGAAATGTATTTTGGGCCTAAACCATTCAATGCTTTATAAACCAGCAGCAGTATTTTGAAATAAATTCTTTGACATACAGGAAGCCAGTGTAAAGACTTCAGAACTGGAGTGATGTGATCCACTTTCTTAGTGTTAGTGAGGACTCGAGCAGCGGCGTTCTGAATTAGCTGCAGCTTTCTAATAGATTTTTTAGTGAGACCTGTAAAGACACCATTACAGTAGTCGAGTCTACTGAAGATAAAAGCATGGACAAGTTTTCCCAAATCCTGCTGTGACATTAGTCTTTTAATCCTAGATATGTTCTTTAGGTGATAGTAGGCTGATTTAGTAATTGTTTTAATGTGACTGTGAAATTCAGGTCAGAGTCCATGTTGACACCTAGATGTCTGGCTTTATCTGTTGTTTTGAGCATTGCAGACTGAAGCTCAGCGCTAACCTTTATACGTTGTGCCTTGGCTCCAAAAATCATTACCTCAGTTTTATCTTTGTTTAATTGGAGAAAGTTCTGACACATCCAGTCATTGATTTGTTCAATGGACTTACTCAGTGTTTGAATTGGAGCATAGTCTCCTGGTGAAATGGTTATGTACATGTGTGTGTCATCCGCATAGCTATGGTAACTTATTTGGTTGTTTTTCCTTATCTGAGCCAGTGGTAGCATGTAGATGTTAAAGAGAATAGGCCCCAAGATGGAGCCTTGAGGCACCCCACATGTCATATTTGTCAACTCAGATGTGTATTTACCTATCGGAACAACGTTTTTTCTGTCCTTTAAGTAGGATTCAAACCTATTTAGAAAACATTGTGTTATCGATAATGTAGTTCCATACGCTGTCTTTATGGCACAGCAACAAATTCAGTGCTTCAAATCACACTCCAGACACCTTCCTCTCATACTTCCTTTAATTATTTTCTCCCTTCTTTTTTCAAGTTGGATGTCTTCAGAGTCGCTCCCTCCCCCTCTCAGAGTGAACTCTGTTCTCAGAGCAGAAGTTCTGCTGCACAGTGTTGTTTTACTCTGGCAGACAATTATCTCTGAGACGCCTGGACAGAGAGAGCTGCACTTCACGACAATTTCTCCCAACCTTAAATCAGTCCACACTGCCTATCGCAAACTAAGGTGCACAAACACATACACTAAATCACACTGACATACACACATTTCCTTCAGCATTTTCTCTGTTTTTATTTATCACATATTTACGCTGTTAAAGCTGTTTGATCTTGCGCTAAAGTTCATCTTGCACACACCGCTTCAATCACTGTCACGAGCCTCAGGAAAAAGCTCTCAATCAGCCAAACAACAGATGACAGCATCTATAATAAACCACCCAGTAAGCTCTAAACATATGCATCGCCTTTCTCTCTGTTTACCACCCCTCACGAGTCTTCAAAATCTTTTTATTGACAGACCACACCTTGAAGACCTTGGAGATTTTTTAAACGCCGTTGGAAAAGGTCATGACATTCAGAAATGACATTCTCTTTGGGGAAATGGCTTGGATGCCTGGTCGTTAAATAAGGTTAGTTCTATTGGCTCGATTTCCGAGCTGTTGAACGTGCGAGAGAGTGGCCGGTTCTCTGCTTATACTAAAGGGTCTCGTGGAAGTTGGAGGGGTTTCACCATGTGTGATAACTCCCCTGGAGGCCACTAAAGATTGCAGAATGTGCTCTCTCTCACACACACACTACTAGCACTTACAAGCCGAGTGTGTTCCCATTTGGTGGTGGTGGTGGTTTGCGTGTATGGATGTGTGCATTAGTGGTGGATGGCTGGAGGGATGTTGCTGACAGTTAACGATACACTTCTGCATGCACACACACATGCACACGCACAAACACTGTTATGCATCCTGCACAGCTCGCTGCTATCTCAGTTGCCCGCTCCCCTGCTCAGTTCTTCTCATGCAACACAGGAATTTAAATGCAAGTGCTTAAGGGTAAAGCCTTGAAGGCCCCCAAACAGAAACCATTAACCCTTTAGTATTCCCCTGGCCTCGCAGCTGATGAGTTATTGAAGGCTTTTGACAAGGATCCTCCCTCTTTACATCCATTAATGATGAAGTAAGGTCAATGAACACGTTGAAAGATGCCTTTGGCAAAATTATCTCGGGACTCAATACACCAAGGCTCAATGGTCCTCTGAAGTAATAAACGGTCCTTTTTTTTAATCCGAGTCCCCCCTTCCTGCTGAATTACTGTAATGTGTTTGAAACAATCAATGGGCTGAGCTACTCACAAGCCAGAGTCCTGTCACCATTGACACTGTTAATTAGCCCTGAAGAATCCCAGGCGCTTTTGTCTGAGCACATTTAAAAGGACACGAGCGGATTAGACCTTTTTGTTCTGCATTTGTTATTCCTAATGCCATCTAGCATGGGGAGATCTTAGTGATGGTGGGTGGCTCCCAGTAGGCATCCAGCCACAGATCTGCGCACCAACATGAAACAGCTAAAAAAGACTGGAAATGGGCCCATGTGCCTTTCACCAGAACAGCAAGCAATCACAGCACAGATCAGGATCACAGATATTCTTTCTTCCATGGTTGTTCATTTGTGTTGCTTTTATTTGTCTGCCACTGAATTTCAATTTGTCTTTGTTTATTGACATTTAAATGATTTATTGGGGTGTGTGATGACCAGTGTTGTGCTAGTTACTGAAAACCAGTAACTAGTTACCATTACTAGTTACTTCATTTCAAAAGTAACTCAGTTACTTTACTGATTACTTACACCAAAAGTAACTTTTTAGTTACTTAAAAAAAAAGAGGCTCCCATTAATGCCCTTATAGCCTTCATTTCAGTACTGTTATTGCATTGGAGAATAATACAATCTGTTGATCAACTTGACATGCATTATATGTAATCTGGATTGCATCGATATTAATTAGCTGGCTTTCCATTTTTGTATATTCTTTCTCCAGGTAGTTGGAAAAAGTGTTCCGTTCCATATGCCGTGTGCCGTGACATTGTATCATGCTAACTAGCTCCCTGAAAGCGGGTGACTCCACTGTAGCAATAGCCTGCATGTGTTCTACAACATACCGTGCAATGGTTTTATCGACTTTTCCCTGGCTAGCAGTCCCTTGGTTAAAATCCAGCCGCTGTTGCTTAGGTGGAGGTGGAGTGGCGTCGGCTGAGTCTGGGTCTGTGCCGGTCTTAGTTACTAGCTTCGTCCCAGCTTGTTGTTTTTGCAGATGTTTTAAGAGATTTGAATTACTGGTTTGGGCAGTAGATAGGCTCTTTGACCCACCAGGACACAACTTACATTTAACAGAAACTTTCTTTTCTTTGTGCTCGACAAAGGTGAAATAGTGAGAATATCTCCAGGTGGAGAAACTAGACTTGGGCTCCGCCGCCGTCATTCGCTAGTCTTGTTAGTAAACACAAACACGCCCACAGCCCGTCTCTGCATGTGACGCAGGAAGTATTTAAGTATATTTACTCAAGTACTGTACTTAAGTACAGTTCTCATCTCTGTTCGCCTGGCTGTTGACTATATAAAAGAACTAACGCAGTAACGGAGTAACGCACCATGTAGTAACGGTAACTGAGTTTCTGAATTTAAAAAGTAATGCGTTAGAGTACTAGTTACTGCCAAAAATAACGGTTACTTGTAATGCGTTATACCCAACACTGGTGATGACTAGCAGCCCCCTTCTTTGTTCCAAATTAGCCGGACAAAAGGGATAGATAAATCGACCTCAAAAAACAATAAAATATGTACTTTATTGTTGTATATCTTATGTATGTTATATATACAAAAGTGCATTTCCCTGATAAAAACACCTTAACTGTGTAACATGTTTCTTCATTGCGATGCATGTGGGCACTGCAGCTTATTTTGAGTATATCCCACGTACACATACTAGTGCTTAAATATTCACTACAACATCATATTGTATGTACTCCCATATGAGTGACATTGCTAAAAACTACATTAAGGACATTTTTACAACTTTTTTTACAATTGAATTATATTTTTGTGAGACACTGTTATAGATTTACATAATTATAAGTACTCATAGGCTAAGGGCCGCGTGCCACATACTAGGATGGGAAGGTCGTAAAGAATTGAGAGACTTGCTTGAGAGGATTTGGTCTTTTGATGGGATCAGTTGACAGTATTCATAATATAAAATATCACCAGCTGTGTCCCAGCCATGGGGAATTGACACCTGAGGACTTCTGGGGATGCTGTATGTGAGTCTTCAGATTGATTAATGCTGTACTCAAGGTGAAATATTATTCAATTACCATGTACATGTAGCTGAACACTGTTGGACTGAAGTGAGACATGTTGTCATGAATCATGCACGGAGAGCCTGTGGAAATGAATGATTATTTGTTACCTTACACAATCTGTGGTCAAACTCCTGTATGTTTAGCAAGCCTGTAACAAATATTAGGAACGCTACTGAGTGTGGTAGTGTTATGTTCAAGGTTCTAGTTTATAGCATCCTTACTAGTATTTTAATAATGCAAATAATTTAAATAAGTATGTGTAGATGCAATTAATCATGGCTGACTCTTTTTCTCAAACATTATAAAGGTACAATACAAGTTAACAAAAATAGAGTTGCCCAATGATCGGGTTCTGGGTCATATTTTCCAATAAAATTGCATCTTTTTAAATGCCAGTGGAACTTTGATTTTTTTCCCTAGACAGATAGCATTAACCTCCTTTATATGGCTACTCAGTGACACTTTACATTCTGTGAAAATTGCATTCATGCGTATGAATGCAATTTAATTGAACTGACATTTCCCTTACTCACCTTCACTGTCACCAGAGCAATGAGTCACCTTAATGATGAATACTATATGCAAATGTGATTTCATCGTATCTGTTTGTGGGAGATGTGTGTGTGTGTGTGTGTGTGTGTGTGTGTTGTGTGTGTGTGTGTGTGTGTGTGTGTGTGTGTGTGTGTGTGTGTGTGTGTGTGTGTGTGTGTGTGTGTGTGTGTGTGTGTGTGTGTGTGTGTGTGTGTGTGTGTGTGGTGTGTGTGTTGTGTGTGTGTGTGGTGTGTGTGTGTGTGTGTGTGTGGTGTGTGTGTGTGTGTGTGTGTGTGTGTGTGTGTGTGTGTGTGTGTGTGTGTGTCTGTTTTACCAGACGTATTGATATTTGCTGCTCCTGGTACCCGGCTGAGTTGAACTGGGGTCAGTCCACCGGTCCAATTTGTCGGTAAACGCAGACTTATTCCCCTCAGTGATTCCAGTCGATAATGTTTGACCTCGTGTGAAATACAGGAACACAGAGGCAGAAGTGGTACTCACAGACTTCTGAGCTGCAGTCGCCAAGCGCAGTCCCACATCAAAGGGAAAGAGCATGTGTCACCATCATCAGTTCTGGTATTTATGCAACCATGAAAGTTGCATATCGATAGTGTCAGTGTGGCGGGGAGGATAAGCCTGCAGAGGAAAGGCTAAAGTGTATTTTAGAGTTGGGGGAGCGGCAGTTGTATATGGAGGAGCTGATAAGAGTTAAGAGCTGTTTTTAGGATCCGACACATTTCACTGTGAGGTGATGTTGTGTGCCTTTTATTCATACAACCCCAACATGAAGCTGTTTATTGTCATTGTACAGAGTGCACACCATTCAGCACTTCCAGATAGTGGTCTTAAACTTGGAGCGCACTCAAACTGTACGTGCGTCACACTTAATTTTCAAATGCACCCATTGTTTTGATTTGGCAGCGTTCTGTGGTGGTGACTTGTTTATCCTTAATCTGTTTTGATTTTCTGAAGCAGTTCAGCTGAGCTTAGACAGACACACCTAATGTAAAAGGGAATTGACCAAGATCGGAAGTTAGTTACATAACTTTACAAAATAAAGTACCGAGGTACTTCTGAATAACATTTATACCAAAGCTATAGTTCCTACATAGTTACTTTAGAAGAAAATAGATCCATCTCAACTATTCATCAATACAATGGTTATCATATATTAATGCCTTAGTAATACTAATCCAAAATGTCCCATTATAGTATGACACTGATAATCTCTGCATGAGAACAATTGCCTTATACTCCTCTGAGCAAATTATTTCCAAAATAAGTACATCTTCCACCACTATCTAAGTACCGACACTACATTTCTTCATAGTCTATGTTTGTATGTGTGTGTGGAACGGTATTAATTAAGGCCAACCCATCCATGATATAAATTCAGTAAGCTAAATCCTCCTTGTTTTATTCCTACTGTCAGCAGGGATTCCACAGAAATGTCAGCCAAAGAGAATCAATGTGACAGACGTCATATTCACTCTTCACTCCTGCCTTAAACACGTCCTACAGATTAACTGCATCTGACATTAGTAACTTAGCTTTTAGACTTTTCAGTGCAGCAGATCTCCAGGACAGCAGACAGAGGCTATTAAGAATTCATCAGCAGCATAACAATTAGTTTTTCTAGTTTCAGTGCAAAAATAATTAATTCTCATTCCTGACAGCAATCTCCCACAGCTACATGCATCAAGAGGGTCATTTAAGAAGCATTGGACCATCATTTAGAGTTTAGTTTTCTTATTGTCCATGAAGCTACAGCATTGTGCACTTGTGTGTATGAGGCAGACTGCTATATAAAATGCCCTTCTCTGAAACAGTGGTGCTCACTTCAGGACTCTATAGCTTTTATCTGAACCTCCCGCAGGCAGGCAGGCAGCAACAAGGTGGGGAGTCGAGTCTGGAGTGCATTCACTGCCTCAGGTTCTGTCTTAGCGTAATAAAGGAATATTTCATGTATCACACAGCCTATGGGCGTACATTATCTAAAGCAGACTTTGAGCTAGCAATAATTAACGTAAACATATGGCGTGTGCCTCCTTGGATTGAGCCTTCCCTCCACGCAGCCTCTAGTGTTATGCATCGCCTCAGCTAGAAATAATCCACTGCAAATGCTAATCACTTGGCAATTGATTTGGTCCTTTTTTGGTCCAACAAACTCTGTAAACCACTGAATTGATCTGAGAGAAATCAATTAACAGCTCAGGGTAGGTAAATATGAACAAAAATATGGATCGCTCTGATACAATATGACCATCTGAGCAAATTCTGTCTGCCGCTTGTGTGCTTGTGCAGAGATGCTCAGCGTGAGTAAATTCCAGTCAGGTTGGACTAGCCCCAGGTGAACTGTGATAACCAGCCAGTCTGCAGTGATAAAGTTATCTTATATCCATCAAGAAGGAAATGCACTTAACCCCTCAACATTCAGGCCTGCTGTGTTATCAGCACCATAATGGAAATTGATAAAAGAGCTGTCTTATCATAATCCTACATACATAACAGTTTGGAATTGCTATTTTAAGATGCTACAGGTAAAGATGTCGGGGGGGGGGGGGGGCAGAGAGGGCAGGAGGAGGGGGATGCCTCCTGGAGATGTTATCAGCCTGTATTGATGGAGCCGCTCATGGAGATGCAAGTAGCGTCGGTTTGTCGTAAGACATTTCTCATAACCACGGCCAGACTGTAGCTGTCATCATCACGGGGGCGCAGTCGCTAAGCAACTGCTGACTCAGCAACATCTTTGGGCCTGCAGCAGGACTTGAACAGAAATAAGACCCTGATAAGCATTAAAGAGAGAGAGACGGGGGGGCTTTGGGAGTTATTAGAGACACAAATATGAGCGGGAGGTTATTATAGAGACAGTGAACGGAAGAGAGAGGGAGAAAAAAGAAAAGTAGAGCTTCATGCTGACTCCATTTGTTTGTGTCCCTGTGCATTTTATTAAGCCTCTAACATTAAACAGATTTAGTGGGAGCATCCAAAGTCATGAAGTAATTATGCTTTTTTGAAATGCTGTGATTAAAAAGGTTCGCTCAAAGTATCAATCCACTGTACTGCTTTTTTCTGTTTGTTTATGCTCAGAACGTGCTGATGTGGATTTACCCTCTAAATTTAGAAAAGAGAAAAAATAAACTACAAGGGAAAATTCATGAAACATTTGAAAAATGGAGATTTATCCATCAGGCGTGCATATAAAGTACATCATTTGCAAGCTCAGTGGTTTCCTGCATCAAGCATGTCCTTGAATTGATAGGTGCAATAAACATACGTGTAGGTCACTCTGAATTTTAGATGCCAGACTCATAACTTCACTATTCAATATATATACTTTCTGTTTAAGCTAGAGGAGGAGAGAGACAGTGTTTAACTGAGGAGTGGATCAATAATGAAAAAGAACAGTATCTGTGTGGAGAGCGCTGCGGACGCCTTCTCTGTGGGGATATCTTCTTCCGGCTCACACTGTGCTGAGGTGGCTCGCTTATGTGTCCAGATACCCCGCAGAGACGTTGATTAAGTCAAGCCGAAGGCCGGAGCCTGCCTGCAATCGAGAGCCCCGAGCGCACTCAGTAAGCTATCAGGTGACCCGTCTCTCTCACTCATTCACTCTCCAGTTAGATACTGATGCTGAGAGGAGCTATTAAAGGGTCCAGCCCCAAAAAGCATTCTGCTGGGTGTTGATAACCGGCAGGTACCTGGAGGAGGAGGGAAGGAGGGAAGGAGGGAGGGGTGAGCTGAGGTTATGGCAGCACTGGGAGGCGGAGGAGGGTAAATGATCTCTGAAGGCCATCTTATTAATGGAGGCTTTTCATTACTAGCACTAATGCAAACGATTGGTGGGGCTAATGAGCTTGAAGGTCCGTGTGAATGAAGGCTCCATGGAGCTGCAGTGTGTGATGATCGCAGTGGGAGGCGAAGGTGATGAGTTCTGAACATCATATCGGGCCATGATGAACATTTAGCTTGTAAAGAGGAATAGAGAGAGAAAGGGATGAATGAGCTGATGGGTCGGCAACTCAATATGGCAGGCTGCTACCGGCAAGAGCGTACAAGCCGAGCGTCAGAGGAGAGTATTTCACTGTCAGTGGATTGAAGTGAGGTAAAGCGAGGAGAATGTCTTGATCGCCTTCTTTAAAAGTGCTTCACATTCTCGGTGTTTAAGCATTTAAAACACGACGGAGCACAGCGTGTTCTTTGAAGGTGAGGCATCCCCCTCATCAAATGTCATGAGCGTTGCATGATAACCCAGTTAAACTCTTTACCAAACAGCAGCGCAGTCCCCCTGGGAAAAAAACCCTGCTTTTAGTTTGTACTGTACTGTCAAAGACACCCTTGGTGGCGGCTGTGAACCTGCATGTAGAGGGATTTATCCCGATTTACAGCATGGTGTGTACAGGATCAGTTCTGGCTCAGGAGTGTCTCATGCGGGCTCTCGCAGGGGAACGGCGGGGGGAGGACCGAAGGCCACCAATGGATGGTCAAGGACAGTGAACCCCTCCCCCAACCCCCTGCTCAGAAGAGCCCATCTCTGAAGCCGTGTCCTCGGGGGGATTGGGATGCTGCCTGGCTCGCTGCCGTCTGAGCGCCATTCATGACAGCCTGCTCCGAGGATACCAACTCAAGGGAGGAATTATCCGCTAAACTACAAAAGAATGAATCAAGAGACTTAATCCAACATAAAAACAGGGCAGATTCTGTCTTATTCTCCTTGCTTTTTCACATGTGTTGTCTTGTGGAATATGTATGAAACTGTACCCAAGATAAAACAAGACTGAGGCTTTCTGAATGGAGCTCAATCCCAGCATGTGTGACGGTTAAAGGGCCGACCAGAAGAAAGGGAAAGCAGCTCATGCTATCACTGAATGAATGATGATGTTCCAGAGAGTTACAGTGCAGTGCATCACACTCGAGATGATACTCAAAACAAACCCCGCATTCAGTGTCACTGTTGCATATTTCAGTATGATTCATTATCTGTGTCAACAGTGACTGAGGTTCAGGGCCTTAGCAGTTGTTGTGCATATGATATATGGGTGACAAAACTGCTGTCGATGGAGATTTTAGTGAGAAGGGGGAGGGAAGAAGAGCGAGGGAGAGAGTGGCTCATGCTCCCGGCACACTATTTAAAGCTGATGGCTTCAGTCCAGAATGAGAGGAGAAAACTAGGGATTGTTATTTTTATATGAATCTGGCTTGAGCTAGAGAGACTTACGTTTTTTTCATTTCAGTTTGGTTGCAAAACAGTAATCGAAGCGCATCGCTTTCATCTCCACTTATCTCCCCCAGTCCTCTCCCTTTGGAGTGCCGCTTGTGTTCCCAGCAATTGCGCATCTTGACACTGTTAGTTTCTTTATGATATATTGTCAGGTATCCCGCTACTTCATTGTAGCTCGCTGCTGATGTACATGGCAATTAAATTCAAGCCCAAAAGAGGAAGAGCTCAGTCAGAGAAACCCCCCTCCTCTTCCTCTCTCTCCTGTCCGCTGCTGCTGCAGTCTTGCTCTCGCACCCCTTTCAATCACTGTCTCTTTTCCCTGCTCTCTCTTCCTTTGATTCCTCCGTGTGCTCCCCCGTGTCTGTCTTTCTAATGCGCTTCCTTTCTGTCTCTGTCCCCTCTCTATTCCCTTCATGTTAATAAGCAGTAATGTTGTTGCAGGCAGTTCCTGGTTGGGGAGTTAATTAAAATGTAAAATTACAACCCACACAGTCAAAACAATGGAGGTCTCTGCTTTTTTTTCTCAGTGACAATGGGAGATATTAAACACCCTTAAAATCAAACGCTGTAAGGAGGCAGGAAGCCAGTAACACAGACTATCGCCCAACCTCACTTCCCCTCCTGAAGTACGGAGGGGTTTATGTTGCGCTCTCTAGACCAGTCAACATTAGTCGTAGCATTGCACCAGTGATTACCTGCCGAGCCCCCTGAACTGCTGCATGAAGAGCAGTTGTGTACAAGTTATTAATGTGACTACTGCAGCATTTACTGAGCCAGAAACTACTCTGACAGTGATCAGATGAGAAACTGTAGGAAGGGAATAGTGGCATCTGCCTATTCCCCACCCACAACGCACACACACACGACCCAAATGATTCTGCTAGCGTGGCTAGCACAATGCAGCGCACTCAGGCTCGGGCAACAGTGGGCCGGCTGAACAGGACAGGAGCAGTTGCTATGGTTACCATTTCTAGGCTCGCTCTCACAGCCAAGGAAAACTGTGTCATTATCCTGTACTTTGGATAGGAGAAGAGAGAGAGAGAGAGAGAGAGAGAGGAGGGAAACAAAGGGAGGGAAAGAGAGGGGTAGAAAGGGGAGACAAAGATAGAAAGCAGAGACAAGGAGAGGCCGTGCATCCAACACACACATCATCAACATTTGCAAACATTTGTGCCGCTCTATTCTCCACTCTTCCCTTTTCCTCCCTCTGTCTGTCCGTCAGCTGAGCTGTAGGTTTCGCTCTAATTGGTAACCAACTTCAGTGCCGGCGAGTAATGCTTGAAAATATCAGGTAAAAGCAGTGCTGTGTCAGGTGATAATGGGATGTATGTGTGTGTGTCTGTGGAAATTGACAACAACAAGCTTTTATGTTGGTAAAAAAAGGATCAATCACTGGATCATTGTATTTATTTTGACACACCAACAGCCGTATGCCACTCTAATGACATCCAGCTCTGGTTCTTATTGAATTAATACTTTAAAAAAAAAAAAGCACAGTGGCAGAACAACCCTTATCCGCTACTTACCTGAGAAATGCACTAAGATATGGATGTTATACTGTATGTCCATGACAGCTTCTGTGAGTGTACAGTACAAGTACATTGGATATTTTTGTTATTGGCTGTGCTCGGTTTGTTTGTGCAACGTGAGGTCCACTTCAGAGGAGTTACATTGTGAACTAATTACATGGCTGTGTAAATAGAGGCACCCTGCTGATAGGGGCTGTGCACCACATGATTTCCCCTGGTAGAGCAGAGCCTGTTTGCAAAGCCTTAGTGTGGTGTGTGTGTGTGTGTGTGTGTGTGTGTGTGTGTGTGTGTGTGTGTGTGTGTGTGTGTGTGTGTGTGTGTGTGTGTGTGTGTGTGTGTGTGTGTGTGTGTGTGTGTGTGTGTGTGTGTGTGTGTGTGTGTGTGTGTGTGTGTGTGTGTGTGTGTGTGTGTTGTGTGTGTGTGTGTGTGTGTGTGTGTGTGTGTGTGTGTGTGTGTGTGTGTGTGTGTGTGTGTGGACAGCATGATTTGTATCCTGTGAGCTGTGCTTTCTTGAGCTACAGACTAAAAGAGTGTGTCTGTTGTTGAGGAGGCAGAACAGCCCCTCCAAATGACAGGCTGCCCTCTCCCTCCCTCCCGGTCCTCCTGACGCAGCTCTCCGGAGAGGCCTGGTCATATTACTGTGGCTGTCTGCTGGTCACAGAAACACAAGCAGCACAATACAAAGCCTTTGATAGGAATGTGAAAAAGAAGACCTTGTGCTGGCCTCATTTATTCTCCTCTCTCCGATGATGGCTTTTTTTTCGGTTACATTAATGTGAAAGAGGAGAAGTGTTTTGACACCCAACTAGAAAAATATGAAATGGAAGACAAGTGTTTTGGAATATATTAGTATCGGTAGTTAGTTGGGTTTTTTCATTCAGTGCTGCCTAATACTTTAACGCTTCCACAGAGAGAGGGATAGTGCTTCCTGCTCCATTTCATTTGTGTTGCTGTTAAATTATGAATTTTAGATTAAAGGATCTGCAACCCACACAGGTGTTTTCAATTATTCAGGCTCATTAGACCTTGAGTCAGGTTAAATCTATGGACCAATAGGAATAATTACAGGGTCAGTTGGCCGGCCATTACAGTACATGTGCAGCATAGTGGAGGAACTGTCTATCAAGCCTAGATTTGACACATCCTCATAAGATAAAACACCTGTATTATTAGTGTGTATGTGCTTAAAGATGTTACTTTTGAACTGGTGTAGACCCTAAAATGGTGTCTAGTTTGGGCCCCTTGTCACAATTCCCTTTCAACGCTGCATCTATTTAATAATGGCCCAAACAACATATTTTGAAAAGATATGTTAGAGCTGTTAGCTGTCGCACCAGGGAGTCATTTTGCCTCTGAACCTCTCACCAGGTGTCATTTCAATAACTGTTGGTTGGTCAAAAATGTTAAACTATTATTATTACACAATTGGCTAAGATTATTTTTTGTAAGTATTTGTGGCTGATTTTAGATTAGGAAAAAGCATGGCAACCAGTTTTTCCCCACATATTTTAATACATATTTAAACGAGAAACAATCTTACTTCACCATGAAAAGATTTCTCCTTAAGAATAATGAAAAAAATGAACCTTTACATAAGCAAATATCCAGACTTTCATTTTACAGTAGCAGCAGTCTTATAAAAGTATAAATGACACCTTTAAACGGAGAAACCAACTCTAAACAGCTAAAGTGGCGCAGTAATTGCAGGTTTAACCGTCCCATTTGGAAGCACCATGCGAGGCCCGCAGGTTTTCAGGTGTTGAAAGTGCAATCACAACTAATCAGAGCTTCTCTTGTTTTTGCCCACAGCGCCCAACACTGCGCCCTATGGGAGCACAGGACGTGCAAACGTCCCGCTGGCCTGCTGGTGCCTGGTTCTGGCGCTCGCCTCCTTCATCAGCGTGTACTAGCAGGTGCCAGTCCGGACACAATGACTGTCGAGAGCATTTATGAGTCCTTTTTGACATTTCTGAAGGCTGGAATCCAATCTGGTACAGTTTGTTGAAAAGCCGTGATTGGGGGAAATAATCAGCGTTAATTGTGTGGGGAAAATATTTACCTTTTTTTTTTCTATGCTTTTTGGTGAAATTTCTGTCATGTAAATACGATGATGTTTTTTTTATTATTATAATTATTATTATTTCCTCTCTTCTTTCACCTCACCTTGTGAATCAGTGCTCCCCCACCCCCACCCCCACCTCCAATCATCTCAAAAAGGCCCCCAAACTTCCCAAAATGAGTTACTTTGATGCTCTGGGAGGCGATGGCGCAAACACATTTTCATCCGTTTTTGTACATGGCTAGAAAAGAAGCAATTGTGCCAAGTCTCTCAGTACACAGAATTACCATACCAATGTTGTATTGAATGTATTATGGGTTGTTGAACAAAGGAAAGACATTTAGATTCCTAACAATACAAATTCAGATTATGGAGTGTGCTTAAAAAATACAAAAAAAGTGAAAAAAGAAATTCAAAAGAACAAAAAGACAGGGCTTTTTTAGGACCTGTATTGTCATGATTACTCTCTAGATGGATGAACAGTGTTGAAGGTGTGCTTTGTTGTATTCTGAAATTGGTCCTTCAGTTATATGCCTGCCTCACAGATTTGATCAGGCAACCGTCAAAGTAGGAAAGTATACTGTATCGTATCTTTATATTTGAATATAGTGTAGGCTTTTGTTTTAAAGTGGGACCAGCTTTTCTCATTTCGACCAAGAACATTAACACAGTTCATGAATTTGTACAGTAAGAAGGGAGGAACATCGCGGCCCTATGTTTACATTTTTCTTGAAGATATCAATACGGCAGTATGAACTCAACACGTTTTCTTTCAGAGAGTCCACAAACATGAATGTCACAACAAACTGTTGCAGTTGAGAATAAAAAGCAGAGCCCAAGATCAACTGTTGAACGCTTCTCTCTTAAAGACTGGGCTCTTTGAAACAGCCCACCTCCAGTGGGCGTCTGAGCACAGCGTTAGGCTATGAATTATTATTATAACCTATTGATCATCGTCTGGCTGAAAACCTGCAGCTGCACACTGAAAGTCGCTGGAGGATTTTGCCTTCAACTTTTGCCAAGATATCTAAATAATGGACTCCGGGAACGCAGCATTCTGCATTCCTGTGTTTTATTCCTCTGCTTTTCTTTACAGATAAATCAATACTTTAATGTATCACAGTCTCTTACAGATAATATATGTAGAGCATTGCACCAGTTAACAAATAAAGGACATTCAGAGAGCCAGAAGTCATGCTACTTCTGGTTTATACACCAATATTTAAAAACGTACAATAATAAAACTTGCTTTGCCTCCAGTCCATTTAATGTTAACGATGAGCAACAAAACACTAAATAAATCTTGCAAACATGCCCTAAGGTGCAATGTGCTCCTTTTAGATGAGAGTCCATTTTATTTAAGCAGCCGATCAGCGCCACTGGGCCGGTGAATGTCCAGCATAAAAAATAAATAAACCATGAGGTTGTTTAATGACGAAAATGTGGCTTTTTTCACTGAAATCAAACATATCAAAGCTAGAAACAGTTTTCTTTTCGACTCATGGCATAATCATCCTCCAGTATCTTCACTTCATGGTGTAAACAGATACTGTACTGTAATGCCTTAATCGAACCATCCACATGAAATGAACCTCCTTTAGAAGGACACTTCCAGAACTCTCAATAAGATAAAGCTCATTAGTTTGAAACATAACTACTTATTGAATGTTCATGAACCAGAAGCTGATCTTATCTTTATGAACAGGCATTATATTTAGTCAATACTACATTTCTCGACTCATGGCTCTTGCAGGTATTTTCAAAACAAGCCAGTTGCATATTATAAAAATCAGTATTTGTCGTACAGGTTGAAATGTTTGGATTTGGGCTGTGTTATATTCTGCCCCACGATCGAGGGACTAGACAAGTACTACTTCACGCAGTATTTTCACATGAACTTGTAACTGCAAACCTATAGAGAAATAGCCATCGCAGTTAAAAGACTTAAAGCACAAACACTGTTATTACCTTTACGTTTTGTGGTGATTTGTTTAAGAGTCTGCTAAACATTTGATTTTATTGTTTGTTAATGAAATTGTTATCAGCTTGTTTTACAAATTATAAAAATACTGCACCATATGATCTTGTTTAAATGTTAAGGTATGAAAATGGGTCAGAAGTATATTTATTCTCTTCCTTTATGAAAACAATGTATAAAAAAGTACATTTGAAACTTGTAAAACTGGATATGTGACATTTATTTGAAACGAGGCACAGTATGGCATAGTTTCTAATGTTGTCGGGTTCATTTAGATGCCATAGCTGTTGTGGATTTTATGTCAGACAAGTACATTAAAAAGAAAACGTTTGCAATCAAATTACCTACTTTTTGCCACAGAGAGGGTGTGAACCAATATAACAGTATTATAGAACAGAATCAATGTGTGTATATTTGGAGAAAATAGGATACCTTTTGATCTTTAGAGCCAGTGTGTAGTCATAGTTTTCACACACTCGCGTGTTTACCGATGTGCAGAGAGTATGGTTGTGCTGCATGTCAAAGTTAACCTGTGTTTTTGAGGTGGCCATTTTACAAATATTCATACTTTTTATGAATGGAAACAGTTTTTTCCGAAAGCGTTGGTTCTTAAACCTGGTCGAAAAATACAAACCTCTTACAGACCCGCCTGGCTATGTTTGTTTGTGATTTATTTGAATCAACCTTTGCTGATTAACTGAAAAACACTGCTGTTCAGAGTCGTGATGATTATTGTGGCACATTGGTGACAGTCTGGAGTGTTGCTCGTCTAAGCAAACCATGCTAGTATTCATACATATGAAATGTACTGGATGTTAATTCTTTTTTCAATAATGGTATTAACAATCCCTTTTATTGATTCACTATCATTTGCAATAAAAGTCTTCATGTTACATTATAAACCCACATCTCGGGTTGTCATTATCACTGGGACAGGGTTTGAGCCAGAGAGCACCATTAAGAGAAAGTCCTCCTTAAAGTGTAAACTATCTCCTCACTATGTTCTCCTCACACACAGATATCTCCTCTTAAATCAGGGGCAGGGTCACCGTTGTTATTAGGCATCTAATTGTTAGACTTTATAAGCTGTTTCAACACTTTTCAAGTGGGTTAGGTCAATCACAACATGGCTTTTACTAGAGAGGAAAACATGACTGTGTAATAATTAGCAAGAATGGTGCTTTTGGTGTTAAAACCAGCTACGTAATGAATATGTGGCTCAAAGGATAATCTTTGAGGGGTAGACTACATATCAATATCCAGACTGGTATGTTGTAGATAGACAGGAGTGGAGCACTGACCGACAGCTAAAGCTAGCCGATATTATTTTAATAATACTCACAATCCCTCAGTTCTATTATTCACACATTAGTATTTGGATCACCTAAATCAAGATCTCTGAACATTTAGGATTGACTAGCTGCTTCTTCCAACTATTTAGATGGCACATGAAGTATCTGCAGATTTTTTGTCAGAAGACTTTTGACACTTTTACCAGAAATTGACCACTACTAGTCCCACCCAGATATAATTCCTTTTTTAAATAATGATAAGAATTATTTAAACTAACAGTTATGAAGCTGCATATTATCGCCCGATATCAGTAACAGTACATTGGTCTGGTTTTGGAGACACAGATGAATTGTGAAGGTCTTTTTAAGTTGACTTCAAGATAAATACAGATTTGCCGAGGGAACAGTTAAACCCTAATGAAACTAACACTGCTGGGACTGTGCAGTGTTAGCGAGGCATGAGGGAATATATCAGTATGTGTGTACAGCGTAGCCTGAATTACTGAGTCATCTTAATTTTGCCGTATCATGCATTTGATCCCCTGCCCTCGAACGCTGCTTAAATCCTCCTGAGCCCAGATGGCCGGAAACCACAGCACATAGGATTAAACACCGTTAGCAAAGCGCCATCATTGACTGGAGTGTGCCGCTCAGTGTGTGATCTGGAGATGTTAATGAACGTAAATCACTGCGCATTCATCGTGCATCAGCGGCCGATTATGCCTCTTTTTTTCCACAACAGCACAAGGCTTCTCAGTATCCTCTGATCTGAATGCACTCCATAATCCACGGTTGTGTGACCTACCTCATAAAAAAAAGTCCAGTTTATAAAAGTCCTGTTGATGTACGAGCTGAAAACAGCCCCCCCCCCCCTCTTGCAGAGATCACTGCCTCACCTCCGTCCCCAGCTGACACCAGGGGGGGGGGGGGAATCCCTTCATTTTTGAATTTAAGATAAGAGGATTTTAAATATTCATGCCAGTGCGTATTATTACGTCCCCCACATTTTAATTGTCCATTTCAAAATCTCCTCTCACCCGGTCGCTTCAGAATCATATTGTTCTGTTTGCATTTTAACAAAGTTGGATTTATGATACAACAGCTGAGTCTTAAAGGGGGACAACTATTGTACTGAATGTGCCTTTAAAATATGTTATCAGTCATAACAAACCCTAATAGAAAGCTCTAATGCTCCACACTCTTTAAGCTGGTTGCTCATTGGCTGTTTATAACAAACTGAACTGTGTCAACATAGAAGCAAACTTCAGCACTAATTAAGTGTAACAGTTATTCTAACACATGTAACCCCAAAGTAGCATAGAAAACAAATGAATTAAACACAGTTAAATATGATAATTAAAATAATTAAGACTGATGCATACTTTAAGTTCAGTCATGTGTATTTAACAGAAACAGATTATCTTTCTCCTCCTTATTATCAGGTCATTACAGTTTGTTTTCCCTTCTTTATTACGGGAAGGGCATGCTTATTCATCTTTTGTGTAACTGACATACTGTACCTGACATGATCTAAAAATATTCCTGCTGCTGTAAAAAATATCACAGCTTGAGTTTAAACAAACCTCAAGAATGATTGTGCAGGTGATGTACCACCAGTCCCTGTGAGAAACCTGTGAGGAACACAATGACAAAATCAGTGTTTTGTTTTGTCTGCTGCTGCAACAGGGGCGCATTTACTGTGCGATTAAATACAAAGTGGCATTTACAGTCTTCAAATACAGACATGAATAAATACAGACAACGAGTCATTTTATATCACAACTAATGCAAATGATCAGAGTGTCCATAATGCTCGATGTGACCACTCAATGCTGGGTGTTTGCAGTTTTAGCTAATGAGGATGACTAGTGTTTGGCTCTTCACAAAGGCGTCAGTGGCTAGTATGAGCGCTGAGGAGGTGTTGAAAAGGGATTCCTCCTGACCCGCGGTTAATGAAACCCTTCCTGTGCCTTTGTCAGTTTAAACTGGGAGATTGTGTCACACGACACCCTGGAGCCGCCACCGTGCTCCTGCAGTCGCCACTGCTCGTCCCTGAGCTGCAGACTGAGATGTCACAATCAAAAACAACTCTGTTTCTTGAGTGCTCATATTCAGTTTGGAAGATAGGATTGTTGCACAGCAGGAAATGCTTTCCTCCCTGACAAGCACAGGCAGAAAGAGTGAAAATGATTTAAATTCTTCCTCTATCACCTGTCTCTGGGCAAGTTGGATTTATTCTGAAAGAAAACATTTTTCAATTGGTACAAAAAGAGAGTAATTTCTGACAGGTGTGACTTCCTTTGAAATCCCCCTGATCGTGTGGCAGCTGCCAATGAGGAGTTGCATCAAGTATTTGTCAACCTGTCCCTCATTATTTCCACTGAAGTGGAAAATAAGTAGCCAGCCAATGAAGCAGAGCCTGAGATACTGCCTGGGTTTTAAAGCAAGCTATCTCAGGCAGGTCTCTCCCTCCATGACGCTGAGGACTGAATCACACGAGTGTTTTCACGTGAAGCTCCGGGGTAATTGTCAGTGTTGGTGAAGGATTGAATGGGTTTGCCATAGAGAGAATTCCATTATTTGACTGACGGTAAATGTAATCTTGTTTCATTTTGTTTCATGCCCTGAAAAGCCGATTACACATGGTTTTATATACACTGAATGACACAGCAAATCAGGTCTTTGTAGCACCAGTTCATCAAATGTGTCTCCTGTGCGGTGTTTGTTTAAATGGAGTGACCTCTGGCAGGGTTCAAGGTATCAAGGTGCAGCAATTCTTCTGGTTTCTTTCTGTAAATTGGATACCATATATGCCATTCTTTTTTCTCTTTTACAAAAACTGGAAATGAATATCACGCGGTTGACCAGAACAAACTTTCTACATGGACTTTTATTTTCATTTATTTGTATTTGCTTGTTTAATTTCAATGTTCAAATCATGCTGATAAACCATTTGAAGAGAAGTCTGGAAATGTTTACTTAAATGTGTCTGAAGGTCCTTTAGCCACCAGGGATATAGTTGTACATTTATAGGCTCTAGATCACTGGAATGATATATATGGCTTTAAGTGGAATTGATATATCTATATATAATATATATAAATATATATTGATATTTGTCCAGAAATTTAAAAAAATCATGTACTTTAATTAATTTGAAGCTTACATTGTGTATAGCACGTATGCAAGTCCATTTTCATCATGTTTGATGTAATTTTGTAGCAGTGGTTTGATACTAATAAATGGCAGTTGATGATGGATTGTGTTTGTGTTGAACTGAAGCGACCTTCACATCCACGATGCTTTCAGTGTTCAAGAGGAAAGGGTTGGACTGAACATACTCACTGGAGCCGCCGTGGAATAGAATAATTTATTCATAACAACATGTTACAGACTAAAAATATCCAAGTCTTCCATTAAATGAACAGATACTCTGAGATGAGAGGTTCCTGTGTAGAAACAACCTTTGGTTCACTCTTTTTAATGGGATTTTGTCATTTCTTAAATGCTTTTATGATTGTTTATTATTTGTATCCTATATATATATACCCAAGTCCCTGACATTTAAAAAAGAAAATGATTTTGTTAAACAGTAAAACAAATATTATTGCACTATGTCTTTCATTTGCAGCTGAAAAAAAATCCTTAGTATAAATTATTGTTTAGTCAATTGCTTTAAACAAATAATGTTTACATGGTGTAAGGTGATACTCAACTATTGTTCTTATAGGTACTTGTACTTTACTTGAGTAAGATTTTATATGCTGGACTTTTACTTATAACTGAGTATTTTTACACTGGACTATTTCTTTTAAGTAAAAGTACTTATTCTTCTTCCACCCCTGTGTTTCCATTACCTGGCACGTGGAATATGACGTCATACCACCGTGATGTCACTGATTTTATCCATGTAAACAAACTGTCCTTTCCCTCAACTCAAGTTAATGTCACAGTGATGCCCAACTATAACCAAGTTTTCCCAAACAATCCTGAACTAGGATGGAGCATTCAGGTGTCAACGATGTGCCAATCAAACCAGAAAACTTGCATATGTGTCGTTTTTTTAATGAAGTTGAATTGTTGGAAAGTCAGCCTCAATATTCTAGTTTATTGGCCATCCTGGAGCCGCCGCTCCACTCTGACAGTCCCTCTCAAAGCCACAGAGCAGCAAAGTGATGACAAATGGTTAAATCCAGCGGCTGAATTATTGACTGGAACAGAAATGTGAGGACTGAATTCCTCCGGGACAAGCTGACAGTGGCAGAGCTGGGGGGGTGGCTGGGAGTGGCCACGGCCACCCTCTGAATCCTGGCCACCCTATTGGCCACCCCAAACACCCTCACCACGGGGGTACAAACTATTTTAGAACATTAAGAAAAAAATGTTTAGTAACCTTTCATCATTCATCAATAATTAACATTAATAGGACGTTATATTGATAATGTACTCACTAAACTTACAATTCATTTAACTTATTTTCTTCCAAAAGTGAATTATCCAAGCCTCTGTACACCCCCTTCTATTTACATGTAATGTCAAAAAAAAAAAGCTGATCGCCCCGCCTACACTGCGTTGTTACCCCAGGTCCTAAACTGTAATGGAAATGCGCCACGGCCTCGGACGGCCAGCGAGGCAGCCCGAGGCCTGAGCGAGGACGCTTAGGGAAGCTTAGACGTGGCTACTCCGCCGCAGTGGAAATGTGCCATAAGCTTCGTTGATACTTTGCCTGCGGGAATACGAAAAAAATAGTTAGATATACTGAATATTATTTGATCTATTCCACCACTTAATCCCAAATAATGTAGAGGTGTGTTTTAGGTGCCTTAAATAACCCCTTATTTCTAGTGAGATGTATTTTTATGTTCATATAATAGTGATTTCAATGCCACCCCAAAATGATCACTGGTTCTATCCTGGGTCCGCCACTGCAAGCTGAAGCTGCACTACACTGTAATTAACCCCGCCCACATTTCTTTCTCGGCAGCCCTGAGATGAGTGTTACAGAGCGCTGATGAACTCTGCAACACACTTTAAGTGGTCCAATAATTAAAGCCCACTGAGATTGTCAAGATAACGTAGCGCACAACAATAGGCTTCAGGAGTTCAAGAGACCAAGACAACAGGTCTGGGCTCATTGCTTTATCGCAGAATTCCTGCAATCGGCAAAGCCTGAAACGTTTTTTCTTTTTAATGAAAAAACGTTTCCCCCTCTCACCTGAGAAGACGGTCGAGGCGAGTGCAGACTTTGGGGCTCTGGAGAGAATATGCTAATGTAAGGAGATGGAGTTTGTGATCCAGAACTACTCTGCTCTGAGATGGGACAATAAGTGCCGGCAGCTGAAGTCGGGAAGAAAGAATGTGCAAGTATTTGTGAAATAAAAGTGAGAATAATGAGACCTGTGTCTCAGCCGGATCCGGCTCTAACATGGCAATTAGGACCACTGTGACAAGCTGGACGGCCATTTGGACGCTACGCCTTCAGATTTTGATGAAGCATAGGAACAAAACTTTGTTTGAACGCTTTTATTTAAAATATCTCTGGTGACTTAATTCAAATAAGTACTTTAAAGAGCCTGTCGCCTAGAGATTATGGGTTTATAATACTAGTTCGCAACAGCAAATACGTTCGATAGAAGTGTAATGCGGCCCGGATAGGTTTTTATCACATAATGAGGAAACATTGCTACTGTAATTAACTAAATGTTAATAACCTCAATTCAAACTCTTCTCCTGTGTGGTTCCTCTGTCACTGAACTCACCTCGGTCTGCAGAACCACCAACCACTCTCTGTCAAAAATACAATATTTTTTTAAGTGCCGTCCACATTCATCAAAGGCCCCGCACCATTGAGCTGGAGAGGCTGAGACCACCGTGTCTATTGTTATTATTCAAAATTATCAAAGTAGTGGGACGGTCTTCATGCTGAGCTCAAAACCAGATTAAACACTGATGTGCTGCTGATACTATGAGATGAACCAGGTGCTGTTCCTGCTGGAAACAATGAAGATATTTTAGGATGTTTTTTGCGGGGGAAATTAATTAGTGTGTGTGTGTGTGTGTGTGCGTGTGTGTGTGTGTGTGTGTGTGTGTGTGTGTGTGTGTGTGTGTGTGTTGTTGATAGATGTGTTTCTATGGAGCCGCTGCCGCTATCTTCCAAAGAGGATACACCTCAGTTCACAGGATGAGTTTCTTTAACATGCATGTCTTGAATCCCAACCCTGCTCTTTGTGTCCTCCTAGACTCGTGTTTAAAGACATCTTATACCTTTCAAAACATCTTGAACAAAATAAAATGGCTGCATTATTTGTATGTCCATTATTTGTCCACCACAGCCAATCTGACACCATGCACTCACAAACCCTACAATAAAGACACAATCAGTACACATATTTGCAGTTTCTTCAAGATGATGTAAAATTCAAACTCCAGGAGTCAGGGTGCCTTACATAACCATAAAAGAAAGCCTGGTGGGGTTGTGCCTGCAGTCGCCTTCCTGAGATGAAAAACAAATGAACACACTTTGAGTCTGAGCTGATTCCCTCCCGTTCTGCGTCTCCATCTGTCACTCCCAGCGACTTATTCTGAGCGAGAGCGCCTTCCTGCATGACCTCCATCACAGCGTGCAAGATGAACGAGGTGGGTCTGCTCTCTGTCCTCTGTCTTCTCTGTGCCAAGGCAGCGGGGGTACCGAAGCATCGAGAACACCTGCGAACTGAGAGTAATGAGGCGGGGGGGTGCGTGGCCGCCCATCCTCCCCACACTAATCAATCCAGCTAGCCATTAAGGAACCAGGGAGAACTGCAGCTAGTTAGAGAAAGTCGCAGCTTCATTTCTTCATGGTCCTTTGTCTTTTTTCTGAAAGTGGTCATCTGTATGGGATGGTCATTAGTTTTATCCTTTTGTATCACACATCCCACTGACCACATCTGTGGCTTATAGATTTCATGTTGATGGAAATTGAGTTTATGCCATCCTTTCTGCTTATAACCGCACATTTAAACATCCAATTTCTTCAGAAGCATAAAACAGAAATCCTCCTGATGCTCGTGTTTCAGAACCTGAATGATTTCCTTATACAACTGTCCAGCATTTACCAAGAGTCTAAGGCAAGTCAATGTATGACTTTAGGCTAAATACACACATCTAACGTAACTGAACCATTGACATGTATAGTATTTATATGAAAATCCAAATGCATTTAATGTTCATGTTTAATGCAGATGCAGGGCTTACATGCTTCCTGAGAGATAATTTTTTCCCGAACACCCTCAAGCAGTGGTTGTCATCTTACATGAATGCAGTATGCAAAAAGATTTTATTTTAGCTTGAAACGTCAATTTTCTCTGTATTCAACCTCTTCAATCTGCTTCTTTGCTTTTTCATTCACCCCCTACCAGCCTCCGAGACAGAAGCCAGAGATGCAGTGGAAAAGGCACGCTGTCACACGGTGCATATCCCAAAACAAATAATCATGCCACCGTGTCATTACCCAACCTCCACTCTCTCGGAGCAATCACATTCAAAGAGCATTTTTCAGGAGCACCCTCCTCAGCACAACTAGTAAGCATGGCTAATGGAAATTTAATCAGCAGCAAGAGAGGACAGCGGGCATAATGCAACAGATGATAAATAGGAGAAAGATGCAAATGGTATTTATTTTGGACAGGCCGTGCTGACAAGCCTGATAATGCCTCCTCATGCAGCTTCTCCCTGAAGCTGCTTTTGGATGGCCCAGAGGGGTGTGCATCGTATTTCACAGCCTATCATTCACCGAATAAATTGTGTTATTCATAGAAATGTTTTCACCTTATTTCCTGAATGTCTCTTGCCTGTGGTGCTCGAGCAATAAAGCAGCAGGCCTAATTTAATAAAGAGACATTTCAATTCCTGCAGTCATTACAAACCGACACTACTTCAAAATTCCAATCTTGTCAACATTTAACCACAAAATTGTTCCTTTTGTGTTCTCCTCTAGTAGTAACAGGTTTCTACTTTGAGTCAAAAGTAGAGCTAAATGCTCTTTAAACCGTGCCTCCAAAGAAATTGATTTATCCATTTTTATTTCTTTGAAAAAGTCCAAAGAGTGGCATTTCTTACGATGACTCATATGTATACTGAGTGACTCATGCGTATGCTGCCTACACATAACACAGGTCTGTTATTTTCATCTCAACATGATCCTACTTATTATTACATGCATATTGGGGCTGAACATCCGACTGTGAAAAATGTGGTACTGCATATTGGAACAAATGATGTTGTGAAACAAGAGTCAGAAGTGCTGAAAGAAGACTTTAAATGTTTGTTTAGCTCTCTAAATGCGGAGGTGTTCATCAGTGGCCCTCTACCGCCAGTCAGATTCAGCAGATTGTTTGCACTGAACACCTGGCTTTCAACCGCCTGTACTGACCATTCTGTCCATTTTATTGACAATTTTAACTTTTTCTGGGATCGCAGACATCTTTTCAAGGCAAATGGAGTTTGCCTGAACAAGTCAGGAGTGAAATTGTTTATCTCTAACATTTTCAACTGCCTGCGTCATCAATCTGTTCCCTCTGCCAAGGACAAGCGGCAAGAGGAATCAAAACAGGAGAAAGACACAACACATCATGCAGAAAACCCTGAAGAAGTATCACTGCACCCGCCTGAGGAATGTTCTGATTATGGGAGACACATGGAGGAGTCTCCACTGCCCGTCACCCCCCCCCCCTGACAATGCCTTTGAGGATACTCCGTTCACCCTTTCACCCTCGCCCACCCTCCTGGAGATCGTTGAACACATGAAGGCGATACAGAGGGTTGGCACTGATTCCTTCCTGGAGTTCAATAACCAAACTAAGGCGATACGCAGGGCTGGCAGCATGTCCTTTACCCCCGCTCCTCAACGACGCCCACCAAAATCACCGCGGAGACGCGCACCATCTCCCCCGTCTTCATCACCAAGCCTACGTCAACCACCTCCCCCCCCTGGCAGCATGTCTTCTACCCCCGCACGATCTCCCCCGTCTCCATCACCGTGCCTACGTCAACCACCTCCCCTCCCTTCAAGAAAGCATCTGCAGTCTCCGAAGCCTGATAAGGATGTGTGTGTACAAAATCCTCCTCCTGCTGCCTTGATATTATTCCAACGGGATTTTCCCAAAAAAATATGTTTTGCCTTGCATGGCCTCAGATCTACTTCATATAGTAAACAAATCTCTTCACTGAGGTATTTTTCCACAGGCCCTGAAATCTGCAGTCATTAAACCGCTCTTATAAAAGAATAATCTAGATGCTTCAGTAATGAACAATTATAGGCCCATATCAAACCTCCCATTTCTAGGTAAAATCATTGAAAAAATTGTTTTTCAACAGTTGAGTAATTTCTTGCATTTAAATAACTGTTTCGATGTGTTCCAGTCAGGCTTTCGTCCAAACCACAGCACTGAGACTGCTCTTGTAAAGGTCTTTAATGACATCCACTTAAACACAGACAGTGGCAGAACTTCAGTGTTAGTATTATTAGATCTCAGTGCAGCGTTTGACACTGTTGATCACAACATATTACTCGACCGACTGGAAAACTGGGTGGGACTTTCGGAAACAGTTCTAAATTGGTTTTGATCCTACTTAAAGGACAGAAACAACTTTGTTCCTATAGGTAAATACACATCTGAGTTGACAAATATGACATGTGGGGTTCCTCAAGGCTCCATCTTGGGGCCTCTTCTCTTTAACATCCACATGCTACCACTGGCTCAGATAATGAAAAACAACAAAATAAGTTACCATAGCTATGCAGATGACACACAAATGTACGTAACAACTTCACCAGGAGACTATGCTCCAATTCAAACACTGAGTATGTGCATTGAACAAATCAATGACTGGATGTGTCAGAACTTTCTCCAATTAAACAAAGATAAAACTGAGGTAATGGTTTTTGGAGCCAAGGCAGAATGTATAAAAGTTAGCGCTGAGCTTCAGTCTGCAATGTTCAAAACAACAGATAAAGCCAGAAATCTAGGTGTAGTCATGGACTCTGACCTGAGTTTCAACAGTCATATTAAAACAGTTACTAAATCAGCCTACTATCACCTAAAGAACATATCTAGGATTAAAAGACTAATGTCACAGCAGGATTTGGAAAAACTTGTCCATGCTTTTATCTTCAGTAGACTGGACTACTGCAATGGTGTCTTTACAGGTCTCACTAAAACATCTATTAGGAAGCTGCAGCTGATTCAGAACGCCGCTGCTCGAGTCCTCACTAACACTAAGAAAGTGGATCACATCACTCCTGTTCTGAAGTCTTTACACTGGCTTCCTGTGTGTCAAAGAATAGATTTCAAAATACTGCTGCTGGTTTATAAAGCTTTGAATGGTTTAGGCCCAAAATACATTTCTGATCTACTGCTAAATTATGAACCATCCAGATCTCTCAGGTCTTCAGGGACTGGTCAGCTTTCTGTCCCCAGAGTCAAAACTAAACATGGTAAAGCAGCGTTCAGTTATTATGCTCCAAATATCTGGAACAAACTCCCAGAAACCTGTAGGTCCGCTGCAACTCTGACTACTTTTAAATCCAGGCTGAAGACTTTTCTTTTTGTCGCTGCTTTTAATTGAACTATTCATATCTTAGACTGCACTAACCTTTATCCATGTATTTTTTCTTTTAATGTTTATTTTATTAGCTTTTCTTTTTAATGACTGATTTTAAATGCCATTTTCTTAATGTCTTTCATTTTTTGTAAAGCACTTTGAATTGCCTTGTGTTGAAAAGTGCTATATAAATAAACTTGCCTTGCCTTGCCTTACTTTGGACTTCACCAAGTACAAAAATGTTTCATGGGTCTCCTGAGAATCGTCCCAAATATCTTTCACTGGTGCATATACACAGCATTCTCTGTTGGCGATATGGAGGCTACACTCAGGTAAAGTGGCACCAATTCAGATTTGTGTGTGATTCAGTTAAAGGTAGGGTAAGAATGGAGAAACCAGCTCGAGTGCGCTCGAATTTGAAAGTACGCAGCCGAAAAAAATCTGCCTCTTCCTTCAGACTTCCTTACAGAGCCCCTCCTCCAACACACAAGAACGCGCACATGACCAATGAGGGCACGAGATAAGTTTGTGCACAGATGGAAGGCTGACAGTCAGGTAGGCCATCCAGTTACTTTAGCCGGGCCGGCTAAAATGATTGGTCGTGCTTTTTACGGCTTCCACAGATGACAGTATTTATTGTCAAAGCACTTCATGTATTCATTGCTATTGGGATGTTAAGAGCATTCCATGGAATATAACAAAAAGTGTTTCTGAAGTGAATTACCTACCCCACCTTTAAGTATTTATGTTTTGCATGATGTTTTGGGATTGTCTGTATAATATACATATCTCAGGAGAGTCTTATTAGAATGTCTTCAAATGTGCCACAAACATCTGTGCATGGATGACCTGATTAGATGTAGGTGAAAGGGGATACTGTGAAATCAGAAAACAAGATTCTGGCTATCTCAAGAATGTGTGTGAGGTCTTTGTTGTCTGTATTTGGGCTGCAGGGCAGTTCATGATCGTGACCAGTTCAGACTGGAATCTGATATTGACCGCATTTAAAAAAATAATGTGAACAGCCAAACAAAGAATCACATCAGAGCTATGAATCTGAATTGAGCACCAAGGCTTGCAGGCTTGTGAATAAAGCCTTAAATTATACATACATTTACATGTCACATCTAGATGCGAAAATACTAAATACTTGTTTTTTGTGTAAATGTCTTCTACAGATGCAGGATGTTGTTGAAAGATGTTTCAATACATCAGGGTAATTTATGTAAGCTCCAGAAAAAGTCAATTTCAAATGACTGGAGATCAAACACTTTTAACCCAGCCAGGTTTTATTCTGTAGGTTTAAATACTTACTATATAATTTACCTCTCAAAGGGCTTCTTTCCACCCCTGAATCGTTGTTCAGTGTTTTCACTCTGATCCAACAGTCATTCTGTCCTGCTGCCCAGGTGCCACAAAGTAACACAGCATGTGATTAGCCCTAATACAGCTGTCAGGAGAGAGACAGCAGCAAAGAACTGTTTCCTGCTCAAGAGTGCAGCTGAGCTACTTCACGCCCCTCTCTTAAGTTTCTTGTTTTTCCTCGACAGCTTGAATCCACCTGAGCTGTCTGTACAACTGTACAGCTGTACGGAGCAGCATCCCTGCAGAGGCATCGCTAATCAACTCTTGTTTAGGAGCTCAAAAGCAAGCGGTTGGACTTCTCTGAAACTGTCATCTCTGTGACATGTTTCCGTGAACTGCAGCGCATGAGCGGGAGTAATTAGATGGATCCTGGCAGGGCATGCACACTGCCTCTAAGCTTCATATAGTATGATCCCAAAGTGTAAAAGCACAGCTAGAGCCTCATGTAATCTCAAATGTGTTGAATATATAAAATGGTTAAGTCTGTTGTGCACCTTCATCCCTCCATAGAGTGGAGACAATGTAGGCATTCAGTAAGCAGCCGCCTCTTCCAGCTTCATGCTGCTGCAGATTACTATTTTGACATTGATGTACAATCTCCCATAAACACCTAAGAATTAAAAATAATAAAACAACACCCTCTCCCTGGCTCAGAGACACACTGTGTGTTTAGCAAGCATCCCGATTTTTAAATGAAGATGAACTGAGTGGAGTCTTTGAGCATATTGGTCTGGGAACAAATGTAACAGAGAGGGAGCGTGCTGCTCGACGTCCTGCTGGGATAACACAAGTTTCCCTGTCATGATTTTTTTCTCTTCTTTCATAACAGCAATGTGGCAGAAACAAAGGACTGCATTTCAGTAAAATGCTAGTAAACATATGAGACAATCTCACCATTGATCAAACCAAGCTGCTACACATCCTGAAAGCTTTCTGTTTAAACCTATCCTTTTAGTGTCCTACTTTTAAAAAAATCCTACAAAGTTTGTAAAAACTTGACTTCAGACGTCAGACAACACAGGCCAAGCTCAGCACACGAGGAAGAGATGGCGGTAATTGTGTTTGTTAGATGATTAGGACAGTTTAAGAGAACAATGCGTGCCTTGGTGGCTTCCTGTTGATTAGAAAGCCATCCATTTTAATGGCTTTTCTTCTCCCTTTTCTAACTAGGCACGGTAAAATGGTAGCCATAATAGATGGCATGCTATTAAAAGGGGAATACAATCTCAAAGAAGCAAAACAAAGAAAGCAAATTAAGGTTTGAGGAATGAAGACTCGTCTACTCATGCTGCTCACAGTAAGTATATTTTTCAAAATGTTGTTGGTTTATTTTATGTTGTTAAATGTTAGAACATGCTGGTCCAGTAAAACAGACATTGTGTGATGAGTTGTCCTTCAGAGATAAACACACCTGCTGTACAGATTATTCCACAAAGCTTTCGAGGTCATGACTTTTAGCAGTTATATTACTGTTTCAAAAGAGACAGGAATATATCCCATCAATCTGCAGAGATACTGGCCTTCAAAACTTGTGTGTGGTCGGCTCCTTTTTGGGATGCATTAAAACGGCCGTCACTTTCTGGACAAATCCATATCTGCTTTCATCAGATAAAGAGCACAAAAGCCTGTCTCAACATAAGAGCACCATTCATATACAAAACGATATACTCGCTACACAGATATCAAAGGATGGGACACAACACTTAAAGATCATGCTTTGTGGTTGCCAGTTATGTTGCAGAATTGGCCCCATGGACAGGGAATAGGATATATAGGTAGTAAATGTGTCTTACTAAGCTATCACGCACTTTTTAAAAATGTTTTAATATGTGGGGGAGAGCATGGCATTCCCTCAGTCTGTAGTACCTGTTGTCATTTGTCCTTTCTTAGCGTAATGTCACAATTCCCCTGAGTTGATTGAGGGTAATTTAGATCACCTGTTGCACAGGGTTTCGGGGACCGGCTACTAATTAAGAATTGAGAGCAACTTGATGCGTTTACCCTCATTGGCTGGATGTGACGACACCCTGTCTCTAGGGCTTAAGAGAGGGCATTCTGATCCTTTGTTCGAATTAATGCACACCTAATTTCAGACGATGCTGCGAGCCAGAAACTCTGATCTTTATGCCGTTTTGAATATTCTCTGTTTTTACTTTTCTGAAAGAGGATCATTTTAAGTACCCTAAAAGCTAACTGGAGTCAATATAAAAGGAAACCTTTTCATTGGCTTGTTTTTTAAATTTTGCAAAAACTTGGCCTTAATAATGTATAATTTTAAGTACCCTAAAAGCTAACGCATATCATTAATATTGCAATCAATCAAGGGAGTTTTCCCAATCAATGGAAGCCTGCTCTTGTGGTCCTGTTATTCATCACTATCTTGCCCATAGTATCCAAGGTATTTGAAAAACTGATTGCCAAACAAATCATCAATCATCTCAACAACAGGTCCTTTCCACTGCATCCAATGCAATTTGGATTCAGGGCTAACCACTCAACAGAAACAGTGACATGCTTCTTCATAGAGAAAGTTAAGGCATCAATGGACAGGGGTGGGGTTGTGGGAGCCGTGTTCCTTGATTTACGGAAAGCTTTTGATATTGTTAATCATAACATGTTATTACAAAAAATGCTCAACTTACATTTAAGCATTCATACACGAGAGGCCGTTCTTGAACGTCATTATTGGTACGACAGTACTGCGGCAGGACCGAGGCGCTTGCGCCGAGGTCCGTACGCCTGTACTGGAGTACCAATAATGACGTTCAAGAACGGCCTCAAGTGTATGATTGCGATTCTATAACACAAACTATCATTATAATCAACAATATCGTAATATAATGTCATAATGTGGGCTAATTTGCTCCCAAACCTACGCTTTCTGCTTGAGTTAATCTCCGTCAGAAAGTAGTTCCTGAAAGTAGTTCCCATGGTAACGATAGCCGATCGAACACTCCTGCTACCCCGCTTACAGTTATTGATATAATTATAGTAAATAATATATTATTAACCAATTTATTGAAAACAATTTATTGAAAACAATTCTTGAATTAGGCTATTTAAATATCTGAGTAATCACTGTGTGGGATTAGCGGAAGAAATCAAATCAGGCTCCATGGTGCTGAAACATTTTGGGTTCAGAATGAAGGTGGATGTTCATGCTGCCATTAAAAGTGCAATTCTTGAAACAGCTCTCCATGAACTCCATGCCAGACTTTTTTGCAGGTGCTGCTGTGGTGTTCACGGGTAGGACTACGTTATAAGAAGAGCTTTCCTCCAGTGGCCGTTTCATGGCGTGTCCCGGACCGGCAAAAAGCGCGTTGCTCCACATCTTTCTGTTGTCTAGAGATGGAGCCCAGTAGCTGCGAAGCGATGACTCGTTTTTATGTCCGCTAACGGACATGATTTCTCTGGCCTCCAACCCTGCCTCCGCCAGCCACTGTATGCCGGTGCTTCTGACATTTTGTAGCTACCGATTTCCAACGAGAGACAATGTATAACAGTGTAACGGCTGTGTGTCGCTAAACGTCGCTATGGAAACCACACTATGTAGGCTCATGGAAGTAGTTTCGGTAGGCTAGTGGCGTGTGTAGGCCACTGGATACTTTGTGATTAGGCACGTTCTATTTGATCGTTGTTTGATCGTGGAATCAAACACGCCTATTGACCAATCAGAGAGCTTGCTCAAACCTATGTGTTATAGAATTTTCTATAAAATTCATCAACCTCTTTAATTCGTATCTTTCATCCTCTCTCCCAATGTGTTAACATTGAGAACCATAAGTCTAGTGCGCTATGTTTGTCAACTGGAGTACCGCAGGGCTCTGTATTGGGCCCAATCCTGTTTAGCATGTACAGTACATAAATGATCTGCCTTCTGTGTGTGGAGAATGTGATGTATTAATGTATGCTGATGATACAGTTGTTTTTACTCATGGCAAAACCGCAGAAGAGGCTGCTACCAAGGTCACTGATGTGTTGGAGAATATTACATCCTGGCTTAACAATAATTGTTTGCAACCAAATATTTCAAAGACAGTGTGTATGTTCTTCTCCAAGGGCCACAGCATTATAACAGAACAAGATGTTTTCTTTTCTGGAAGGAGACTACAGGTTGTCTCGGAGTACAAGTATTTAGGAGTACACATTGACACAAACCTCAATTTCAAAACCTATATCAAAAAGGTCTGCAATAAATTGAAGTTCAATCTGTTAAATTACAGATACATTCGAAACTTCCTATCATCTGCAGCAGCTAAACTATACCTTCACTCAATGGTCCTCTCCCACATCAACTGCTGTCTGATAAGCTGGTCTAATGCACACTCTACAGCTCTAAAACCACTTGAATCACTGTATAAACAAGCACTCAAAACACTAGACAAAAAGCCATTCCGGTATCATCATTGTCACATTGTTAAAAAGTATAATCTGTTCAGCTGGGAAAATCTCATAGTTTACAAAAATGTCTGCTTAGTTTATAAGATCACTCGTGGGTTGGCTCCTCCTCCTCTGGCTGGCTTCATCAGCCTAAAGTCCACCTCAACCAGGGTTACTAGAGGTGCGGCTAGGGGAGACTGCACCATCCCATTTAGGAAAAGTGCATTCAGCCAGGCTGTCTTTTCATTCCACGCATCCCATCAATGGAATTCAATACCACAACCAATAAGAGAATCCTCATCCTACTATACATTCAAGCACAGTATTAAATAGTGGCTCATTAATAATCAACAGTGTCAGCACTGATGTGTGGGTGTAGGTGTTAGTATGAGTGCGTATTGTGAATGTTTTATTTATCATCATGACTTGCTCTTATCTGTATTCAGTGATGTCATCTATTGTAAATATGTACATTTTAAAAAAAAAATTTTTTTTATTGCTTTTAGGATGTCTATTACCATCTGGCAAAGGGATGGGTGAAAACTAGCCTTTTGGCTAAGTCGAGTACTTTTACATGTTTTTAATAAGTTGATTAATGTACACTGTCCCTTGTTTTAAATAAATCATTTCAACTGGAGTCAATTAAGCAATCATACACGAGAGGCCGTTCTTGAACGTCCAGTACAGGCGTACGGACCTCGGCGCAAGCGCCTCGGTCCTGCCGCAGTACTGTCGTACCAATAATGACGTTCAAGAACGGCCTCAAGTGTATGATTGCGATTCTATAACACAAACTATCATTGTAATCAACAATATCGTAAAATAATGTCATAATGTGGGCTGATTTGCTCCCAAACCTACGCTTTCTGCTTGAGTTAATCTCCGTCAGAAAGTAGTTCCTGAAAGTAGTTCCCATGGTAACGATAGCCGATTGAACACTCCTGCTACCCCGCTTACAGTTATTGATATAATTATAGTAAATAATATATTATTAACCAATTTATTGAAAACTATTTATTGAAAACTATTTATTGAAAACAATTCTTGAATTAGGCTATTTAAATATCTGAGTAATCACTGTGTGGGATTAGCGGAACAAATCAAATCAGGCTGTCCCTGGTGCTGAAACATTTTGGGTTCAGAATGAAGGTGGATGTTCATGCTGCCATTAAAAGTGCAATTCTTGAAACAGCTCTCCATGAACTCCATGCCAGACTTTTTTGCAGGTGCTGCTGTGGTGTTCACGGGCAGGACTACATTATAGGAAGAGCTTTCCTCCAGTGGCCGTTTCATGGCGTGTCCCGGACCGGCAAAAAGCGCGTTGCTCCACATCTTTCTGTTGTCTAGAGATGGAGCCCAGTAGCTGCGAAGCGATAACTCGTTTTTATGTCCGCTAACGGACATGATTTCTCTGGCCTCCAACCCTGCCTCCGCCAGCCACTGTATGCAGGTGCTTCTGACATTTTGTAGCTACCGATTTCCAACGAGAGACAATGTATAACAGTGTAACGGCTGTGTGTCGCTAAACGTCGCTATGGAAACCACACTATGTAGGCTCATGGAAGTAGTTTCGGTAGGCTAGTGGCGTGTGTAGGCCACTGGATACTTTGTGATTAGGCACGTTCTATTTGATCGTTGTTTGATCGTGGAATCAAACACGCCTATTGACCAATCAGAGAGCTTGCTCAAACCTATGTGTTATAGAATATAAAATGAAACCTTTGAAAGACTTGTTTCTTTATGTATGTATCCATTTTTTTCTTTGATTATTATTATTTTGTTTTGTATGTAGTAAGGAACTAGTTCTCAGGTTTCTTTCTGATCAGCTGACATCTGGGAAATCGTAGCATCAGTATCTAATTTCCTTAAAATAAACACGTTGTTGGTTTATTGCCGTTTAGAGCTGCACCGCGGTCCTGAGAGTAGGCTCCTCTCTTAGCCGAAAAAGATGCAAGAAGATGTTGATCATTATAAGGAGAAGATTTAGTTGGTTGGAAACGTTGGTTCAACCGAGCATCTGCTTACCAACACCTCTAAAACACACTTATTAACACGTTTAATTATATCTCAATGGTTTCTCAAGAGAATGCGTTGCCAGGCAGCCAGCTGAGAATCTAGCCAGTCACTGCTTCCTGCCAATAAATAGTCACACATAAACACCCTTAAAAGATATAATTTATGCGAAGGTACTGGTGGACAGATTTTGTTACATTTGGGGCAAACCAGGATAGTTATTTGACCCTGTTTCCAGTACGCTAAGCTAAGCTAGGACAGCTTCTGACTGCAGTCTTTTATATCTGCTGTACAAACACAAGAGTGCTATCACCCTTCTCCAGACAGACAGTTTGTATCCCGTCTTACAATCAATACAAACTGGTGTCTTTTAACCAGGGCGACAATGGTTTCCTTACAAGATCAGTGGTTGAAGATCCAAAGTAATGTTAGGTAAAGGTCATTTGGATGACTTTTGACTTTTAACAGATGTTATATGTTCTCGCAAATGTTGCCCCATTCATTATAAATATCAGTTTCTTAACAGACCCCACATGAAGTCAGTTGTTAAAACAGACTAGTTTCCTCAGAGTGGCATTTTGTGGGCAGCATAGTGAGGAAACGTGGGCTTAAAGGTTGTTTGGTACCGCTACAGAGACAGAACAATCCCAGGTGGGAATAGTGTGTCCTCCCTCGCTATTGTTTTCATCTCAGAACTCGGCCAGTTCTCCCTCAGGAGAAACTTCAATAGAGAAACAAGGCGATTAAAGAAGCAACCTGCAATACAAATGACTCACCAAGCAGTTTACCTCCAGACATGAGCTCTAATACCAGATGTAACTCTCCGCCGTCTCCAACACATGCGCTCGCTCGCTCTGTCACAGAACTTGACATTTCCAAGTAATTACAGGTGTTTCTCATTACGGCCCGTCTGAATTGAGGCTATTTTCTCTTGACACTGGCATATGTTTAAAGATAAAGCATCATTTAATTACTTTGTGACTTTCATGTGAAACCTGCGTGGATATGCTTGTGATTTAACTTTCAACCTGAACATATGGGTAGCTGCATGGGTGTTGTGTTACCAGCACACACAACACCGAGAGCTGTTTTCAACAAACGCATCTCGCCTGGCGCAGATTAGGCGCGGTGAATTACAAATCAACCTATCCTAGCTCTGATCTTTGCTCAGGCATCATACTGTCACTGTTTTCATCTTTTGATCTTTCTTCTTAAGATATACTGATAACAGCGAGGGACGCCTGAAATGGAAGACGTTAGCATGGAGTGCAAAACTCCCCTATAGCGCCCCCCCCCCAAAGTTTGTATCTCCAGCATCACCACATCAAGTGTCTTTGCTGAAATGTCACTGATATGACAGGTGATAATTTACAATGTCACCTGCAAGGCAGAGGACAGACTGCTGGCACAATCTCCATCTTTTGCATCTGTGTGTGTGCATCACTTTATGGCACAGATAAGCACGAGGGTGTTGGTTTTAGCAATGCCTTGGTACGCGGCGTCCATCTCATCTCTGCCTGACAGCCTGTTATGAGCTCCTCTCTCTCCAAACACGTCATTGACAAGTGTCTTAAACTGCCCGTGTCTCCTTGAACTGAGGATAAATGACTGTGTCCTCTTGAAAGCTTAACAATATAAATGATTTATACCACCCAAAAGTCCTCTGGGCGATTCATGGCTTGCTGCATGTATCGCTGTGGCTGGCATTAAATGCATTAACAGCTGAGCTAATGCGGTTAGGCTGGGGTACGACTCAGTGTGAGACCATGCGTGTATGCACCTGCTTGCTTTAGATGAAGAACTCTCTCTGGCATTAAAGGGGGTGACGTTTCTTGAACGATGGTGATAAACCAACCCTTCAAGCCGCTCGTGCATTAGCAAATCTGCTGTCAACTCATATAACACACACACTACTTGAAATCTGTGTTGTACAAACTAGCATTTGCATACAGAAATTGTTCAGGTTGATATTTTACTGTATTAGGACGGTGCTGTAAGACACAAACAAAAACTGACAAGGCAACAAATAGTATGTCAGTTGTAGTCTACCGCTGTGGTTTATTTGCCATGAAATGAAAGAGAAAGTGCTCAGGCTATATTGCAGAGCTGTGAAGTATAGCTGTGTATTCAACACACACTTTCACCAGTTCACATTCAGCTGTTAATTTTAAATAAAACAAAATTTGAAGGTCAACTCAATTAGCCTACCTCCATTTTCCGAATTAAAAAATCCATTTGTATTTGCTCTTCAATTCTCTGAAATCAGTCAGCTGTGGATAATTTGTAATGTGGTCGTAGGTGCCAAAGCTTAGATATTTCTTAATTACACCATAATTGATGGATAATGTTTCGTTGCAGGCAGGAGAGTTGTTGTTAGCGGTGCAGAGGCATGAAAAGGCAGAAGTAAAACTTGACTATGCTTCAGCAGCTGAAGTTATTATTTCATTAAATGCTGGGATACACGTGTGGAGTTCTGATTTAGGCACACAGCTATCAACCTGGAAAATCACACAGAGATTGTGTTTACACGGTAATCGGCATTCAAAGTGCACGGGTCATGATCAGGAGAATTAATCTAATTAACATTATTTTATTATCTGATAAATTGGCTGTCTTGACAAATGCTCCCTCAGGATAGACACGTGGAAATGACAAAGTGTGGAAAGTCTCAAAGTGAAAGTGATTCTGCTGGGGTGATCAAATTAAAACTACTTTGTCAGTCATGCTTGGACGTACACACGGGGGCAAGGACTGTGTGATATTAAGCTTACAGTTTCAATTGAGAAGATTATGAAGAAACTGTTCTGGGCAAAACAGTCTTGACAGCAGAGAGACAGAGAGAGGCAGGTAAGGAGTCAAGGCTACATCCCAAACTGCTTTTCGTCTTTACAATTCGTGCATAGTGCAGCTGCCCTTGGAAAGTATGTACGGTTGCATGCAGTATGTATGCAATTGAGACATACAACTGCTTTGAAACATGAAGCCCTCTTGCTCATAAATCTGGTTTGCAAAGGATCAGAATGAATGAAAAAGCATAATGGCTGGCTGGCACACAGCCAAATGCAACCAGATGACATAAGACATCAAAATGTTTTGCATTCTGCGCTCGACACACTATGTATTAGGACACACTAAATATTTTCTGGCATACTAAATACTGCAATAGTATGCCAATTGTAACACAGGCAGAGTATTTGCTGAAAAAGGTCATACACAGGAAAGCAGTTTGAACCGAACAACAAATACAAACAGGGAGCAGGCAATAGTCCAAAACTGGGGAATAAAGCTGAGTCAAAAACCATGGAAGCTAAACACGCTGGAAAGCTGTGCACTCACAATGACAAACAATAGCAGTCTGGCAGGGGGACAAGGGAAACAAAGGAGTGTATAAATGGAGAAAACTAATGGCTAAATCAGAGGCGGGTGAGTAAGTGAGTGCAGGTCAGGGAGGCAGGACACACACGAGGGCAGGAACTGAAACCACATGAGAATTAAGGATTTCTAAATAGGACAAATAAAATCCAACATCGGGATGAGTAATGTGGAGGTTTCTCTGTTGGTATTTAACACTTGTGTGGTGTTCATATTTTGTTAATCAGCCAGTGTTTGTGGGACTGGTGGACCGGGCCTTTTTGGGTTTCAATCCAACACAATCAAACTATTTTATGTTAAAATACTCAACAGATGTGTACTTCATCCCAATTACAAGCAATATAAACAGCATATATGGTTAATATTTGCCATTTTACATTTGTTAGATCACATTAAAGTGATTTCATGAATAGGAAATGCCTTATAACCATGAGGAAAGGAGTCTTTTGGTGACACTCACAGCAGGGTGAGGGTTTACTTCCTGTCAGCCGTTATTGAGAAATAAACTTGAACCCATTTTCAGTATTAAGTGTTAACGTGAACAGAGCTGAGACTGGTTCTATCTGCTGGTATCAACTAAAGTAGATCAAAGTGAGCTTATTGTTTTTGATGCACTCTGTTAGCCTATAGTTAAGATTGGATTTCTTCCTCAAAGATATTAATTCGTTTTATCACATCTTTTGACACAGCGGGGAGCCACATTTATGTCCACAGGAAATTAAAAATTGATATACAGAACAGTAAGGTTAAGTTTGGTCTAATTGCAACGGGTCATTTGTGATCACCGCTAAGATGCCCTCAGTCTGCTCAGAAAGCTCAAAGAAAGAGGAAGGACTTTTCCTTTCCTTAATTAAGATTAGCAGAGATAAGATAAGCCTTCATCTTGTCTTCCATAAACTAAAATAGAAAAATAAGTGAAAATAGAAACTATACAAGCATAATTAATTACCAGGCAATGACAGCTGGCAGCATCCCTCTGAAACCTCCTTGCCCATCATCCCCTGGGGTCTCATGTGTACTGTGCATTATCATCTATATAATGCATATCTTACTGATGCACATAGTTTGCACAGGCACAAGTGATCACATCTCCAAAGTGGAGGATTTTGTCCTAACGGCAGGAGATACAATTCTGCCATCTCCTAGTCTCTGGGTTTTATTTATATTGAACAATCATACATTTTCCTTTCATTCACAGACCTCATTGAGTCAAAGCAAAGTGCATTTGTGTTGTAAGGCCTTTCCTATCAATTGTACTTTAACTATATTCTAAACAACCTGAAGCGTTCTCTTACAGAAATCGTTGTTTATGTACTGGCATGTGACACTGCTTTAACCATATTACAGTCCAACCTATATATTAGTTTTAAGCAATAATTGTTGACAAAGACGTAGCTGTAGCTCGTGACGCAGTTCAGGATGAATAAAGTCATGGTTTGGGTTTCTCCAAAGAAGACTTTGTCCCTCGGATCAAAGTCCTATTCAAAGTTTTGAGCACTGATCTGCAATAGCAGGTCCTTCTGTTGCCTAACGACTGGACTGTATCTTTGACTATGGGCATTTTAAATAATTTCCATATTTGAGTAAACGTTTCTTTTTTTATAGAGCAGTAAAATAATTTAATGTAGAAATAGTGTTTGAAATGAATGGATAATTATCAAAATATTTGTTTTATGAAAGTTTAATGTCACAAATAAAAAACAAACAAAATGATTGACAGTTTTTTGCTTGTATAGATTTGATGATATTCATAGATGATACGCAGAGTGAAGCAGGTAGGACCCAAACGCAGATAACACCTTTATTTCAAGGACTTAAATTATACTTGGACAGACAAAACACTGGCGTTGGCCGGTAAGCCAGTCCTGGAGCCGGTACTGGAGCCAGAACCATGGCTGCTGGGGCCGGAACCATGGCTGCTGGGGCCGGAACCATGGCTGTGTGGGCCGGTTCCGTAGCCGGAACCATGGCTGCTGGGCACGGAACCGGAACATGGGACCATGGCTGTGTGGGATGGTACTGGAGCACAAAACCATGGCTGTGTGGGCCGATACTGGAGCATGGAGCCATGGCTGCTGGGGCCTGTACTGGGGCTGGAGCCATGGCTCTTGGGGCTCGGGCTGCAAGCTTGGCCTTGCGACTCCTTCTCTTAGCAGCCGCCTGAATACTCCGTGGACCTCCATAAGCCAGACGAGTTCCAGAATACGACTCCTGGACAGGAGCAGGAACTGGGGCAGAAGCATGGGTTGACTTCAGACGGAACCCAGCGAGGCGTATGGTACCAGGTTGGGAATTGGGAGACAGGGAGCTAGCATGCCTGGGGCTAGCAGGCCGGGAATCACACACCGGGAGGATCTTTGAAATCCAGCCAGGTAAGAACTTCACCAAACCTGGTTTCTCTCTCTCTCTCTGCCTCTCGCTGCTGAACTCCGGGTGCTCTCTTCCATCGATCCGAGCAGTTAGCCAAAAAAAAGGAAAAATTCAATAATTCCAGCTCGAAAGGATCTGCTGGGCCCATTTCTTGGTTGGTGCTGATACGCAGAGTGAAGCAGGTAGGACCCAAACGCAGATAGCACTTGATAACACCTTTATTTCAAGGACTTAATTATACTTGGACAGACAAAACACTCTACGGTGAACTCAGTCACAAACAAAAGAAGCACCAACACTGAACACAGGAAGAGACAAGACTAAATACAGGGAGGGGTAATCACAAGACGAGAAACAGCCGGGCAGGGGAGGAGAAACACAAGGGCCACAGGGGAACACAATCAGACAACTAGACACACCAGGGAAACTAACGACAGGAGGAAAAACACAGGGAAAAGGACCAGACAATATACCAAGAGGAAAACATGACAGAGAGAACAGCAAAAACACCCAAAACAAGACATAGAAATGACGTGATAATCGTGAAAATAGATTGCAGTTAAATCGCTGCATGGGCAACATCCAAAAAACGTTTAATATAGAACAGAATCCATTTCAGTAAACTGTTTCTATCAAATCAAATCAAGTTTTATTTATAAAGCACATTCAAAAGCGATTTTTGGTCAAGCCAAAGTGCTGTACATGTAATAAAAACACATTACTACAATCACAATAAAAGACAATCATTACAGAACAGAAATATAAAGAACAAAAACACTGGGAATATTCAGGTGTCATGCTCCGCTCTGACTAGAAGGCCAGGGAGAAGAAGTGTGTTTTTAGCGAGGATTTAAAAACCCCTAGTGTCTGGGCCGACCTCACATGGAGGGGCAGAGTGTTCCAGAGCCTGGGGCCAGCTGCTGCGAAGGCTCGGTGCCCTCGGGTTTTGAGCCTGGTCTTAGGCACTATCAGCAACAGCTGGTCAGCAGACCTTAAAGCTCTGGCTGGGGTGTAGCGATGGAGGAGTTCGCCTATATAGGCCGGAGCCAGCCCATTAAGGGCTTTGAAAACAAATAAAAGGATTTTAAAATAAATTCGGAACCGAATTGGAAGCCAGTGCAGTGAGGCCAGAATTGGGGTGATGTGGTCACGCTTTTTGTGGCCAGTCAGAAGACGTGCAGCTGCGTTTTGGACTAGCTGCAGGCGTTTATTGAGGCGTTTCTATGTTACGAATATAGGAATACCTACGTCCACATCAAGTACTCATTCCCATTCATTATTACAAAGTACTATTGAATACATCACCAAAGACTTCATTATTTTCATGTTATTATGAAGATATTGTCATGGTAAAAAATAAGTTTAAAATGAATCATAAAAGTTTATACCACTGTTTTACAAATGATTTACTGCAGAACTGATCCTTATAAAGGTGTTACCGTACTTTCCAGACCTACAGAAAAGGTGTTTAGGAATGTGGGATTGAATGATTGAATTATTGACATGCTGTTGTAAAGGCTGAAGGAACTACTTTCCTTCAGGTTGGCTCAGCTTGTATAATGCAACACTTCTCAGAGAATAACGAGGTTCCTATGAACTCTAAATGTACAAGTGGAACCAAAACCAGTGCGGAGAGAGGGCTTCAATTGTATAGTCATAATAAATCTCTGATCGCTGTCCAACAACATGGACGGTTAGATTGTTTGTTTTTTTTAGCATTTGCTTCTTGCATTGAGCATTTATGTTTGTTACTCCACAGCCTGTGGCTTTTTAATGATTTCAGGACGGACGGGAAAAATAAACGATGACCTCTTGGCCTCACCTCGGCTCTTCCACAGCGCCTTTACATAATAAGCAGTTAATCGCACTCCACCACTCTCTTTTATTCGTGCTCCTCTACTGTATTCTAACCCCAGGATGGGCTGACCTGTGGAACCTGGCAGAAAGCTGCTGACTGAAGGCGTAATGCAGAGTTGCCTATAATTATTGGTTCAGCAGTGGCCAGGGAAAACACAGAGGATGTTGGGAAATGTTTGTCAGTGTGAAAAACAATAATAATAATAATAATGCATTACATTTTTTATTAGAGCGCTTTTACAGGGGCTTGCAGACACAAATTGACTCTACTGTCTAGCGTTTTGCCCTGTCACCCTTCCCAACTGTCTGGGTACAGTTCCCCGGATGTTTGTCATGACAGGCCTCGAGGTCACACTTGCAGTTTCATAGATCTCTGTATTTATTTGGGTTTATGCTTTTATACCGAGCCTTCGTTTGGCTCGTCATCGGATGAGACCTCCCTCATGAATTCACCTTCCTCACACTACAATAAACAGAGCTTGCACTTTGCTCAATCATAATTCAGCTTATTGTGGCATCGTCCTTCTCACATATCTCCTGTGCTGCTTTTAGAAAAACATTCACAACAAATTCTGCTCTTTCTGGGAAACAACAAAACAACAATTGATTCGTATTCCAACTGAAGATTTTTTACAAGATTACCGATACAAAAAAACAACTCAACATCTTTAATATTGAACCATCACCATTATGTAGATTCTGTGATGAGGAAGATCAGATGCATTTTTTTTTATTGTCCGTATGTTGCAAGTCTGTAGTCTAAGATTCAAAATTGGCTGAAGACACTCAATATTGACATTTACACCATTGAATATTTTATTTGACAGTTAATAAATACAACTATTAATCTGGAAAAAAAACTCAATCAAGGAGTAATCTTAAAGTGTTTGAAAAGTTGATTAAAAATACAATTTATTTTTGGAAAAAATGATTGCCACAAAAAATCAAAGGGTGGCTCAACACGCCATGACATGGGAAATAATGAGCTCTAACGAAGAGTGGGATTAAAGGAATAATAAATGTAATTGCCATGTTGTTTTTGGTGGTATTTGGTTGTCAACCTATTTTTGTTTGTGAAATGTTGAAGTGATCCTACTGACTGTATCTTTATTTCTTCTGTTTTTGTTTTCTTCTGTGTGTCTGAGATGGGAATGGCATCTGCTATATGTGATTGTTATGTCCATCTTTGTGTCTTTAGCCTGTACAAAAAAAAAAAAAACATTCACAAGACCTCTCCATCTTCATTTACCGTATGTGAACTATACTTAAACGTGTTGATATGAAACACTGTAATTGTTTTTGCTTATTTCAGGAGGCAACTGGGAGTCCTGTGTGTATATTACTCATGATTTCTTGTTGCTTTTCAATTACAGAAGAGACAACTGAAGGCCGCAAATGATCTTCTGGCCTGCATTGCTTCTCAAGCCTCAGACAGTTAATAATCAGAGAGAGTTATATATAATGGTTTGCTCTGTGGGTGCTGATATAAGTGAAAACAATGCAGCCTAATGAATGTGGCATACATAGATGTTTGACAGGAATATAAATGTACCAGCACGCCCACTGCTGTCCGTCGTTGTGCTTTATGCATGAATACGTAACACTATGTTTGTGCCAAGCATTGAAATGACTGAAATTATACATTGTGCGCAGAGTCAGTCACTTCAAGACAGAGACACTGCATTTCTTTAACATTAACAATGTACCCAGTGCCTCTGTATGAATAAGGAATAGGTCTAATGCTTGGTAACAACGTGGTAAGTGTGGTGTGAGTGGAATGGATTAAAACTACCATTTAAAACCAAATACAACAAATGTTTTATATATCACTAATTTGATTTAGCGTGCTTTACAATCTGTACAGCACATGAGACCATATGTCAAGAAAATGAAATCCCCCAAATGAACCCAATTAAATGGTAGAACCGTCTGAAAAGGGATCCATCTCCAGGGACGAACATGCAATAAATGTTGTGTGTACAGAATAGACAACAGAAAATATATACTGAACCATTTGCATGACATTTGAGCTTCACGTGTCTATTGTCGTGGTCTATTGTGCCTATACCCTGTATAAAGAATATAAAACATATGTGACAGTGCGCGTAAAGGCCTCTGTTAATGTCTACATTTTCCAAAATAAATTACAAAAAGTAATCTTCTTAAAATTGTGCTTTGGCCTTCACTTTGCCGCATTAAAAAGACACACGCAGACTATGCTCACATCCGTCTGATGAAGGTCCTCCCTGCTCACCTTAAATCCAATTTCAAGGCTTGTATACACATTTTAAGACAGTCATGGCCTAGTGTGCAGATAACAATTGAACATTTAAATTAGATAATAGTTTAATGTAATTATACACATGTTATCAAGGTGAGTTGTGTTTGTGAAAATATAAACATTTAATTCATGATTAACTTATTTCAAAACACACCTGGGATGGATCTCTCAGTTAATACATTTGGCCTTGATACAGCAGCCCCTCACAAAATGGATGATATTGGAAGATTTTACAAAACTGAATACATTTTTATTAATGTAAATATCAAATCTTTTCTACAAAATCTGTGTCTTACAACTGTTATGGTGTATGCATCCAAAACACTTGTTCTTGCTTAGAAATGATTTGAACATTAAGTGCAGTACATTAGCAAAGAATATACTTTATGTCATGAGGCTGTTGAACAGGATTCATAGGTTTGGGCTGTGCTACAAGGAGAACGTAAGTATATCGTAGAGACTTAAATATTGTCTCTCCTTAAACGATCCAAATTGTTGCAATAATTGCACACTTTTTGCACTTCACGATGTCACATCCATTGTCCTCCAACCATCCCTACTGTATAATTAAAAATGTTAGAAGAAGAACGAGAAGCAGAGCTGAAAGTGCAGTCACACTATAATAAATGTCCCATATGGACACGCAGAGAGGGCATATACCTCTGCTGGCAAGATTGGTGTAATCAAGGTATTCAGAAAATCACAATTGAGCAACAATAGACTCAGCCACGTGTGGCAGTAGATGTGAGAGAAGTTCAGCTCCTCAATTTTCGAGGACAAAGCAGCCATTTATGCTTTGTTCCCGCAGAGGGTGAATCTGACTTAAGCAATGAGACGTTGCCTGAATAGAATTATGGGTATTGTAGTTGACACTAATGCTGAGCAAAGAAAATGTAAGGAGACTGCTGTCCTTCCTTCTCGCATTTATGCACATAATTGATCTGTGTTTTCAGAAAAATATTCATATGTACGGCAAGAGATTTGACATTTCTAATGTATTATTATTATTATTATTTATTTTTGTATTATTATTATATTATATTTTTTTTAAAGTTGTATTTGCCTTCTATTTCATTTGTATTATTTGTGTTGCTTTTATTGGAAGAAGGCAGAAGGAGGGAATGTTTTGGTTTGTGTTTCACAATTTTTTCACAAGCCACTATGAGATGGTGGGGGGGGGGGGGGCATGGAGTGTCAGGTTGTGGTGACAGCTCAGCCTTTGATCAGCACATCTCAGTGTGGCATATGTGGCCAGTGGATGATATGGGAGTGACAGGAGGAGATCCAAGCACGCAGGGGGGGAGCGGAGAGACTTTGTCACATCTGTTACTCACAGCCCCCCTGTCAAGATATGGACCGCCTGTACACTGGAGCATGAATACATTGAAAACATCACTTCATGTACGGTATTTATTTATATATCTATTGATTTACCAATCTGTGTGAGTCATAAATTGTGACTCATGTGATGTTATTTACAACAATAACTGAAGGTAATGTCACAGTGAACATCGCGTTTCACATTTAAGGATGTGAAAATATGTTCTTGTTTAGTGTTTATGCAACGACCAGCTGTCAGGCTGTAAGAAAATCTGTCCGAACTTTGTTTTCTGGTCCAGCTCCACAAACAAACTTGCCACACACACACACACACACACACACACACACACACACACACACACACACACAACAAGCAACCACTGAGTCGAGTCACAAAACAAACCTTCACCTTAGGCAAGGCAAGATGAAGATTTACAGTACATGTACAGCACACATTGTAATGGAAACTTCTGCAGCAATGGAGAGTCAGGACTCAGAGAGACACAAGGAGAGTTGGAGCTTTGATGTCAAACACTGGTGGTTTATTACAAGTATCGGCCGGAGAATTTCACATCACATGTCACAGCAGCCAGAGGTTCTGACTGCACGGGTGGGTTGCCACATCAATTCTGTCCAGCCTCTCTCTCGATAGACCTTTTAACTAGCTTACAGAGAGTTCATCAACATATTGGGGGAGATAATCTAAACAGCTGGGCCCACTGAATCACTTGCGTCTGACCCTTAATGGCCTCAAAGCCAGCGTTCTCACCCATAAACCATTTGTGACCGAGAGTTGAGCGGTCATAAAACTGAGAATATAAACATTATAGCTGCAGCAACACATTCCTTAAGGGAGATAACAGAGTCAGGGTTGGTTATAAACGTCAACAGGCGAAAAGGTTAAATATCTTAGGAGTAAGGGAGAATTATTCTCTAACACACACACAGTAAAAAAAGGCTGTGAAATCCAGTTATTTACAGTGTTTGTGCACAGTAAATTACTGTCTACAATTTTAGAGTATAATACCGTGTTTCCAACCAAACATTACAGCAACTCTGGAGTTACTGTAGAAATAGCAGTAGTAACGTCCCAACTGTATAAAATCACAGTAACCAACAATTTACTGTATAAAATCACAGTAACCAACAATGTACTGTAGAAGATCACAGTAACCAACAATGTACTGTAGATATTCACAGTAACCAACAATGTAATGTAGATATTCACAGTAACCAACAATGTACTGTAGATATTCACAGTAACCAACAATGTACTGTAGAAGATCACAGTAACCAACAATGTACTGTAGATATTCACAGTAACCTACAATGTACTGTAGATATTCACAGTAACCAACAATGTAATGTAGATATTCACAGTAACCAACAATGTACTGTAGATATTCACAGTAACCAACAATGTACTGTAGATATTCACAGTAACCAACAATGTAATGTAGATATTCACAGTAACCAACAATGTACTGTAGATATTCACAGTAACCAACAATGTACTGTAGAAGATCACAGTAACCAACAATGTAATGTAGATATTCATAGTAACCAACAATGTACTGTAGATATTCACAGTAACCAACAATGTAATGTAGATATTCACAGTAACCAACAATGTACTGTAGAAGATCACAGTAACCAACAATGTACTGTAGATAATCACAGAAACCAACAATGTACTGTAGATATTCACAGTAACCAACAATATACTGTAGATATTCACAGTAACCAACAATGTACTGTAGATATTCACAGTAACCAACAATGTAATGTAGATATTCACAGTAACCAACAATGTACCGTAGAAGATCACAGTATCCAACAATGTAATGTAGATATTCACAGTAACCAACAATGTACTGTAGATATTCACAGTAACCAACAATGTACTGTAGATATTCACAGTAACCAACAATGTACTGTAGATAATTACAGTAACCAACAATGTACTGTAGAAGATCATAATAACCAAAAAAGAAAGAACCAACCGAAAAACGCCATTTCTAGAATATCTAGAAATATCTCAAATAAACCAACATCTTTTTCTTAATATACATAATCTTGATGCAGTGTAATTACTAGTTTGTCTATCCTAGATATTTTATATACTTAGTAGATATATATTTTTAAGACCCTATGTCGTTGCAAACCGGAAGACCTACAACTGTGGTGCTTCCGGTTTCTGAGATAATGATTTGGGGGTTTTCATTAGCTCGAGGCCGTAATCATCAAGATTTACAAAAAATAAAGCCTTTAAATATTTCATTTTGTGTGTAGTGAAACCATATAATATATGAGTTTCACTTTTTGAATTGAATTAATTAAATATATTAAGTTTTCCAAGATATTCTAATTTATTGAGATGCACCTATATAGTGGCTTGCCCAAACCAAGTTGAACCCAAGGGATAATTAATAGTAACAGAATACACAAAGGACACTGACAAAAACCCAAATCCCCCCTTTAACATGGAAGCAGGTGGTTTGTCCCAATCTGTCCCAATTGGCTCCTTGCAGTATTTATAAGTCCTCAGCGCTCGGCCACACCCTTTGCTGAACCAGGAAGTAACCTCCCCCAACAGCCACGGTAACTCAAGAGACAAAGAAAGTAATTAATACAAACAATTTTGTCAGTTAATTCATGTAATCAAAATGTCTTACACGTGTAAGGTTTGTAAGTTCAGTACAGGGTCCATTCCTGCATGCATTTGGTTGTTTGTATTCAAAGTGTTTTAAAGTATTGTGTATTATCTAAGAATAGTGATAATGTATTTGCCAAACAGTGCCTTGTGTTGTGTCTCGTCAAATGTGTTGGTTATGTGTATGTATTATGTCTGTCATTTCATGTTTAGTCAGTTCATGTTTATTCACGTCATGTCAGGTCTGTCTATTTATGTCATTCATCTCTAGTTAAGTCCCCGTGTTTCATGTTGTCTCGTTTTCCATTTCCTGTTTCATTTTGTACTTGCCTCTTGTCTCTCATTTCAGGCCCTGTTACTTCTTACCTTTGTGTGTTTTCCCGCCATTGTCAGCGTCTGCCCCGCCCCTGATTGTTTCCACCTGTTCCCACTCACCTCGTGTTTAAATAGTCCTGTCTCCCCCCTGTCCTGTGTCAGTTTGTGTTTGTTCCCACGTGTGGTCGTGCCAGGCCTCAGCAAAGAGAGGATAGTTTTCAATCATGTCAGGTTTTGTTAGTTTAAGTTTATCTTAAGTTCTCTTTTTGTTATGCTTAGTTTTTTCCTCCTTGTGAGCGTTTTTTTTGTTATTCCAGTGCTTACTCTGTTAAGAGGGATTTTCTGTTCAATGACATTAAAAAGACAATTTGTTACATTCAAGACTGTCTCTGGGTCGTGCATTTGGGTTCTCCAGTTTGTGTCGAGGTCGTGACCTTTTCAACTACAGCGCGTCTCTAAAATGGCTTGGCAGAAGAAATGGCTTCATATTTTTTTGTCTTTTGTTATCGCCACTGTTTTAAAAATGCAATCTCCATGTTTTTGGATATTAATATCGATTGTTTTATGGATGAAAATATTTATAATTTAGCCCAAGAAAATACATGGTCTTGATGCCGTTCAACATTTAAGAATACATTGTTAAAATGTGTTTGCTGTCTCCCTGCAGTTATTGGTGAGCTTTAAAATTGTGTCAAGAATTTCTGGTAATCTGTAAATTACCAGCATGACATGAAGTATACTATAATAAATAATTTTACATTTACAATACTGATAGTGTAACTTAAAATTATAGCATTAAAGTTTCTATTTTACAGTTGAAATACTATTACCGTAAACAAAAATACAGTACTTTTTAAATGGCAGTGTTTTATTTTATAGTTAAAATACCATTACCTTAAACAAAAATACAATGCTTGGAAATTACTGTGTTTTATTTTACAGCTATAACACTACTGCTGTAACAAAATAAAGTAATTAAATATTACTGGGTTTCATTTTACAGTTAAACACAAATACAGTACTTGGAAGTTACTGTGTTTCATTTTACACTGTTACTGTAAATAAAAACTGTAAATACTGTGATTACCTTTAAAGTATATAACTGGCAGCAATTGACAAGTTACTTACTGTAATTCATTTTACAGTATTTAACTGGCAGCAATTGACAAGTTACTTACTGTAATTCCTTTTACAGTATTTAACTGGCAACAATTGACAAGTTACTTACCGTAATTCATTTTACAGTAAGTAACTTATCAATTGCTGCCAGTTAAATACTGTGAATTTCACGGTACGTTTCTTACAGTGCATGTAGAGTACAACCAAGTGCAGGGAGTTTTTGACATACAGACAAATAAAGGAGGCACTAAACTGTCCGAGATACAATTTGACAATTGTGAGAGAAACTTGCATTCAGAGCTTCTGCAACCTAATACTGACTGTGTTCAACTGTAGCACCGTGTGAACACTACTACGACCCCACAAACAAATCAACCACATTTCACTACGATATGAAGCAGACTTTATTCAGAGTCACGTTGCAAAAAGAGCATTTCATGTTACCAGTTTTTTTCCCAGGCTGAATTGTGCGTCACATAACTCCTTTTACACTTTTTAATGCACAATAAATGCCAACATTGTTGACTAGATTATTTTTTTTTTTATTTGGCTTCATTTTCAAAACATGAGAGCAGCACAGACAGAAAGGATTGTAACCAAGTATTTACTATAACTACCTTTAAAATGGGTGGTTCTAAGGGGGGGCCAACCGGGGCCAGTGCACCTGTGACACTGAACTTGGACCCCCCTGTGACAATCTTATGTAATTCGGGCCAAAAATATCCAGATTGACATAAATTATGTTACTAAAACAAACACCATTTAGAGGATTTTTCTGTAGGGACTGAATTTATACTGAACTAAACATTTTGAACACCGTCTTTGCGTCCTTTGTGCCTCTCTCATAAAATAACTGGCCCCAGCACGGCCCCCCAGTATAATAGTCTAGGACCGCCACTGACCTTTAACAGTACGAGGTTGCAGTAAAATAGTCATAGTTCTAAAACAAAGATGTACACAACACAGGTATTTCCATTATGAGGAAATGAATTTAATATATTCTCCAGGTATCATTGATGCACACAACATATATAGTTTCACTGAATGAAAACATACAGCATTCAACTGAAAGGCAAATCATTCATATTTACTTTAAAGTGTCAAATCATATTCATTGAAATGGTACACTTATGTTTCACTATAGGGTTGATCAAAAGCAATACATGATGTATTCATGGCTGTGAGGCATAAACCTGTCAGACTATTTTATAGTTGTATTCTATGTCTGACACAAGCGTCTAATTGTTGTAAATGTCAAATGTAATACATTTTCCTCTCCTAAAAGCATTGTGATTCTTTCATGGTAATGAACAAAGACATAGGAAGACAGGCCATGAAGGACAGTCACATGTGGCATTTTACTTAAAATGTGTTGATTCTCAAAGTAAAAAGAAACAAGCACTTACAAAAATGTGGCTGTGGAGAGGAGATTTGTCAGACTCAGGCTTTCTCAGGGATATTTTACCTGACTGGAAGTGTATCACTCCAATGAATAATTAATAAGTCTACCGGGACAAACAGAAGAGATGTAAACTATAAGACAGTTCCTTTCTCAAATGTGTTTCTCTGTGAGCCAGCAGCACATCAGATTGTGTCACATCTGCAAATATTTTGTCACTCAACTCTTATGGTTTTCTGATGTTCATTTTTCCTGTGTGTCCTCCAGTGCACTCGACAACTTGCAGGCACAAAAAGTAGTTCAGCGCACGAGAAAAGCACTAAACCAACAGCACACCTAATACAATAGCCTTTTCTTTTTCCAAAGAGAGCTCCTGCAGTTGTTTGAAAAAATGTCATCTGTGATAAGTCAATAAAATGTTGTATTGTGCAAAGATGAATACAGTGTTATGGCCTTTTTTGTCAGATTTATTTCGACTTTGCAAGAGTGTGTGATTGTTAGAGAGGAAAATGAACATTAAAGCAAGAAAAGAATGGTGATGAAACCAACAATGAGGAATTGCAATGCTCCAAATATTAAGTAAAAGTCAAGAATATACTGAATTACGTTGATTTGACCATTTCTAGGGGAAAAATAATTACATTACAGCCACTTCTAGGCTAAAACGTGATGTCAAACTTAAAACATGAGAGGCTCAAAGAGTCACCTTAACATGCTGTCAGGTGAAACATTCATGAGGATACATACAAAGAGGAGAGAAAGCACTGTGGTAAAAACAGTATTGGTTTGTGTGACAGGATAAAAAATCATCTTCTCCCACCGGCCTGGTAATCCTCAGGCGGATAATTAAAAGGAGTGTGCCACAGTCGAAAAGAGGGAGAAAAAAAATATTAAAATAAATAAATAAGTAAAGAGAAGGGAAGAGGCTCTGTGCAGATCCCGGGGGGATCCATTAAAGAATGTTTTCTTGAATTGAGGTTAGGTGCATTGATCTCTGTCGAAGCTGGCACAGCTGAGAGTTAACACTCCCTGCTTGCGACTGTGACTCATTTCATACATTATTCCAATTAGATCACTGTGGCCTGCCTGGCTGCCTGCCTTTATGTTTTCTTGGAAAGCGGGAACTGGCACCTGCCACATTAAATCCACTGTCATCAAATATGACTAAAGGAAAGACATGCTGCAGTAGAAGTTTGAAAAAAAAGATGGATAACTAAGGTGATGTTTTGTCTACAGAAGCAGAAGAAACGATCGAACGTCCACCGTGATAGATTAGACACATTAGGTCCCCGCTAATAGGTGCACTGTCCTATACAGTATGCCTGTGTGTCATTGTTTGATATATTGACTGGTGTGAGCACAGCCATTGTTTTGTTTCCATTTGTACAGAATGTGAGAGGAAAGCCCATTACTTCGAGTTACGTTGGGGACATTCTCTGGCTTTTAGCGGGTTGATACGGACATTCACTTACAATCTATGAGTCAAGTCAACGATGAAAGACTATATACTTAAATCTGTCTCTTGTATTGTTTTAAAAACATGGTGGCCTCTCAGCACAAGCTCAATGTAGTAGCTGTTCTTGAGCTTATTGTTAAATAGGACACATTTTCATGAAATGGTAGAGATTCTTTTCCCCACCTCTGTGACAGGTGTCAAGGATGAACATTGAAGATTAACCCTTGAGCCAACATTGACAAGAAGTCCTTAAAATTCTTCGGAAAAAAATGAATATGCCAAAACCAGCAACTCATCTAAGGACTACTGAATTTTCCATCTCAAGGCATTGTTTATTTCTCTCACTCATGCATTTATTCTTTTTATCTACTACATGTTTTGATCTGTAACGGAATATTTATAAGTTCTTCAAACAAAGACAACAAGGGCTTTTAGATATATATTTTTTACTATAACTGAAGCCCCAGGCTCAGTGGTAATTGAATCCCCTAGAACTGAAAGAAATTATTTTACCAGCACTACCTGTCCTGTTGGTACAGTAATTCTGGGAAATGAGCTTCTGGCAGGCATATCTGGGCAAATTCAGCCCCTTATACACAGGTTACCTGCTCTCTCTGTGAATGAGACGGAGGGTGAGGACAAAAACCACCCACATGTTTTTTTCCAGCATGTAATGTCACTAGGGCTCAGGCTGGTTTGGAAAGAAATATGTTAAAAAGAGAAGGGTGAAAAAATAGGGGTGCTACCTTTGCCTGCCTGGATACTTCTTTGAGGAACATGTCGATTAAAAAATTGTTATTTCAAGGTGACACGTTTGCTGGGGATGACATTTACCAGTATCAAACTACAACCAGAATTTGGAGAACTGCTTCTCTCTTGATTTCTTGATTTTGGGTACCAAAGTGTCTGAGATTGGATGATGTCAGGGTTTGAAGGACAAATGGATAAGGACCATTAACAGGCCTCTTCTCTGTGTATAGTATCCTATGAGTTTTTCTTTTCGTGTCTTAACCTTAAATTACCTTTATTTGATGCCTCTCATTAGATTTTACTGATTATACCATGACTTAACCCATCCACACATGCCTCAAAGTCCTTTTTGATGCCTATAATATTCCCATTTCAAGTTGTTATCCTTAGTATATAGTATTTTATTAAGGTGTGGATTTCAAACCCTAAGCTAGGTTTGCAGTGGCGGACAAAATAACTTTTCAGATTTCAAGTGAGGGCTTGTTTTATTACCATACTAAGGATCAGCTGCTAAAAGTGGCAGACATTTAAATCTTTAGTCTGAGAGTGCATTTTGGGTGTGGTAAAGGAAAAGCTTGGCTCAGTTGGAGTGTTGTTTGCTGTGTTAAAGGGCACTGACACTCAGAGGGTTGTTAACTCTCGGGTCAGCCTTCCTCAGCAGTCCGTGAAATGTGTGCGGCCTGATGCAGGGTATGGGGTAGCTCTGACTTTTGAGGAGCCAAAGACGCTTGTTACTTTACGAAACATAACTGATTCCAATGTAGTTTTTCAAGCATTTGTTCACAAAACATAAGATTGGACATTACATTACATTGTATCCTTATAATGGCACTCGAGGAAAAGTCAAAAGATCATATGTTACTACAATTCATCCTCTGGGGACCACGAATGGCTGTATTTCATTTAAAGACAATTGATCCAACGGTTTGTAAGAAATGTCATTCTTGAACCAACACTGCCATCCCTAGAGCCACGCCGCTAACTTAAATACATCAATCACAGAACAATGTATAAACCTTAGAAATCTCATAGGACTCCACCTGCAAATCAGTGCGGGTCAAATCTGGGTTAGTGATACAAAACAATGCTGATTATGAAACCTCTGGGTTCAAAATGCCCTGCGTGTTGTTTCATGGATGGAAACAACTTGGATCAGCAATCTGCCGCTGAACTGCCACACGTCGAACGAGCAGAGAAATTGAGTCATTACAGCCACCGCTCAATAACACAAAAACAAATTGTTTCAGTTGTTTCTCACAGGAGCAATATGCATGAAGATAACTGACAGTGAGATCAAATTGCCTTTTTCAGCTTGTTCCTTTCACCTTCCCCCAGCCATCCAACAGGCACAAACAACAGCAAAATGGCAGAACATTTATTTTCATGTTTCCTATCAGACTGGGGAATGATATGATGAGCAACGTGTGCAGGTATTCTGATGCATGCGCGGGTCACTAAACCAGACAGTTTTCAGCCCAGCAGACAGACTTTACATAAACGTTATTCATCAAGCAGCTTTTACAGATATGACTTCAGTGGCCCAGCGAGGATTGGCTGGACACAACACCCACATCAAACATCTTCTCTTCTCAGTGAGAGGGATTAAAATAAACGCTTTCCTGTAAAGGGCAGCGCATTTGAAAGCTTCATGCCATTGCAAGTGATCTTTTAGTCACGAATCCACTGAGAGTATTGAAATCAAGATATCCCTTCGTAAAGCTTAGATATTCTGCCACACAGCGATATGAAACATTAGAAATCTATTTCCATTCATACTCTGAAATAAAAGAACATTGATTCAGCGAGCTGAAATGAATGCAGAAAGACAGAGAAGGAGACACGAAAACAAGACTGAATCAGCTGGAAAGAGCAACAGAGTGGAACATTTGACTAACAAGCAGTTTTTAAATGCAGTTTGCTGTTGTCTGAGTAGAAATGTGGAGCCTCGCAGTCTTGTGCATCTATTGATCCGGTGTAGTTTATGGAACTGTCAAGACAAGTGGGGGGAAATCAAGGACAAGTCAAAGAGATGGTAATAGCCAAAATAAGGGGATAAAGGGGAGTAGTAAATGGACAATACAGAACGACGCATATTTCTGCTTTCTGTCCGCACAGATCCACACACAGTAAACTATAGATTGGGGGCATATATATGCTAAAGCCTGTCTGTAGTGAGCACACACACAAGGTTAACTACAGCTTTCACTGGAGGAGGACTCAGCTCATCATTATCTGCTAATGGGAACAGGTTGCATTGTCTCCCCAGCACTGCACGAGGACATGCTTTACACTATGTGAGAGAGAGGAAATAAATAAACAATGCACGTGGCAGAGGGGGAGGAGGGAGTAAATATTCATTAATGTGAGGGGGGGAAACATGTTTAGTTGCTGCATGTAATGTTCTATTTATGGCCAACTGAGCTCGGGTCCAATTACTGTGTGAACAGTATTGTTGGGTTCGTTGCATTATAAACATGCTGATGTCTTTTGATTCTGCTTGTGTTTACATCTCAAACTGGCTTCCACAGCAAACATTAAGACAACTCATTGCTTCTGTGAAATTCATTTGATGACATAATTTGTCTTTCATGAATTCTTATCCTGCATTGACTCAACTGTAATCATATTACAGGCAATCTAGTGAGTCATTTGACCTTCTCTGTATTCATAACAGGGACCCAGCTGTAATCTAATATAATGTAATCTAATGTTTGATATAATGACATCTATTGCCTGCTCTAGACAACACGAGGCCTAAAGCGATCATATCTCCTAGAAGAGGACCTTTTTTCCAACTGTAATCAAAAAGCTGCTATACAGTATAGGCTGCATGGTAAACAGTGTGTAGGAGCATGTACGGTTTGTATACACCCCTGAGTATTTTGAATATTGATAAAGATAATAAGAAGGGAAAAAACTAATCCTAGATTTTCCTTGCGTCCCTACTTTCAGCCTGCATCTGCAGACTTCCTGCTCGTGAAAACTAATGGAAAATGCATGCAGGATTTCAGCGGAGGCTCCGATCCATTTTAATCCTGAAGGCAATTACGGCGTGGGGTTTTAGGGTCAGTAGTGCTGTTGATTGATGGGAAGAAAAAGTCACTTTAACAAAGTGCCTTGAACTTCAACCACCTGGCTGCAGCACAAAGGGTGTTTTCTTGATGCGCTGAGACAAAGCTTTAATGTTTTTTTAATGCATCCAATGAAAAAATGCAAAATTGAGAATGAATGGGTGTGCCTCTGATAGGCCCTATATGTCAATATCACTGATGCCTTTTGAATTGTAAATTAATTCCTTAATTTATATGGATAATTTGCTCCTCCTGCCAACGACGACACATTTAAAAGTGGATGGTGTCATTGATCAGTGACATATTTGCAACGCCTGAAAAGGCAGGTTTGTTTGTGTGGAGATTTGTTTGCTTCACTGTTTTCTTCATGCTCCCTTTAAAGAGCCATGCTCCGTATCCTAGCAACAGGACTCACTCCCCCCTCTGATCTGCAGAGTTGGTGGCGGGGAGCGAGGGTGAGAGCACAGGACCCCCACTGTCTCCGCCCCACACACTGGTCAGATTCAGCCCTAACTCCCTACTCAATGCGAGTTCAAAGTAACAAATTAAAAGAACTGTACCCAATTCTCCCCGATTCTGATTCTGAAGTACCATTTTTGGGTTATTTCAGTTTTATACTAGATTATTCTTATAGTTTCTATAGGGCTCATTGTACTTTAACATATTTTTTTCAATTGATCTAAATGATGTAATTGTTGATAGCGCAGATTCTGATTCAACACAAACTGTTATTGTATAAAATGTAATTGCAGTTATTTTACTTAACACAGTTAACACATTTCAATTTCTGATATTTTCCTTCCTAATATGTCTGCTCTAATCAATAGCTTTCTTTTACAACTGATGAAATGGCTTTTCATCCAACTTTACCAAGCATTTTTGTTATCTTTTCACATTGTTTTGATTTTATAGCCTACAACTGAATGTTCCTGTTTCATTTAGTTTTGTTGCACAGCTTTCATCATTTCAATTTCCAGATGCATCACTTTTTAGCAAAAAAAACTCTGATATACCCAACAAACGGCATGTAGCACCACAGGAGAGAAATTAAAAGTTGATGACTAGCTGGTGAACATAGGGGAGCATTTAGCCGCGAAAGAGTCAGATATCTCCATAAACCACATTACTCAAAATCTGCTTCTTTCGGGAGACTATAAACCTTAGAGTGTATAAACTGTGGTGTTGTTCTTTTTGTAGTAAACACAAAAATGTGAACTCAACAGGAAATGCCCTCAAGTTGGAGATAAAACTGTAATGATACAGAGAGCTTATCAGCGATGATGAACAACATAACCCAGGGTTTGAGACGTTGCAGTTCTTAATGACCTCTGTGCATATGAGGTGCTGCAGCTCTGGTCCCAGTGCCCGGCATATTATCCCACAAAGAAGATCTGCCAAGCTGTAGCTCAAAGCCAGCGTAATTTCCTATCACAACACACTGTATGTTGACAGCTTTCTATTCAAAATACTTGTGGCCTCAAAGCTCTGCCCTTTCCTTTCAAGTCTGCAATCACCACCCAACACTCTAAAAACAAATGCCTTGGCTCAACAAAGAAAATCAACGCAACAGTTTGCATCGATGTTTATTGAGTTAAGACAACTTCTAATGAAATTGTCTTAAAGCGGGGGCGGTGGTGGCGAAGTCGATAGGGGACTTGGCTTGTTAACTGGAAGGTCACCAGTTCAAGTAAATAAATAAAGTAATAAAGTATATCAAAATAAAGCAACAAAGTTATTTGAGTTAGGGGAGAAGGCTTTTCCTCTACAATCAGAGGTGTATTTTTAATTACCACTTACTTAATAATTGGTAGCATAAACACAGGTTTTGAAGTTGATTACTCAAAAGATGAAGTTGTTCCGACTAGTTTTACCCTAGCGGCAAACTCGGAATACGGAAGTGCCACACACTGCAGTTCATCTAGTGGCCAGTAGGAGCAGGCTGCAGAAGGGAGCAATCTCCATAGACCCCCATGTTAAAATGCCCAACTTTACAGCAGAAATAAACATGTTTACATCGTGGTTCAAAAAACCATATTCTCTGTATAGTTAGATTCCCCCTTCATGACTACTGTGTGGGGGTGAATTTTTTCTCAACTCATCTGTTTAATTAATATTAAGCTTTAAAATGATGCACAAATTAGGGCGTGGTCACTTTGATGGACACGTACATGCCTCACTGTCAGCTAACAGCAACTTGTCCACTCTGCTAGGCTACAACCATAGAGGCTACAACGTTAGTTAGTTGTAGTTACTGTACTTGACCCTTTAGCCGTGTTCGTGGTGATCGTGCCCGTTAGGGAATATTGTTACAAATACCAGATAATTAAAATGTCGTGCTGTGCGCTTGAATGTACTAACAGAACTTATTTATGATTCAGCCTTGGGTAAGACTTTTATAGTCTATGGCTATGACGCCCATAATGCTAAACGGGAGCAAATGTTAATAGGGGACCCAATTATCCCTGTGGTGGCGTCCCGGAGCTAGCCCACTGCGGCTCCGTTAGGTCCGGGCGGTGGAGTCCGTCTTTTCTCAACGTGTGAATGACAAGCATTAAGAATAACAAAATATAGATAATTCTCTTGCGGATTGTCTCATTTCATTATGAATGTAACGTTTATATAGGGGAACTACACTGTTAGCAGTAACTTGGTACGCATGTATTTCATGTTAGCTTAGCTTCTTAGCCTGAGCTAGCTCTGTTTACTTCCAGTTCGGAGGCAGCAGGTCCCACCTCGGCGAGATTAGACTCTGACGTCACAGTCGAGCCGTTAGTGGCCGACTCCGCCTACTAAGGGCTTCACGGCAACTCTGCAGAATCCTATGGGTGACGTTACGGACACTACGTCCATTTATATATACAGTCTATGGTTTTACCACATTATTTAAAAGGAATTTTAAGTTGTATGTACTTAATTACCCTCATTCGGGATACAAGTTTTTAAGTTGATTACTCAAAAAATTAAGTTGCTCCAACTTGTTTTACCACATGATTTACAAGGAATTTTAGGTTGTATGTACTTAATTATCATCATTGTGAACACACGTTTTTAAGTTTACAACCATTTATAAATGAAGTTGCCCCAAATATATTGTATTCAGATTATTTTCTTAGCTTTTTCATGTTTTTGCCTTTAAAGAAAGAAATTAATTGATTCCACAACAAAAATATGAGGCAATTCACTTTTTTATTTTGAACTGCAGTTGTTTATTTCAACACATGATGTTTCAATCAGGAGATAATTCATTTTTGTTTGAACATTTATTGACACATGCCATATGCCATATGATAAGGTGCATGAACACCTGAAATCAAAGCTGACTGCAGGAGAGAGGAGAACCATTTTATAGTTTGGCTGCAGCACGTTGATTGGCTGCTGGAGAATGAGGTGAAATGTAATAGGTTAAAGAGAACGCCTGTGATGAGCTGATTATATGCAGCTGCGGAGTGAATGTATATACACCCAGTCTTCCTGAAAGAACTTGCGCTGAGCTTCATTTCAATCTTGAAAAAAAAGATAAATAACACAAATTTAAATTGCCCCACAAATAATAAATAAACACATTAGCCATATTACCATGGGACATGGGAACACAGCAAATACATGCTGCCATCACAACGAAGTTAGAGGCCTTTGAATATTTAAAACCTGTGCCAAATATGTAAAATCTGTAAAGTTGTTGTAAAACTACAGAAACAAACTCTCAATGGCCACCAATCTGCAGATCACACACATCCATTATACAAAAGATGTAACAAAGATGTTTACACTGCCGACAGTCATTATTTCAAACAGTATGAACACATTTAACGCAGAATGCTTGCTCATTTGTTTCCCTCGACCACGATGGTTGCCATCGTATGGTCAGATCCTGTGGTGGACCGGTCACTGATGAAGGCGATATTCATGTCCTTTTGAAGCACATTAAAAAATAGGTTAGCGCATAAGAGATAATGAATTAGGTAATTGCATACTTTTTAAACTGTCACTGTTAGCGAATTCAGAGCCATTATTACCAGCTGCTAAAGCAACGCTGGTATTGTTTTCACCTATTGAGTCTGCATGTGTGTGTCGTCATGGCAATATGGTCCTGAAGACACACAGAGGTGGTTTTGAGTACTTTGCCTAGTGTGTCAATGCATGTGGACAGATTTTGTCAATCACAACCGTGCAAGTTTTAGTGTATCTTCTCATCTTTTTTGCAGGTTCCATACAATATGTGAACTGGTTAAGTGAGGAGCAGAAGCCACTTTTCAAATGTTACACAATCCTTTTCCCATGCCATTCCTGTCAACACCTATCCATGCTGAACGTTGCTAAGATATTATTGATTGGGGTGTGGCCAAAAGTGCAATATGCTTCAAAATGTAACTGACAGAGCAGTGCTTTTGTCACTGGGCCCATGGATTTTATTTTATTTCAAGATTTTTAATTACGTCGCTAAAGTCCTTGAAAAGGTCCTCTTCCTTTTCTCCGAGGTGCACGACAAGGCAGCGGATGGCTATAGTTCTCTGCGTACTTCAATTGTATTCTGCTATTTTTGAAAAAGGAAAAAAATAGAAATGACCTAAATGAATATATTCTGAATGGGAGACTGCCAACAACTTGCATTTCAATGACAACTCTAAATAACGATCTTACCTCAAGAAGCATGTCCTTGATCTGCTTCACCGAGATTCATTTTGAATAAAAAGCAATATCACAATAGTAACCAAAGTATTTTTATTAGTATTTTTTACTTTGTATCCTCTCACATAACTATTCACAGTTCAAAGAATGCTAATTTTGCTAATCAATTTGCCTATACAGTGCAACTACAAGGCTATCTACAAAAGATGACACTCACCTTAAAAATGTCCTTTGTATATTTCTATTTGTGTTAACTGTCAGAACTTGTCCAGGCATGTTAAGTGGGAGTGGACTTGAAATCCTTAACTCAAGGTGTAGAACAATTAAGTTATCAAGCCAATTGCATTACTTACTACAACTTGAATTTTGTTAAGTCAATTAACGCAGAAATCAGAGTTCAAATTACACACAATATTAAGTTGGTGTAATTACCAACATTATTACGTCAACACAACTTATAAATTAATGTTTGCAACTTAAAATGTTTATCAAAATCAATTAACTCACATTTTTATCTTGCAACCATGCATTTAATTAAGTGGAGGTGAAAGGTCGCCTGAATTCGCCTGAGTGAACATATGTGTTGCATAACAGACGCACAAAAGCACACAACAAGGAGAAGAATGAAGAGGCTTTCCATGCTGGTGTGGGATAATGCAGGGGAATTATTAGTATTACAAGGTGTCTTTGATGGCAGAATAAATAAACGTTTTTTTTTGTAGGGAGCGAGTCTCATCAGACCATGATGTGCCCTCCCGCTGAGCCCCCAGCAGAGGTGCTGATTTGCCCTTGTTCCCAGGTTCCTTCACGGCGGGAATATAGTGACCAGGCTGCAACAAACAGTGAGAAAGTAACTATAGTGCTCCCCTGGGGAATAGGAGAAAGAAACAGATCATAGTAATTATGGAGCGTGCCAAGACAATCAATTGCACTGCATAGAAAATAATTTTGATTTCTGTTTATTTCTTTGGTCCAGAGAATTACAAGAGGTCACTTGAATCAAGTCTCTGCCAAGGCTAAAGCTTCAGATGTGTTAACATCAGCTTCACGACCCCGCCCATTATATAAGGATGAGGAACTCAAGTCCGCAGCGTTGGATATTTCAAAAATGATTGAAGAAGTTAATACTCTCTGGCACATTCTTCTAGATTTTCTGTCAATAAACAGACTTTCCTCACATACCAATCTTGGATTCCCACAAACCACAAGCCCAATCACAACTTATTTTCACTCCAACCTGTCGAATAATATGGATTACTCATCACATACTCTAACCTCTCATAATAGTTGACAGATAATTTAACCTTCAACTTCATGCAGGGATAACTCTATGTACAACAGTGCTTTCTACTGTGCTGTTAAAAGAACAAAACAAGATTCTGTCAGAGCAGCTCAAACGACACAGATTTTCTACGGTTGGCATGTCTACATTTAATTCAGTTGGCAATACTTTTATTATGTAATGTGCACATGGTATTTTTCTGAACAGGCAAAGTAAAAAGAGTTGAATTGGTGTTATTTCTTTGAAAAAAAAATGTGTGAACATGGATGGACAGCAGAGAAAATTGACTTAGCTGCATGAGCCATATGTGACGTTACTATGGTGATCACAGTTACTCGGATTTACTTATCAAATCCCAGTGGAGATGCAGACAGGAAATGGTGAGAGACACAGAGAGGTATGACAGGCGTCAAATCTGTCCGTGGCAGGAACTGAATTGGGAACTTTTATAATTTATGCATCTTACCTAGGAGGCCATACGAATATATTTTGTGATCCAGATGACCAAAATATGCTTTTCTCTAAAAAGGATAAAACTACAAACAGCCACGTTGTAATCCTGCAGATGAGTATTTAAGATTCATTACATTTAGGGTGAGGTATCGCTTCAAGTTAAACGTATATTAATAGTGTAATCTACATGTGATGTTTTATAAAGCGTTTAGGTCTAAAAGGTGTCATTTTAAACATTTTACTTCAAATGTAAGCTATTAGCTTGATGTGTTAACTCTGTAGTCATGTCCCATTTTTCAAATTATGCTGTTTTCATTTTACCTACCATGCGTGACATGAGCTGCAGATAAACTCTCCCGAGACCTATATCCACGTGGCGTTTACAGTTTCACAGTCCACACTCTATCTTCAGTTTATTTGCCCCCCTCCCCAAACCACTGCACAACTCACTACCCCCTACCTGCTATCAGTTCAATGAGAGAGGAAATAATCAACATAAACAAAGTTAGCAATTTGCAATAAAACCTTCAGAAGCAAAAATAAATATACTAGTATTTTATTTTATCTCTAATGGCACTCCTCCTACTATTGGCTGCTCATAATTTAAAAAAGTAGGTTAGTTTAATCTTTTCTAATTCTGCACTATAAGCACATTGGGTTAAACCCTTAAATATTAATGTATGCAATGTGTGAAATAAGTCAAATTAGTCACAAGTTGTCTGCAAACCTTAGCTCTCATATATTTAATAATATGTAACTCATAACATTTTAGCTGCTGTTGGGAATGGGATGAATAACATACATTTTAGTTTTAAAACATGGTAGTTATTAAAGGTGGGGTAGGTAATTTTGGAGAAACCAGCTCGAGTGCGCTAGAATTTGAAAATACACAGCCGGAAAAAATCTGCCACTTCCTTACAGAGCCCCTCCTCCAACACACACAAACGCACACATGACCAATGAGGGCACGAGATAAGTTTGTGCGAAGGCTGACAGGCAGGTAGGTGATCCAGTTATTTTAGCCGGGCCAACTTTTTACAGTACTACGGCTTCCACAGATGAATTTTTGTATGGATTTTTTGTCAAAGCACAGATAATCATTGCTATCGGGATGTTAAGAGCATTCCATGGAATATAACAAAAAGTGTATTAGAGCCGGTTTCTCAAACTTACCTACCCCACCTTTAAACCACAGAACCATTTACCCACCAATATTAAAGCATGTCATCTAACAGAACCACCACACTAGTTTTAATCACGTCAAAGTATTGACATACAACTGGCCAATGGCTAATCAATATCGTAATTACTTGTTTTAAATTGCATGCAATAGGCAGGATATGTAGCAGTACTAGTTTGTAATTGCATGTTTTCCAAACACTTGCTCTAAAGTTTCTGCACCGTGAAACAAGAAATACAGTAACAACAGTGGCAATTAAATAAATGGAGAGATGGGAACCACTGTAATGTACAAACATACTTTGCATGTTTTGCATTAAGAGAGTTAAGCAGATAGCATTTACTATGAGTAAAACATTGGTCAATTTTACAGGTGCAAATACTAAATGACAGATTTATACAATGACAATGATGTTGATCAAATTATCACATAAACAGCACATTCGTTGTATAATTATACTATTATCAAATGTATGTTTACAATAACATATTTGTAAGTTGTACCTCTGATTTAATTTTAATTATTTTCTAAGTTACTGGAATCTACAGTAAAGTAGTCCTAAAATGCTCCTCAGAGACTCACGTGCAACCTGGTGCGTCACAAACCACCGTTGTGTTTTTCTTTTAATTTGGTGTCCCCCCAGTGGAATACGTACATCTGTTTTTTCTGATGTGGGTCTAAATTCAGAGACCTGAAATCAAACCAATTAATTGCCCTATATTTATGACACTGACCCAGATTGTGTGTTAATAATGTCACGCTACAAAATTAGCTCATAGAGTACAATGCTAACACAAGTCTTGAGTTAGGATTGTTTCAAAACACATTTTATAGAATGTGCCAACATCCCGATTCAGTGAGGTTGCTCTTTAGGGTTTAACAAAAGCATTTATTTAATCTTGTCTTGTGTGTTCAAGGGACACTAGCATGCTTTATTTCTGCCCTTGGCCACTTCAAATGATCCTGAGTGCCCCTGCTGGTCTCTGGTTAGCTTTTTATTGCTACTTTCATATGATCTTTAAGCAAACTCTGACCCTTGACCTGTGTAAAAGAGGTATTTTTTTATTTCAGGCATTGTCCCTCAGAGAATCAATGCACACCAGTGTTTCCATTAGATAACATGAAATCAGGTCAGAATGGCTCCTCCCAATCATGCAAACAACTGATCAACACTAACGGGCATCTACTCTATTCAGAGCAACCAAACCCTCGCCAGCCAATTGCGTCTCACAGGAGCGAGTCACAAATATAGACAGCCAGTAAAACAAAAGAAGATCAAGTAGGACATGTATACTTGTTGAGTGTTGTGGTGGTGTTGTTACAATCTCAGCTAAAGTTAAGTAGAGGTGTTGCAGTGTTGCTTTCGAGCTTCTGCCCAATTTTAGCTCTCTAAAGCTATAGCTGCAAATTGGGTACATAATTATAGAAATGGGTTTGCCAGTTGGGTCCCATTCAACAGTACACAAATGGTTATAAACGCAAAACAATGTTCTGCTTACTTTTGATGAAAGTTCTTGGACAGTCATTGTTTTTATTCTTTCTTGACTTCTTGTCATTCCCAACCCAGTCTCACAAAAAAACGTGTAATAACTACGTTGGTCCACAACTTGGGACGTAGTATTTCTACAAAAACGCCTCTGAAATTGTAAGATCCCTACGTTTTCTTTCACCATTCATTCCAATGGCTGGCGTCTATGTCACGTGATCTTCAAATTTCTCCCTGCAGAAAAAAAAAACATGGCCGAACTTCGTTTTATTCTCTGTGGAAAATGCCTATTTTAAGGTTAGTTTGGCCATTAAAATGCGTTTTGATGTGAGAAATATGAGTTGTTATTTCAGATGATGTGTGCAGTGGATGTACATGATCTTTAGTTTGCTAGTTATTACGAAGATTACTTTAGGAAATTGTGTCTAACGTTTTCATTGTTACCAAGGTGGTTGCTAGGGACGCTGCTATCGATATTATTTCTGTTAGGTTGTGTAACTGTTTAATGGTGTTATCTTTATTGCTACCCCCTTCCCCGTCAATTTATAGTGTTGGTCCACAGCGCAAACATATTATTAAAATCCGCATCTAAAATTGTGGCATAGATACATTATTTTCCCCTGTGCAATTCTCCATTTACTCAACAATAACACATAATTATCCTTGTGTTTATTTATTTGTTTGATTAATAAACACAAGTTGGAGTCCGTCAGGACCGAGGGTCGGAGCAGCTCATTTGCTTTACAGAATATTACACCCGGAAGTAAGTATTCTCTCCGCTTCGCTTGACAAACCCTGTGATAGTCCTCAAGCTCTGTGATTGGATGTTTGAGTGTGCTCCGAGGGTTACGCCGAGCTTCGAACAGCACTTGAAATGGGATGGAACCACGGCAGACTGTACAAAACTGGATTTGAACGTGTCCACCCCGTCCCCCCTGTTCCCCCCCTCCCCCACCCCGTCCCCAGAACTACACATGCTGGATATTGTGTTTCGCAACATGTTCTCTATCTATGACACGTCTCTACTGGTAATTGTAGTTTTAAAAGACGTTTTCGTATTTCCCATAATAAGAAGTTGCCAGTATTAAACTGTGTACATCCCTGGAGGTTTAGGGGATAGGAAACACTCAAATTTAAAACATATAATTAATAAATGGGTGAAAATTGCTTGTGCCCATAATGGGCAGCATTAATATATACCCACATGACAGCTAAGGTCAGAAGAGCTTTATTTAACAGCTGGTCTTATGTCTGTGACCCCTCCTGTTGTTAATTGATAAGCCTGAAACATGCACTTGTCAAGGTTCAGAGGCACATTTTGCAAATATGGCAGTAGCCATCGATCATCTTAAGATAAGATATACTTTATTGATCCCAAGTTGGAAACATTTGCGTTACATCAGCATGTGTAACAGTTGTAAATATGCAGTGGTGTTTATTTGTAAATCATTTAGTATAATCACACAAATTCTGTGATTTATATTTAATAATTCTGTGTTCTTTATTTATTGATTGTTCAATACCTGACAAAGCCGGAGATTAAAAACTTGGGTCGCAGGTTCCTCAACAGTGGATTACAAGACATCTATCAATATGTGTGAATACCTCCATTTAACTGTCGTATTCTGCACATTTCTTATAATATCTACATAGATCTTATAAGAGTTTAATACATATGTATAATATCAGTTAAAATAAGTGCTTCAACATAGTTAACATTGCTGGAGGTATACACAAATATTGATAGATGTCTTGTAATGCACTGTTGAGGAACCTGCGACCCAAGTTTTCTATTCATTGCATAACTGAACCGTTTGTGTATATGATATGTCAATAAACCTAGAAAATCTTGAAATCTTGAAAGGGATGTGCAAAATAGTCATTATATACAGTCTTTAATTAACTATTAGTAGAGAATAACGAGTAATGAATATACTTTATTGGGATAAAAATAATGAAATTCAATAACATGCTTTAACCACTAGGTGTCCCTTTATATCAGCTATGCACCTTTATGGTGTAAATACAGCCGATCTACCAATTGGATCAAATATAAAAGTCAGCCGAATTAGTGTTGATACTGCAAGGAGACGTATTGTGTGAAAAGAAATGTAAGATGTTGTTTAATTGCTGATATATTTATGATCCACGTCACGTTTTCAGTTTTGGCGGCAGCTCTTCCTGTTTGTTTAGAAGTCTTCTCATCAGGGAGATAGAGAACTACGGCAGATATGTAATATTTAATGCAGCCGAACCGTGTATTACAATGCCGTTATGTGATGACCTCCAAAGAGAAAAACAAGCACACTCGGAATAAAGTATTATTCACAGGGGAAAATAACTTATGCCACCATTTTTGATGCGGATTTTGTTAAACTAATACGTTTGTGCTGTGGACCAACACTATACATTGACAGGGAAGGGGGTAGCAATAAAGATAACACCATTAAACAGTTACAGGACATAACAGAAATAATATCGATAGCAGCGTTCCTAGCAACCACCTTGGTAACAATGAAAACGTTGTATAGACACAATTTCCTGAAGTAATCTTCATAATAACTAGCAAACTAAAGATCATGTACATCCACTGCACACATCATTTGAAATAACAACTCATATTTCTTGCATCAAATGACATCAAAACGCATTTTAATGGCCAAACTAACCTTAAAATAGGCATTTTCCACCGAGATTAAAAACGAAGTTCGGCCATGTTTTTTTTTTCTGCACGGAGAAATTTGAAGATCACCTGACATAGACGCCAGCCATTGGAATGAATGGTGAAAAAAAACGTAGGGATCCTACAATTTCAGAGGCGTTTTTGTAGAAATACTACGTCCCAAGTTGTAAACCATCGTAGTTATTACACGTTTTTTTGTGAGACTGGGTTGGTCATTCCTTGTAAAGCACCCACTTTTTTACTTGGACATCACCAACATGGACTTTCTTGACCTAGTGCAGCACTTTAGAAACACACTTTCTTCAGTAACTGAATGGGATTCTCCATCGGACAGGTCCTTGTGTTCATTTTAAAAAGTGAACTCCTATTTTAAGTCTGGATATAGGTTGATTGCCAAGCAGTCCTACGAAATTGCTGCCTTCATGGTCAAGAAAGAAAAAGCCTGTGTGTGGGAGGAAGCCATCAAGAGAGCCCTTTAGTGGCCTTCAAAACCATTTTGTCAAACTGCACTGCTGTCCACTGAGAGGACTCAGTGCTTTGCCCTTACAGTATTAAGCAAAGGTGGGGGACATCTAACCATGACTGCATATACAAAAACATGCACTTTCTGCTATTGTTTAACCTCTAAGTAATTACATTACATTATTACATTACATTGCATTTAGCTGACGCTTTTGTCCAAAGCGACTTACAATAAGTACATACGACCAGGGAGACACAGCCCAGAAGAAAAACAGAATCATATAAGTACAGCAGGTATCATAGAGCCACACATTTCAAGTGCTACTCAGCTGGCTATAGATAAGCCAGTCCTATGTTAGTATATAAGTGCTTTGTCAGCTGGCTATAGATAAGCCAGTCCTATGTTAGTATATAAGTGCTTTGTTAGTAATTCTATCGCTCGAAGTGGAATCTAAAGAGATGAGTTTTCAGTCTGCGCCGGAAGATGTGCAGGCTTTCTGCCGTCCTGATGTCAATGGGGAGCTCATTCCACCATCTTGGAGCCAGGATAGCAAACCCACGTGTTTTTGCTGATGGGAACTTGGGTCCACCTCGCAGCGAGGGTGCAGCGAGTCGTTTGGCTGATGCCGAGCGGAGTGCACGCGCTGGGGTGTACAGTTTAACCATGTCCTGGATGTAGGAAGGGCCAGATCCATTCGCAGCATGGTATGCAAGTACTAGTGTCTTGAAGTGGATTCTAGCAGTTACTGGGAGCCAGTGAAGGGAGCGGAGGAGCGGAGTGGTGTGGGAACATTTTGGAAGGTTGAAGACCAGACGAGCCGCTGCATTCTGGATGAGCTGCAGAGGTCGGATGGCACATGCAGGTAGACCAGCCAGGAGGGAGTTGCAATAGTCTAGGCGTGAGGTGACGAGAGCCTGGACCAGAACCTGGGTGGCTTTCTGGGTCAGCTGGGGACGAATCTTCCTGATGTTGTACAGCGTATATCTGCAGCAACGAGTTGTAGCAGCGATGTTTGCAGTGAAGGAGAGGTTGTTATCTAGGGTCACACCCAGATTCCTTGCAGTCTGAGTCGGGGAAACAACAGAGGTGCCGATGTTGATCGTCAGGTCAAGAGTGGGACAATCTTTTCCCAGAAGGAAAAGCAGTTCAGTCTTGTCAAGGTTGAGCTTGAGGTGATGAGCAGACATCCACTGAGAGATGTCAGCTAGACAAGCAGAGATGCGTGCGACGACCTGGGTCTCTGAGCGGGGAAAGGACAGAATTAATTTACATTCAATATATTTTAGAATTGACAGGAATTATACAGATTATAATTAATTCAATACATACATTTAAAAAATATGAGTATTTAAATAAAATCAAATAGATTTAAATGCTTAAAAATAAACTCTACCATGATTCATTTCTGTGAGTGTACTATGGTGTATAGTGAAAGACAGTAGCCATTCAAAACGTAAAGAAAAATTTAAACCAATTATGTGAGATATGGCATAATTATAAACTGGCATCTTCATCAGAGGAAAGCATCCAGCCAGGCAGACAAAAAAGGTAAATATTAACTTTCACTGGTACTCGTAAAAGAATTGCGTCAACGATTACAAATATATCCTTTAATAAAGAACAGCTTTCACTGTGGTCAAAATAATCATGATATCGTTTTTGTAGCTGCCTATTAACATGAATCAATTGAGCAGCCTTATTGAGGCTGTTATGTAACTGCAGCTGTTTACATTAATCAAAAAGTGAACACATGCATAAGCCTTCCCGTTTCCACTTCCAGCCTCCGTGTGTATGAACTTCCTTTGATGGAAAGACTTTGAATGCAGGGCTCAAAAGCCCCTCCGCAGAAAGGACTTATAATGTTTTTTGTTTTCAACAAATCCATTCCAACACCACACATCCAACATTAGCTTTATACACTGAACAAAAATATAAATGCAACACTTTTGTTTTGGCTGGTCTCAGACGATCTTGGAGGTGAACATGCTGGATGTGGAGGTCCTGGGCTGGTGTGGTTACACGTGGTCTGCGGTTGTGAGGCCGGTTGGATGTACTGCCAAATTCTCTGAAACGCCTTTGGAGACGGCTTATGGTAGAGAAATGAACATTCAATTCACGGGCAACAGCTCTGGTGGACATTCCTGCTGTCAGCATGCCAATTGCACGCTCCCTCAAAACTTGCGACATCTGTGGCATTGTGCTGTGTGATAAAACTGAACATTTTAGAGTGGCCTTTTATTGTGGCCAGCCTAAGGCACACCTGTGCAATAATCATGCTGTCTAATCAGCATCTTGATATGCCACACCAGTGAGGTGGGATGGATTATCTCGGCAAAGGAGAAGTGCTCACTATCACAGATTTTTTCAGATTTGTGAACAATATTTGAGAGAAATGGTTATTTTGTGTATATAGAAAATGTTTTAGATCTTTGAGTTCATCTCATGAAAAATGGGAGCAAAAACAAAAGTGTTGCATATATAAGTGAAAGTGTTCAGAACTTGGTTATTACTGCTGGTTTGCTGTGACTTACACTTTCCTTCCCTTGTAGGCGTTGAGGTGATTGAATGCAGAGGGCATAAATTATTGAGAAACACACATATTTTCAAGTGTTGCAGTTGTAAGTATTTAGCCTGAGGAAATCGTCTTGAAGAAATAGTGGAGAGGATGTGATGATCCTCAAAGGATGTTATCTGCCAGCCCACTGACTGCCTCCAGGAGAAAGCTGCCAGGGAGTGAGCTGGCAGTCGTCCTGTGATTCTGGTTTCTGAATTGTTTTTGACTTAAGGTGAGTGAATCAAAAGACTGACTCAACTCAAAAGGGGCTGCAGCACCAGGATAAGTGTGGCCCCAAAGCTCTTGAAGTTTTATGGGATGATTTCTTCTTCTTTATAATTATTTTGGGTGTTTTTGCATTCATAGGGCAGACACAGGAAGAGGCAGACACCATGAGGGGACAGAGGGGGCTTGTTACACTGGTCCATGGTCAGTATCGAACAGTTGTGTCTATAATTGCAACTATTTGGGTTAAAAATGTCACAAGAACGAGATAGCAAGCTTTATGCTAAAATGCATTTAACACCTATGTCAAGGTCAAATGACAAGGCTAGCACGTTTGAAACGACAGTTGACCAACGTGTTGAATATGATCAATCAATTAATAGTTTTCTAGGGTCTGAGCAGCTCTTATTATAATAGATAGACTGTTGTAAATCCAAAGATTAGCATTAAGGCTTGGTCATCTCTATTTGTATGCCTTGTTCTATAGGTTCTGAAGGTACAAGAGATAAAGTGAAGTCCATTTAAATGGACTTGTTTTACCAGTAAAAAGTGAGTGGCTGAATTTTTCACAAATTCCGTAATTATTTGTATACATTCAACCGTGAATGCCTTCAGACTTGCTCAACAACACACTCACTCACTCACACACACAAACTACCTGTTTTTGAGCAAACCTTGGCCTTTACCCAGCTCCTGACCTTCTGACGCTGCTTTGCTCTGGGTGAGAGGCAGATCTTAACATGTGTAAACACGGTGATGTCTGGATTTACAAATACAGAAGTGGATGTTGTGTGACCTGAGCTATCTAGGGGATAATACTGTCTTTCAACGTGTGCATGTGCATCAAACATGCACTTTAATTATAAAACGCTGTGTACAGTAGAATGTCAGTTTCAGATGGTTTGTTACAAAGAACACATTAAACAGACACACACGCACACACACACACACACACACACACACACACAAATAAACAGCAATTGACACTCCCATATGATATTCTTCTAATATTCTCGAGTCTCATAAATGATAAACTCATTCTGCTTTCTTTTCTTGTTTTCTCAGATAATGCATATTCTACGGTCAAATACTTTCTCAGATTTTTTTCTCCAAATCTGGCAATCATGGGTGTCGCTTAGTCTGGAAAAGGGCTGGGGATACTTGTTTCAGATTTAAAAAATAAAGCAACTGCACCCAATTGCACACCAATTGCATGCACCCTATTTGTGCACGCTTTAAACAATATATTTTTTTAAACAAATAATACTTTCAACAAGTGTTTGGAACATGTCCCCACGGTAATTGACCTCTTTTTTTCCCTGGGTTATTTAGATAAGCTTGTGGGGGGTTGGAGGTTGGGAGGAGAGGTGTATGTGTTACGTGTAACCGGAATGAATGTTTTATGTATTATGTCCTGTGTATGTCAATGTATAAATATTTTATGTTAACCTGACACATTCCTATAGTAGGATATACTACCTTATACATCAAAGTATTTTATATATTCCTTGGAAAGAGATTGTAATACCCCCAATAAAATTAAATAGAGATAATTATTTCAAATATATCAAATCTTACCAGGTCTGAAAACAGCAAGTTAACCATATAGTTTTCCTTTAAAAGGGTCCAGCATTTTGACTTTTCCAACTTCTCAGTTTCTCCCTTTGTTATTTCTCCTAGTGTCCGAGTGTCTCCTATCTTTTTTATTTTCCTCTTTTATCTTTTTTCCCCATTCATTGACGTTTAGACAAACCGGTAAATACAATTTCACAAACATCTGGGTTCAAACTCAGCCAATCACCATCAAGGACTTGAAATCTCTATTTTACGAATTGAGAGAAATAAAGCCTTTCAGTAAAAAGCGTCCCAGGAGGCCTGCAGTCCTACAGCTCACTGAGTTAACCAGCAGTCGAGCTGACTCAATCTGTTTGACTTTCTCTGTGGGGCACATAGAGCCCTGGGCAGGCAACAAGGTCCTTGGGCTTGGCTCACATTGATCTCAAAATTCAGCATCGGACTGCTGGCCAACTCTTAAATATTTGGTTTTAATTACTGCCACAACCTTTACTCTGGCAGGACACTGTTGAAACATAATCCCCAAGGGGCTGCGCAGCAAGGGCATCACACCATTATTCAACCATAGAGGGGAAGGCATTTTTTATCTGGGAAAATGGGACACAGCACCAGCCGACTTTATAGGCTGCCTCTGACAAAGAGCAGTAGAGAATAGAGGGATGAAAGAGAGACACTCCATAACCCTTAATTATACAGCAGCTAAGTTGGATGGAGGAACGCAGCTTATCTCTCTGGTGGGGTTGGAGGATTTTTGAACTTCTCAATTGATTACTTGCCCTGTTCACCTGTCTGCCTCAACAGCCCACAGCTGCACTAATGAAGGCACACACTGTTCCTCTCGCAGATAAAGATATGATTTTATAATTTTGCCTCCTTTTTTAAAGGTAAGAAGAGGGAGGAGTGAGGTCTCCTGTTTTAGATCAGTCGCCTAAGGGTAACATCTGCTTGTGTGTGAGTCTTCTCCTCAGCAGGGTCCTGACAGTCATAGGACATTTCTCCTGTTCACTCTTGTATTAATTATCCATTTGCATTGCTGGTAGACAAACAAAATGCATTTTCCATTAGGGATTCATTCAGAACACTTTGCTCAAGAGATTGTTTGTTACTTTCCCCGAGGCTGCTACATCCAGTGATTCAAAAATAAATGTGTTATAGTGGCCAGGGAAATGTGCCCTCGTCACACGTTTTTTTAAACTGCCAATGGGATGTAACAAACTTTTTGGCACAGGTAGATACAGTATGTTGGGCGCAAACTAAATATTTTTCCTCAAACTTCATATGACACTTTTTGGTACGGGCATGCACACTGTTGAAGCCTGATAAAGCATAACATCTACAATATTTATGAAATGCACTAATATGCTGTGTTCTTTGCATTGCATCCACAGCATTACCCATCAAGATCCTCTCTTTTTTTGCTGTGGAGAAATCATTATCCCCCTTGGGGTGAGACTAAGAAAGCATGAAAGGGTGGGAAAGAGCAAAGTGTGTTTTACATATTGGCTTTTAATCCCGACACTCCAATTATTGGACTCCATCACATGTATCCTTTGATGTATTTCTGCCTTGGTAACCACAAAGCCGTGTCTACCCAACAGACTGTGCAGAAATCAAAAGCTTCCAGATGGAAACTCAGCCCCTGTTTTTGTTGCCTCTCCAAAACCAGTGTGTACCACTCCCACAACAACAATCCCCACAAATCATACTCCCAGGTAAGCCTTGAGTATGGGGAGTGTGTTTGCTAAGGGGGTAAATATCGTCTATAACAGTGATCCTATCACCTCCTGATTAAAAATGTCAGTGAAGCCCTGGAGGTGACAGATTGCATTGTTGCTGCCATCCCTAGGTATTTCTGGTGCAGGGACAGGTGCAGCATGCCTAGGAGACTTGGAGGGAGGAGTGTAGAGGGGGAGGGAGGGAAAATAGAAAGCATGGAATGAGGAAACTGGGAGCAAGATATTCTCATCGATGGCCTGTGGCTAGCCTACATCTTTTAATACCTGGGCCGAACTCCAGAGCTCATCTGAGAGGCCCACTGGAAAGTGTTTATGAGAGGTAGAACACAACAACTAGTTCAGGATTCGTTTTGAGTTGCTTGCACCTGAGTTTATTTCTGACCTCCTCCATCCTTACATTCACAGTGGGTCACTAAATAATTTTGGACCAGAGCTCACTGGTTATCCCTCGGGGTGACTGTTCTTTTGAAGAGGTGGCTCCTACACTGTGAAATGCTCATTCTATAGACTTTGGATCTGGGCTCTTTGTTTATGCCTTTTAAAGGAAGATAAAGACCCAGTTATTCAAACTAGCCCTGTCTTGCCTCGTGCTGTCTAGTGTTTGTTTCTCTGCTGTTAATGTTTGTTTGTTTTACTAAATATATGGTTTTGATTTTTTTTAAATCACGGTTTGAAAGCAGTTTTTGTTCTTTCTTGCTCTACAAATAAACCTGACTTATTTACTTACTTACTTACTTACTTACTTCAGATCAGATGCTTTTCCATCCACATAATCAACTCTCCACGCGGAACAAGTGACGCACATCGACCAAACCCCACTCGCCTGCCAGGACAACGCTACACTATGGGGGATTGAAACACTGCCAGAGTTCATCAGGGCCCCCTCTAAACCTGATCCATCTGTTCCCACTGCTTGACTCTGACTTGTTATTCAAGGGGCAGCGCAACCGTCTGTTTGTACTTATCCTGCCACTTGGAAAGGTTAGGACTTTCTGTTTGATATTTTAAGAAACAATTCCCTAGATAGATAGATAGATAGATGGATAGATGGATAGATGGATAGATGGATAGATGGATAGATGGATAGATGGATAGATGGATAGATGAGATGGATAGATGGATAGATGGATAGATGGATAGATGGATAGATGGATAGATGGATAGATGGATAGATGGATAGATGGATAGATGGATAGATGGATAGATAGATAGATAGATGGATAGATGGATAGATGGATAGATAGATAGATAGATAGATAGATAGATAGATAGATAGATAGATAGATAGATAGATAGATAGATAGATAGATAGATGGATAGATGGATAGATAGATAGATAGGTCCAGTGAGGCAAGCTGGCAGAGTTGGTTTGTGTTAAGTGGCATAAAGCAATCCTCTGAGATCTCACTCTCACATATGGACATAACATTGCATTAAAGATGACAGGCAGTGAAGTCTATGCAGTCTGCAGAAACTGTGCTTCTTGATGTCTTGGGGAAATCCATTACAGAGATGTGGCAGATAAGCGTCGCAACAGGATAATCCTAGATTATTTCCATTGGGATCGCTAGGTTTACTGCAATCAAGTGCTTCAGATTGAAATGTGTCAAAATGACCTAACCACTTTTCTGGACTAAAACTGACCTCTGTTTAAAAATTTGATACGAGATATTTCAGATTAGCTGTTAGGAACATGCGTCTCTATTCATTCTATGATGATAGCTATAGTGGTATGTGACACATGGCAAGTGTTATGCTTTTGATAATCATTAGTAAAGGATGTAAAGGACATTCTACATGTAGGAGCATCTCATCATAGCATGAAATTGATAAAAACAAAAACTAAAAGTAAGGAAAGAACAAGTAAACAAAGCCCAGGAGGCAGAAATGAATAGAGTTACTTGTATAAATACTGTTTCCAAACACACACAACGAACAAAGGAGCAGTAAAAAAAGAGTCATTGGACCAGCTCAAATGACTGAAGCTGAATTATTGATCACTTTCACATTGATTATCTCATAACAAAGAGTGTATCCAGCGTGGCTTTTCTATTGTGGTGAGCTGTCAACCCCAGACAAGGCCACTCCACATCTAAGGCCTCACCACGGAGGGCTCACAGGCTTTTACTGCTGTCAGCAAGCCTTTAGCAAAGCAGTCACTCGCCTTTCAAACTCATTAGCCAACCCTGACGTGATGAACTCATCAAAGGCAATGTGATGAGACTAAGATGTGAGGTACCCTCGCTCTCTAACGTTCAGCATTTCCTGCTTTTCCACCATATAACCAATATAATATGGTGTTAGCACATAATCAAATCAGTATTAATTGTGAATGCGTATTTCAGAATGAAAGTGTGTAGAGTGTCAAGACTGCCACAGAGGACATCACAACAGCTGTGAATGTTTGGACGTGGCCGCCATTACTGGGGAAAAAACCCACTTAGAAAATTACAAACTTCATACAGCTACATATACACATACACAGTACATTTCAGACAATTAACATTTGTATGCAAATCCAAAAATGTTTTGTGATCTTTTTCTTCAGAATGTAACACTCAATCCGCTTCATTGTGTGTGGTGTGTGTGTGTGTGTGTGTGTGTGTGTGTGTGTGTGTGTGTGTGTGTGTGTGTGTGTGTGTGTGTGTGTGTGTGTGCGTGTGTGTGTGTGTGTGTGTGTTGTTTGATCAGATATGGCAAATGAGACTGCACACTTAAGAAGAACAGTAAAGACATCAGAGACACAAACAAACCCATTGCCTATATAGTAACAAGCTAATTGAAAAAAAAGCCCCCAAAAAAGCCCAATAGCCTTTCTATTTGAGTGTCCACATTCTATGTAAACACTGAACAAATGAATGCAATTCATTGCAATAAAGTAATAGATGCTAAAACGTCAGTTGTCAGACATTGCACCTGTCAGTTGTGATTTAAAAGAAATGGTGGAATGACGGCATAAGACCCCAAATCTCTATTGACTGCTCAGCACCGAGTAAACTCTTAAGTGTCTGCTACACAGCCTAGGGCAGTGGTCCCTAACCTTTTTTTACACAACATCACACAACAACACAGGTTATTGCGTTAGTGTGGACATAAGATGTGAAAAGTTCTTCCACAAAGTAAATATTCCCCCGCAGACTGTTTCAATTGAAGGACTTTAGAGCCCCAAAGAGGTTAAAGTATTTCACAGGGGAAAAAGTAAAACAACTATTTTCTTCACATCATTTAAATTGTCTTGCGATCCCTCAGATTTATCTTCCCCAGGTCGGGAGCCACTGATACATGGCATAGTGGGCATGACTGAACAAGGGACTCATTTAGGATGTAGCTTTTGAGGTATAGATTCAGTAGCCTACTGTTCGAGGTAATAGTAGTCTGGAAGGAAAACAAAGACAAGGAACATTTTTCTATAATTGTGTTATCTGTAGGCTAACTGGGGACATGAACTATACTCTATCATTAAATAAACAACAATGCCTCATTTAGTTTGTAACCACTTCAAGTGACACTTTGTTCAGTTAAATATTTTCTTGCAAATGGAATAATAATAGAAAATAAACAATGTCACATCCCTGTCATTGATATGCCTTCATGAAGTCTTTAAATACGAACACACATCTAGATATATAACACGTTCAGTGCTTCGCCACCCTGACTGCTGTGTATATACCAACACTACCACACACACAGACACACACAACCACCCACTACAGCCCCCCCACCCCCACACACACACTGCATACTGAGGAGGCATGCAGGGTCAGCATGCATTCATGAGAACCCACTCAGTGATGAAGAGAGAAGGAGCTGGGAGCACTAGTGGAAAGTGGATTGAAGGCATATGGAGTATTATACAGAGGTTAAAGAGCAGCCGTGTAACACATTCCACTATTTTACCTCAGAGGAAACAGCAATAGATGTCTGGTGAATCATGACATTTAATTTCAGGATCGACATGGATGTGAGTGGAAGTTGATGGGAATACAGACAGAGAGCAATATCTCGATGGGGTTGGTTGGTCTGTTGGTTGGTTGGCAAAGCCAGTGATTAGGGGCGTGGCTTTAATTTTCAATATCTTAATATCCTTACTCCCTCTTTCACAACAAAGAAACTACATAAGGAGACATCCGTAGATGTATGATAGTGATAGTACAAATTACAGCATTTCTACAATAATGTACCTTGTTTTGAAGATTGTTCTGTTGAATATGTCAGACTGTTTTAATTGATTGTAGTTCTGTTTTTAACACAATTCATCTACACAGCAGCACAGAGGCTCTCCAAGGATGTGTCGGACCCCCCTTTTTGTTTTCTTTGTAAAATTATATAATATATAATTGTGTCAGCACCCAACCTAATTAGTCTTTGGTTTCCCAATGTACTCACCATCAACACCAACACAGAGAAAGATAGTTTGCATACTTGAAACACAAAGTGTTTGAGTGTGCTGGTGGTTGGTGAAACACAATAAGGAACATATTTTGGAAACATAAGCATTAATTATTTGAAGTAATATATAGTTTTTTTTTCCAGTTTAAGCTCATAACATGATATCTTGAAAAAACATGCTTATCTGTACTTCAATGAAAACATATGTTCAATATACAGTAGAGCTACATCCAGCTACCAGTTAGCTTAGCTTAGCATGCAGTCCTGGAGCAGGGGGAAACAACTAGCCTGAAAAGGTTAATACAACTAGCACCTTTAAAACTCACTATTGAACAGTAATTGAGAATACTAATAAACACAATTTCCCTAGTTTATTCAAAAATCAAAGTGTAAAGATGTCTAAGCAACAGACTCCATTGGTCAGCGGCCATCTATTGATTTATGTATGTCGGTGCATATATATTGCTTATTTCTTATAAGTAAAAAACAGTTAAGTACATAGAATTTGGGATATGGAAAAAGTATATTATGATAATAAGAATAATATGCATACTGCAGCCCACTCCGTACCAATATGAGTGAGATATACAGGGAGAAAGAGTTGAATCTGTCCATAATAATGACTCACCTTTCCCACAAATATCCAATAAACTGTGTTTGAAATAAGTGTGAGTTAATGGGACTGCTAGGAACACACACTGTATCAAGTGTCCACCCTAATAACTCACAATAATCAAAGAGATCAACAAAACCCTATTTTGGATCAAACTGATAAGATGTTTATGGAAATATAGGGGATAAATCCTTTTTTACAGCCACCACATGCCTATAATGACACCGTTGAAATACATTATGCTGACATCTGTATGTGTTTGAGTGAAATACAAGGTGACAAGGTGTTAACATACGTAAATATTAAAGCTATACCAGAGGAATCTCTGTCAATACTTTTTCCATTGGCTAGACGTCCTCATTGATAATTGTACACCCGCATGGACATGCATGCAGCATGAATGACTGTGAATGTATCTGGATGTTTACGGGAATGAGAGAATAATGCACGTAGTCTAATACTGTTTGCTCAGTGATTAGGCATCCGTATTTATAATTCACCACACCCATGGACTTCAGCTAAACCTGTATCTGTATCAACATGACAGGAAGTCATTTGGGAATCAGCAGAGGATATCTATTGTGTCAGGCTGTTATAGTCTGAATATAATAGGGCTTGACTCAATGAATAGGTTTTCATATAATTGGCTATGCCCTGTGTCTCTGTGTAGTTTTCTTTGCATGCTTATCACAATAACACAGAATGATAATCAGCTGCTATCTCAATCCCCAAAACCCTAATTTCAACAGAGGTTATGAGAGAGTAAAATAGCTATAGCCATATAGCCCCTCACTATATTCCACGCACATGCACTCTCTCAGATAGAGTATGAAATAAGAGGCCTCTCAACTATTTAATAACCCAATTTACAGATGATGATGATGATGATGATGATGATGATGATGATGATGATGATGATGATGATGATGTTGATGATGATGATGATGATGATGAAAGCATATTCCCACTTACCTTTTCATCGAAAACTTGTTATGTTAAACCTAAGTAGTTTGGAATTATAAAAAGGGTGGGGAAATCAATATTTATAAACAAGCGTCCGGGCTGATACATCAACAGTGTCCTCTTGTGGTAGCCTGGACTTAGAAGATGTCCCGTCTGCTTGTTGCCTGAGTCCAACTGTCCCAGATTTGTGTTGCTTTGCCAGGATGACTTGACATCTGCCAGACACAATTGTGCACAGCTGTCTTAAAAGGTGGTAACAATGTGGCATGATTTGCAAGAAGGACTGTTTCTGAGATGAGCAGGAAGAATTAATTTCAGTCTCCAACAATGGGATGGTACACCATTAGGTTATATTTATTTGATTTCCATCAGTACAACAAGCATGCCACGTTCACTTTGCACAAATGGTACTTGTTGTATTATAAAAGAATATAATACTGTATTACCAACTGTGCTTCCCATGTTTTCCGCAACAACATACTCACAGTTGCTCAGCAACCCCATTCATGCGTTCGGATCCAACCGTAACATTTAAAAGTGATGAACAGTTATGGAGCAGTGTTAGAAATTAAAATCAATGTTTAATAGCATAATGTAGCTTAAACATACCGTCAGTTTAAATGCTATTTTATTCTGGAAAAACCGGAAGTTCTCATTACCAAGCTTTTATTCTGAAAATCATTCATGACGACATCCGGGACTACCGTCCATTAGTATCATTAAAGTGACTATTGACGCCGTTTACATGAATTACATATAAAGTTATGAAAGAGATAAGGAGGAGAAAAGGCATGTGGAAGTAAGCAATGCATGTAAAATGTCGAAATCCTCTGTTTAACGCGATATCGGACACAGGAGAACGAGGGGGGAAGTCCCCTACATCACTACAGCTCACAGAGAGGAGGAGCGAACAGCCAGCAAGCGGGAAAGACGAAGGCTTGTGAGGGCTCTGCTGCACGGCCACACCAGGGAGAGAAAGGCTGCAGCCTTTCTCTTCTGACTGAACAATCTCCTGCTTGTAACACAGGGTTGCCAACTCTCACGCATCTGGCGTGTGACACACGCTTTCACTCTCAATCTCACGCTCTCAGGCTGCCCAAACTATTCTCACGCCAAAAACAAGAATACCGAAGACTAGAAACGGTTTTGAAAACTTTTGTCAGGTAGTGATCGTCTTCTCAATAGAACATCTTTGATAATGTCTTCTGGCCAATCAGAATCAAGATAACGGCGTGGTGTTGTTGCAGGAAGTCCTCACGGAGAATACTTTTGCTGTAGTACATCTCTATTCATCGATACAACATTACGTGTTGATAGCAATTAACACGTAATGAAATAAGACCCCACGGTTTGATGATTGATAGGTGTGTGGGTTGTCTTTCATTTTGACACACAGAACAATGGGGGCTATCCACCCTTATCCACAATGTAAAGTAATTCACACAGCCTCTTCCCTCTTCTCTCTGTGAGGAGCAGCAGGTTCAGCTTTCTGAACAAAGTAACAAAAGACTAAAATGGCATTCATTTTTTTAAATATGTCGTGTAGTAATAGATTTATTTATTTTTCTTCTCAAGAGAGTACCAGAATGTGTATTTTATGTTAGTATTTCAAAAAATCTCCTGGGGGAGAATCCCCCCAGACCCCCAGCAGGGGTTGGGCTTTCAGCATGTCAACTCTTTCACCTGTGGGGAAATTGCAGGATTGGCTCCAGGTCACCCTTTTTATTTACTACAAGACAAATGTGCCTTTTTATTTCACACAGTTCAATTTGGATTGAGACAGGGAAATAATCTAAACCTCACACGTCGTGTTTCACTGACAAGGGGAGCGTGTATGTAATTACAATGCAAATACTGACTTGAGCCCCACCACTGTATGGGTTAGCCCTACCATAGATTACCCAACACAAATACTCTCTGGCAACTGCCGACCCGTATTGCGCATGCGCAGATCTAAGAACCAGTAGAAATTATACAAAAGTAAAAGTCTGCTGCTTATTGTTCTACTAGGCCAAAATAGAGTCAAAGAGTATATGAGAGTGTGTTAATTAATATATTTGGCAGTTTGGAGTACGTCTGTAGATGTGTGTGTGTGTGTGTGTGTGTGTGTGTGTGTGTGTGTGTGTGTGTGTGTGTGTGTGTGTGTGTGTGTGTGTGTGTGTGTGTGTGTGTGTGTGTGTGTGTGTGTGTGTGTGTGTGTGTGTGTGTGTTTCATGTATAGGCCTCTCACGATAATTAATTTTGTTGGATACATTTTCCCGGAAATGATTGCGATAAACGATAATATTGTCGGCACCGTTGTATGACCATTTTAGACCACTGACATAATGATAATATATAATAATAATTGAAGTACATCCTTTCAAACTGCTAGTCACATCCTCATGTAAATGGCAATTTATCGAGTTCATTTTTATTTATCGTACGATACGTCAATTAATTGCTTATCGCAACAGGCACACAATAAAACAAAGATGTGTTTGACTTTTATTAGTGAATGAAACGTTGTGCCCTTTATAGTCTGTGTCCAATATTGTGTATTTGTATATATATATATCCTATATCCTATATCCTATATATATATGCTAAGGTCCCGCTGCTGACACGATAGCAGTCATTTCGTGCGCATATGTGTAATTAAACCCATGATATCAAAATCTCACTCCAGCCAGGTACCCAAAGTTGGCAACCCTGTTGTAACATTACCGTGCCTTTTTTATTAATTAAAGTACCATTTGAACCTTCTCAGAGACTCAATTTAGTCTCCTTTTAAAGCTTCTCTCCTGGACGCGAGAATAACAAACACAACATAACAGCAGTCAGATAACATCCAACATCCATCATTAAAGTTAAAGTATTTTTGAGGCAATGGTTACTCTGTCAAATACCAGTCATAATACAGAACATTGTATTTGACTGCTCTCTGTATCTATCTCTACATGATCTAACTTTCTATCTTTTTCTCCAAACACATGCTAGCCACTTCCTTACACTTTCTTCTCATCTTCTGATGATTTCTCCAGATCCTCTGTGGTGTTATCTTTATGTGTGTGTTGGCAGGTACCCAAGTCATTCTAAATTACCTTCCATCCTCATTATTCTTTGCAGCCAGGCCCTTCAAAGCAAGCGGTGAGACAGACGAGTACAAATGACGAAGTTGTGTCTGATCTCAAGCTGATTCCTGCTCTGACTGATACATACATGCATGCCGATTACTCTCAATAATATAGTCAACAATATTACGCGATTGGAGAAAAGAGATCCTTTAAAGTTGTCCTCAAAAGAGGATGCTGTGTTTCCGACAATATAAATAATTTAAAACATCTTGAAACGCATTTGCTAATATAACTTGTAATTCAGCAGGCTGCATCGCGTTTTTCCCAGCATGACTCCAGCTGGCAGTGGATCTCCTAAAGTCAAAGCAAAAACTACGGCTCTGCTTTAAATGCATGGTGGTCTCTTAGAAAGACTGATTCATAGATAAGGCATGGGACTGCCGGGGATTGCGGCAAACAGGTTAACGAACGGCTTAGAGGGGGCTTCTGGTCCTGATTGGTATTAAAGATGTGGGCACAATTCTCATTTAGTAAATAGTCATTTGTGGCTCTTTAATATTACCTTGGTGACGTTTCCCCTGACACCCGGCAGATATGATTTTATCAGCTGTGCTTTTTATTCAACAGCAGAGTTAAACCCCCCTCTTCTTATCCTTTACGCACATTGAACTTGCTTGCTCTATCTGCCTCTCTGTTACCCCCTCTCTCATCCTGACAGGCATGACACGGTAGTAGTAAGACCCACTTCTGTGCACTGCTCTGCTGCTGAGTGGCTGGCACATCACAGCATCTCTGCCTCAGGAGATAGAGCCATTTGAATTGTATTCCCCCGCTGCTCTGGATATTATCATTGAATGGGCAGCAGTACGAAGAATCTGACGCAGGTCTAAAACAAGTTTTGCTGTTCATGCATACAATAAGTGTGTCATGTTTTGCTTGTAGAGCGACCATGTTAGTTGGTAGGAATTGCAGCATGTGGCAATGCAAGTGTGCTGTTTTAAAAGAGGTGTGCAAAAGGGGTCAATCTGCTCCCCCCTCCTTTTTCCAGCAATTCTTATCAGGCAATTACCAGCTCACCCTTGAAATACCAACATGGTGGTGGTACACTGGTGATGGTGGAAAGGCGACATAGGTCATCTTGTAATTATGACTTCTTCCTTCAGCATTCATTGTCTGTGCATAATCAGCTCCATCAGGGCTGACATAATTGATTCTCTATTTATGCTAATGGGCGGATCTGGAGCAAATACCCAGCCATGTTGTCTTTTGGCCGTGACATTTAAAATGGAATGAAGAAGGTGTTAGATTCAAGTCAGATAGCAGGATGTTTTTGCTTTCCAGCCTCAGTGACAGCCTCAGTGACAGCCTCGCGGAGCATCGCCACGCTCACCTTGTACTTACCAGATAACACATTGAACTGGAACGAGACCTTAAGATGTATTTCACTTCTACCTGTTAAGGGATCTTGAATATTGTGCATCAACTGGTGGAGGGAAATTAGATTGCACTCACTCGTGCAGTACCAATTAATCCCCTCAGCAACCAGGCTGTGTGAGGCTCCAAACAAAGACTTATTGAGACAAAACAGACCAAAACAAGTCTGGTCTTTGCAAAGTCAGAAACATATCTGACAATCGCTTCATAAAAACGTATAAGACCAAAAACTCGCAACTGCTTCTGAATCCTTTAGTTCTTTAATGTCAATCACCTGTCAAGCCGCGACTGATGGGCTACCAGGAGCCTAGCAGGATGCCTGTGGCAGGGAAAGGTAACTCATGGGAATTAAAGTTTTTTCCCATTACTATTCATGATATGAGCAAATCACTTGTACACCCAGTGCCCTCCTCATCAAAAGTGACGTAGTGAAAAGGTTTTTTAAAACGTATTTATTTATTTTTTAAAACACATCTATGTGAACAACTGTGGATGAGGCACTGCACACATCTAAGTCCCTCTCAATAGTGCATTCAATTGCATTTCTCCTTTTTTAGCTCCCAGTCACCAGTTCCCACCATGCCAAATGGGCATTTCAAATGGCCAGTTAACAAAACCTGCACACCAAGGAGCTTCAAGCATTTTGTCCACTGGATAGCTCTCTCCCCAGAGGAAACCCCTCAAACAAAGGCAACACGGTGGAGAGGAAGGCCATGACGGCTCTATCTCATTCTTCCCTGCCACTCACACGGTGCACACATCAATCACAGCCCGCCGGCCTCAGATCCGAGCAGCTCTTTGGATGCAATTCGTCACAGGTCCTTAGGCACTGACATGCTTCTTAAAGGCTCACCTAATCTGCCTAAGATAAAGGTTTTATATTTCCTTGGTGGGTGTTAATCAAAATGATCTGCTATGTGTCCAAAAATGACCACTGCACACAATGAGGATGGACCTTGCAATTAAGTACATCGTTAAGATAATGGGAATGGATGAGCACAGAGGATAGACTGACTTTTGACATTAAGAAGAATCTGTTCTTTTTAAAGAAAGGAATGGGAATAATTAGTGAGAAATCTTTTATAGCAGATCAGATATGACACTAAATGAATTACAATGAAACTGCCTTGTGAATTTCATCTGTCTTTGACGTAACACAAACACATTTCTAATGACAGTCCACGCAAGACTGTGCAGGGAAAAGGTAGGTGTGTATTGGGTCTTTTGTCCACTGTGAAACCAAAAGGTTTTTTTTCTTACAAAGGTAACTTAAATACATTTAAAAACCTCCCCTATTTTAGCCAAACTAGACATTGTATTTAACCTTACCTATGTGTTTTGTCGCCTAAATTCAACTATGCACTATGTTTCCTTTCTGTTTTGTTTTGTTGCAATTAACGCAAACAACATGTTTAAAGCTGTGACAGTAAACTGGGACAAAATATGTTTTCCCAATAAAGCAATTGAGAATGTTGTTGAGTTGTATGGAAATATATTTTTAAAGGAAAAAGTTGGGGAAACATCTCAATCTGAGGTTTGATTCAACTTTAAAATGTTCTTAGTCTTGGACTGAGGCATCCTTTAGCATGGACTTTTCAATCCGGCAGCAGATTATTCATGAATAAGAGACTACATTATTCAGTGACTGGTGCTTTATTCACCAGCCTGCATGGTGGAAGAATACTCCAGCAGGGAGGCTGCATGCCACACCTTCAACAGCAATTGCCGCTCTCAACCCTCTATGGAAGCACGCTGCTGAGAGGTGGGTTGTGATGGGCCCAATTTAATGCTCCATTATGCAAATTGATCTTCTCAATTGACCATCACTCTGGTAATAGGCTGGGTTGACTGTGTATGAGGGGTGAATGGGGGGGGGAGCCTTTTAAAATCTTTAGAAAAACATCAGACCAAAGTCCCAGGTGCTAAATATAATTGAGGTGCGTAAAAACAAGAAGAAATGCTTCACAACATCCACCAATGATGTGTGACGGAGATGAGTGACAGAAAGCTAATGGTCGTCTTGGTGACCTCTCTAATGACCATGTTTAAAAGTCACCTGTAATGTCATTCCTCTGAGAAACATAGGAATACAATGCAGCATTTGCATGATGAGTTTTAGATTGATGACATTTTCATACTGGTAATTTGTGATGTGGTGATTTTTCCTTCGATTTTTCCCTGCCAAGCTGACTCCCTTGTGTTAGGGAAATAATTTGCTTAGGTATTCAACCTTTGACACAGTTCATAATTTTCTCCTCTCACTGTCTTCTTTCCCATGACATATGTCTACGGCCTTGGGTATTGCTGCTATCTCTCTTAAGGAGGGGCAGCTTGGGCGTATTGTTGTTGCCAGTCTATGACAGAGCACAAGCCGCCATGAGGTAGTTCACTGTTCAGGGACGAAGGTTCCCTGGTGCGCATTCTTTTCTATGGACGAGAGCTCTAGTTAGATTCAGGGTCCATATTTGTTTAGTCTCACTGATGAAGAATGTTGATTATTACACTCCGAACTAGATAAAACCTCGAGCTACAGAAAGAGTTCTTCAGAATTGGTTTGGCAACCGCTGTGTCAACTCGTGACACACCACCTGTCTTGTCAACTCTCCGACCGTAACTCCAAATAAACCATCAGTGTTTCACATCAAAGCTCCAACTCTCCTCGTGTCTCTCTGAGTCCTGACTCTCCATTGCTTCAGAAGTTTCCCTTACACCTTGTTCCTAATTCCAAAAATCCAAATAGATTAGAGAAGGAAAGCTATGATATGATACCTGCTGTACTTATATGATTCTGTTTTTCTTCTGGGCTGTGTCTTCCTGGTCGTATGTACTTATTGTAAGTCGCTTTGGACAAAAGCGTCAGCTAAATGCAATGTAATGTAATGTAATGAAAGCAACATGTTTGTTTTCATTTCCATCTAACTTGGGAGTTAATATTCCAGAAATTATGCATTTTGGGGGACACAAATTGAGTTAGATATTCTTTTCTCACCAGGAAGATATCCAGCGAGCTAATCTGTGAAGAATCACACGACACACTTGAGTTTCCCTCAGAATGGACAGGGTGCAGGAAAGTCAGAGTTTAGGCGAATTCATTTTGTCAGTGCCTAATTGCATTTATTGGCCATGCCTGGCACCTCCTAATCCTGGATTATGATGATGCATTAACAGCTGGGACTGGCTGTTTACAAGGCATTTATTAGCTGGTGTCAACATAACGAGACAAATCCCACCTATCACATTAATCACCCCACTGCCAAGACTGTGTCTCTGCCAAAGCAGAGCCAGGTGACGCATAGGCCGAAGCTGCCCTGAAGCTGCTTCCCATTTTTCCACATTAACCATTGTTATATTGCAATCAGATTACCTCCTCAGTAACTGTCAGCCCGGCAGTGAGGTGGTGACGAGCAACTCAAAGTGAATAGAGAGCAATGAATCGAGGGAGGTTAAAGATAACGGGAGAAGAATTGTGGGATCAAATGCACGGTTGAGTGCGTCGAAACACAAAAACAATTTCCCCCACATAATGCTTCTAATTGAAGCCAGGTCACTTAATTACAGCGTGACTATTGTTTACTGTGAACCCATCTCCGTCCAGCTGTCACTTTCTCCTCCCTCTACCGCTATCTCATTTTCATTTTCTCTCCTTTACCACAGTAATATATGACTTCTTAGCCCAGAACACTGTTTGTTGAGAGTAAAAAACCATCAAATAAAAAATGGTGAAGATAATTCGATAATTTATATTTGATTAAGCGCTAATTCAGTATGAAGCATCCTCACTTTCATATAACTATCAAATTACTATGTACAGCTTTGTTTGAAAAACAATATACATCTTAATTAACCTCAAATTAGCCTTAATAAAAGAGTACAAATATATTTCACAGTGGAACTAGTATTCTGCCTGTAATTTATTTATTTTTGCAGTGGTCTCCAAAAATGATGTGCAATAATTAAACAGGACTATGCAAGACAGACCTGACAAAACCATTTGAGAAATTACATTGGAGAAAGTCCCGCTGGCCTTGCCTTAATGGAAGCAAGGGGTATATATATTACATTTTGTACAGAGACATGGGAATCATCGAGTGAGATCGTCCCTCGTCCTGTAAACACTTTATCTGTGGAGATCTCTGATTCCATTTGATTAACAATGTCTGGTTGCAGGGTTTGTGCCAACATCACTCCTCCAATTCTCCGGCCTGTCAGGATGGGTTGTACTTGACACATTGATATTGTCAGTGAAGAATGCTCGATCACCTGGAAGCTGAAAGCATGGTTGTCTCGACCTCAAAATATGTTTTTGTGTGGAAACGAACATGATTTTGAAAAAGTTTTTCATGGAGATTCTTTACCAACTTTAGTATTATCTATAGTGATTAAGACATTGAATAATAGGTTTAAACTATCAGCACCAGATGAATACTCTACCACTTTTTCAATCCACTTACACAACCTAAACTGATGATCCAGTAGTATTCGCTCCATTTTGCATTATAGTACTGCTAAACAAAAGGTTTATAACTCATAAATTGAACACATCATATCAGGCTTTGTAGATTGCTTTCACAACAAGTGGTGGGACTGGATTGTAAAATGTGTGCTCTCTGGCTCCCAAAATGAATGTGCTTTGGTGATAAGGACTGGATGAGAGGACGAGAGATACGGTACAATGCAGCAGCGCATCTCCCAGCACAAGCTGTTTCACTGTGCAGTCTGCATTATATAGTTCTGATGGGCTTTGCTGGCATCTTACACTTCACCTCCCACGGCTAAAGTGTGAACACAGAGCCAGCCTTCGGGCTTTGAACTGTCCTCTGACAAATGTGCAGAAACAAATAAAGCATGCCTCAAAAGGGCATAGTAAATGACACTGAGTTAACAAACAGCCCCACAGTTGACTTGTGTTTGGCACATGGGGAATACACGTCACCCCTGATTAATGCTGAATCATGATATTGAAATAAGAGCGGAGGGTGGAGTGTGCCAGCACTCACCAGCCTCCAACTTTTCACCCTCACAGTAACCTTTTTCTCGGGAACCGCTCCCTGCCATCTGTCAGTATTGGAAAGCCCTTGTGGCTTTCAGCAGGTTTTTCCAACCTACATACATGGCTGCCTTTCCCTGTCAGAAACTCTGCTGTGCATAAACCTTCAGGCGTAACCAGCCACTGGGAAGGAAAACAGTGTCAGCCCAGCCAAAGCCTCATTGACACCATGAAAAATCTCTCTTAGTAATGTTATTGACCCAGGACATAATCAGCTGGTGGGCAGTACATTGGCCAGAAAAGGACACAGTAAAGTTGAGAAAGCATTACTACCAGTGAAGCCACTTTAATAGAATTGGATGTTGTTTAGCTAAGTGCTATTTAATTGCCTGACTCCTCGCTGAATCTTTCATGCAACTCTGTGCCGCAAACAAACATACCAAAGCATTGGCATTGTCTCCTTATTAGTTATTCATTGCTTAATTAACTTCATATCTCTGCTCACTCTTTTTTGCAGCGCTGAAAACTAGCAGGAAGTAGTTTTTCAGCTGAACCTTGTGAGTAGAGATGGCTCCTGCGCTATCAGTTAGAATAAAAAAGGCTTCCTTTATGAAAAAAAGTTTCGATTAATTAAAGAAAACTCAGAACCGAACAGATTGGATGCCTCGTCTTGAACAAATAACAATATGCGGGTGTGGAGGCTCTTGTTTTCATGCAATATTACACTTCTGGCCTCTGTGTGTGAATTATATTGATGACGGTCCAAGAGTCATTTCCTTTAGGAGAAAGAGGATGATAAAAATGTGCCTCCATCGTATCTGATACCTTATTTTTGCTGGCCCCTCATCCTAATAAAACCTTGTGTGGGGCTCATAAATCAAGTGCATGTCTCCCTAACAGATACATAATGATGAAAACGATGTATGATTAAAAAGTCTTGTTCAGTTCATCTCCAGTGTACTCAATTGAAGGAACCAAATCTTGTCCAAGACATAAACGACATTCATCAACAATCATTTCACCCCTGTCAAAAGTGGGCAAAAGGAACAGAGGGCGAATAATAGAAAGCAATATACTGAAGCTAAAGCACCGAAAAGGCTTCTTGTGTGGCCTCAGGTTCACGGACCAGCTGTGACTGTGACCTCAAAGAGTCTTTGACTTTGACCGGCAGCAGATTGTGTGGACAAGGTCACTTACAGAGAAGCTTAAGCCCTGCTGTGTAACTAAATCGTATATGATGTTAAGTACATCACATGAGAAATATCTGCATTCATTCCTTGTTATGAATAGTAGTAACATCTCAACAACATAGTGTGTTACTTACTGCCTGCATTTTAACAACCTATTAAGAGCAATGATTATGAAACATTTTGTTCTATTGGATTGACCCCATTCTGGCCAGGTCAAATCGGATCTGAAATCCGAAGCCAGTTTGATGCAAATTACATTTTCCCCATAGACTGTATGGAGTTTTAACATACACGGAATTTCCTTTGGTGTATGGACAAGGATCTAATAATATAAATATGTATAAGATGTATTTAAAAATTTTTTTTTTAAAAGCTTTGAGGGATATGCAAACATATAATAGAGACAAAGGTGACAACATAAAGAATAAAACAAATATGCGGTGTACAGAGATACTAGTCTGAAAAAAGATGCATACAATCCTATATACAAATGTGAAGACTTTAGTGTAACATGTAGTGTATGGGGATATTAGTCTGTGTCAGTGGGGGTCCTTGGCCTTGGTGATGAAGCCGTTGCAGATGGGGAGAAACTGTTTTGTGGTGAGATGTTTTGGTCCTGATGGAGAGGAGTGATTTTAAAAGATTTCAGTGTCCAGGGTTGGAGGAGTCCGCCACAAGCTTTCCTGCCCACCTCAGGGTCCTTTAGGGTTGGAAGATTGCAGCCAATCACCTTCTCCACAGAGCAAATGTAGTCAGCTCTAATGCAAATATAAAAATCTAAAGATGTGATATTTTGTGATTTAAGTAAAGAGGGCTATAAATCTGAAATTGTAAGGGATTTATACAATGCATATTCCAGGGTACGGGACTATATAGCACTAATGATCACATATGTGAATTTTACAACCATGAATTATAGTCCTCTGCCATATCTAACAGAGAAGAGCAGACATATATATATATATTTCTTATTGTGCATACAATGAAACTTCTTATCTATCTACTCACTTTATGTCAGCCGAGACCAGAAAACGCTGAGAGGCATTCCTTTGTGTTCTCAGTTTTAAGGCTTTCTGTGAGAGATCAGTGACTTTTTTGAACTCCTACCAATATCTATGCTACTGACAGACACCTCAAACAAGTGGATACTTCATCAACATGTAACTAAGTCAATAAGTCAAGTGTCTTTTATGTCAAGTGCCTTAAATATCTTATATAAAAGGATGTCACAACGCAAATCATCTTACTTTCACCTGCCACATTGTATCAAAGATCTTTTGAAGTAAGAGGTGAGAATCTCTTATATATAGATATGTATATATTTACATTGCAATTAAACTGTTGTGATCTTTGAAATGTTTATTTTATTCAAAAGACTACTGTGGTATATATTTATTATTACATTGGACACATGTAGTTCAGAGTATATGGAAGGGAAGCACACACTAGTTCTCTTGAAGTTCAACTCCATAAGTTTAAGGAGCCTTGATTTAGATTTTTTTTTTTCTTTAAACAGGAGGTAGGCTACTGTGTGTGCTGATAAACCTTGGCATTAACTGCCATCTAGTGGCTTGAACTGATTTTGCAAGAAATCATGGTTTGGGAAGGATAAGGGTTTCAAAGTCAATAATATATATTATTTCAAATGGATCTTTAATCAGGTGTGAGCTTAATAACTCGCAATCAGACATCCACCGGCTAAGTATCTTCCATCTCTTAGTATTCAAAGGTGTAGTTTCAACATTGTAAATTCTCAAAGTATAAACTGGCTTAGTTTTAAGCTACAATACTAACCCTCTATGAGGCTTTATTTCCTCTTTTAAAGGCAACTGTGATGAAAAGGGTTCATCAAAAATAAATGTGATAAGCTACCTAAAAGGGTGTAAGTGTGTATAATAGCAGATTTATGGCCTTAACCATCTTTGGGTTCCTAAGAACTTGCAGATATATTTATTGTGATACACATAATTGCCTGAATTAAAACATATTATTATCTTCTGATTGAACATCAACAGAACTCTTGTAAATGATATTATCCGATCCTAACACATTTGGAGAGACAGCAAGCGCATTTCGTGGCATCTGCAGGCAGTGGCAAGTCCTTCCGGCATATGCCACAGATGCCACAACTTGCCGAGGCATCTGCCGCTGCTCAACGGATACCACAAGATGCCAGAGTAAGAGAAGGTTTACTGTAGCTGCCACTCGCCTTCCGTCAAATGCAGCTATTTAAACCCGTATTTATCGTGTAAAATGTCGCTGTTTAGGCATCAAACTGATCTGTACACAGGACTGATGTGCGATCTCTATTTTTCAAAAAGATTATACATTATCATTTCTATTCAATTTTACTTGGAGAATGGTTTGCTAAAATAAACAAACGTGCTATATTTATGATGAAATATTGGCGAGTGAGGATTGCAACGCCCTTGGCAATTGTCGCTTCTTGAGGAGAGTTTCCACTGCTTGCTACGATAAACCCAACACACTCTCACTCCCTAAGCGTCCAGGAGCGACGTTTGGTCAGTGTCCGTGGCGTCCAGTTGTGACGCTCCTAGGCTCCTTCAGCGTCATAAAGGGACGCAAATAGCTTTCAACTGATTACAATGTATTCCCATCTGCGGCGGGATTTGACGCTCATGGAAGCATTCGTTTGTGTCAGCTGCCCTTAAAGGCAATGTGAGCGTCCATTCTCATTGGATAACGGAGAATTGTACACCCGGAAGTAAGTATTCCCCTTACTGTCGATTGATTTTACAGCGATATCTGCACTACTCATCGACTAAAAAACACCAGATTATCCTTGTTAATTACACAACATTGATTGGTTTAAATTTGTATTTTTCCCCTTCGATTCGGAGAAACAAATATTTTTTCGGAGTAAAGGATGGCAGAAGACACTATACTACCCAGAATCCCCAGCTATCGTTTGGACTACACCATGTGCTCTGTTTGACAAACCCTGTGAGAGTCCTCAAGCTCTGTGAGCTTGAGGACTCCCAGGGTGCTCCGAGGGTTACGCCAAGCCTCGAACAGCACTTGAAATGGGATGGAACCACAGCAGGCTGTCCAAAACTGGATTTGAACGGGTCCACCGCGTCCCCCCCTCCCCCACCCCGTCCCCAGAACTACACATACTGGCTATTCTGTTTCGCAAAACATGTTCTCTATCTTTGGCACGTCTCTACTGCGAGTTGTAGTTTTAAAAGACGTTTTCATATTTCCCATAATAAGAAGTTGCCAGTATTAAACTGTGTACATCCCTGGAGGTTTAGGGGATAGGAAACACTCAAATTGAAAACATATAATTAATAAATGGGTGAAAATTGCTTGTGCCCATAATGGGCAGCATTAATATATATACACACATGCCAGCTAGGTCAGAAGAGCTTTATTTAACAGCTAGTCTTATGTTTGTGACCCCTTCTGTTGTTAATTGATAACATTACATTACATTAATTGATAAGCCTGAAACATGCACTTGTCAAGGTTCAGAGGCACATTTTGAAAATATGGCAGTAGCCATCGATCAGCTTAAGATAAGATATACTTTATTGATCCCAAGTTGGAACATGTGCCTTACATCAGCATGTGTACAGTTGTAAATATGCAGTGGTGTTTATTTGTAAATCATTTAGTATAATCACACAAATTCTGTGTTTTATATTTAACAATTCTGTGTTCTTTATTTATTGATTGTTCAATACCTGACAAGGCCGGAGATGAAATATCTACATACATCTTATAAGAGTATAATACATTATAATATCAGTTAAAATAAGTGCTTCAACATAGTTAACATTGCTGGAGGTATGCACAAATATTGATAGATGTCTTGTAATGCACTATTGAGGAACCTGCGACACAAGTTTTTCATTCAATGCATAACTACACCATAGTTGTGTAGGCCTATATCAGTGACCACCAACTGGCGGCCCGCGGGCCACATCCGGCCCGCCAGACATTCTGATCCGGCCCGCACGACGGGGGTGACTGTGGCGTTGGCGGAGTGGTTACTGCGTTCGCCCCCCAGCCATTTTTATTTTTACAACGTCTCGTGAGTAAGGTGCAGTACCGGAGTCCAACAGAGAGGCAGCAGCTGCGGGACAGTAGACTGCGTACTGCGAAACCTTCCCTTCCTTGAAGAAGAAGAAGTGATTCTTGTTGTGAAGAGTCTGCTTTGTGTACTCCGCACCACAGCAGCAGCCCCGCTGCGACAGAGTCCAACAGAGAGGCAGGAGCTGCGGGACAGTAGCCTAGAAGCAGGGTTGGGTTGTAACGGAATATATGTAACGGCGTTAAGTAATCAGAATACAGAAATCAAGTAGGCTAACTGTATTCAGCTGGCGTTACATTTGAAAAACGAGTAATCTGATTACAGTTACTTTCGTAAACCTGAAGTGAATACATTTTGGAATACTTTTAGTTTCCTCACAAAATGTAATATTCATTACCGGCAGAACTGTGTGCACACTGCACAGCCCTGCAGCGTGTCTGTGAGCGAGAGAGAGATGCAGCGTGTCTGTGAGAGAGAGAGAGATGCAGCGTGTCTGTGAGGCCCCGCCCCCGCACGCAGATGAGAGAGAGAGATCTCTTTTAAAATATATTGAAAGTTAGAAACGGAGATGGTTAGATAAAATGTGCAAGATAACGTTGATGTAGCATTTCTTTATTGTCGAAATGATGACATTTATAACGGGATAAAATCAAAGTGAATGACCTGCTGCTGCTGAATGCATGGGGCAAGTGACTGGAACAAGTTTTAAAAGTTATTACATCGTTTCAGATAATAATAATAAATAATAATGATAATTCATTCTATTTAGGGGCGCCTTTCAAAGCACCCAAGGACACCTTATAATTCATAACATATTCTAAGGAAAGGTTTACAGTAGGAGAATGCAGTCCGGGTGATGTTTTGTGTGGTGCAGATGAGAGAGCTGCCAGAATGACACCAAGATGTTGTGTTTGAGTTCTTGATAAGCCATTAAAACAGTAAAACAAGTGTCTCCTGTTTACCAAAACATACCCATCTGTTATGGAAAAAGAAAGTATTCCAAAAGTATTCTACAAGTAACCTGAACACGTTACTTTTTTAAGACACGTAACTGTAACTGTATTCTGATTACTTTCAGAGCATGTATTCAGTAATCAGTAACTGATTACATTTACAAAGTAACCCTCCCAACCCTGCCTCGAAGTGATCCTTCGTTAGCGTGAAGAGTCCCCCCCCCCCCCCCACTGGCCCGTGATAGTGTCTATTGGATACATTTTGGCCCTTGGTCAAAATGTAGTTGGTGATCCCTGGCCTATATGATATGTCAATAAACCTTAGAAAATCTTGAAATCTTGAAAGTGATGTACAAAATAGTCATTATATACAGTCTTTAATTAACTATTAGAAGAGAATAACGAGGAATGAATATACTTTATAGGGATATTTATTAATATCTAATAATACAAATAATGAAATTCAATAACATGCTTTAACCACTAGGTGTCCCTTTATATCAGCTGTGCACCTTTATGGTGTAAATACAGCCGATCTACCAATTGGATCAAATATAAAAGTCAGCCGAATTAGTGTTGATACTGCAAGGAGATGTATTGTGTGAAAAGAAATGTAAGATGTTGTTTAATGGCTGATATATTTATGATCCACGTCACGTTTTCAGTTCCTCATGTTTGTCTAGAAGTCTTCTCATCAGGGCTCTATAAATACAGAACAACGGCAGATATGTAATAATTAATGCAGCCGAACCGTGTATTACAATGCCGTTATGTGATGACTTTCAAAGAGAAAAGCAAGCACACTCGGAATAAAGTATTATTTTTTTTTTTTAAATGTTTTCGTTCTGTTTCCGGTATTTGTTAATGACGATGTGCTGTGAGATGTGAGACTGGAATTGCACACGGGAAAATAACGTAGGCTATCTTTAGATGCGGATTTTGTTAAACTAATATGTTTGCGCTGTGGACCAACACTATACATTGACGGGGAAGGGGGTAGCAATAAAGATAACACCATTAAACAGTTACACAACATAACAGAAATAATATCGATAGCAGCGTCCCTAGCAACCACCTTGGTAACAATGAAAACGTATGGACGCAATTTCCTGAAGTAATCTTCGTAATAACTAGCAAACTAAAGATCATGTACATCCACTGCACACATGATCTGAAATAACAACTCATATTTCTCGCATCAAATGACATCAAAACGCATTTTAATGGCCAAACTAACTTTAAAATAGGCATTTTCCACCGAGAATAAAACGAAGTTCGGCCATGTTTTTTTTTTCTGCAGGGAGCTATTTGAAGATCATGTGACATAGACGCCAGCCATTGGAATGAATGGTGAAAAAAAACGGGGTTTGTCAAACAGAGCACATGGTGTAGTCCAAACGATAGCTGGGGATTCTGGGTAGTGTAGTGTCTTCTGCCATCCTTTACTCCGAACAAATATTTGTTTCTCCGAATCGAAGGGGAAAAATACAAAAGCATTGCACACAATTTAAACCAATCAATGTTGTGTAATTAACAAGGATAATCTGGTGTTTTTTAGTCGATGAGTAGTGCAGATATCGCTGTAAAATCAATCGACAGTAAGGGGAATACTTACTTCCGGGTGTACAATTCTCCGTTATCCAATGAGAATGGACGCTCACATTGCCTTTAAGGGCAGCTGACACAAACAATGCCATGCTTCCATGAGCGTCAAATCCCGCCGCAGATGGGAATACATTGCAATCAGTTGAAAGCTATTTGCGTCCCTTTATGACGCTGAAGGAGCCTAGGAGCGTCACAACTGGACGCCACGGACACTGACCAAACGTCGCTCCTGGGCGCTTAGGGAGTGAGAGTGTGTTGGATAAACCAGGTGTATGACTAGTAAAGACAAATAATTAACAAATAAATATCTGTATTGACACAGCAACGTGTACACTGGTGTTATTAGACTTGGCTACAGACTTAGGGCAGCTGTAACTGATTGCAGTTGCCACTGCTAGTGAGATGCTAAGGTTTACTTTATAAATTAGGCAAAGGACTTATATTTGCCCCATGCCTTCAGCAGCAGCAGGCCATTCACTTTGATTTGATCCAGTTATGAAATGTCATCATTTCGACAATAAAGAAATGCTACATAAACGTTATCTTGCACGTTTTATCGAACCATCTCGGTTCTAACTTTCAATATATTTAAAAAGAGATCTCTCTCTCATCTGCGTGCGGGGGCGGGGCCTCACAGACATGCTGCTGCGCTGTGCACACAGTTCTGCCGGTAATGAATATTAGGATACATTTTGTGAGGAAACTTTTCCTCCAATAATTCCAATAAGTAATCCAAAATGTATTCACTTCAGGTTTACGAAAGTAACTGTATTCGGATTAGTTGTTTTTCAAATGTAACGCGAGCTGAATACAGTTAGGCTACTTGGTTTTTGTATTCTGATTACGTAACGCCGTTACATGTATTCCGTTACAACCCAACCCTGTGTACAGATCATCAGTGTACAGATCAGTTCGATAAAGTCATGCCAAAACAGCGCCATTTTACACGATAAATACGGGTTTAAATAGCAGCATTTGCCACGGAAGGTGAGTGGCATCTACCGTAAACGTTCTCTTACTCTGGCATCTTGTGGCAACTACCGTTGAGCAGCGGCAGATGCCACAGCTACCACAGAGTAGCGGCCTCTGTGGCATATGCCGGAAGGACTTGCCACAGCTACCACAGAGTAGCGCCCTCTGTGGCATATGCCGGAAGTACTTGCCACAGCTACCACAGAGTAGCGGCCTCTGTGGCATATGCCGGAAGAACTTGCCACTGCCTGCAGATGCCACGAAATGAGCCAGGCCCTACTGCACATTTGCAGATGTTGTCCTGACCTATACTGTATAAAAAGAGTTGCATTCACGTGTTTTCTGTAATATTAAGGTCTAATGTCATGAATAAAAGACCATAGTTTTGTGACGAATTTGTAGCTTTATGTGTTGAGTTGATTTAGAAAACGGAATGCAAATGACAGTAGTGTGATCTTTTTCTTGTGATTATGTAAAAACAATTAAATACATGTATTCTTCTTACATCTCGTAAGAATCTCTACATTATACCCCAAAGCCTACTTACCACAATGCCGGGCTGTTGTGTGTATCGAAATCGAGCAGAGAAATGTGAGTTTAAAGTGCTACCGGAAACCCCTGAAGGCATCGTTGGAGGGAGCAGGAGGCGCGAGGCTAACAGTGAGCACACCCTGCCAGCGAGCCACTCAGTGTTAACACCACAAACATGTCGGGGAAGAGTTTTCGAGTGAGCGACGGGGACTGGATTTGTCCAGATAAAAAGTAAGTGCTTCTCACATTAATAAATTTTTTTCATTTTACCTACATTATGATGGAAAATAGCACCATATATTTGTCAAATATGCTGGTCGTGCAAGTTAGTGTAGGCCTTTAGCATTGCATGCTAAAAGGCTAGCTTGTTGACTAGCTGAGTTGTTCACTTGTAACTTATTTCAACCTCTTTACATTCATCATCTACACAATAACAAGTAACACAATGTGTTCATTCGAGGGTGGGGACGTGTTTTGGATGTGACAGTGTGTCTTTATATAAGTTGTCAGTGTGCGCAGACTTATTATATAGCAAGCTAGCTATCGTTAGCCTATTTGGGTTAAGTGAGAGTCCACACTTACTACTGAGGGTAGTGTTTACAATGTTGAAGAAGCCAAGTTGTCGTTAGTATGGAGTCTATCTTAGGTAACTTGTGTAGTCAGCAGTATCAGTTTGCACATGAGCTGCATTAGAAACGTCTTGAGTGACAGACAAGCCAGCTGCAGTTGTGCAGGCCTTTCACACAGGCTTTCCCAAGCAAGACTACAAGCTAATGATGTTAAACATGAGAGATAAATAAACATACACCACTACTTTTGCCTACTCAGTTTACGCCTGTATTGTGAAGTAACAAGGCCAATGTTGTATCTGTGGCTACTATGTATTCATCTTTATCCTTTTGCAGGTGTGGAAATGTAAATTTTGCTCGAAGGACAAGTTGCAACAGATGTGGCAGCGGTGAGTCCTTCTTTATGCACATTGTTAAATCTAGATTCAGGCGTCATACATTCTGTCTCAAAAGGCTGCTGTACTGAAACAACATTGGTATGCTTCCTCAGAGAAAACCACAGAGGCCAAAATGATGAAAGCTGGAGGGACAGAGATTGGAAAAACTCTGGCTGAGAAGAGTAGAGGCCTCTTCAGTGCAAACGATTGGCAATGCAAAACGTAAGGTGTATTGTAAATTATAAGGAACTACCAAAATGTTTGATTAGCCACTCAATTGAGAAAATTAACTAAATAGTTTACTGTATACACACACATGATTATGAATACACAATAACCTTTTTGTTTCCAAATTAGCTGAAACATTTACTTTCCTATTTCTATTTTTAAATGTGTTGAGGTCTTACAGATTCTTATTTTACTCTTCTACTCTCGTACAGATGCGGAAATGTCAATTGGGCCAGGAGGTCAGAGTGCAACATGTGTAACACCCCAAAATATGCTAAGCTCGAGGAGAGAACGGGTATGTCAACAAATGTGTATTTTGGCAAGTCTTGGTGTGTTTGAAAACGAGTTTCTAAAGCCTATTTTCGCCATTCAGGTTACGGTGGAGGTTTCAATGAAAGAGAAAACGTGGAATACATTGAAAGAGAGGATTCTGACGGTGAATATGATGAAGTGAGTTGTCATCATTTGGGTTGACTTACTGCCATGTACACATGTGGCATCTGAAATCTTCATTTCTAAACTGCTTTCTTATGTCACAGTTTGGTCGGAAAAAGAAAAAGTTTCGTGGAAAAGATGAAAAGAGCGAACCTGAGAAGAAGGTAGTAGTACCAATTAAAGTTCAAGCTCCCGACGACGAGGAAGATGAAGAGGATGAGGAAGAGGAAGAGGGTGACCTTTCCAAATACAAATTAGATGTAAGATTGGTTGTTGGATCCTTTTAAATTCAAAAGAAAACATTTAGTTTAAATTAAAATACTATACAATGATTGTGTTATAACCAACACGTCTTCTCAAGGATGATGAAGACGATGACGAAGATGGAGACCTTTCAAAGTACGACCTGGATGCTAGTGAGGATGAGGACAAGGACAAAGACAAGGACAAGGACAAGGACAAGCCAGCTCAGAAAAAGGGCAGCCGTTCGGGTTCGTCCCGCTCCGGCTCCTCCTCGCGCTCCTCCAGCTCCAGTTCACGGTCGAGGTCCAGGTAAAAGGGTACAGGTCAAGGGTAACTCCGGGCAAAATGTCAGTATCAGCTCAATCTTCCTTCTGAATTACTGATCCACATTAATACATGTCTTGTTCTGCCGTTTTGTTGTTTTCTCAACACCTCCCCTACTGTGGTGTTAGAACCTTGATGTGCAGAAGTTTCTAGATGTTGCTTTATGTTTTGAAACGCCTGACTTTTATTAGAACAAATGCATTGTTGATATTCTAGACTTGAAATGCACCTTGAATATCTGTTTGAAGATTTTACCTGTTTTCGTTGTCTTTCTATTTACTTGGTTATTTCACCAAACCCACAAAAGCATCTTTTGTTAGTCTAAACATGTACTCATCAGTTAAGCTGTACTGTAAGGAATAGTCTAACTGAAATACTGTCCAACTGTTTGTACAATCCTGTGTGACCCGTCCAGGTATTTGTCTTGTTCAGAAAATATTGGAAAGGTTTTGTTTTTTTGTCTTTCAGGTCCCACTCTAGAAGCTCATCAAGTTCCAGGTCTGGATCTCGCTCCAGGTCCCACTCCAGGTGAATGAGGTGACATGCACTCTCTCCCTAGGAGAGTGTATGTACAGGGCAAAGCTCCAGAGCAATCCTACTCCCAAGCTAACATTTGAACAAAGACTGAATTCAAAATCTGCCTTGACGCTTTCAAATAATTTGATGTAGGGTTTTTTCAAATTTTAATTTAGGACTGGGAGTATAAATGGTACACAGTTTAACTATCTGAACTGAGATTTAATTTGACCAAAGCTAAAACGTCTAGACCTTGGGTTTTAATCTCACACTCTCAATAGGAGTGCTTTAATTATATTGACTTGATGCTAAACATTTTCTTCAGCATCTTGTATGACCTATATTTAATAAGTGCTCTTAAACTTGATAAAAACCGACGCTGATGGGACTGTGTCTTGACCCTAGTGCTTGGTTTATTCCTCCAAAAGATCCAGTTCCAAGTCTGGAAAGGGCTCCTCTCCCCGGAAGAGGTCCCGCTCCCCCTCCTCCTCACCTGAGAGGGGACAGAAGCGCAGTCGCTCCAGGTCCTCATCTGGAGAGAGAAAGCGGAGGCGCTCTAGATCACGTTCGTCCGAAAGGTTTGGGTTTCTGTGGAATACCACAATGGCACTGATTCTTATTAGCCATCTGTCGCCTCGCTTATGGGAGTTCAGATTTATAGAAATATCCTCACATTTTGCCTTGTTATATTGTTTTTACATACATTTGTTAACCATGTTGTTGTTTCAAGAATGCATAGGTGAATGTTAACATCTGAGCCTGCTGACCTTGTCTTTCTTCCCGTGGTGTTTGTGTGATTTCAGGTGCCGTGGGCAGTCCCCTGGATCCTCCCATTCTGCCTCCAGCTCAAAAAAGAAATAACTTTAACGCCTTAAAAACAAGAAAAGGAACCTTAGTAGAAAAGTGCATGTTGCGTTGGAAGCAAAACAACCACATCATTTCAGTATGATGTCCATTTTCATAAAAGTCTTATTTTCTTCAAAAACAGAGTGGCAACATGACTCCCTCTGCCGTTGCACATCATCCCTTTTTAAAACCACCTACACCCCAAACTGTGACAAGTGTCTGTAACTGCAGGTGTCCAATAAACACAAGTGTTTAGTCCCATATGAAAATCAGATGAACTGTAAAAAGGCAGTAGGCTACTTAAAAACCCATATCTTTGTAGCAGTACATTTTATTCCACGCCTCTATGGGGAAATTAAAGTGATCATTTTTGATATTTTTTACGTGGCCCTAGAAATATCTGATATTGTGGTACTTTTTTTTTTTATAAAATATGAAGTACTTAAGCACCAACTTGTTATAACAGATATAGCAATTCATATTGGTATTTTTGTTTTTATTTCCTTAAAAATATTTTTTTGCTTTCTGTCAAGGTAAGTATTTTACTTTTTGATATTGCGTGTTTTAACTAAATGGCTGTAAATTCCTCATTCTTTGGTTTAGGTGTTTAGTGTTGTATTTCTCTTTTTTTTCTTTACACAATTGTCACACGTTACAATTTAAAGTTATACCTTCTCATTTGTCACCTGGGAAACTAAAACATTTAAGAAATTATTAATTAATAATATTAATATTCGTACTTAAGATTAGTACTTCCAGAATAACAAACACCATACAGTATATCCTGATTCATGGTAGAAAGTGGCAATACAGGCTTTAATGGTGAAACAACTCAAATGTACACGTGTAAATAAAATCCTGTCGACTTACTTTGTTGTTGCGTTTGATTTAGTCAAGATTAGCTTATTTTTGCAGATGTGTATTCATAAGCACAGTTTCACTACCAGCAAAGTGAGTTGTGTAGCTATGGAGGCTAATGATGTTTTGTTATTGCACACAAATGGCAAAAATCAATCATGAGTTTGAAACAAGTTCACAATACAGATCTGATTTTAAAAATAGGGAACGAATAAAGACAACAGTGTTTAAAAAATGTGTAACAGCTCTTATTTAAAAACTAGCTTTTTATTATAAGGAAAACCATTAAATGAATAAATACTCTTGACGTTGAATTTTGAATGGGCTTTAGACTTGTGTTGTCGTTCTCATTGTGGTCAGCAGGTGGCACTGCTGTTATCGTCCTGAGTTTAACAGGGATGGGTACATTGGGGTGCATAACGTAGTGATAAATGAGTTCGAGTATCGGTGTCTGATGCATGTCCCGGACTGCATTTAAAGTTGGTTAACAAGTGTTCGTAGGTCGGAAATATTAGAAGCTGCTGACAGTGGAACCGTGAAAGCAACGTGCTGTTAGTGTATCATCGGAGTAGGCTAGTAGTGAAATGTGTTCATGCTCTAATCTAAATTCACATCAAGTACATAAACTATTTGTATGATAACCATTAATAGCCTACCTTCTTATCCCTTAAGGCAAATGTCCCCATGATCATCAACCAGATGTAGCCTAATGATTTAATACATGTCTTTTTAGTGCCATTTCTCTCGAAGAGGCGCAGAGCAGGTTTATTGTTACCTAATTTATCCGACAAGTCTTCCCATATGCTCACCACCAAGATGTGATAATCTCCAGCATCATGACTTTAGTTTGTCGAGCACCGAAGCAGCGATAGGGTTGCACCTAAAGTGCCTGTAGCCTATTTATAAATGGAACGTATAAGGATATCACCTTGACAGACATCACACAGGGTTTTCATAAAAGTGCTGTACAGTTTAGAAAGTGTATTTTAAACTATGTGCCTCTGTTTGATTTGCTGGGTAGTCCCGCCTCCAGCGCGTAAAAAGGAGCCAACGCGCTTTTACGCACTTCATTCAGCTGGAGCGCAAGAGGATGCCGGACACATACCTGTGTTATCTGCTGCGTACATGCTTACCCTTTCCGAAACTATGTACAAGGACGGCTGTGATTCTGTAGGGGGGTTGAAAAACTTGATTGGAGAGATGCTGGACTTCAACGTCTCCAGGTCATTTCGCGAAAGCAATGCCACCAAAAACTCCAGTTGTGGATCTGTATCAGTTGGTTTCCCTATAGCCATGATGATTACTGGCATGGTGGGCAACACATTAGCTCTTATTCTGGTGTATGTATCTTACAAAAAGAAGGAAAATAAAAGGAAAAAGTCTTTCTTGCTTTGCATTGGATCACTGGCGTTAACTGACTTGTTTGGACAGCTTTTGACAAGTCCAATAGTGATATCAGTTTACAGGGCGGACCTGAAGTGGGAGCGCATCGACTCATCGGGCAAATTATGCGGTTTTTTCGGTGTGTGCATGACAACTTTTGGCCTGTGCTCTCTCTTCTTGGCCAGCGCCATGGCAATTGAAAGGGCGCTGGCGATAACAAATCCACACTGGTACTCCAATCACATGAAGACAAGTGTGACAAAGCAGACTTTGGCTGTCATCTGGTGTCTTGTGTTGCTCTTTGCGCTGCTGCCCATTGCAGGAGTCGGGGAATATACGCGCCAGTGGCCGGGCACCTGGTGCTTTATCAGCACGGGGGACAGGGAAGTCCCGGGCAATATGTTTTTCGCCATCACTTTTGCTGTACTTGGGATTTTCTCTCTGCTTGTTACACTTTCCTGCAATGTCGTGACAATCCGTGGCTTAATTATCCGGTGTAAAACAAAGTCTGGCACTTCTCAGTCTTCAAAGCAGTGGGAACGGCTCACCACGGAGACCGTCGTTCAGCTGTTAGGGATTATGTGCGTCCTTCTTATATGCTGGTCTCCTCTGCTGGTATGTTTTTATAGGCGACTCAGCCTTTAACTTTCTTACAGCATGCATTCACTAGTTCCTATAGCCAAATGAAATTGAGGATATAAGAAAGATTTAACATACAGTATATTTTCTAAATATGCTTTTTTCTTTTTATACAGTAAAAGCTTTTATAGTAAATTGCCCAGTGCCTTTATTCACAGATCAATTTATTTTATTGTCACTTACAGATCTTTATATGTGGAAATGTTTCGACAGAAAGCAAGAGCAAACGCTGCACATTCTTACATTTTCTCCTTAAAAATATATTCACTATCTCACACTATTTTACTCTTATCTCGCACACACACAAACCACACTTGCCACTCACATAAATGCTGTCATGTATGATCCTTTTAAATGCTACTGACATTTTCCATTAAGGGGCAATCCACTTATCTGAGTCCTGGTTGGGGGTCTGCTCAGTCTGTTTTGAGGTCATGCATTATCAGGCACATGTTTAATAGTCCCAAAGATATTATTAGAAGCAACAGTGATGGCAGAGCGTGAGCACCAGAGCGTGAACATCATGCTTTCCTAGTTTGATTCAGTATAGCTGCTCACGTCTGTGGTGAGATTTGTGACATTTAATATATAAGAAGTATTATTTCAGTAATCAAGTGTGCATAACCATTTGAAAGGCTTTTTCAATGTTACATTTTGAGTGAAGAAGATAGTTTTTCCTTATTATTCTCTAGTGGTACAAACAACATGTGCCTGCCTTCCCTTTCAGGTGCTGATGCTGAGGATGATCTCCCACCAGGTATCTTCCCACGAGTGCAACTCAACAGCAGTGACCTCCAGTCGTAACTCTAGCCCGGACGTCCAGTTAGACTGTAACTTTTTCCTCACAGCAATCCGCTTGGCCTCCCTCAACCAGATCCTGGACCCATGGGTCTATTTGCTCCTCAGAGAGATCCTCCTACGCAAGTTCTGCTTAGTGGCTAATGCAGTGTCCAACTGCTCCATAGAGGAACCGAAGGAGACCCAGACGGCATTGGACGCCCTCAATAAGCAGAACCATCAAGACAGCAACAACCTTGATAAACCACAAGGTAGCAAGGATGTCAATATTTGACAGGAATTACTATCATGGCTTTAAGTTCAGACAGATTGGATGGAAGAGAATATGGAAACACAATTTCCATGGATGTGTCCTAACATCATGTGGGTCTCTCCATGTTCTGGACAGAAGGATATTGTACAGTGGTCTCAGTTGCAGTCTTAATAAGAACAAGCCAAATCTGCTCGGGGTGCTTTGTTTTGTTTAAAACACATTCCATCTGAAGTCACCAAACCAGCATGTGGATGCATGACCTTGTCACGCGTTACATTTGGCTGCAGCGCGGCAAGTTTTCTGTTTTGATAACAGCATCCCCCAGACTCAAGACCTGAATATGGGGGACTCTAAATGGACTTGTATGGAAGTAATCCATCTTGTGCTCTTGCAAATTGCTTTAGCCAAATTGAAGCCATAAACCAGCTAAAGGACTAATGGATTTTCCTATGTCTAAAAATTAAGATGGAAACTGCACATTTGCATATATTAAGATGTAAATAGGATTGCCATATCTTACATTAAATGTAGCCATAGAGGTTGTTCTGAAAAAAATACAATCCTAAACAGGAGCCGATTGTTGATTGTCAGATTATTTATTAGTGTCTTGTGTTATAGTGACTTCTGCTCTGAATCATGCTACCTGCTTGGTATCAGTTGTTGTAAATTGTATAGTATAATGTACGTTGTTTTCCTCGGGCTAGCAGCCAAAAAAACGACATGTGAAGCTTTTAGTTTTATGCCACGTTCACCCTTGAATATGAATGCACTGGTATGTTTTTTGTGCAATTACATGTATTTTTCTCAGCAATGTTCTTTTCAGAATAGCTTCATTCCCCTCTTTTGAACCAATTGTATGTGGCAAATAACTGTAAATGTTTGTTTTTCAGCATTATGGATGGCAGGGTGGCATTATTATAATGTAGGCAAGGCAAGGCAAGTTTATTTATATAGCACCTTTCAACACAAGGCAATTCAAGGTGCTTTACAAAAATGAAAGACATTCAGACAAAGGCATTTAAAAGCAGTCATTAAAAAGATAAAGAAAGAAACATTAAAAGAAAAAAATACATGAATAAAAAGTTACAGTGCAGTTTAAGATATCAATAGTTCACACAGAAGTTCCATTTTACTGATGCCTTTCTTTAAGGTTTCTCCGTACATGAGCTGTGTACGCTTGTATGGCACATACGTCCTGAGCAGCATACACAGAGAAAACCAGCCAGGACAAAGTCCCCAGACACTGATTCCCTGGGGTTACTAGCCCCAAATGTTCATTAACCAAAAACGAAACACAACCGCTCAGTTTCAATTAAAAGCAGCGGCAAAATGAAAAGTCTTTAGTCTGGATTTAAAAGTAGTCAGAGTTGCAGCGGACCTGCAGGTTTCTGGGAGTTTGTTCCAGATATTTGGAGCATAATAACTGAACGCTGCTTTACCATGTTTAGTTCTGACTCTGAGGACAGAAAGCTGACCAGTCCCTGAAGACCTGAGAGATCTGGATGGTTCATAATTTAGCAGGAGGTCAGAAATGTATTTTGGGCCTAAACCATTCAAAGCTTTATAAACCAGCAGCAGTATTTTGAAATCTATTCTTTGACACACATGAAGCCAGTGTAAAGACTTCAGAACAGGAGTGATGTGATCCACTTTTTTAGTGTTAGTAATGTAGTTACATGGCTGTCAATGTCTCACTGAGAAATCCTTGTTCTGCAAGTTCATAATGGAACAAAAGGACAATATGTTCATATAAGTAGAGACAAAGGTGCTGTTTGGATATAAGTCTGATAAACAGGAAAATAATGAAATAATGGAAGCTGTGTCCAAATAATACACAGCATAAAACATGTTAAACATGAAAAGCTATTTTGGCACTATTGAAACATATGTCTTTGTTCTTAGTGCCAATATAAGTATGAGTGCTGTTGGCAGGAAATGGCAATCAATTCCGTTAGAGTGATGAAAATGTGATCTTTTTGGGCTACATCGTCATGTATAGCGCTGTAAATATATTCATAGAGGTCCAGCATCTTAGGCAAAGACATCTCAAGAATGGACACATTTGTTTAATTTCATGGTAATCTCCAGGTTATGGGGACCCTTTGTCACACTTACACATCAGCCAACAAGATTAGATATATGTGGATTCTGCTTTGCCAGGTCTTGCCTTTGCCTCTTGAACGGGCGAGTTCATACAAGTTCAGTGATAATGACACTATAGGAAACTATTTTCTGTGAAATCCATGTAAAGAAATAGCATTTTCTATTTACAGATATAGAATTCATCTTAGATGATTGTGAATCTGATCAACTTGAAATATAAATGTTTTTTGTTGAGGGGAAACAAAAATATAGAGGAAATCAAATCATTTGTTCATGGGGTATATTGCACAATATTTGTCAATATTCACGATTGTTCTGAAGCTCATTGCTAGCTATGAATGTGCAAAAAACACTAATATGTTCCTCAACAAGTATTCAGTTTCATAAAGTGCTATTACACTAACTTGATTGTTCATTCTAATGAATGCTTCAATAATTGAGGTTGTGGTTCTGCATGATGAGTATGTATCCCATGCATATGTTCATCTGGTGCAGTTCAATAATCACTTTACCAGAAGCATCTGGGATTTAACCTGTTAAGCCCCAAGGTCCCCGCCGGCGGGGACCCCGTTTTTTTTTTTCACAACACTGTGTCTCAGGGCATTTTAATATTTAAAATCCTATTAATGTGTTATACCAGATTAACGAGAAGAATCTCAGCTAACTGACCAAACGAACCATTTTTACTGAAACAAAACACAAGTCTCACAAGAAGCGTTAGCATTAGCCCTTAGCTAAAACGGGCAGATGCTACTTCCAGTGCTAACTAGCAAAAACGATCTTTAAAACTTAATATTTTCTGCACAAACTACATATCATCTGGAAAGCTGATACTCCACAGATTATTTTGTTATAAATATCATCCCTGTAGGACACAAACTCACTGAGCTAGCAGCCAGAACAGAGAAGAAAAAAAACAACAATTTTTAAAAACATAACAATAATTATGTCTTACCGTTGCTGTTTTGTGATCAAAGCTCGTGTTCAAGGGAATAAAAACGCTCCTCAAGGTTAATCCAATGTCTCTTAGTCACTTTAGAATTGTTCCTGATAATCTATCACTACATTCATGGCAGCAGAGTAGGTATAAAGTTTCGCAGTCCCAAGCTAATGCTGTCTCACATGCTGTTTACGCAAACCTCTCTCTACTTGACGTAAGTGTTTAGCGGGACTTAATAACTGTCACTCGATTCTATTGGCTCTAACGGTTCAGAAAAGGTGTCAATCACCCAAATCGACCAATGGGTTCCAAAGATATGATCCTGCGTAGTATAAACTACGCCTGCTCCAGCTCCATTACGCATTACGCAGCAGGCTCCACAGAGCACTGCACCGCAGCAGCAGGCTCCACAGAGCACCCGCAGCAGGAGAGCACCACAGCACGCAGCGACGATAGCAGGTAACAGGTAACAGAGCACATTTCAAGGACGTTGATTTCTTTGCTTTTAGATATTTTTCTTGTGTATCCTCTTTCCATTTGAGCAAATAATGGCAGCCAGAAGGGAGAGCTTCACCACGAGCTGGTGCTAGAGATGCTAGCTGACGATAGTGGAGCTATGATCATACCAGATGACTCTTCTTCGGATGATGAAGATCTCCTCCAGCCAGACCTGGATCCAGACAGTAGTGACTCGGATGTTGAACTTCCACCACGGGAAAGGTATGTAATCTCTCCGTTTTTATATATTACTTATGTGTTTGGTGGAACTGCGTCACAGTGTTAGCTTAGCCAATAAGCTACAGGAATGATTAGGCAAAATGCTAAATAGTGTTACTTGTCTTTTTGGAGTTACATTTTCTAAATGAATGGCCAGTGAATGAATATACATGGGTTTACTTATTTATTTGGTGTAATATTATTCATTTATAGTCCAATATTATCCTTTTTATATATTACTTTTGTATTTGGTAAAACTGCATCACAGTGTTAGCTTAGCCAAGAAGCTACAAAAAATGATTAGGCAAAATGCTAAATAGTGTTACTTGTCTTTTTGGAGTTACATTTTCTAAATGAATGGCCAGTGAATGAATATATACATGTGTTTACTTATTTATTTGGTGTAATATTATTCATTTATAGTCCAATATTATCCTTTTTATATATTACTTTTGTATTTGGTAAAACTGCATCACAGTGTTAGCTTAGCCAAGAAGCTACAAAAAATGATTAGGCAAAATGCTAAATAGTGTTACTTGTCTTTTTGGAGTTACATTTTCTAAATGAATGGCCAGTGAATGAATATATACATGTGTTTACTTATTTATTTGGTGTAATATTATTCATTTATAGTCCAATATTATCCTTTTTATATATTACTTTTGTATTTGGTAAAACTGCATCACAGTGTTAGCTTAGCCAAGAAGCTACAAAAAATGATTAGGCAAAATGCTAAATAGTGTTACTTGTCTTTTTGGAGTTACATTTTCTAAATGAATGGCCAGTGAATGAATATATACATGTGTTTACTTATTTATTTGGAATAATATTATTCATTTATCCTCCAATATTATTCTATAAGTATAAGCCAGTGACTTAATCTAATCTCTTTGTTTTTCCACATTTGTTAGATGAGGAGTGACCCCAGCAGGACAAAGCCACACACCCAGAAGACTTTCAGGGAGCAGCTTGCTGCAGAATTGTTGGAGTTTGCTGAAGGGCCTGCACCACCACCCCCTCCTCCACCACCACCACTCACATGCATGCCCGAGTATTATGGGGAAGATGCCACCAAGGTCAGGAAGAACTGCAGGAGGTGCTTAGATGCTGGACTCAAAAGACACCTGTGTACTGCAGGAAGTGCCAGGTCCCTCTGTGCTTCACTGTCAAAAAGAACTGTTTCAGGGAGTGGCACGACCTAAATACTGGAACATTCAGGTAGGTATAAAGTTCAGGTAGGTATAACGTTTTGCGAGTGTTTATTTAAAAAATGTTATATACCTAGTGTGATTTTATTGTATAGTACGTTGGTAAAATGTTTATTGTTTTTACAAACCTACAGTGGCTTTATTGTATAGTACGTTGGTAAAATGTTTGTTTTTACATGCCTCTAGTGTTGGTAAAATGTTTGAAATAAATCTGCCCCAGTTGGAGTCAAATGTTACCTATGTTTCCGTTTTTTTTTTATTGTGCAAGTACACCTACACACACTGACCTACAGTGTAGTTTTATTGTATAGTGTGTTGGTACAGTTACATACACACACACACACAGCTACACTTACACATACCCACACAGCTACACTTACACACTTACACACACCTACACATACCCACACAGCTACACTTACACATACCCACACAGCTACACTTACACACCTACACACACCCACACACTTACACATACATACCCACACACACACACACTTACACACACACCTACACTTACACACATCTACACACACTCACACACAAACAAATATTTAAAAAAATATATATTTAAAAAAAATATGTATTTATTTTTTAAATATTTTTTTGTTTTGTTTTGGGTGGAATGAATACCTATAGTGATGATTGAATGTAATACAATGATTTTTATAGTCTGGTACCTGAAAAAGGTCAAATGGCACTGATGGAACCAAATGTGCCCAAATGTGCCCAAAGCTTATTCCGCCTGGACTTTATTTTCATAAACCTCTCTAAAAAGGTCAAATGTCACTTGTTTTGCCTCAATCTTGATACAGGGTACTTATTATATGTTATACTTTGGATTCCTAAAGCTTTTAGGCTACTAACCCATCATTCAAGGGTGGTCTTCACTATATGTAATGGGTTTTCTTTAGGCGGAGACAGGAATTTACATTTTTTTGCTATGTTCCATCTGAATTTACTCTGACACAGAAAAATCTATATTGATTCTGACACTTCTACATCCAACTCACAGATGTAACCTTGCTTTGATATCAAAAATTATTCATATAAACCTTTTAGAAGTGAAGTTATAGTCATTTATTCTGGGAATGTCATTTTCGAGCCTGAAACCTGAAAAACAGGCTCGGGGCTTAACAGGTTAAGTCAGGCATTTAAAACAATGATTACATTTGTTCGCAGGTTGCAATGGGATATGGGTTTACGATTAGCTTCCATGTGATTCTGCGTCATGTAATTATCTCGGTTCTCCGTCCAGGAAACATTGAAGCTTCCTGGTCTTAAGTAAATAAAGAACAAGTACACAAAGTACTATCCCCTTAAGGTTAACTGGCCTTGCATTTGGTTGTTGATTTTCCATGGCGTTGCATCCCGCCAAACCCTGCAGTGGAAAGGAAAATGGCAGAATGAATTGTCATTACTTCTAAATTGCAAACATCTCACCACTCTGGATACAGTGAAGGAACAAGGAGAGCATTCTGTGTTTCTGCAGTGCAGGAGAGATACACTGGGATATGATCATGCAAACTCCAGTTTATGGATCCACACTGGTTTATCTTCGATGACTCAAGATATCCTTGTAAAGAGGTGTCAGGATTTAATTTTCTCTCTGCTACAAACAAACATCTGCATTTAATTCTCAAGCTTCAATTGTGCTGAGTGTGAAGTTTTGATAGCGTGCTTGGATGATGATCATTTGCAGCAGGAATTGGTCCTTTCGGAACGTAATTACGCAATTAGAGTTCTGCACTAGCATCGAATAGAGCTTTCAATTACATAATTCACTCATGTAACCAATGTATGAAAGTGCTTTTCTGATTTTCTCAAGTGCTCAGGAGTCACTAGATGTCTTGAGATTTCAAGACAAGAACGATTGTTCATCATCACTTGATATTTTTAAATTAAGCTCAATTCTCATGTGGTTTATAATTTTGTTTTACGCACCAAAGGGAACAAGGCTTTCTCTAACTTCCTTAAAAATCCTGCAGCACGATGCAGGATACTTTATGACCCTTTGAAAAAAATTTTTTTGACTGTCTCTGTAACATTTAACACTAATATTGCTCTCTATCAACCTGAAGTGAGGTAGAAAAACTAAAAAGCATCTAATTCTTGTAATTTGATACGGTCACTTGTGGAGTAAACGACTGATACAGACATGATGGCGCTTTGTTGTAATTTCGTGCTGACCTGGCAGGTTTAACAAAGAAAGAATCTCTAAAGTATTTCTAAACAGCATGTGAAAGTACAATGGAAACAGGTTTGGCGCAGCAGCCACGGCTCCACTAATGAATGTAAATACATACCGGATGTCTATCAATGTCCATTTTCTTATATGTTGTTCCCTTTACGCCTCTGCCTTTGAATGTTCAACAATAGTTATTTACACTGAAGTGTCTCCAAACTCTGAGACTAGATTCTCAGAGTCAGATGAGGGCTATCTACACACTTTCACATGGCTACCATTTCTTTGTCAGTGTTCTTTATCCTTTCACACTGTATTCAGATGAGGAATGCTTTGCAACCTTTTGTATTATTTTCCCTCAAGTACAAACCGTATGAACCATGTTGATGAGCTGGAAAAAAACTGAGAACACTACCTACCGATTAAAGTGTCCTTTTGGTGTTTGACCTCTACTTGAATTGAATCAGTTCAACATGCACTTTGTATTCATTTTGCAGCTGTGTTCTTGGCTATGTGGTGGTGCAATGATGTCATTCCATTAAAGGACATGAACTTGTGTTTTCAATATGTGTTGGGATTTGTGGCTGCTGAAGCATGTTTTCTTATTAAATATTCATACTCTCCAAAGTCGAGGGTACAATGTTTTAGCAGTGTTCCTCTTCAAATAACTCTGTTTAGGCTGAGCCAAACAACATATTTAAAAAAAGTGAGGAATTAGATCGCTCTGGTGCATTCTCTCAGACTCATGTCATTTTACCATGAATGTATGCTGGTTGGCTTTGTTGGCTTTTATTTGTATTTCTCATACGTGCAACTTTCTTTGTTGAAATTGCTAACCGTATGACAATGATGATTTAACTGCGAGTGATGCTTTTCAGTGGAGAATGTTTTGAATACTGTGAATCATGTTAAAACCTGCTGGCCATTTTAAAGCATGTGTAATCTTCTATTGTTTGTTGACCTTGTGCAATGTGTTTCCCAAGGGCCAATAAATTGAAGAATGGGGTATGAAGTACTTTTAAGATCATTAATCCTTGCATACATATTAAGCTAGAGTTGTGATGCATGAGATTATGGTTGCTGGCTGTTTCTGTTTAATAGTGCAACTCATATAAGTATATAGATCGTATAATTCCTTCATATATTATACAGTATGTTGGTGAAGAGAGAGACATACCCAACGGGGCATCAGCAAGTACTACACTCAGAAGGATTGCATCGTCCTTGTGCTTAAAACAAATAATCATTTATACTTTTATGAGGATCCACCATATTCTTTTTGCATTTATTTAATGTTTTCATGGTTACAAAATAATTATTTTGTAACCATTGTGTGGTGATCTTCTCAAAAGTCTTCGCAAACTTCCTCAGAGTTTTAAAGTGAAAACTTGAATGCCAGTTAAATGGTAACGTCGTGAAGTGTTTGACCATGTTGGTGTAGCAAGCTTATTTTTACTGTTAAAAGTACTTGTTCAGATAAAAATAAGCTCTATTTTCTTTTCTTTCTTTAGACTTGATTCCCAGGATATTATTCAAGCTGTGCAGTAACTTTAAATATATTCAGATAACCTTAAAAAGGTTATACAAAGCTCCAAGTGCTCAATGTGTAATCTTATCAGTTGCAAACATTCCAGACTGTGGTGAACCTGAAGTGTTCATCGAATATACCCTTCATAAATAAAAGGTAAAAGGCTTTTCCATCGCGGTATACAGTATACATTATATCTGTGAATATCTTTTGAGACCTTAATTCAATTGATCTTGAATTGAGTAAATCACCTGGCTGAGTGTCTTGGCTCCGCACCATGTAGTAATTTTATTGCTGAGTAAGGGCACTGTCTGCAACTGATAAATTCTAGTTGGCGCATTAAAGGCTTTATCTTCCTACTATTAGTTATCACCGTTAAGCTCAACAGACTGAGGATGTATGAAAGCACAGAGAGAAGCACTTTAGTAGCAGATATATTGTGCTCTATTGGTATATTAATATGAATTATAGACAAAAAGCTCACTGCAGAGTGTGTGCAAAGGTGCTAGAAATAAGAAGAAAAACAATTGTTTACACTTAAAAGCACAACATGCATCTTAATTAGAGATAGATATGAGCATGCTGGTGAGGTGCACCATTCTTGTTATTGGTGATGCAGAAGTGTCTGTCATAATAATTCATCTATTACTCCTAAGTGTTTTAAAAGAAGGTTATTCTATATTCAGAGGCATTACAACTAGTCGGTGAGGTTGCACTTTTTCAATTATTTATAAAGTCTTACGTCTCTCAGCAACAAAGCACTCACTCAACGAGTCATTAATGTAAAGGTAATACATTACAACACTTTTTTTTTTTGCACTAGGGCCTTAAAGGATGTCTTTAGAGACATTGGTCTGCTTATATAGACCATTATGCTAAGAGAGATAAATGAGTGTTTGCTCTAAATTACATAATAGCTCCTTAAGGGCCTCTCATGGAGGAGCGGAGGCATGGTTTTAACTGAATTAATCAGGTTGATGAGGTATGCTTCTACTTAACTTTGCGCATGCTTTTAATGTATACTTTAGATGTATGGACAAGGTCTTTGTTCACGGACTGTGCTGAGGCAACAGGGTGAGACGATGCTGCCGAGCTCTGTGTGAGGACGAAGGTCAGGTAAACAACCATGAAGAGTCAAAGGGTTGTGTGCTGTCTGCAGAGAAGACCAAGCAGCATCCTTGCCTCCAAACATAATTACTGTGCTGCTGGGGGAAAAGGTTTGGCTGTCTGTCCTCAGGCGATTATCCATTATGGCATAATGGTGATGTTGGTGCATGCTCCCACTGAGTGGCAATGAGGATGAATTTGAAGGAAATGTAAATCGTGTTTACTCAGTCATCAGAGAACAGAGATGTGATATCCTGTGGAAACAAACACATATGCACAAATGTCCAAATAGTGTCAACAGGTGCTGTAAATCATTTTAGCAAATTGAAATCACCTCAACACTGTCATGATTTGATATATATTCTGTCTCATTCATATTCACAATTTCATTGATTTTAGTTTAATCTTTCACCTGATTTATGTGTGTTATTACTGTAACATGGGAAGAGTTGTTGTCAGTCTTTGCGAGACCCCTATCAGTTTCTCTCCCCCCAGTCTGTGGCTTTCTGCTTTTCAAACACAAACTAATGAAGCCATTAATCCATCCCACCCCTGCTTGGCACTTCCAGTCCAGCAAAAACATCTATGGTCAACAGTTCTCTCATCGTTGCAGTCAGGCTTGAACCATTAAAAATATGTGGCATGTTGTTGAGCCCCTGTTCATATAGCAGAGGAGATACTGTTATACTACCATATACCATGAATATGCTATATATAAATGTGACACTTATTTTCAGTAAGTAGATTGATTCAGAGAATACATTTAGCACCAGAAAGCTTATATTTCTTTGATAAATTGGCAAACCAATAGTATATTTTATGCCGTTTTATACTGTATGTGTTTACATGGATGAAATAAAACCCAGTCTTCTGAATATAGACAACACAAAATGTAATCAGAGTATTTATAATGTTAAGGAACATGTGTTGTTGTTAGTGGAGGTTATTTTGAATGGAAGAACACTACTATTAAAATAAGATGTTTAGATCTGAAGTAAATAAAGGGATCAGTGTTTAGGACAACAATAATTGGTAACCAGGGATACACTTCCTCTGTGGACTGAATCAGGGTGTATGTGTGTGTGTGTGTGTGTGTGTGTGTGTGTGGGTGTGTGTGTGTGTGTGTGTGTGTGTGTTTGTGCGTGTGTTTTTGCGTGTGTTTGTGCATTTGTTTGTGTGTGTGTGTGTGTGTGCATGTGTTTTTGCATGTGTTTGTGCGTTTGTTTGTGTGTGTGTGTGTTCATAAGAGTGCACCCTGCAAGGTTATGCATAAAAGGCCCTGTTTGTCTTTTTTTATTAACATGTCTATAAAGCTTTTTATGACCATGTGTCATTTAACATCATGATAACAGCGACACCAAGCAAACCTGGAATGAAGACACGACACAAAGGGGATTTAGTTCATTATCTCAATGTTATTTGTCAGCGTGGTAACTGATAGAATCAGTAGAGAGTAAACATACTCGCTCTGCAGCGCTCAGCAAAAAGACAGCATCAAATCCACAGTGCTGATTTGTTGCTATGGTAACATTGTTGCTTGATGATGTGGGTAACTGCTCCTGGTGAAGTCAAATTGTCAATGATTAAATACCAGGGATGTAACGAGACCAAAAACTCACGGTACGATAATATCGCGATAAAAAGTCCACGGTACGATATTTATCGCGATATTGAAAAATAAAGGAAAAAATTTGAATCTTTTTAAAAAAAATGTATTTCTTTATTAAATAATAAATCTGATTTGTACAGCATTTTAGTAGGATAGTCGTATTTTAAAGTGTCAACAATATAATAATCAGACCCTGCAATAGAATAAATAAAGTTCCACTTTAGTTTTTCAAGTAACTCAACTCTAACTCACTCACTCACTCACTCACTCACTCACTCACTCACTCACTCACTCACTCACTCAGCATCATCAAGGTTATCTTTTAGGAATATGAGCATGTCCACATTTCCAGGTAGAAGCTGGGATGTTTGGGCGTTTACAATATCCCCTGCCGTGGAAAAAACTCTCTTGCTTGGTACTGATGTTGCTGGGACAGAGAGATATGCTTTGGTCATGGGTAACAGCAGTGGGTAAAACTGTGCATTGTCTCTCCACCGCTTCAAAAACAATACCGTTTTTGCCAAGAAGGTGAGGCTTAAGCCCCTGTCACACTGTCCCGAAGTTGACACCCGATGGACACACGAATATGGAATTGTGAATTTCGCACGAAGATGGCCCCGAACCACACACGAAGGCAACATTTACATGACATTTAAGACATACAACTGCAACGAAAGTAACAAAAACAATTATGTTACAGTACTATGATACTGTACTGATATCTTCAGACTTTGTTCTTTACTTTATCCGTCTTTATATGTAGAAGATATTACGTTTTCTCCGTAATGTTGTTTCCATAGCAACAACAATTTCCTGTCAACTCTCCTTCAAAATAATATATTATATCCTTTTCAGTTTCACAGAACACAAATTGGGTTATTTACATAATATGTTTACATGATTTTGTTGTGCAATAAAACAACCAGATGGACACACGATAAAGGAAATGTTCAAATTCGGCTCTGATCGTAGCAACATCGGGCCATTCGTGAGGGCATCTTAAACCTTCGTATGACCGTCGGTGTTGTTTCTCAGGCTCCGGCAGCAACTTCGTGAGTGGTGGGATAATCTTTGGCATGCCAAAATATTGCCGAAGGACCTTGCGAAGGTTCATTTTCGTGTTGAATTCGTGTGTACATTTTGCCCTTCGTAAGGCCATCGTGAGGGCATCTTGTTATCATCGGTGCCATCGGGCATTCGCCCCGATCAGAGTGAGGGCGAATGCCCGATGGCACCGATGATAACACGAAGATGACACGATTCGACAAGATGCCCTCACGAGTGCCTTACGAAGTTGCCCCTCACGAAGTTGCTGCCGGAGCCTGAGAAACTCCACCGACGGTCATACGATGGCTTAAGATGCCCTCACGAATGGCGCGATGTTGTTACGATCAGAGCCGAATTTGAACATTTCCTTTATCGTGTGTCCATCGGGTGTCAATTTCGGGACAATGTGACAGGGGCTTTATTGACAGGGCGAGATATAAACATACTGTTGGTACTTGTCCATGTCTCTAGGTATGTACATGTAGCCCTGTAAATACAATGTCCTTTTGTGTTATCTGTTGTTTTATGTTCATGTTGTAACCATGTTGGACAGGTCTCCCTTGAAAAAGAGATTGATGATCTCAATGGGGCCATCTGGTTAAATAAAGGATTAATTTTGTCAGTCTCACGACGGTATTGAGACAGCTATTTACCCCGGTATCGGATATATCGTTACATCCCTATTAAATACAATCTGACATTTCTGTGGCCAATCTAATAAACAAAAAAAAATCTCTCAACTAATATGAGATTTTGAACTATGTAATTTTATCTGGAAGCCTTCAGGAAGGCTGCAATATGTTTTGAACTAGGTTTTATAAACTTGTGTTATATTTGAATTAGTCTTCTGCAAACAGGCTTTGCTGCTGACAACTGAGCAACAGTATAACTAAGCAGTATGAGATTCGGCAGATTAGATAGAGGAGTTTTTTAAAAATAATTTTAACCTCTATAAAAACGTTGTTGCAATGTTGGAGGAGCTTGTGACTTAATATTTTCATTGCTATTTCTACACTGTAACTACTGTGCATTTGACAATAAAGCCTTTGAATCGTGAACCTTGAATCTCTTTTAATCAAAACAAAGGTGGGGAATATTAAAAAAAACAATGATTACAAATATTGAAAAGAAAATAGGAATATTGAGTATGAGACACACATTTGGACATAATGAGGGTATTATGAAAAGGGATCACCAAAATACCTATACTTCCATCTAAAGGGTGTTATAAAACATGTTATGGCAAACCATACAATTGTTTTGGAGTAAGGTTCACAAAAAATAATTTTTACAAAAAAATGTACATCGTGGTGGTCACCTTATAGATCAATACAAATATTCATACTCTTCCTCTGAGAGTCATACATTTGTATAGACATTTGCGTCAATCTCTCTGGTAGAAGATGACATATATCATAAGTGGAAAAGAAAAATGTATGTACCGTACATGAGAGCTGTACATGAGAACTGTACATAACTGTGGTACACCGTCTTCTGTGGCCAACAACATACTGTATATTAATGAATTCAATATTCTTTCACCTCCCTTGATTGATGCATGGACTTAACATTGTTTGTGATCAATAATAGCCCTCCTGAACTACATTTGCATGTTCATGATGAAGCAATTTGTTACTGAATTACAAAACAAATGAGTGCAATGTGTTCAAGCACTGAAAAGCTGTTGTAAGCCCATGAACACACTGCTGCTGTATGTTTACCTGGGGGAAATCTTTTTTCAACTCAGTAATAAAACACATGGAAACCTCATTACACATTGTGATACTAGCTCCCTGTTGACCATTATATACAAATATAGTAAAATAAAGCAACATAATAGACTAATCATGACTGAATTGTAATACTATATTCTCCAGGGCACCACTAGATTTAAGACAGTAATACAATTGTAAAACAAATACGATTCAGTGCTAAAAGGCAACTCCAACAGGGTGAGATTATTTTTTGCTCTCTTGGGCCCGCCAGCTCTGCTCCAGCAAATGAAAAACACTTAACATTTCCTCTTATTTTAATCTGCTAGATGTTTATATTGGGAGAATATTTGTGGTTTTTCCATGTGACTGGCTGCAGTGAAACGATATGCTTTGCATCCTTTACTCTGCATGGCAGTGCCTGAGCACTATCGGGTCGAATCCAGCCAAATCCATCTTTATAATAGCACTCTGCCCTGCTTCCACCTAGTCTGCTACTCCGCTCCCATACTGCACATATTAGATGTTCAGTTTCGGTTGTGCTCACCACAGAACAGAAACGAAAAAGGAAATTATTCAAAATCAATAATGTATTGGTTCTTTTCTTTTTAAATGGGTTCCTGACACATTGGATTTCATCATTTGTTCTCTGTTCAAGCCCATTTGGATGAACAGCAAATCATGGTGAAATGAAGTAAACACAGTGTCCCAGCTCTGTGCTGACAGCAGTGGTTTGAGGATTCACACCTTTTACTGAAGTAACAAACACAGTTAAATAGTTTAGAGTACTAGAGTTAAAGTAGTATCATATTTTATAAATTAATTATATAAGCTATATTATTTTCATTTCATTTAATCGTTTATTTGACAGGGACAATGCACATTAATGAACACTTAAAACAAATAATACGTCAAGTGTAAATATGCCGGGTTTTAGCTTTGAGCTAATTTCCATCCGCAGTCCCTCACATACAACATTTAAGAACATGACATTTATAAACATAGCAAAAACAAATACATGATATGCAAAAAGAGCAAGAGCAGCATACACGAGTATTTACCACATGGCAGTACAATATAGCAGCTACGACATATAAAGTACAAGAGAAGATACAAGAGCTACATAAAGGGCAAGAGGAGATACCCCTGTGTTAAAGTGCATTTAGCGGTGAGTGCACGTCTGTTTGTTTCTCAACCATTCTTTGAGTTGACCTTTAAAACTATTGAGAGTGGGACAATCCCGTATCTCAGTTGGGAGGCTATTCCACAATGAGCTGCCTTTAATGGAGAGGACATTTTGTCCAAAAGTGGTCCGTCTACGGTGGACTTCACAGTCTCCTCTGGTTTCTGACCTAGTGCAGCATCCAGTGTCTTTTGTGTGGACGAATTCCCCTAAGGGAGGGGGGGGGGGCCAGTCCATGTAAACATTTATAAAAAAAAGCACATACTTTTAAAAGACTTAAAATTGTCAACATGTTAAATATTAGTCTGAAAAAGAAGCTTATGACAACAGCTGTCAGTTAATAATGTGTTAGAAGAAGTAGCCTACTCAGTCTCTTCTATATTAGGAGTCATTCTTCATAATGAGTATTATTATCAATGCTTTGGGTTAGGCTACATTTTGCTGATGATAATTCTGTAGCATAAGCTACTTTTAAGGAAATGCACTTACTTAATAATATAGTTAACTAGCCTACCAGCGTTGGAATGTAACTAAGTACCTTTTCTCAAGTAGGCCTACTGTAAAATGTTGAGGTACTTGTACTTCACTTGAGTATATTTGTCACAGTCTGCTTTCTCACTCACCTATTTTCTGCATTATCATTCCTTAGTCACCTGGTAGTCACACCCTGTCTCTCTCTCTCTCACTCTGTTACACCCATCAGCTCCATTAGTATTTAGGCCCACTTCACCTTCACCTCAGTGCCAGATCGTACTTCGCAGCATGCTTGTCTTTCCCGCACTACTCCTCAGATTGCTCTCCCGGTTTCGACCCTGCCTGTCCCTGACCAGCCTGCCTCGCCTGCTCCCTGACCCGTTCTGTGCCTACGACTCCCGTCCTGCTGTCTCCTGGAACCCTCGCCTGTCCCCGACCAGCCCTTTGCCTACTATCTGTCGTGTTGTCTCCTACCAGCCTATTGACTCTAATAAAGCTGGTTACCGACTATCTCTGGTTTCCCGTGTTCTGCATTTTGGTCCTCAGCTCGTTTGTGACAATATTCATGTTATGCTACTTTATACTTTTACTGTAGGCCTACTACATTTTAGGCAATTGTTTACTTTTTATCCATTACATTTTCTGTTTCTAATTTAGTTACTAGTAACTTTTCAGGTAAGGATTTACAATACAGAGATTTAATCTTTTTATTTATTTTGTATTTGTAGCTACTAGAAGTATGATTTGATTCAGGACTTTTACATGTAATACTATGCTTACACTGTAGTATTGCTACTGTTACTTATGTAAAAGTAATTATTACACCTGTAGCCTGCTTAGATTAGTATGCTGCTATGCATACTAAATTAGTTTTTAAATGCAGCGAAACAGCGACCCTTCGACATTTGACTTATACATGTCAGTTAGTCAGTGAGGTGGAAGCCAGGTGAAGTTGATAGTAGCCTACTTAACGTAAAGTTGTTACCGGAAGAACTCAAGATAGAACTGTAGTTTCACGCATATCAAACCATGAAAGGTTAGCAACAACGTTATTCAAAAAACTAACCGGAGAGTTATTACGTTTTCCATTGTTGTCAATATAATCGGGATCCGTGCTTGTGTTAGCCCGTTAACATTAGCAAGTTGTTAATTTGTAAGCAAGTTAGCTGTTGTTAACTAGTAAGCTAGCTAGCAGCGATGGAGCTACGATATTCCAGGACTATTTGGAATGAAATCTACAAAATGTTTGAAGTGGACCTCAAGAGACCAAGTCAAAGAGAGAGTTGGACACTTGAAATATCAGTGACTTTTGATGTGAAGAGCTGACATGATAATTGAAAATGTGGCCTCCATGACAGATGATATCAAAGATGTTAGGTGAGTCTATCACAACCTCCTCCTCTATCTTTGCTCTCTCTGGCTTTCCTGGTGACTAATGGCGCTTTTGCACTGCAGCACGTAGCACGGTTTAAGCGGGCCGGGTTCTTTTTTTTGCGTTTCCACTAGGGGTAGTTCCGGCTCAGGGCTGAACCTTTTTTCTGGCCTTAACATATGCTAAACTAGTGACGTAAACACTCTCAACCGCTGATTGGTCAGAGAGAATCGCTGGCAAGAGGCACACACACACACACACACACACACCCCCCCACACACACACACACACACACACACACACTGTCCAATCACACACTGAGCACCAATGACAGGGCCTGCCAGGGCTTTGGAAACATCTAAAATCCCCCAATTTAACATAATTATTTGTCAGGTCACTTTTAAAGCCTAGTGGCTTCTTGTGAGCATCTTGCTAGTCTAGTTTTCCTCTCAACTTGTGTTGTAAAATTGGTTAAAAATATTGTCGTATGAAATACATTGGAAGGCAGTTTATTTGATATAGATTCAGATGTAATTTGTAAACGGATGATGTGTGGCTTGTGGTAAACTGTAGCAGCCTATTGGTTAGATATGACAGTAGTTCAACTCATATCTTCATTATGTGCATCATTTCATTTTCACTTGAACCATCATCTTCCAAGGCATAGTGCTCTAAATTAATTATTTGCACTTTTAAAAGATTACCTGTCTTGAAAAGCGTCCACTTATTACTTCTTTAATAATCCCATCAATACACTTCTCTTGCAAATCAAGAGAAGAAGATAAAACAAACTATAATTTCCTGGAGCCTTGTAAATCGTCATGTTAAAGATTTATAAAGCTTCTATTCTCGTCTGTGCTAATGAAAAGCTTTTGAATAGAATCAAGTCTTAATTTCTATGTAAAACCAAACACATTATGTATTTTGCTTCATTATGCACTCGTATAAATGTTTGCCTGATTGTTTCACTGGCAAAATGTTGATTAAACCCGCTGTTGGATCAACTGACAGACTGCACTCACTGCAAATCCATATTAATATAGGGTGTAAATATTCCTCCAAACAACAATTACTCTTGAAGGACATGGCACTGATGAAGTGCTAATACAGCAGAAACATTAACTTATCCGGGCTCACAAACAAAGTAGAGCGATCACATAGCAGCTGATTTATGGTTTTGGTTTATTCATATTTGAAATGGCCCATTAACTTGTTTTTTTCAAACAGTTCTGTTTGTTTTCCATAAAATATATCGACCGGCCAGATCTATAATTCAGTTTTCCTTGAGATGAAATGGGTTTTCCAATATTACAAACATGGTCTCACAAGAGGCAAACATCCTTGCTGAGCCTTTGCAACAACACCACTCTTGGTGTTTTCCCATGGGAGTTTGCAGTTAATACTCTGCTCTTTCTTTCCATACTGTATGTTTTGAAGTTGTAAGTGCGAGAACAGGAGGTTCTTTGTTATCGCTAAAGCAATACGAACAACTGCCAGAAAGATAAAGCCAATATATTTAAAACCATGCAGCAGCAGTTCGGTTCAGGCAACAAAACGGGAGGCAGGAGGTGGAACTCAACGAACAGGGTTGAAACACAAATTGATTTTTTCCAGAAATATCGTCCTACCTACTGTATGATTGTCCAGCAATTACTTGAAATTGTGTTGGTAATTACACATTGACTACCTCTGCTTATCATTGAGCTGCTGATATAAAAAGACTCACTTGAAGAGAAAGGTTGGTAGCATCATGACAACCAGCCGCTCACATTCAATCATAGGACTCATAAACCTCCAAACCTCAATCTCTTGGAGAAAACCTCTGAGGACACTCAAACTATATTGTCTTATAGATCTTGCTCCTATTCAATTATCTTCCCTCTGCGTCTCAGATGAAGGTGTTGTTAGAGGATAACGCTTCTTATCCACATTCACTGCTGGGACTGGTCCAGTCTGACTCTGGACAATGTGTGTGTCTGTCATGGCGTGTATGCAGTATAGGGTTTGACTCGGGTTTCCTGGAAGAAAAAAGCTTTATTCAAAAAAGATTAAGTGCAGTGATATACTATATTTATCTTTATTGGATTTTTTCTTTTTTAATAACAGACAACTAATAAGTGAATCCTGCTAACAAGTATTTTCTATGCATCCTTTGGTAATGCATTTTTTGATTTGGACTATTGGTAATAAACTTACCTGAAAAAAGGAACAACATAGACCAACATACCATAAATTCCTTTACAATTATATTTTATATATATTTTTCTTATATTTTGAGCTATATTATTAGATGTGTTGTAATGTAAATGTGTGAAAGAGAACGCACTAAATCAGTCTTTGGAAACTAATGAACGAGCACTCAAATCCATAATCGTTCATTTGTTCTTTAGAGTAACTGTGTTGACTCAATTGTAGCTGAAATTCTAGGAGTAAATACACTTTAAACAGTTTAATTAATAACACAAATCACTGAACAACTGAATGCTTAAGTGCTAGTTAATTAAATATCATGATAGTTTTGTGCACCCTTGAACTAAGAGACAACTCATTAAGGGCCGGTATCAACAAAACTAATTGCAAAAGAAATTGCTCAGTCGTGACAGTCCTAACTGTATCTAAGTATCTTAGTGTTTTTATCGAACATAGATGCCATATCCACACTGCTTTACTCCCTGTCCAAAGTGACTTAGATAAGTGTTATTCATGACTGCTCAGTACAAACACTGCTGGTCACAAAGATGCTTGTTCAGTAGGTTGCAAATGAAGTAGCAGCTGTAAATTAAAAACAGTCGATTTTAATTGAATTCTCTTGAGATAAGTAAATTGGGAGAGCAGGGTAAGACGATCCATCTCGCAATAATACACAATTTGTATCGTGAGGCATAAAATATAGGAAGAGCCTTTCATTTCAATATTTGTGCTTCTTGATGAATGGCATCATTTTTTCAATTACATTCTTGCCTCTTAGTATTCAGCACGGCTAGGGGGTTAGTACAGCTCAGCATCTAACTTTTATTGCCTTAATAATACAAAACTGAAGTATATGGAAGTGCTTTTTAACAGTTTTTGCTTATTTGTGTCATTTGTTAAACAAATATGCCAGTGGTTTGATATGCCTGCCTGATGCTGTATAAATGATATAATCCACATACACATGCTAAATGTGTTTTGCAGATGTTTGAAACTCTTTCATTGAACTACAAATACTCTCAAGGTAGCAAAAGATCAAAAGATCTACTTCAACCAGCTCTTGTGAGTCGTTTTTGTATACTGTTGTATACTATATATGTTTTATAGCAACATTCACACAAAGATGGCCACAAGGACTATGGCAGTTATAGTTTGACATTGAATAATTGAAGGGTGGAAATTGAGAAGGATAGCAGTTTTCTTTAGCTCTTTTTTATATAAAAAATATGTAGATTGTTTAGGTGCTTCTTTGCTATGATTAATCATATTTTTACTAGAGGTAATTCTGCCCATTGTTTTCTCAATTAGTTCATAATTTGGTCTGAAAACATTATTTAAATGCCTTAAACAACTTCCTGACTCACATGTGATAAGGTAAAATGATTGTTTTGTCCGACCAACATTAAAAACCTAAAGATTTTCTATTTCATTTAAATATTAGCAAGTGGTTTATATGTTTTTGCTGAAAAATAATGACTTACAGACAATTCATCTCCTCAACATAATCCTACCACCACCAACTAAATAGATGGAGCGAGGAAAATAAATCTAAAATATTCAAATAACTCTCGACACCCTGGGTAATTCTGGGCTGGGTGAGAGTGTAAAGACAAGAAGAGTGTCAGCTCTGTATCATTACAGTAACATCTTAATACTTGTGAGAAAATAAGTAAGAGGAAATAAATGAGGAAGACTGCAAGAACAAAATGATACACCCAGTTAACAGATTAACACCTACAGATACACACTGTCCCAGATTGACAGAAATATCGCACTCGCACTCACACCGTGTGACGTGACAGCCTCACTTGTTAAAGAAGCTGTAGCACTGCTGATCAGATTATTCATGTTCCATTACATCCCTTTACTCTGAATCAATTGATGTCTCATCCATCCACAACACTCGTCTTCTTCATCACCTCTTCTTCCTAATGACTATCAGTCATTTTTCATCTCCCCCATGGAGAATGTGATGTGAAGCCTTATGTCTCACATCTGCTCCGCTTGACTTACTGGCAGGATGTTAATTTGTTTTTCTTCCGATGAAAACATTTATCTAATTTAGCCCGTGTCAAGAATCTTCTTTATCTGAGTCTCATCAGTTTGTTTATTTTGGCCCCAGACAATACTTCACAATAAAACATGTGACTTTATTCGAATGAAGGGCATACTTTAGGGCGCCATCGGTGCAGGCAGTTTAAACCTCAAAGATTCAAAAAGAATGCTTTATTGTCCTATGCACAATAGCTAAAGTGTAGTTTTGGCAATGTCTCTGTCCGACAAGACATAAAATAAAAAAATAGTGCAACTGTATGTGTGGAACTGACTGGGATCATTATTTTATTTGTAAAGAAACATCAGGCTTGACTGCTAACATCATTTAACAAAAAAACACATTTAGAAGTCTACCTCATTACAGAGGTCTAAGTGTATGTTCATTAACGTGTGTGTGTGTGTGTGTGTGTGTGTGTGTGTGTGTGTGTGTGTGTGTGTGTGTGTGTGTGTGTGTGTGTGTGTGTGTGTGTGTGTGTGTGTGTGTGTGTGTGTGTGTGTGTGTGTGTGTGTGTGTGTGTGTGTGTGTGTGTGTGTGTGTGTGTGTGTAGGGGGATTGCTTTGACCTCGAGCTTAGTGACCATTTATTGAAACAGACTGACATTAGCGTCCCCCATCATGAACAAGTCTTTAGATACAAGGCCATGGTCGAGCCTCATCTGCATTTTTAGCCGCATGTGATTTCCGACCGCTCAAGGTCTTTGAGTCTACTGCCAATTTGTGCCTTCCTACAAGGTCTCTCGCTAACTTCATGTCCAACTTTCCTGCAGTTTTGGTCAGTCTACAATTCTCTGTTGACATTCCAGCGTCACAGAGATATTTTCAAGTTTAAAGGAGGATTTCCTGGGAAGTCAGGGTCTAGACTTGTTACCCCCAGGGTTTAATGTGACTGGCAGTGACTGTAAAATGTTGCAGCAGTGAAATGACAAAGACCCTGTGAAAAGTGGAATTTTTATCTCATGAAAAGATCCCGCTTTTTAAAGCACTGATACAAACAGATAAACCCATTTCTCTATCATCATGCTCGCCCCTTTTTAAAAGGGAGGCTGGTGGTCGCGAAATACAAACTCATAGAGAATTGCGACTTGTTAATCATGGAATCAAAATAAAATGTTACATAGCAGTTGGCTGGACGGATAAAAGTAGTCGGCTGTTTTGTTCAGTTTATGAAAGATCAAGGGCACAGCTCATAGAAACCAACATTGAAGGACACAGGAAACAAACATTAGTCTCCTACTTTTAAATTCAAAACCTTTTCAGTTTCTCTGACCTCCTCCTTCTGCAGGCTTTACTTGGAAATTGACAGATCAAGGGCCTTGGTGGAATCTGTAATTGTCCTACAAAAATTTAAAATGTCTTCATAGATACATTTTTGATACTTTCGTGATCCTGCTTATGTCTGCTGCTGTTCAGCACTCTTCTGTTTAGATGGATTGTTTTTGCATAAACTAGCCCAGTAGTTAGACATCGAGTTTCTGTCAGGTTTGCCCAGTTTCAGTTGTCCATTGTGTACCTTGTTTTCTGCTGCTGTTACAATTGGATTTTCATTTTGATAAATAAATTACCTGACCATTATTTCAGAAGGGGGAAAAGGAAAATTGATCTTCTCGGTGAATGAAAAAAAAAAAAAAAAAAAAAACTAAAATGTTTTTGCTTCACAGACAAATCAAATTAAAGGCATGGGATCAAAAAGAGCAGATGTTCTCTGACAACAAACCAACCTTTTTACCATCTGTATTTGGATGCCTTGTTCTGGAGCATAAGCAACGACTTTTAAACGCCTTCATGCTAATCAAGTATAACAAATAGTGTGCAGAGGTGTATTGATCCAGTAATATTTTTGGCTTATAGGTTTCCACATTGATTTATGCATTTCTAAGAAAAAATAAATGATTGGTGCCATCAAACTAAGAACATAATAAAGATATGCAGGTGAACAGGAGTTATTTGAACGGAGCATCTGAAATGCTCTTTCCGGGAGGTTGAGCCATGGAAATATAAAAGAACTCCACACAACGTTGCAGGCGGGACTGTTCATTTCTATGAAAGTTGCTCAGTGGGACATAAGGTGAGTGATAAAACAAGAATCTTCCTTCGCTTCCATGGGGCCCGGTCCATAGAGCAAAAACCACCAGCGTTTCATTTAACCCTGCCTACACTCTACTTGCTCTTGGTACTTTCGCATTAACAGACAGGAGGTTAATTAACTCTCAAATGGCTATTATGTTCCATCTTTTAGGACGTAATGATATACATAATGGTCTTTCAAGTCTATACTGGGATATTGATTCACCTAAAAAATCTGCCCTATCTTTCCAAATGTTAGTCTATGGTGAAAGTGTTTTGGGGGAAAATAGCATTGCGTCATTAACACAGAACTCGCTTGTCTCTTAGATTCTCCCACTGGTTTTTGTTATTGATATTCTGACAACATCAGCACCAACTCCCAAAAATAAAACACATTTCCAAAGAAAGAACATTTTGTCGATGGTTTCTGTCTGGACTCCTATCCAACAAAAGCTTTACATCCTGTTTTCTTTCGGATTGGTCCCACCCACTGCAGATGGCGGAGTCACTTAAATTGTTCTGCTTAAGATGCCTACCACGCCCTGTAAATGGCAATTTTGTATCTATATTCCTCATTGGCCAAGGCATCAGTTGAATCTCAAGCATCAAAGTTAAGTTCTGTCTGGCAGTCTGCAGCAAATTCAGTAGCCCACTTGTCTTATTGCATTTACCCCTTCCAAGAAGGCATAATGGCTCCCAGGAGCAATTGTTCCTGAAATTCCCATGCTCTCATTAAAGCGGGGGATACAGATTCTAATCATTCTATTTAAGGGTGGATTGTGTGATTACATTTATAATGTGAGTTTAGTTTATTTTAAAGCTGAGTAACAATGTCATTCAAGGATGACAGTAACAAGACTCTGCCATTTCAAGGGAAATATTTGGTCAAATCCTTCCTGATCACTTGTATTATCCTTCAGAAAGCTCAACTGAATATTAGTGGAAGTTTTTGACATTTGAAGGTCAACGGAGGACAGTACCAAAGTACGATGAGTCACTTCTCCTAAACTCGCTCTTTCAATCAATTATTTTGGAGTAATGTGCATTGTCAGAAATGAAAGCGGTAAAAAAGATTTCTTCCTGCAAAAGATGAAATACATGAATAGGCATACTTGACCATGGACTTTATAAAGAACGCTTTTATTGCAATATATCAAAAAGACACAATATATCTGTTGGGGTCTGACAGGATTATTGATCAAAACCAATGACTCAGCAATTATTTTTACAATGGCCTGCAGGACATATTTTCCAGTCTGTGCGCTCTGGTTTGAAACTGCAGAACCAGGTAGGATTTTACAGTGATGGCATCCCAAGATCTTTTATTTATAATATACCGATCAATACACAATGTAATACACTCCTGTTTAATAACACCACAAGCTGAGTTTAATCAAAGAGGGAGCATTGATAAGTGATTACTGGTCTTTTTATCATTACTTTGAATGCTTTGTGGTGTCATTATATACCATTCTGCTGCTTTTCCCTGCTCCCTGCGTCGGGGTTGAGCTCCTCTGAATACGCTTTCTTATTATAATAATAAGAAGATATATATAGATATAGATATATATTTTATCCATACACCTGTTCAAGAATATCTTACAGTCAATGTTTGTATCTTGATATTTGTATGCTAGTGGTTTATTAAAATAGTTGATGACAGTGTCATTTATTTCTGCCAAAACACAGAAGTCAAGCCAGATGCTAGATTGTGTTTGAAGAGCTTTATGACGTGACACTTATGTATCTAAAGCAGTTAAATCAAGTGACACAGAAATCATAAATCACACTGTGTAGGGCTGCCAGTACCAGCAGCAGGAAAGAAACAAGATTCAAGACAGCAGTGTGTGACAGAAGTGACACATTTTATCATCTGTCGATGGAAAGCAATTTCCATTTTTATCAGAATAAATCTTTCCTATTTGCAATTTATACATATGTTTTGCTTCTGTACTGATGTGTGGTTCAAACACATGGCATTAAAACTTGTGCCATGTGTTTTTACACATAACTAGCATAGAACGATGGATTTATGGAATAATTACAAGATGAAAAGGGCCGTAAGCAAAGTTAAATCCACATTAATAGTATTGTAAACACACAGTACTAAAACAAAACTGTTAACCCTGCCATGAATCAGCAGACATGGGTTTCATTAATATACACAACAACTAAAGAAATACAAAACACCTCTATACTGTCCACACTGTTTGATTGACAGATGACCTCTGGAACGACATTAACATTATGTTAGTAGTCTGTGGGAGACAAGATCCTATATTTTGACAAAGTCCTACATGTTGTCCATTTGCTGATTGTAATTTCTCTATTCTACATAATGTTCCTAGTTTCCTAGCACCAGTAGATTTTGCAATTTAATATTGTCAGATTAGAGTTGCAATTCATATAAATGGATCATTACATTCCTAATTCCCATGAAGCTCAAGATGCCCAATAAAAGAGGGTTTTCACAGATGGAATAGTAATTGTGCACCAATAGTTTTCAGTGGACCATTTGATGAACTTCTCAGAGGTGCATTACTGCCCGGGGTATAGTAATAAATCAAAGGGAGGACAGGATGAAACTTTACTGGCTTGCAATGTCTTGTTGCAGACAAAAGGCAATCCGTTATAGCAGGAGTACCACTTTAATGTATTCACCTTACTTTAAAGGCTTCCATCCCTTAGTGCTCTACTGGTTCAGCTGCTCCCCTACCTTTTGTTATGCAGTAAGTGAAGCATATATCAGATTATTGTAAAATATTTTACAGTCCTGTGTTGCAGGCACATTCTATTTCCCAGAGGAATATGAATATACTGTACATTTCCATCCATTATCTAGTTTACAGGGATTGATGTAATCAGATTATATGGAACATATAGAATTCAGGACATCCATATCAAGGTTAAACAGCCGGGCCTCTGAAAGGATGCAGCTGCTATATGGTGCCATGATAAAAAGAGAGAGTGGCTTGTGACTGGAATTATAAACTACTGTGAGTTTTTCTGTGATGCCTCAAAGGAATCTTTTGTTTGATGCGGAGTCTGAACAATAAGCCTTGTACATTTCTGTTTACTTCTCATCAGCAGTTACCTCTCTAGAATGCTAAATGAGAACATTTGTATGAGGTATTTATGGACCAAAAGTTTTTTCCAAAATCATTTTATCTAGAGGTTTCTGCTTTGCAAAATAGTTTGAATTTGATTAGAAAACTCTCTGTAAAGTCGGCGTGTTAGTATTAAACATTCACATAAACACAGCAGTGGTCAGCTCATACTGTAATTGTCAAGATAAACTATCAAATAGCTTTACTCAAATAAACCATGACACTTTTTCCAGCTAGTATACACACCATGACTCAGTTAAATAACCCCTCATCCAATTACAACTTATCGTTTTAAGCTTTACATTTGTCTAAAAACGTCTTGAAGACTCAGTGCCCTCTGCGCCAATTCTGAATGATGATCAGAAAGCTTGAAATCCATTAATATGTATTAAAGTGTAATAGATGAGAAAGCATTTCCAGTCTGCAATTACTACATGAGGATGATTGAAATGGCACAGGGCCACTTTAGTCTCCTTGGAGCCCCCCTGGAGCATCTGGATATGCTATAATTATCACTGCAGAAAGTACAGATTTGTCAGGAGGAGGACGGAGAAGATGGATTGATGCATGACCCCGGAGAATTCACACAGATTCTTGGCATTCATCACTCTCAACGTAAATTGTGTTCATTAGCAGATGTTAGCATGCTAACTCACTATGTTTTCCATCTAGTGTGTTAGCATGCTAACATCTGCTTATCACATTCCCTCAGAGCTGCCCTAGTCATGCTTTATATTTATCACATTATTAATATGCCTGCTATGTGAAATTAGCATTTTAATGAAACTATAATTTAAAGGTCAGTTTAGAATTTTAGAATTTTTTTTGGGTCTGGGTCCAGGATTGGGTCCCATACTAATGATAAACGAAGCAGCTGTTTCTGAACGTTTTACAATTCTCTAGGGTTGGCAGAAGTTGGCACTCTACCTAGAGCCTTTTTATTTTTAATTCACTACTTTTTCATGTCTGACAGACTATAAAAGGAGAAGAATTCCTTTGCTTCACTCGTCAGCTGGGACGGCTGGCTGCGTAAATTCCTCTAATCCTTTAATGAAGTCTCACACCAGAGCAGGTGGGATTTTTAGAAGGAGTAGAAAAACTTGTCACAGTCCACCATGTTGTCAGCTCAATGGCCCACTGAGGAGTTCAGACCATTGAGGGCCCTGCAGCTTGTTATCTCCTCAGGCCCAGTGTGTGCTGGTGGTCAATGTGAAGCCAAAAGGCTGTCAGCAAGCGTCAGCAGTGACACAAACCAGAGGCTCAAGTCATTCCTGGGGTTCAGCTGTAAGGCAGCTTTTTAAGCTTTGAGCAAACCATTTAGATCCCAAACTTGACACAGCATCTAAAGCAGGCTTAAGGGATGCACTTTGATATTTGAAGTTCATCTGTAGTATTGATAAGCCAAGACATTAGCGGTTATTTTATTGGGATTTTTTATGTTTACTGCAGCATCTCTTCTGCTCTGTGTCTGGGCTGAGCTGGGGGAGTGTGGCACACACACACACACGGAGAGAGAGAGAGAGAGAGAGAAGAGAGTGAGAGAGAGTACTGACCGACGCCACGAGAGAGAGAGAGAGAGAGACGAGAGAGAGGTGATGTGAGAGGAGAGCTAGAGAGGAGAGAGATGGAGAGGAGGAGAGAGATGAGAGAGAGAGAGAGAGAGGAGGGATGAGAGAGAGGGGCAGAGCCGATGTAGGAGGAGATGCCGAGAGAGAGAGATGAGGCGAGAGAGAGAGGTCAGCAAGCAGCGGTGAGGTTGCAATAGAAACAGAAGATTACTGGAGTTGGAGAAAAGTACGCTTGTTACAGTGATAACACCTCTAGAGTAAAAATACAGTAGTTTACCAATACACTTGTTCAATATGCATTATCATGGAAACATGTAGAAAAACAACATTTCTTCCAGTGGCACTGTTTTTTTTTTAAAAAGCAAAGTGCGCTAGCCCTGCTGTTATTGTTGCAAACAAACTATAACAAAAGCAGTCTGTATGTAGTCTTACTCAGAGGACTGAACAGAGGGACGTGGGCCTCCATAAAGGCTCAGTGAATGAAAGTATAGCATTATTACAAGATTGGTCTATCACATTTGGTATACAGTTACAACAGTAACATCACTTCTGTAAACCAACACAGTGGTTTCACACTGGTTTTTCTTTAAGAAAATGCCTGGTAGGGGAAACAAGATGTACAGGAGGTTCCTGAACAAAAACTAACTAAGCACAAATATAAAATATAAAATCATTTTGTGGTAAAAAGAGGACCCAATTTCTCTGAATGAGCCACAAACAAAACACAGAAGGGACAAACACTCACCTCTAATCAAGTGTGTTTAACAGCAGTAAAACCAATCTTAACCGGCCCTGAAACTAAAAGCAAACTTTAATTAGACCATTTCTAGGGTTGTTAGTCTTAGACAAGGAGAGAGGTAAACACAGAAAACAAAAACCAGTGCTGAGGAAGAACACAGGAGACAGCAGAGAGAGTTCAGGCTCTATATTTGTCCAACCACACAAACAGTAATGAGACAGACCCATCATTTACCCGGAACGTCCCAGTTAAAGGTGTTATTACCCTTTAATGAACCAGGGTCAGTAACTTGGACAGCTCCCGCTCTGCAGGACCATGGAGAGCGCCTATCTTATTTTGGCACTTTGGACTTAGATCATTAATAGTTGTAAAAAAGAAATGCTTGAGCTGGGACGCACCATTGATAAGGTGTGATATGAGCTGTTGACACAACTAGTGTGATTCTGGGCAATGAGGACAAATGGTATCGAGTAAACTTGAACTAATACGATAAGGGACACAAAAGGACTGACTGTTATTGATTTTACTTACACAGATTAAAAATATGAAATAAACCTAAATTAATCCAAATCAATTGAATGCTTGTATTGACTAAATCCAACTTGATTAGAGTGAGTTTAAAGATGATTAATTTATAAAGATAAATATCATTCTTTTTCTATGTCGATTTAAGCTTCTTCTTTAATGGTATATGTTTAATCTAAGTTGTAATTCTCTCTATTCAATCATAGTATGTGTCACCTTTATCACTATAACCTTTAGACTTTAATAAGATGTGTTACTCTGTAGTTCCTTTTTTATGTTTCTCAGCAGCTCAGTTGCTTAACTTGACCTTCATGGCCCAATTATTTCCAAAGTTTCTTACAGAAGATGTGATATTATTTCCCTCTAATCATGAAATGTCTAAAATGTCCTTTGCAGTGTATGTAAGAAAAACTCCAATACAGATCATTATACTGATAATCCTTTCCTGGAACCATAAACTTAGCTTTTTCTCCGAAGCCAATCTTGTTTTTCCATCCCCTTTGTTATATCTAAAAATATTGTCATTGTGATGCCGATTTGCTCCGGTCCACCTACACAGGCACACTTCAAGTTGCTACTAAATTAACGTTTGTTAATTATGATCACACAACATGTTAGTTCTGAAAAACAACATTCACCCACAGAGTAAAACCTCTCACTTAAAGAGGGTGGGTGTTTGCTGTCGGGGCTTGAACCCTGCTGCTGTTGTTGAAGGTTTGTTGAACTGCTTTCCTCTCCTCTCTGCAGTCAGGGAAGAATGTTGGCAACTGTTCAAACGATGAATTACTTTGAACAGCTTGTTCTCTCCCGACAGCACGCTGATGTTGTTATGAAATGTGGGAAAAACATCAAATGTTCTCTGAACCTGCACTTAAAAAAAACATGATATGACACATGATAACTCATCCTTCATGCAACTGACAAGCTTTTAGACGAGCAAATGGCCTGTCATTCATTTGGAAAATATTTTTTTCCAAATATAATATCTTGTTTCCATTCTTGGTTTAAAGCTTTGTGCAGACGGATGAGAAATTAGACTTCCAGTTATTCAAACATCCATGTTCAAGACTAGCTGTTACCAGCTAGATGTGTGTTGTACCATCTCTTCGTGTATTCATATATGCTGCAAATGTAAACGCTGACTAATATAAAGCAGCTCTCACCTTAACCATGTTTCACGCCATAGCTTTGTGTGTCAGTTTTGCAAGCATTTTGTCATCAAATGAAGTATGTTAACACGTTTAAAATCGACCCAATAGTTGCTAGTGTATAAGTGTAAATATTTAAAGTGATTGGGGTTTTTTAGTTTGTTCTAACCTAGCCAATTTCTTTGGTCATTTAGTCTTTAGAACTTTTTAAGATTTTATTGGGATGTTATTGGTGAAATTAGTAGACACTTAACATTAAATCATTATAACAAGGCTTAATTTGAACAGCTGGTGCTCCTGGTCTGGCATTATTTACAGAAACACTGAAACCAGGGGGTTATAGCTTACGACTGCCAGGAGTAAAGAGAATATCTGTTCCAGGAATTTCCAAAGGATCATATATTCTTTGTTTTTCCATGACACACTGTTTGCAGGCCTTGTATGTTCTTTCTCAGCAGTGCTTCATATTTAGACGCTACACAGCAGTCCCAGCTGCCGAGAACAAACCCGCTTCAGATTGACAAGTCCTGAAGATTGTTCAGCAGTAAGGAAATGTTACTTATTCACTTTTCAAGCCAGCATGGGGATTGAAATCATAAATAATCCAGTAGCGTACACACACTTCTATAACCTTTGACTGGTTAAAAGAGTTTAAACTGTCAAATATTTGTAATTCATACTCAGTCACAAAAGAATGTTGGTCTATTTGGGCATGTGGTTCAATAAAGTAATCAAACCATTTTACCGCTGGCATCAGTTTTTATGGTCCAATTGAGTCCAAACCTTTTATTGGACACGTAAATGTCTGCATGCCACAAATGCCCTGATGTCACAAAGTGACAGACTGCTTTCTAATTGCTTCACAGAGAGGAGTCATGGTCCACAGCCAGCCGAGGCCACCTTAAGGGCTCAGTTCTTGTTAGCAAATCAGTTTGGGGATAGGACTGAAAGTAGTTTGTTGTGCTCCGGTTTCTATGGAAATCCTCCCTGACCATTATCGTCTCTGCTCACCCAGGGTATTTCTGACAAAGCAGTTGCATCAGTGCTATTTCAAGCGTGTTCTTTTTCCTGAATGCACTGAATGGATCATTGTAAAGAGAATCCATATCTTCAGATTAAGCTTTAGCCTATGTGGTTCTTTTAACAGTGAGGAAAAGTCTGGTTACGTTGAAACGTTTGACATTTACAAGATGTTTGATATTACCCAGAGCAGGAAAATCTGACTGAATGTTCCCATTTACTGCAGCAGGATAAGCATTGTAGTACCGTTGACTGACATTCATCCACACACTCAATAGATACCATCCTGAGCTCACCCTGACTGTTTGTCGAAACGAAGGATGTTTGTACTTTGTTGGACTTGAGCCCTGCATAGCAACTCTGTTTGCCCTGGCAACAAATGTTTGAGGACACAGTTCAGCCTTCAAGATGCTAAACACTTTTCAGGTTGTCCAAGCACAAAGGGATGGGTGTGGGCTTTTCAGATGAAGTTGAAATTAAATGGAGCAGCAGAAGGGATAAATCATTGAAAGCCGGTATAGAATATGAACCCAGGTGGTAATACATTTGCTTTGGACTCATCAAAGTTGACCACAGGGCTAGTTTTTCCATTACAGCGCGTTAGGTATAAGGTTGTTGGTGACTCGTGTGTTTCAGTAAATCAAAAACCAATTACATTAAAAGAGACGGCTGGCTTGGTGCTTTGAGGCCATTGGCTTTGGTTATTGTGTTACCATTAGTGGTGGACCACTGTGCTCCAGCCTCAGCAATCTCATCACGTCAGACCCTGTCACTGTACTGTAGTTGCATGAAAGCTAAAATCAATACTAAGCGAGTCTATGCAACATAAATAAATACGGAAAATAAATAAACAAGGAATAGTATAATTACACAATAGACAATAGATTATATTTAATGGGATTTTAGTGGCATGGGACAATAAATAAGAACATTTTAGCCTCAAATCAAAAAACATTAAGACCAACACATTGTACATTCATCCATTAATATTCCAAACCACAACAAAAAATAAACTAGAAAAAAATATCCTCTGACCTCATTGCTCATACCTCTAAATATTTCGAGGCATTTCGCTTTCTCTCAATTTACAGGGTCTCATGCTCCTGACCTGAGCCTGAACTGAATTGCAATGAGCCTATCGTGGACCAAATGGAGGATAATTGCTTTAGCTTGCACATGCCAACAAAATCAGATAATTGCATATTCCACAATAAATGGCTGCTTTCATTACGGAAATATGGATTGGAACGTCCATGATGAAGGCAATAAGGTTTGTATTGATATGAGACTGCCGTTAGGAGTGTGTGTGTACAGTTTCTCCAGACTTACTGAGTACTTTTACAATACCAGAGTTCTATTAAGTACCATTACCAAAGTGATACATACTCATACTGTATCTAGCTCTGCTCCCAACTGTTCCCTCTGTCGTAAAATTGGCGTTTTTTACTATCTCATCATTTATGACATTTGGGATAAACAGGACACAAGGCCTGATTTAAAAGCATGTCCAAAATGATAATGTCCTCAGAAAAGCGAAAAGAAGTCATGACCTTATTGATTTATGTTGAACACGTAATTTCCCTTAGTTCTATTGGCGAAACAAAATGGGTACCACTTTACAATAAGACTACCCTTATAAGGGTTTACGAATAGTTTGTAATTAATTAATTAATTAGGTTGTGAACACTTTATAAATCATTAATAAGCTTTTATAAGACATGAGATAAACAGGGCAACTGTGACCGTTTGCTTGCCAAATAGTGAGCCCACATTTATCTACTGCTCTTATATTGGCTACTTAGCTCACTTCGTCTTCTTCATCAGCCAGCATCCTTGGTATCTGTTACTCATTTGATTCTCGCTAAGTAGCCAATATATGGCTTATTCCTCTTGCTAAATAGCGAGCCTGTGTTGATGTATGAAAACTATGTTAGAACTGGTTTATAAATGGTTCTTAATGATTAATAAAGTGTTTACAACCTAATTATAAACCCTTTATGAATCCTTTATTAGTCTTATTGTAAAGTGGTAGCACAAAAGGTAAATGGATTAATTTAGAACCCTGCTGGAAAGCAAATCTCTCCTCTTAGATCTTAAAATCACTTTTAGTCCCTATTGGCATGAGAGATGCTTCGATTACTCAATCGATAGAAAATGAATCGGCAACTTTCTTAATTTTCAATAATCGCTTCAGTTACATTCTAGTCAGTTCTCCAGTGAGAGTGTGCTGCTTATCTGTTCTTTATATCCACCATCTAAATTGCGTTATATAATTTGTACTTGTATGTTTTTCATGTCTTAAAGTATTAAATAATAACTTCTAGTTATTTTGTCTGTGAAACTGTGAAACTTTGTTTTTGACATTGTATAGACCAAACAATAAAATGTATTAACAATACTGAAAAGATAATCATAAACTGAAGCCTTAATCAAAGAAACATGTGGGAATATAAATCTGTGTTCTACGTGGTTTAGGTGCATGGTGCCATTATAGCAGTGGAAGTAGCATATGTATTGAATTAAGTAGATGGATGGTAGTTAAAAGGAACAGTTATTTCACAGCTACCGTTCATTTGACTGATCTGCCCATCATTTCAATTGAAAGCTTAGGCTGAATCTTTTCCAAATGATTGATGGCATTAATAGACTGGGTAGAGGCTTACATTCCGTACATATAAATGAGACCCACTACAGACGGCTAAGTGGTCAGTAATCAAGGATTTTATTGGTAGCTTTTTTGTAGGCTTATCCTTTAGTATTGCTGCATGTAGTCTATTTTGTTATCCTCTTCATCTGAAAAGCGCGGCTTCACAGTTTTAACTGATATTTCTCCATCTATAAACATTTCAAGTTCCTTCTTCGCCATTTAAATGTCCTTGTTAGATAACTTGTATTTTAAAGACAATGGTTATTTAATCCAGGATTAAAGGGGAACTACTGCTTATGTGAAAAACATTATAATGTCCTTGTGGCTCCAGAGAAAGCTGTACAAAATCAGCTATAGCTTGAGTCACGGTCACTATCCAAACCATCCAAATCTCTGACTGAACTCTAGGCAGTGGATTTGCATTGAGGTTTATGTAGGGATTACGTTTTTCCTCACTAAAATGTGAGAAATAAAAACAACAATACCTTTGGTTATTCTACATTAATATTGCTACCTTTTTAAAATCTATCGATCGTGATCTTAACAGAGATACAGGGGGGAATGCTGAAAGTTTTTCTGACATGAACTAATGTAAATATCAGCTCTGCTTCTGAAAAGTGTGTGTGAAGCTAGATGTCCAAACAGCAAACGTATCCATTGTATTCATTCACTGTGAGTTCACAGGGTTGTTGGCCCATCTCTCCAGCTGTTTCCTTATGTGCATGAATATAGCCTCACGTCGAGGTTTGCCAACTTCTGGGTTAAAGTAACGCAGGAGCAGCATAATAAACTGAACTCTAATAACTGTGTTGTTGCGATGAACGCTTCTTCCACTGAAAAAGACCTGCCCCCACAACAGATGGTGTTACTGTAGCCTAGGAAAGCTTGAGCTCCTGTTTAAACAAATTAGCCATAGACTTAACCTTGAATATTTACCGTTCACTGCGCAGACGTGGTTATAAAATCATCCATATCAATGTTTCAGAGCCTGAGCTGGCCTGCAGTTTTTACCAGATGGCTTCAATCACTCTAAGCATGTCCAGATGAATGCAGCTGGAGTTTTATTGGCTTAACTGATGGGGATAATGGGTGCTTTTGCTCAGTAAAAGGTCCCTGCTAATATGCAGCTATTTATAGAGAAAAGATGTACATAAACTTGCAATGAGCAAACGTGTTTTTACATGATCACTTGTATTGATGTTAAAAGTGTGCTTTACTGCTGTTTGAACACATTGAGTATCTGATAAAGTTGTACAGGCTTTGGCTTAGTTTTTCATTTTGCTGCTGGCAGGACTTCCTCACACCTTTCTGTTATCTGGCAGCATTCATATTTTGGAAACACATGGGTTTTGGGTGAAGGCACCGATATTAAAAACCTGTAAAAATTGAGCACCAAAATGTAAGAGGAGATGATATCCTTCGCTTCAACCTTAAGGAATATCTATCAACGTAAAAGAAGTGGCATATTTCTTCTAAATGTTTTTTTCACAGACATTTCACGATTATGTGTTTAACATTAAGCATCATGTAATAGTGTTAATGTGTTTCATTTGTATTATTAAAAAAAAAGTATTGTGACAAACGATTAGCTAAAAATATAACCACAATAATGTTTATTATAATAACTTCATACCCTTTTGTTTGTGAAATTGGTACATACACGTGTGAATTGTAGATATAAATGTTATGGGATGCAGGGTGATGTTTGTAGTCTAAGTATTTAATTAAGTGTTGATATTGATCCCAAAGTAGTTATAGTGAATGGTTATTCAACAGCTTAGATTCCACTTGACTGATCTGCCCATGAATTGAAATTGAAGGCTAAGGTTGCTTTTCTTTTGCAAATGATGGCTCGCATTAATATGCTGAGTAGAGGCTTTTCTTCTGTTAATGAGAACAAGGTCAATATTGGAAAACTAAAACCTGTATGAATTGAGCACAACATATAAAATGTAATTTCAATTTGAGGAATACTTTTTGACATAAAATGAGAGGTTTATAAAATTATATGAAATGAAACTATTAGCTGTTGTAAAAATAAATGTCATGATTCAACATTTGGGATTATTTAATTGGGTTGGTTTAATTTCTATAAAACAATCATAGTTACTGTGACACACGAGTAGCAACTAATTATCACAATATTATTAATAATAACAAGAACATCTCTTGAAGAACACAGACCTCCAACATAGCTGTATCCATAAGTAAAAAATATCTGCTCCGTGATTCTGATCCGGTCCATAAATTTAAAAACACAGGTGTTCAAGGAATACATGATTGATCATCAGATGATCAACACACTGTGTATTGGCCTCGAATGTCACATCCACTGAGCGATGGTCACGCTGTTGACAGTATATCGTGTATCGGTTTGAAAACTGATGTTGACTACAAATGGTTGTAGAGTCATTTATTTTATGGATCAGAGGTCAACACTGATATTGTCAATGTCCAAGTGCTTAAGGTCAAGGCTGAAGGAGAGGAATTATGGGTGATTAAATACTGCCTGAGAAAATACTAATCTTGATACAGATAATGAAATGTCATATTCCTATTATGCTTCAAGTGAATAAGTGTATTCTTCTCTGACTACTCATATTGAATGTTATTTAAACAGGAGAGACAATCAAACTACATAAAGGAAACATCTTACCGTGTAAGCAATACTGAAGTTTACAAAATAATAAGCAGTTTCAGCAGTTCGCAGCCTACACATTTCCATAAAATGGAGTAATAAAAACTCTTTGCCAAGGCTGATCAGCAAAATCCAGAAACTGTATAATAAGGAATAAATCATAGGAGCAATGACACTGTCCTGAAGTTGGTCACACAAAAGTTAATACTATCTGATCTGAAATCAAAATATTGATTCATTATTTTGTAGTAAGTAATGAGAGAAATGCTCGGTGGGGCTGACTCTAGCAAAGACTTTAAATCAGCATTTGAGGAATTTCATTTGCCCTCTCACTACACTGCAAGTCAATGCATTTTCTAGAGGAGTTATTAAAAGGTGGGCCATATAAAAGGTCACTTCCTGTAAAATCAGTGTCTCTGTGTTAAACCAAGACTGCAGAGGTTTCCCCAGTCCATAACTCTCATATGACTTTTGTGGAGTCATAAACTGTCTCAGATTAATCTCATTGAGTGAATGAATACAGTGAACAGTAGCGAATTAAAATCACAGAGCTAATTTTCAACCCAGATGTTTATTATACACATTACAAAGCCCTCAACAATCAGCCCCCCCCCCCCCTACATCACAGACCTGCTGCACCACCACACCCCTTCCCGCTGCCTCCGCTCATCAGAAGCCAACCTCCTATCCATCCCCACCCGCATCAATCACCGGACCTGGGGGGACAGAGCCTTCTCCGTCGCTGCCCCCTCCCTCTGAAACTCACTCCCACAACCCATCAGAGACTGCACTGACCTCACCACCTTCAAAAAACTCACCTCTTCAATCTGGCTTTTAATGTGTGATTGTTTTGTATTATTTGACTTTAACTTTAACGATATATATTTATTTGTTCTTTTCTTTTCTTTTCACTATATCTGTAAAGCGTCTTTGAGCACCTGTAAAAGCGCTAACAAAATAAATCTATTATTATTATTATTATGGAGCAGATGTAGTTGGCCTGGAGCATAAAGACATTGTTAAATATTTACAACACTGACCTCAAAATGCAGATCTTCATGATTGGATAATCATAAACTGATTAGTTTTTGGGATGTGTCCCTGGAGGAGAACAGACTAGAGTTCAGCAAAACAAACATTTCTCCAAGGCATGCTGGCTGCGTGATATAATCACAGAGTTACACCTGCAGATGAAAAGACTTTCCATCTTGTAGCTTTAATTGGAAGCACAGGTCAGAAACATCAACCCCAGATATGGTCATCATACTCATCCTTCTGCTGGTAGGGGTGGAGATGGTTGGATGTTGTTGTGAATCTTCCTGAGATGGAGGGACTGTGTTGCAGATGCATGAAGCTGAGAGAGCATGCCGATTGGCTTCTGGTCGATTTTAGAGCATAGATACTTCAGGGCTTGTCTGATTGTTTGTTGGTGGATGTTCTGAACGAGATTGTCTCCTGAAGTGATTTACACTGCAGGGAAGCAGGAAAATATAAGAGGAGAATCTATTTCAAATGTAATAGCTTAGGGGAAGCAATCATTTGAGCTTAATGTTGTAGTTTCCTAGTTAAAAGCAAGAGTTCTAAGCTATTATTATACTTACTCTCCCTAGCCTTATTTCCAAGCTTAATTTTGATATCACTGACACCAGCAGCTGTCGGTGCTCCTGCGTGAAGTCAGTTGTGTAAAGCAGTGGTTCCCAACCTTTTTTCCCAAGAGCCCCCCCAAATGACTCCTGTTGGAAGTTGTGCCCCCCCCCCCCCCCCCACACACACACAAGGGGGAGTGGGGGGTGCAACAGCGGTAATTAATGTTTAAAAGTCTCAAAATGCTACAACTACTGTCACAAACTGGATGAATGTGAAGTATTTTGTTAAAGGAGGATGAAAGCGTAATTAAGGAGCACTATGGAGTGACTTTGATGGTTATTGGACTCAGGATTCATTCATTCGCTGTATGAAGAAATTAAAGGACGGGGCAAGTGGAAACAATTCACAAAGGGATTAAACTGTTTAAAACACATGCTCAAAGTAAGCCGGATTTTGCCGATGTGTTTATGTGGATTCAAAAGTCGTAAATAATCTACAAAATGGAGGAGACCGATCTGATCGGAGCAACTGTGACAAATAATCCAACTGAAACCGGCGTGGACAATGACTATGTTTTAAAAATGCGCTTATCCAGACAAGCCCGGTTTGGACATTTTACGGGCAGAAGAAACATTTCTATTAAAGAAAGAATTATACATTTCTGTCTTTGTATGCCTTTAATAGCTACTAACTTGAATTTTTATTCAAATGAATCAATCAATTATTTTTTAAATGTTATTGTAATGTAGAGACAAGGCTTTTAATGACAATCATGTATTGCTTTACAATTATATGTAAAAAAATAAATTAAAAAAAGTCTAAATATCATATTTGGCCTCAAATCATCTGAGGCCTGGCGCCCCCCCTGCGATCGTTGGCGCCCCCCAAATTGGACATCATAGGAGCGGGAGGGAGGCGTGCAGTTCAAACGGACGGTTCTGTCTTCTGCACTTCTCTATATCCTACTCACAAGTGTGTGAGGGGACTCAAATAAATCAGCCCACCTCTCAATCTACGACGGTGGTTAGCAGAGCGTCTCTGAAGTGCAGCTATACACTTAACATCAAATGCTCATCAGGAATCCGGCAGCAGGAACATTCGTCTGTTAAACACCAGAGCACGCCCTCATGGTTTTGCTCCAATCTATAGTGCTCAGAGGAGAACAGGAATAATGGAGAGGTGCGGTTGTTACACTGTGCTGATCAAACATGTGCAGCAGTGTCTGCTTCAGCCGAGAGCTGCTGATGGTTTCAGACCATGTTCGCGTAGTGTGACTGATCATGGACTTCTCCGTTCATAATGCCCAAAATGGGCTTCTGAAGTGAAATAATGCTCCAATTTCAGCTGAGTTAAATCTGCGGTGGTGGACAGTCAGTATAAATGCATTTTCTTCTAAGAGTCAGATGTTCGGCATTTGGTTTCATCTCATGATGCTCCCTTATAGGCTATATATGTGACTTTGTTCGTGAATAAGTTAATAAGTTAATGCAACTGCTTATGAATATTTCTAATTTGATTCAGCTCACTTTGATGATAATGGAGAAAACCTTATGGTGTTACCTTGCAAATTCAGATTATGCTAAAAAAATTTGACACATACTGACAGCTAAGTCTGTATAAATATCAAAACTATAATTGACAGACTAGCATATATGATTGAGTATATAAGACAGCGACTGATGAGATGTTGTGTATGAGACAGCTATAAGCAGTGAACATAGAAATCTGAATATTTCCTTAATCATTAAAAAGACAGTCAGTATTAGATCAGTAAATGGTGAAAAATACCTATTACAATTTTCTCAGAGCCCAAGGGGTGTCTTAAAATGATTTATTATCTGACCAATACACTTTAAGATATTCAGACTAAGATCCTTTGCACCCAGGGAATACACAGCACTCTGAAGTCACTCCAGATATTGTACTATAAAAAAGTAATAAGATATACAGTACATGACTTGCACAATAACATTCACAGATTGATCATCTTTAGTTGAAGTCCCTATATAGTCTAGACATTACATTTCCATTTATGCATATTATAACATTCATTAATTTCTGCTGCCATGGAGGTTATGTTTTCGTCTTAATATATCTGTTTATGTCCGTTGTCTGATTCAGCAGGATTACGGGGAAAAACGTCTGGCCTGATTTCATATGTCACTTTGTAGAAGGGTGTCGCACAGGCCAAAAAAAACATTTGTAATTTTAGTGGATCTGAATCATGAAGATAAATTATGTTTGACTTGAGTTAAAAATTGTGAGTCTGGGCATTTGTGCAGCACTCAGATGGTCTCGAAATAATCAGGAAATGTGTTTCTGACTTCCAGTAAATGTCCCCTGTTGTTGGAACCACAATTTGTTCAAACACTATGAGCAATAACTTATATTCTTTTTACCACCCATGTTGCTTCCACATTATGACTTATAGCTCATGAAAGACTTACCAACTCGGGGTTTGGGATGTCTAAGACCTCAAAATGCCATTCCTATTGTTAATAAATACGGCCTCTGTAGATAGCTTTGTTGACAAATTACTAGAAAACACCTTTCAGTACAATTATTCCCCAAACAACACTGATCCAAATAAAAAGTCTATAAAAATAGTCAGTCAACACGCAAACAAATAAACTAGTCATCTTAGAATTGTTAGGTTTTGGCAAGCCTCTTGTTTGCTTTATTTGCTTTATTTGCTTGTTAATCTGGTTGTTAAACCTCTGCAGGCTGCAGTAGAGCCTCTGAAAGTCACAGAGTCGGCCAATAGGTGGTCTAGTATGTGGCTGGTTTGTTTTTTAAAGCAAACTTATGCTTGTCCTTACGCCGGCAGCCTGCAACAACTTTATTATTTCAACTGATTGACCTTTAACATGTGAGACCAGATATGCATCATGTATTTACAGCCTACGGTATGTTGTTTCCGCTCTTGGCTCCTAAAAGTTTAAATGAGATCAGATACTGAAAAACACAAACAATTATTTATCCCATAAATGTCACAGAGAGAAAACTAAAAGAAAGAACAACTGGCTTACGAGGTCAAATATAAATCAGATTTATTGTAGATTTGAAGCTTCGGGCTGAGCTAAAGTGAGTGCTTAACAAGAATTTACTACACAACTTGACTTAATGTACTTTGTGTTTTATGATCTCTTACAACATAAGGAGTATTATTTTGACCTGTAAGAGGAAAGCAGGATGAGTCTGCAATGTATTACTCTCTTAAGCTCTAGTGGAAGAATTTTGGAAACAAATCATCTATAAATATGCTTCCTCTGGCCCGTAACAAACTCTCCTATCTGCTCCGCTCATGCATAGCCCGGGAGAATAAGCTGCACCCCTAATGGCATAGTAAATTGGTGTTGTCAAATGTTTTCAATAATGCAACTTCAGCATTAATGGTGTGTGTCTTCCATGCCGGTAAAGAGGTTGTTTCTCATCATTACGGTCGTGCAGTAAATAGCTCGTTGTGTAACTGAAATCGTTCAAGATCTTATAAGAGTCACCAGGTTAATGTGGAGAAAGCTTTACATAGAAACATTTATCATCAGTGTCATGGATCACAAACAACTTTAAATGTGTTCCCTTTAACCAGATGTTTGTGTTTACAGCTCTCTATCGTTACAGTATATTCGTCTTTTCTGTTTATCATGATGCAATAGATTTTATGTCCATTGATCTGAGGAGAGGGCCACCTGCACATTGTAATGACATTTACATAATCAATTATTGCTTGTTCAATCATTATCTCAGCTTGGCTTTTCTTCTTTCTTTTCTTCTGAGGAAAATGTGACACCATCCAATAATCACCTCCTCTGTTTTCAAAGAAATGATGATGTGAGTCCTGTGACATCAATATTTCAAAGTCTCAGATCAAATTATCTGGCAGTGTGCAACATTGCTATTTTAATTATTTAATCAATTAAATACATTCCAATTCACTGTTAACTGTGTTAAATGTAGATGTTTTAAGAGTGGTTAAGAGAGAGGATCTTGACTCATAGAAACACAAAACTAGATTTACGACCATTTCGAGGCATCCACACCTTCTCAAACAAATCCAACACCATCACAGATCTGTCTGTGGTAATAAAAGACCCTATTACTCATGTGCCCTAACAGGTCCAAGGGTCCAGGTTTGCATTGCTGACTCAACTCTCAGCAACACAACCCAGTCACAACGTCACATCCCTGTCTCAGTTTAATATTAAGGATTGAAATTTGAGTCCAGAGCAGCACAAGTCTATCACCCAACAAGCCCATTGATGTTGGACAGATCCTGGATGAGGTATAGTGAAAAACGTTTTAACAGACAATGTCATGATAAAAAAAAGAATGCACATACATGTTCTACATACGGAAAAAACAATTGCAGGTCTTTCAATTGAGTTGATATCAGCTCCTCCAATCAGACACATAAAGTGCTCATCACGCCCTTACAGAATGTTGGTCCTGGATATAAAAGATACAGAATTGCTAAATGTCATAGATAGATATAACTGCAAGGGATAGTTTATCAGCTATCTATTAATCAATACAGACACACTAGACTGGAATCACAGTTTGTAAGTCAAATGTGTGAGTCTTTGAAAGCTACTCCTCTCATCTCTTTGCATATGCATTTGTATATATTCTTTTTTAACAATGTATTTCGTCATGTATTAACCCATCACATTAACCCATCACCGTACCCTGTATGCAAGGGCTGGTTTGCCTTCGCTAACTGTACGGAGGCTCAGTCACTGGTACATTTGTATATACAAAGCCATGTTAGGGAAACTTCCATCCTACATCTGCTCCCTGATCTCACGGCGAATTGTAAGTGGCTACTGCCTGAGATCGCATGCTGTAGTTTTATTAAATGTGCCAACTGCTAGGACTGTCTTAGGGAAGATAGCTTTTAGATGCGCAGCTCCACTGTCTTGGAATAGTCTGCAATTGAAATTGAAACTGAGCAATCTGGTGCCACTAAAGCTTGGTTGGATGCTACTCAATCGGAAGCTGTTGGTACCTGTTCATGTGGAAAGTTATGTAAATTGTAAATCCCTGTAATGATGCTGTAAGATGTCCTTTTTGTTGTTCTGTTTATGTTTTTATGTTTCATGTGGAACCTACTTGAGCAGGTCTCCCTTGAAAAAGAGATCAATGATCTCAATGGGATACACCTGGATAAACAAAGGTTTGAAAAGAAATGAAATGTCTCTAAACAAATTGTGGTATAGTGGATTGTGTTCACACACAAAAAAATGTGTCACATGCAATTTTGTGCTTTTTTGAATTCGTACCCAAATGCTCATGGTTTGGTTACTCCAGACAGTTTCTCCACTTTGTGTTGAGGCCGTTTTTTGATTTATTTATTTGGCCAAGCTCTTCAGGATTCAGTTTGAGTTGTGATTTAATTGTATTCTCTTTGATGTTTTTCACGTCTAGCTGTTCCTCACTCAAACCACCAGCACTTTGATTCCCTTGGCCTTAAATCATGTTGATGTGCATCTTTGCACATATAAATGTAATGGGGCACTTAACCATCAAAGGATACTGTAGAGAACATCAGGCCATCATAAATTTGAAGCCTCTGTCCCCAGCTGACGGAAACGCCTGAGAGTGCCAGAGCAGGTTTGTGATATCATCGAGTTCACTTCTCTTCTGCCAACACAGATCTGTCTTTGTCCTTTAGTGCAAACATCACATTGATCCACTTTTAAACTGACAGAAATTGAATATCACAAGTGGAGAAAATCAATAAGAAGAGACAGAATATTGTGTACAGCTTTTGTAACCACGGTGCAACATTATAATAATAATAATAATAATAGATTTAATTTGTTAGCGCTTTTACAGGTGCTCAAAGACGCTTTACAGATATAGTGAAGGGAAAAGGAAGGAACAACAAATAAATATATAGTAAACAATCACACATTAAAAGCCAGATTGAAGAGGTGAGTTTTTGTAAGTTTTTTGAAGGTGGTGAGGTCAGTGCAGTCTCTGATGGGTTGGGGGAGTGAGTTCCAGAGGGAGGGGGCAGCGACGGAGAAGGCTCTGTCCCCCCAGGTCCGGTGATTGGTGCGGGTGGGGATGGATAGGAGGTTGGCATCTGATGAGCGGAGGCAGCGGGAAGGGGCGTGGTGGTGCAGCAAGTCTGTGAGGTAGGGGGGGGCCTGATTGTTGAGGGCTTTGTGGGTAATGAGGAGGACTTTGAAGTTGATTCTTTGACGGACGGGGAGCCAGTGGAGGTTCTGGAGGACGGGAGTGATGTGGTCTCGGGAGCGGGTGTGGGTGAGGAGGCGGGCAGCAGAGTTCTGGATATGTTGGAGTTTATTGATTAGGTTGGATGGTATGCCGTAGAGGATGCTATTGCAGTAGTCGAGTCGTGAAGTGATGAATGCATGAATCAGGGTTTCAGCAGCAGAGGAGGAGAGTGATGGGCGGAGACGGGCAATGTTTTTGAGGTGGAAAAAGGCTGTCCTGGTGATGTGATTTATGTGGTGGTTGAATTTGAGCTGACTGTCGAAGATGACTCCGAGGTTGCGGATGTGAGGGGGGGGAGATAGAGTGTGGCTGTCAATGGTGAAGTTGAAATTCTGGATGTCTTTGATACGGGATGGGGGGCCAATGATGATGATGTCTGATTTGGCACTGTTCAGTTGGAGATAGTTTGTTTGCATCCATGCTTTTATTTCTGAGAGACAGTTGGTGAGAGTGGAGTGTGTTGTGGGGGTGATGGTTTTTGTTGAGATATAAAGTTGGATGTCATCGGCGTAGCAGTGAAATTGAAGGTTGTGGCGACGAATTATTTTGCCAAGGGGGAGCATATAGAGGATGAAGAGGAGGGGGCCAAGCACCGAACCCTGGGGGACACCTTGGGACAGAGGAGCAGTGGAGGAGGTGCAGTTGTTGATGTTGATAAACTGATGTCTGTCGGTGAGGTAGGATTTCAGCCAGGAGAGTGCAGTGTCGGTGATGTTCAGTGATGATTCGAGGAGGGACAGCAGGATGGCGTGGTTGATGGTGTCGAATGCTGCGGTGAGGTCGAGGAGGATGAGGATGTTAAGGTTGCCAGAGTCAGAGGAGAGGAGGAGGTCGTTTGTGATTTTGAGAAGAGCTGTTTCGGTGCTGTGTTTTGATCGGAAACCGGATTGAAATGGCTCAAAGAGATCATTGGAGCTGAGGTGGGCTTTAAGTTGTGAGGCAACGACACGTTCAAGTATTTTGGACAGAAAGGGGAGATTTGAGATGGGCCGGAAGTTGGACATGATGTCAGGTGTGAGTCCAGGTCTTTTGAGAATGGGTGTGACAGCAGCCAGTTTGAGAGAGGGGGGAACTGATCCAGATCTGAGGGAGGAGTTAATGATGGTGGCGATGAGTTGGGAGATGGCAGGGAGGCTCTCTTTAACAAATTTGGAGGGCATTGGGTCAAGTGTGCAGGTGGAGTTAATTCCAGTCATGAAGTCGGACAGTTGCATGGGGGTCACAGGGGAGAAGTGGGACAGGGGGTTGTGAGGTGAAGGGGGGGGAGGCAGGAGGGAAGGTGGGGGGTGCTGATGAGGGTGTCAGATTGCTGTAAATGTTGCTGATTTTGGTTTGGAAAAACGAGAGGAAGGAGTTGCACTGTTCGGTGGTGAAGGATGAGGTGGCGTTGTCACAGGGTTTGAGAAGTTTGCTGATGGTGGAGAACAGACGCTTGGGGTTGCTGGAGCCAGACTGAATGAGTTGTGAGTAGTAATTAGACCGGGCTGCTTTGAGTGCGTTACTGTACTGCTGGAGATAGTCTTTGTAGATTTGAAGATGGACTGTTAGTGTGGTTTTCTTGTGTTGGCGTTCAAGTTGACGTTTCCTTGATTTCATTTGGCGGAGTTCGGGGGTATACCAGGGGGCGGAGTGTATGAAAGAGACATTTTTTGTTTTTGTGGGGGCCAGTTCATTGAGACAGAAGGAGAGGGTGCTGTTATAATAGTCCACAAGTTCAGATGGGTTTTCCGAAAGTGGGGAGGGGGAGACAGACATCTTGCAGGTAATGGAGGCAGTGATTGCTGAAGGTGAGATGGATTTGAGATTTCTGTAGGTTATTGTGCGTTTTTGCTTTTGGGCGGGGATGGGGATGTTGATGTCCATGATGATGGCCAGGTGATCAGAGATGTGGAGATTGAGGCTGGACAGATGGTGGATGGTGAGACCAGTGGAGCAGACCAAGTCCAGGATGTGACCACGGCTGTGTTATGGTAACTTTGGCTTCGGTCAGTTTAATTTCTTTAAGTTTGCAAACTAAGATAAATATCTACTTGTTTACAAATATGTTTTACTTAAAGGTCATTGTTGAGGTATACTATAATAGATTTATATTGTGCAATTTTCCAAACTCACATTGGTTTTGTGAGGATCTGCAGTACTTCCTCCTTCTTTTTCCCCTGTCTGTGGGCCCTTCTCACTTCGGTTAAATGGATTCCTTGCGTCCCACACTTGCATCGTTTCCCTGCGACTAGTCCCTCCCACCAGGGAAGCGTGGAGAGATGCAAGGAAACCACGAGAAGCAGGGGCCCCGTCTCAGGTCGGCTAAATGAAATCCTTGCTTCCCTCACTTGCGTCGTTTCCCTGCGTTTAGTCCCTCCCACCAGGGAAGCATGGAGGGACGCAAGGAAACCACGAGAGGCAGGGAAATTAGTTTTAAGAGCAATGGGACGTCATTTCCTCCGGAGCATCACGTGAAGCGACGTCGTTTGTGATGACGCCGCACAGCTGTTCGTCTGACAGCAGCTCTGTCCCTGTTATTTTCACAAACACCCCCGCCACACATTTACTGACACACACATCATCTGTTGTAGACCATAAAATAAAATAAGAACTCATTCTCAAAAAAGATAAACGCCATTCTTAAAATGTATAAAAGAACAATAGTTTGATTAATATTGATTAGAGTGCACAAAAGAAATAAAATAATTGAGAGAAGCAAAAGAGATATATTATCTATCAAAACCCAGTTAGATTAACATTCATTGGATTGCACACTTTGTTTGTTTGTGTGGATATGTTGCACATTAACATTTTAATAGCACTTAATGACTGACTGAAATGACAATAAATGAAAATGTAAAAAGAAAAAAGCGATCATGAAAATGTTTCCAATAAATGAATAAAATGATTTTTGCCCACTTTGTTGTTCAGATATATCACATATTTGTAACTAAATGATACATGAATTGAAACAAAACACAGTATAAACTGAGGAGTGACTCTCGTGAGTTTCATGTATTTTATTCTCTCCGCTGGGAAACGGCTCTCATGTCAAGAAGATCAGTGCATGCGCTGCATCGTCCAATCAGTGAGCGATACACAGTAAGGGGGCGGGGCGAGTATCTGAGGATTTCATCGGAGGATGGTCTGGTGGTTCCTCGGTTATCGCTCCTCCATCATCGCTCCTCGATCCTCCGGGAGAAATAAGAGCGGACGGTACTCAAGATGGTGCAGACAAATCAACTTCCGGTGAGACCGAGGACAGAGGAAATGAAAATAGTCGACCTGAGACGGGGCCAGGGAAATGAGTTTTATGAGCAATGGGACGTCCTTTCCTCCGGAGCTCACATGAAGCGACGTCCGTTTGTGATGACGCTGCACAGCTGATCGTCTGACAGCAGCTCTGTTCCCGTTATTTCCACACACACCCCCGCCTCTGTTAGTACACATTTACTGACACAAACATTTGTATCATCTGTTGTAGACCCAAATACATTAAATAAAATAAGAACTCATTCTCAAAAAAGATAAACGCCATTCTTAAAATGTATAAACCAAAAAAGCGATCATGAAAATGTTTCCAATAAATGAAGAAAATGATTTTTGACCACTTTGTTGTTCAGATATATCTCATATTTGTAACTAAATGATACATTAATTTAAACAAAACTCGGTATAAACTGAGGAGTGACTCTCGTGAGGTTCATGTGTTTTCTTCACTCCGCTGGGAAACTGCTCTCAGGTCAAGAAGCATCAGATCAGTGCATGCACTGCCTCGTCCAATCAGTGAGCGATACACAGTAAGGGGGCTGGGCGAGTGTCTGCGGATTTCTTCGAAGGATGGTCTGGTGGTTCCTCGGTTATAGCTCCTCCATTATCGCTCCTCGCTCCTCGGTCCTCTGGCAAAAATAAGGCCATTGGGACGCTACTCAAGATGGCGCAGACAAATCAACTTCCGGTGAGACCGAGACCGAGGAGCGAGGAAATGAAAAATAAGAGAAGTGAGAAGGGCCCTGTGTTTGTTTTGTCTGTTTATCTGTATGTCTGTCTTCCTGGCTGGGCGTGGCTACCTACATTCCGATTCCCGCCAACTCACCTCCTCAGCTGCTGCTCATCTCACTGATTGCCACCACTCACCTGCACCTGCTTAAAACCCTGGTTCCCATCCTCAGACTTCGCCAGTTCTTCAGTGGTAAACTATCGTCCAGGGCTACTAGTGTTTTTCCTAGTGACTTTTTGATGCTCCTTGTGAAAGGAAATTATTTCCTAATCCTGCTTGTTTTTCCTGTTCCAGATCCACATACTCCAGCCGCTTTGCCTGCCACGTCCAAACCTCCTGGTCAGCCCAGCTCCACGTCTTTCCTTATACGTTCTCTTCGTCAACTCCTTGTCAGTGTCGTGGACAAAATAAAGCGTTTTTTTACACTTCACCACTGTCTCAGTTTTAGTACTTGCATAGCGGGTTCTCATCTCCAGTCGGGAATCCTAACAGGTTTCTCATACAGCATCTCTGTATAGCATGTGTATTCACTCTCTGTCCTACATGCCTTGTTGGAGCTCCTGCCCCCCCCCCCTGTGAGCCCACTGTGCTCTGATTGGTCAGCTCGCCCACTCTGTTCTGATGAGTCTACCACATGGTCTACCACCGTTACAGCGGAACATCAGTGATTATGTGTTATAATGGCGTTAGCAACCATAAAATGACACCAGCAATGACAAACATATGAGAATGCTGCGTGGGGTCTGGGTGCCGTGTTGGCGGGACGTTGCGGGGCTCGCTGCTGGAGCGGACAGTGTGAGCTGGCTTGCTGGTGTTGTTTCCTGGTTGCTGCGTGGGGTCTGCGGGATGGCAGGACATGGTGAGGCCCGGCCCGAGCTCGGCCGGAGCATACACACACACCGGACCGGGCCCAGCCTGAGAAATCTGCGGAGCTGCAGCTGAGAAAAGTGTGTGTGTGTGTGTGTGTGTGTGTGTGTGTGTGTGTGTGTGTGTGTGTGTGTGTGTGTGTGTGTGTGTGTGTGTGTGTGTGTGTGTGTGTGTGTGGCCTAGCATTACTATACTTGTGGGGACCTAAATCTGTTTACACAGTCACGTGTGGGGACTCGCCTCCCTTATGGGGGCAAATTGGAGGTCGCCATGAGGGGAATCATTCATTTTAGGGTGAAGACTGGGTTAGGTTCAGGATTAGGGTTAGGGTAAGGGTTAGGTTAAGGGTAAGGGTTAGGGTTAGGCATGTGTTGGTTATGGTTAAGGTTAGGATAAGTCTCCAGGAAATGCATGTAAGTCAATGTAATGTCCCCTGAAGTGATGTATACATGGTGTGTGTGTGTGTGTGTGTGTGTGTGTGTGTGTGTGTGTGTGTGTGTGTGTGTGTGTGTGTGTGTGTGTGTGTGTGTGTGTGTGTGTGTGTGTGTGTGTGTGTGTGTGTGTGTGTGTGTGTGTGTGTGTGTGGTCCATTTGGATCTTCGTTACGTCACTTGGTTCCCGGAAGAACAAAATGGAAAAAGAAAAACTCCAACAAGGCGTTCTGGGTCAGCATAGACACGTCTTTTCTGTGTGAGTTTTACTCGCTACAGGGTACTTTGAGGGTTTTGCAGACCGTTTACATGCATATAAAGCTACATAACACACAAGGGGAATAACCGGAAAAGCATGGCATGCGACCTTTAAAAGGGTTCTAAAAACTTGAATCATCTTAACTCAATCAGTTAAGGACATTTTTATATGATGAGTGTTTATCTGAATTGTTGAAGTTTCCTCATGCAACACATGATTAAACACTCTTCATGGCAAAATGTGCATACATTTTTAAGCACATAATAAATAAAAAACAAACAAACATGGTATCTGAAACAAATCTAAATGGATTTCATAGGGCCCTGAAAAAACGTATTAATTGAAACATGTTCATTTATGTCATGGATCATCAGTATCAGTAAAAGCTTATTTCCATAAAGTACGTAGTGAAATCTTTGACAGACGGTGTCACTGTTTTTTTCATTTAATATATATTTCAATTTGTCATTGTATACTGCAATGTCTTCTGTTAAAATTGGGAAATGTCATGTAGACTGTATAGTGTTGTTTCAGAAGAAAAAAAGTTACCCGGTGAAATGTCAAAAAACAAGGAAGACCTGGGTCCTTCACAGTGAAGCCTTTGATGTTGAATTTTGGCCAGCCTTAACATTGTTAAGTCACCTGAGGCAGAAAAATCAATGAATAACTGTCCAGTATGCTGAAGATCTTCCTCTGTCGACAAGCAGAGTGATCAGAGCACAAATATCAAGCTGAGTCATTCATCCGCCTGGAGTACAAGTGAGTCACAGTCAAAACACCCCATGTCATTTTATATAGGGGTGCTGCAGATGGGTCACACATGAATGAAAAGTGCCCGATCAGCTTCAACACTACTCGCCGTAGATTATCTGGTCAATACCTTTGAATCTAGCTCTTTATCATTTGCTTACATTTTTACCTCAACAATTTAACCAAACCCAATAAAACAAGACATTTATTATGTTCTGCTGTTAGTGAAAGTTAGGTTAAAGGTGGGGTAGGTAAGTTTGAGAAACCGGCTCGAGATCGCTAGAATTTGAAAATACACGAGCAGAGAAAATCTACCACTTCCTTACAGAGCCCCTCCTCCAACAGACACGAATGCGCACATGACCAATGAGGGCACGAGATAAATTTGTGCACAGCTGGAAGGCTGACAGGCAGGTAGGCCATCCAGTTATTTTAGCCTGGCCGGCTCAGATGATTGGTCGTACTTTTTACAGTATTACGGCTTCCACAGATGACATTTTTTTATGGATTTTTTGTCAAAGCACTTAAGATATTCATTGCTATCGGGATGTTAAGAGCATTCCATGGAATATAACAAAAAGTGTATCTCGAGCCGATTTCTCAAACTTATGGCGCGTTTCCACTGCAGGCCTCGCTCGGCCTCGCTCGGTTTGGTTAGGCCTTATTAGGCCCGGCTCACTTTAATGCTGCACTTCAATTACAGTTTAGGAACTGGGGTAGTTACGCAGTGTAGGCGGAGCCGTGACGTCATCTTCAATGAGCGCCCCAAAAAACAACACAGCCGTTAGCTCTTAGCACTCAGAGCTCACAGCTCTTCATATCTGTTCAGAAACTAGACAAAAGTTAAACAAGTACAAACCACAGACTGCCTGTGTCATGGCGAATACAGTCACTGGTTGATTTATGTCTGTATAGGCCGTTGTTGTGAGTGTGGACGGTCGGAGCATATATAACGTTAGCTTAGCCAAGCTCCATTTAGAAAACACGCATTTTAAAAGGGTTTTTCGCATGCCGTCTGTCTGCAGATTTGTCAAAGCATTAATTCATGGTTTTTACAAACCGGTATCAGTATGTTGTTACTTCGGCATCATTTTGAAACGTGTATTACAATTAAATCACGGTCAAATATGTTCATCTTGTTGTAGTTGTAGCCCCCTTGCCAGCGATTCTCTCTCTAGTTTAGCATACTCAGCCCGACTCAGCCTGGTTGTTCCTGGCCCTAGAACCACGATTTAGTCGGGCCAGAAAAAAGGTGAAAAAGTAGCCCCGGGCCAAAACTAGGCCAAGTGGAAGCACAACCAAAAACGGGCCCCGCACGGCTCGGCACGCTTAAAGCGAGCTACCCGCTGCAGTGGAAACGCGCCATTACATACCCCACTTTTAAGTGCTTTGACAAAAAAATCCATAAAAAAATGTCATCTGTGGAAGCCGTAGTACTGTAAAACGTACGACCAATCATTTTAGCCGGCCCGTCTAAAATAACTGGATGGGCTACCTGCCTGTCAGCCTTCCATCTGTGCACAAACTTATCTCGTGCCCTCATTGGTCATGTGTGCGTTTGTGTGTGTTGGAGGAGGGGCTTTGTAAGGAAGTGGCAGATTTTTTCCGGCTGTGTATTTTCAAATTCTAGCGCACTCGAGCTGGTTTCTCCAAAATTACCACACCTTTAATACCAGGTATGATGCTAACAAGCTAACAACTGTTAAAGATAGAAGGATCGAAAGAAGGAAGGAGAAGCCACAGCGGAAAAGAGAGATGGAGATGTAAAACAGAGAAGTGGTCTGTGTGAATGTAAACCTGTGCATCCTGGGTAATGTATATATACTGTGCATGTCTTTGATCAATGTTTGATTATTCAGCCTGCCAGTGCCTGCTATAATGATAACTACAGTATCCTCCCGAGCTGATGAAAGTGTCCAACATGTCTGCCAAGTAGCAAGAGATGAAAGGACCTTCTGGTTGGTTGTCATGACAACTCAGACATATTGGGACTCTTGAAGTTTGCAGGCTTAATCTGTATGTATTGATCTACAAATGATGTGAATGTTTGTTTATTTAGATCCCAAATTGCAACTGAAACAACACATTAGTGTATTTGCTGTACTTCTGTCATTGTTCATAACACACTGCCCCAATCATTTGTTGAATACTATTTACTTTCTGATTGTCCTCAAATACTACACGAGAATATGCTCAGCTCACTTATTTCACAGCTTTGAATGCTTATAAAACTATTGGGATAATATATTACTATAATAACTTATATAAGCTGTTATCTTCATCTCTTTAATTAATAAGAAAATAACTTTAACACTGTATGAAAATAACACATCTACACATTCATCTGCAAATTCACAATGCAGTTTTACCTTTTTAAGTAAAACTATAGGACAGGAATATTGTATAGATTTGAAAGGATATCAATTGTTGTTTGCTTTTAGTTTGGGATTCTTTCTTGTTTTTTTCTTGTTTATTTTAAATCCCGGGGGCCAAATCAGGCCCTTGGTGGATTTAATTTTGGCCCGCAGGATATTTTTTTAAATGACTATTAGATCTGGCCCGCCGGTATATTGCACGCACACCTTCACTCAATCCTGAGGATTTTCTCAGCTCAGAGCCTGACCCCAAACATTGATGAACTTGCACCCAAGATGTATCTGGCTTAAACTAGCATCACAGGGCAGCAAACTGAGTTTCAATGGATGTTTCCTTCTGCACTTTTTTTCTTGAGACAACACGGCATGTTTGGTTTGTTCTTTGAGGGAAATGTAATCATAAGAAATGACTCCAGAAAAGCTGCAGATAGAGCCATAAGAAATGAATGCAACTGATTATTTAATGTGTAATGTTGTTTAGGCAATCATGTAAGCTTTGTTAGTTCCAGGTTTAATATGTGCAATAAGTTCATTTCAATACATTTTGCAATAAACATTGAACCAGTCCGGCCCTCGACTAGTACCGATTTTGTTGGCCAACTGTGTATTTGAATTTGACACCCCTGGCCTAAAGGGTATGCCTGGTATATCATTGCACATCATTTCCTGCAGACTCACCCAGTCAATGCCACTTTTGGTGCACCACTTCAAAATGTCTGCCTTGTGATTTAAGAAACACTTTGGATGTTGAAACATGGTTGGATATCTTTAACTGCTGTTGGTTGTTCCAACACACATTTGATTATTTTTGTTCTAATTACCTTTTATTGTATGCAAGCTATCATTTAAACTGCGTGAATTAAATGTATCCAAAGAGATGTTATCAACTATTTCATTTAGCTTGCAGCAGAATAACTTAGCATTAAAGGGTAATAAATGAAACAACAGCAGGTAACACCCCCAGAGAGATCCCCTGCCAGGTGTTGCTGTGCAGACACAGGTGCTGTGATGGGCTCCTTCAGGAGGATGTCACTCAGTCTGCTTGTGGCACAAAACCAATGTTAGTCCCACACACATACTCTGTCAGAAACCAAGTCATTTGGGATTCTTTCACTGCTCAGAAATTGGACAAAAATCACATCTTCTTGGTTTGCATTACGTACTAAAAATTGGGAGAGCTGGGAGCTTTGTGGGAATGATATCCCTGGCACAGATTGTGGTCATTACGGCTCAGCAACCATCTTCACAACACCTTCATAAAGACAGTGAATGTGTCTCTTGAGTACCTGTTTGTATCAGAGACATTTTGGAAATTGGACAAAAAGTGTCACGAACGAGCTGAGAACCAAAGTGCTACACACGGAGACCAGGGAAAGTCGGTAACCAGCTTTATTATTTGCAGCTATCGATTAATAGTTCTGGTACAAGGCAGAGAGCAAAAGTACACACCCTTTACTCAAGTAGAAGTACAGATACTCGTGTGGTAAAAGTTGAAGTACTGACTAAACTTCTTTACTCAAGAAAAAGTAAAGAAGTATGGGCTTCGAAATGTACTTAAGTAAAAAGTATCCATAACTACCAACTGTTTTAAAGAGTAACTGACCTCACTTTATATTAATAGAACAATAATGTCATTGTTAGCTAATGAATGTTTCGATGCTGAACAACGGCAACATGACAAGGTTTTCATTGGTCATTTCTCAATTCTTGAGAGAAGACCAGGAAATGATGGATAAACGGATTGCACGCAATGATTCTAAATAATAATGATCACGCCACCAAACGCAGATTAAAACTAAAGTAACAAACCTGTTTTGAAAATGTAAGAAGTATAAAGTACAGATATTTGTGTTAAAAAAGTAAGAAGTAAAAGTAAAAAGTAATAAATTTGTAGTGGAGTAAAGTACTGATACCAGAAAAATAAGTAACGAAGTATTTTCACTCCACTACTTCCCACCTCTGCTACCATGTGACTAATGTGACTGAGAAATACTAGTGCAACACAATTGGTGAGTCCAGACTGTGACAAGAAGTGCTTTGATTGTGTGGTTCAGACGGTACCAGAGCATCTTGTTTAGTTAAATCGTCTTTCTTTGCTTTTCAAGTGAAGTTCAGTTTAAATACAATTATTTTTGCAGCAATATGACATAAAAACACAAAAATAAAACATGAAACAAACAAATTCCACACACATTATGACAGAAGAGTAATTAAAGGCATCCAAGATATTCTAATATAAATGTATTAAGAGCCTTGATCTTGCATGGGATACATTCAAACTGGCACCAATTGTTGGGGAAATCTGTACTGATTGTGCATTGCAAATTATATGTATTGACAGAAAAATAGAGATGGAGCAGGTTGGAAAAAGAAAAAGATTAAGAAGGGTGGAAGGTAAATGAGAAAACGTGTGGTAGTTATTTGCAGATGTTGCTGAACTAGAAGGCTCATTAACCTGATGAGGGAGTTCAGGTCCTATTCTCCTGGCCACTGCAAGTGAGCATTAGTGACTCAAACTGAATGTGAGCAGTAATACAGAGCCAGAGGAGAGTGGTGGAAAGTGGAGAAGCATTAGCTGTTCTTGGATGGTTGAGGACGAGGCATTTTGGACCATTAGCAGGTTTTACTGTGCATGCTGCGGCAGCGCAGCCAGAACGGGTTTTCTAATATAGAAATGGAAAAAACAAGCTTAAAAATATGTTAATTTTTCTTGATCTTCCTCTCTCCCTGTAGCTGTTATTTTCATATCTTTTATATTATCATGTTCATATAGCTTTTTCTCTCATTAAAGGGAGGCAATGCTCATGACATGCATTTTTATATAATTATCATCCGATAAAACAGATCAGTCTCTGCCAGTCTTTCTTCTTTTTTTTTTTAATCCGATGACGTTATCAGTGATTTTAAGCTGATTAATTACCGAAATAACATCAACCCTGTGGGCGGCGCCATTTTGACGAGTCACATGACTTATTTTACCGGAAGTGATGTGAACTATGCGTTTGGTGTCGAGGAAAAATTGACGTATGTGCTTTGTTCATGTTGTTTACTCTAGTTACTCTCTCAATTCTATAGAAATATGCCTCATTGTATCGCGAAACATTGCCACAATTCGGATAGGAACAATCCACGGAATGCTCGGTTCCATCTATTGCCAATGGGTAAGCGTAGGAAGTACGTTCGGAGGCAGTGGCTAGCAAAATGTGCTCGGCCCGAACCGAAAGACATTTCAAGTTTCCGGACGACTACTCTGAGAGTATGATGAAACATAAAAAGGGATTTATTAATCAACCATTACTTAATGGGGATGCAGTGCACTGCCAATGCCAGCCAGCGTAAGCACATTACGCAGCAGACTTTACTTATTGTTTACTACGTAAGGAAGCAGAAATTGCAGGACCCAGAGCGCACGGAGCACAGAGCGGACAGCAGATAACGGAATTGCAGTTTTATTGCTTATAGATTATCAGAACATTTCAAAGAGGACACAGTCACATTGGATATTAACCTATGGATTAACTACATCATCGTTTTTTATCGTTGTAATGCCATTGAAGACCAGTTTAGACCAGACAAAGAGGAAGGTAAGCCATTAGCCTAGCGCATGTTAGTACCTAGCGCCACTTGTTTTGATGTACGTTTTTGTTGATAACGTCGCGAGTTTGTATCTTTCAGTGGTGAGGTGAGCACCGTTAGATTCTGTGTCTTTACGATCATAACGATGTGTTGGATGTGCAGCTAGGATAAGTAATAAGGGAGCTAGGAGTGATTTTCGGTGCAGTAATAGGTTAGCATTTTTCGCTTGGGGCTAATTCAGAGGCTCACTGTTAGCATTGTGTGTTTTTTTGAAGAAAAAAATGAAAAAGATCAGTTAAATTAGTTTTTTTCCCGTTATATGGATATAAAATATTCATAGTTTATTAAATATTAAGGTTCCTTTAGACGTTGTTTCCTGCAAATGACGCGATTTCGGCCCAGAAACCGGGTCCGTGGGGCCTAAGAGGATAACAGAGTATGTTTTTTTATTTTTTTTACATTTGTATTTGGATGGAATGAATACCTATAGTGATAATTCAAAGTAAGTCCGCCTGGACTTTATTTTTCTAATCTTCTTCCTCGGCTGACGAGTCCGAACTCAAATACTCCGCCATGTTTTCGTCGAATGAGCTGTTTGTGTGTTTACAAAGTGAACGCATAGATGACGTCACAACCTAGTTTTTCGGATCATGTGACTACTGAAAATGGCCAAAAAGAGCTATAAAATCATTATTTACCGGGGAATATCGCTGATTTCTTCAGGGTATGGTTTAAACATAATGTTTCACTAAATACTGAAGTTTTTATTATCTATCTAATGACTGGAGCCTTCCTTTAAAGTTGCTCGATAAGTATAACTGTAAAGTATTATTAAACTTTTTTACTATTCTGTATGCTAATCAATCTAACTAAATTGTACCAGTTTAAGTACAGCATATTGATTATTACTGTGTATTATATTTTAGACACTTTTAGTTATCTGCTTCAACAGAACATAAATCCTATGTTTTCTTAGTGGTCTCAGTACCAGGTAACGTGCTGCTCTGTTGGCTGTGAGTCACAGTGTGAATGACTGAGAGTCGGACTCATCTGTAGTGACGGAGGGGGGTGTTGTGCTTCAACTCTGAATTCAATCAAGGAGGGATTTTTTTATTTCACTGATGAGTTTCCAGCAGCAAAAACAGGGACTTCTTGGAAACAAATGAAACATCAGATTGAGTCAGAGGGAGAGCAGAATCTTCTCTGTACGTCAACAAAACACCTTACAGTGTAAATAATAGATATGATTCCTCTCCTCGACAGGGGAAATATTCCCTCCAGCTAACCTGCATCCATCTCCCACGTGTTAGTACTGACAACGCATTTCCTTTCTCAGGAGGCACTTCATTCTTCTGTCTGCTCTGATGGACTCCTGTCGGACATTTTTCTCTCTGAGGAGGCACCGCAAACACATGGTATATTGATGTCCTCTTGAGAAAAAATGAACAGATGACAGATACAATACATCTCAGCAGATGGAGGGTAATAATGAGACACAACATGCAATGTTCTGCTTGATCTACTTCCATGCATGTGCTGGTACAGATTTTAGCCCCAAGTACAGAACATGCACATATTTTGACCTTTGCTTGACATGAAACATGAAGGCCTCCAAGTCATAGCTCTTGTGTACCTTCAGTGTATGGGATTAGTTTTGTATCATAAAGATAAAGCAACACTTTCTCAGAATAAATCAAAACTATGAGTTTAAAAGAAGAAAAAATGAGTCAAGCAAAATAAAATACATTTCAAAAATAAAACTATAAGTTGCAAACAAATCATTCGTGTAATCATGTAAACTATAAGTCTTTTTTCTTTGTTTTAACATAGGTTTTTGTTTGCAGTTCTTGTTTCTTCTTTCTCAATGATCAGACTTTTGCTCTCGCTGCAATTCTTCTCGTTTGCGCTCCCTCATTTTTTGTTTTTCGATTTTGACACAAACATCCCCGGTGGGCGGGACTTTCAGGGGTGCGTCCTCATTGGCTACTCAGTTTTTGAGTGACAGCCCACTACACCACAGATCATAAAGTGCAACTCATGCAGCAAACTCCGGAGTCCACTCGGCCACGTTAGTGTCGGTGTCTCCTGGGTGGTTTTCATGAAAAATATCGGACTTATCTTATGGATTACTGTGCATTACACTTGTGTTGTGCAGTTTATACTTTATTCCAACTTTAAATATTGTAATACCTGAACACACTGCTGCTGTAAAATCATTTCCGAATTTGGGATCGATAAATTGTCTGTCTGTCTATCTATTTTATAGATAAAAAAAACACATCTATGTTTTTTCAAGCTAAAGGTGATACACAATATAAACTGTATATTATTATTTTTTCAAAGACATGTTACATTTCAAAAGCATATATTGCTATGTTTAGGACAAACAATTAAAGACTGCTTTAATTTAACAAATTCTACAATATAAAAGTGGCAGATTTGCTTTATTAAAAAGAGCAGACCTAGGCTGCATACCAACACCATTAGGACCATGCTCACATCTCACTATGTTGGTCTGAAGAGCTGAAGCATTCATACACAATGGATACAAACTGTGTTGTCTCATTCTATATCATGTGAGAAAATGAAATACATTTAGCATTAACAACTCAACATACTATTCCTAGCCTGAGGAAGATATGAATAATCAACATATTTGAATGGAATCTCTAACATTTTCATGTAAAATAAAGACATGGACGGTAGGTTTTACTACAAAGTTAACTCAGCCTCCATTGATTTTCATATCAAATTAGCGTGTTAATAAAAAAAGTTATATATATGGTTTATACCAGTGGTGGCTGGAGGAAAATATTTTTGGTGGGGCTGTTGATATAGTGAGTAAAACATTTTATTTTGGTAGAAATGACCCCTTAAAGGTGACCTATCATGCTATATTTAAATGATATAGTGTATGACCATACCTATATAAGGTATATTTATACATTTTATTTTCCAAAATACCAAACAGATCATTTTTTAGCCATGCCTCGTTTCGCTCATTTTCGCTTTATTCCAAACCTGCCTATGAAAATTCTGAGCAGCAGCTGACCACGCCCCCAGCAGAAGAGCCGGCGAGAATCACGTTACCATGCTTGCTGTGATTACGAGTGTGGAATACACATGTCATCTCAGAGCAATGCATGTGTTCAAGCATATTATCAATTTGATCCAGAAACTGAAGCAGCGGAGGTTTTGGTGGAGGTGCAAACATCTCAGTTGTCAGCAATGTGTGTTTCATGTGTTTTAAAAGCTCAGTTATTGACTTCTTTCTAAAGGGGTACATGTGCAACTTGCGCCACGATGCCTTCTGAACCGGAGCATGTGCTGCATGGAGATACCACACGTAACATTAGCTTCACTAAGTTGTCTGTTTAGAGAATACATTTTTCACATGTCATTCAATATATGTTTATCACACTAGGTGTAAAGACGGATGCAGGAACTTGAGGACTCTAACCTGTGTGGTGGACCATCCTGGATTGTGTGCCTAAATGTGTTTTCCCTGCAGAATGCATTGAATATTTACAGAGCTGAACACAGTTGGATTACAGTTGAGGCAAATAGAGCACTGAGTGGTTTGTTTTGACTGAAATTGTAAAACGAATGCTAATATTGTTCATGGAAATAAATACTGGTGTATATGGCTTTATGCAATCTTTCATTCTGTCATTGTACTATTATATACTACACAGCAATGGCATAACGCACCCATGTGTATGACAAAAAAAGTCCACACACAACCTTATGCTTTTGAAATCAGAATATTCTTTACCCATCCAAACATGAATAATCACGACACATTTGATATCAACTCGGAACTTTATTGTCAAAATCAACGGTTATTTGAACCCATGGAGAGAGGATCAGAGTGGTGATTCCGGCCTGCGTTGTCCTCTGATCCGTGAAATGTCTATGTTAGGTTCAGACAGCAGCCAAACTGAACCGTGTGGCATACCCGGCGATGACCTCCTCCCTGTCAGGTTGCTCATAATGGTGCAGGGTCCACAAAGACTTGGTCGAAGATGAGGTCCATCAAGTTGGCCACGTAGCCTGTGCAATGTTAAAAAAAGCACAACAAAAAAAGTGGTTGAGATTAGTAAATGCATGTCGTCAACAACAACATACCAGGGCTTTAGCTCCGTTTTACTCGTGGTGTGTGTCCCCTCGCATACATACATACAGTGTTGTATCCTAACACACCCCATTTATATTCATGTGCGCAAACAAGTAAACATGCAAAAGCTTTTACATATAACGCTGCAATAAACGGCATGTCTCATTAGCTTAGCTTAGCGTAGCGTGAGTTAGCGTAGCGTAGCTTAGCTTAGCTTACAGATCGATGATATATGATCGTTCTTACAGACTACAATCACAAAAGCTTTTACATAACGCTGGAAAAAACGGCACTTACCTCCAGAAGATTACGTTTGTTATTATAACTTACTCAATATGATTTTTTAGAGGATACAAAATACTAATACATAGGAGAATAAATACTTGTGTTATCGGCTAGGCCAGGCGTGGCTTTACAGCCTTCACACAGATCGCCATTACGGCAGTCTGAACATGTTCGCAAATGCCTGATAATTAAAATAAAAGACAAAGCAAAGACTGCGGAGCGTACAAAATAAAATGTTACAAGAACATATAAACACCTAACCGATTACTAGTTGGGGTTGAGGCGACATTGATACGGCTAAGCTACATGCTACCAGCTAGATATAGCTTTATCAGGAAAAACACCGCTAAATAAAAACTTACAGCTTCAGAATTGGATGTGTCCTCACTGGCCTGGTCCCGGATGGTTGGTATTGATCCCGGGTGTAGCATTAGTTTGGAGGCATATCCGTGTTGGACTTGAGAGAAGTTCATAAACATGTCCGTGGTTTAACTGGCTTAGACATCCTGGCAATAGCAGGCAGAAACACAGATGTGACTGGGGTAGCCTGCCGATAGCCTATATGCGAATGAGAGGTTTGGCAATGCACGGCCGTGGCTCATTCCCCTGATAGGTGGAGAGTTGACCAATAAGCGGAGTACGTCTTTGTGACGTAGAAAAGTGTCGGAATGTGGATCCATTTTTTTCAGATCCGTTGCAGCCCCTTTTTTAGAGATTTGGCGAAGGAGGAAAATAGAGAGGGTTGTGTTTTCTGACACTTGGCGAGTTCCCTGGAACACCGGGGACACATAATCATGTATAAAAGACGTACAAAGGTGCATTTTGCATGATAGGTGCCCTTTAAATTAGGACTTCTGGTGATGTAATGGCGCGTTTCCAGTGCAGCGCGGAGCTCGCTTTAAGCGTGCCGAGCCGTGCGGGGCCCGTTTTTGGTTGCGTTTCCACTTGGCCTAGTACCGGCTAGCGGGTCCTAATTCACAGTTTTTCTGGCCCCATAAAATCGTGGTTCTAGGGCCAGGAACAACCAGGCTGAGTATGCTAAACTAGAGAGAGAATCGCTGGCAAGGGGGCTACAACTACAACAAGATGAACATATTTGACCGTGATTTAATTGTAATACACGTTTCAAAATGATGCCGAAGTAACAACATACTGATACCGGTTAGTAAAAACCATGAATTTTTTGAAGACACAGAGAGTCTGTGGTTTGTACTTGTTTAACTTTTGTCTAGTTTCTGAACAGATCGTATCTGTCCCCGGCTGTTTAAAGAGCAAGCATGGGAAACAAAAGACAGCATTTACCTGTTTGCATGCAGCGTGCTATGCCTTTCTGGTGTACCAGCTACGTGAGAAGCCTCGTTGATACGTTTTGTCTTTTTCACGAGCTTGCTGCGATATATACAAATCGGGTTGGTCCGGTCCAAGGTCTTTAAGTATCAATTTATCTCCCAAACTTCTCCTTTCGAAAGGATTGGAGAGTAGCTCTTGCACGGAATTGGGTGCGGACCGAGGTCCGGCGACTCCACCTGCACACGAAGCCATTCTCATCCAACTACAGCGTCACCTTGGTCACTCACGAGTCTAAAAAACAACTCACGTCAACGCACGTAAACAACGTGGGCGCCGACGTGAGCACCCTCGTGACCAAAATATTTGACGGCGCTGATTGGCTGAAATTATGTTTCGGCGGCACAGTTTACTATTGAGACTTTTGCAATGTGCTGGTTGCTGCTGTTTGGCTCGGGGGCTCCTTGCACGGCGCCCGATAATGATAAACTAATGCCACGGGCAAGGCCAGGCAGGAAACATGTGACTTATCAGTAACTTTAGACATCGTAACACAATTTTAAACGAGATTTTATTGTAGATTATACATTTTACTGATTTTTTTGTATGCGGGAAGAGGTGGAGCGGCGCCCCTAGCGCCCCTATGGGCCTGCCGCCACTGGTTTATACTTGCATATCTAAACAGAATCATGAAAGCATGTTGGTAGAGTCAGGCACACAGGTCCGTTTGTGTGTGTGCGCCGGTGTCTGAACGCTCACTCACTGCTAGCTATGTAGCTAACTGTTAGGCTACTTAGCTTGCATTGTTACGGCCCGTCCACACAGCGGCGTGCGTTGACGGTTGCCGGCGGGCGTGTCTGACACTCGACCAACAACCAATCACATGAATCTCCCGCCCCTGACACACAAGCAGCGGTTTGATTGGCTAGAGCAGTGGTTCTCAACTGGTGGGTCGCGACCCAAAAGTGGGTCGCGGACCCGTTTCAAGTGGGTCGCGGATGTGTGAGTGAAGAAAAAAAAATTGGAAATTTTTTTTTTGGAAATGTTTTTTTTTTTTTGGGGGAAAAAGTCAAACTTTTATTTTGAAGGCCCGATATTCTAACGCTGTGCATGCAGTCGGCGTTGGGCTGGAAGTAACGGAGACCATAAACGGTTTTGAAAACTTCTGTCACATAGTGATCATCTTCTCAATAAAATATCTTTGCAGATGTTTTTTCGAGTCTTCTGGCCAATCAGAATCAAGATTGTTGCCGGAAGTCCCCACGGAGAATAACTTTGCGGTAGAACTCTTCTTTATACATCCATGTTTACAACTTCAGATAGAAATGAACACTGATGAAATATGACCCCCGGTTTGATGACTGACAGGTCACAGAACAATGGGAGCTATCTACCCTTACCCACAATTTAAAGTAAGTCACACAGACTATCTCCTCTTTACTCTTCTCGCAGCAAGATGTCAGAACAAGGTGAAAAACAAACATAAAATATTAATAATATAAATATTATTAACATGTCGGGTAGTGATAGATTTATTTATTTTCTTCTCAGTGTGTACCAGAATGCATAGTTTATGTTAGTATTTCTAAAAATCTCCTGGGGGAGAATCCCCCCAGACCCCCCTGCTGGGGTTGGGTTTTCAGCATGTGTGCCTTTTTATATAGTTCAGCTTTGATTCCATCATCTCATTAAACCTTTTTTAAAAGCATACTTTAGTTCTGTGAAAGGATATAAGGGATATATGCACTGTACTTCACTTTTATTAATATTGTATGCTGAAAAGCGTATATATTACAGCACGATTTAGATAATAGATTTGAGTGCTTCAAAATGTTGGGTCGCGATGTATTTACCAAGTAAAAAGTGGGTCCCGAGGCCTGACCAGTTGAGAACCACTGGGCTAGAGCTTTTACTGGCATATGATTCGATTGGCTGACGCTTCTGCCGAGGCGTCAAAAGTTGAACATTGCTCAACTTTTGCAGCGAGCCACGCCAGCAACGCTCCGCGTCGCTTCCCACGATGCAGTTCGGCTAAAAGTGAATGGGCAGAAGCGTTGGAAGCTTCAACGCACGCCGCTGTGTGGACGGGCCGTTATGGATCTAAAGTTAGCAAAAGCTAACTTTCATAGCACAGCTTTACTTCTCACTTAACACAATAAAGAAACAGACCGTATAGTACAGCACTAATGATCAATACTTACATATATTTTCACTTGTAGTATTATAATAATTGAAATGCTGGTTCTTCTGCGGGTGTTCTATCCACGATCAGCTACCGCGCCGCAGCTGCCTACACTGTACAACCGCTGGAGGACTGGGCTGTCACTCAAAAACTGAGTAGCCAATGGGGACACACCCCTTGAAAGTCCCGCCCACCTGGGAGGTTTGTGTCAGAATCTCAAACAAAAAGTGAAGGAGCGCAAATGAGAAAGCTGCAGCGAGAGCAAAAGTCTGATCATTGAGAAAGAAGAAACAAGAACTGCAAACAAAAACATATGTTAAAACAAAGAAAAAAGACTTATAATTTACATGATTACACAAATGATTTGTTTGCAATTTATAGTTTTATTTTTTTTAATTTTTTTTATTTTAGCTTGACTCTTCTTTTAAACTCATAGTTTTGCTTTATTCTGAGAAAGTGTTGGTTTACCTTTATGATACAAAACTAATCCCATATCAGTGTTACAGGACAGAAACATAAAGCATATCATTAACATATCTATTAGAACCGCAACTAACAATTTTTTCATTGTTGATAAACTGTTTGGTCTGTTTGATTAGTCCTGATCCCAAATATATTCTGTTAAGTATTATACAAAAGCAAAAGAAGTTACTCAGCAAATACTTATTCCTTTAAAGTATACATTTGCAAGCTATGTCTGCGTGTGCATTTGGTGCCTTCAGGTTCAGATTTGTTGTGTGTGTTTATGGTGTGCTGCGTTTGATTGAACAACCCACTTAACACATATAGGATTTTTCTGATCATATCTGAGTTAAGTTCATTAAATACACTTATATTTTTAAATAAAAAAAACGTGAAATTTTTCTCTCTTCTTTTGTTTTTGGTTACACTAACTATACAACATTATTTAATGTTACAAATACAGCGATTAATTGGCAAAGTCTTGCTCACTTTAAACCACTTATTTTACTGTATTTTCCATTAGTATACAACATTTTTCAAGCTTTAAAATTCACTCAAGCAGTTCATGGATAAAGGTCTCCGCCAAATGGTGCGTACGTAAGTACAATTTCATTTTCTTTGCAGTTATTTCTCTTGCAAGCATGACCTTTTAAAATTCAAAGACACGGTGCCAGTCTGGCCCTGATCAATACCTACTGTAACAAGGATGCAGACATTAAAGGCTGGTTGTCATAAACAACGCAGACCTCTGCTAACAATATATCTTCATTAAAGATCAGCTTGTTCAGTGGCCATATCAGTTGAATTTAATTTTGAAGGTGGAATGTTGGTAAGAGTTAATGGTGCCTTAAAGAAAGTTGGTATTGTTTTTAGGTTTGGCGTTAAAACATTTAATTCAGCCATTTGTTAGAAACATTGGGTTATACTGGTTGTTCCCTTTCCATTCTTCACTTATATAAATAATATATATATATATATATATATTTAATGACAGCAGTGTTTAAGCGTACATCCACTGACAGTTAGTCAAACCACGAGAAACAACCAACATTTCCAAACTTGTTTTTCGATCACTGACCTCTAATGCAGTTCAGTTGTAAGTATAAATGGGTTAACATACCTAACCACTCACAAGATCAACAACTGTTCCTGAAGCTGCTCTTTCTGGTCTTCACAGAACAGCAGCAACATTGACATAATTGAAAATCAATAGAGGTCTAATTATGTCCTTTCCCTTTCGAACACAGAGTGGTTGAGAGAAGAAATGGGGTCTGAAACCCTTCAGACGTGTAATTATCGTTTTCATTTGTAGTCCCTCAAATAGATGTTTTCTTGGTTACCCTCGGTTCAAACCAAGAGGATAATTCTAAACAATTGCAGAGTAATCTGTGAAAACAACTATGGCCATTTCCTGTCCATTTCAATTTCGTAAAAACCTTGTCAAGTGTGAGATTAAACTGTGTTTTATAGTATTCGTGAGTGTGAGAGCCGGCAGCGCTGACATTTATAAGAAACAAGGCTTGGCGGAGATGCTGTAAAAATGAACATCAATGTGGACGTCCAATGCAACCCAGCTATATAACATGGCACTGTTAATGCACTGTGATGCTCTGAAGGTCAGCTGGACTGGAGTTATATTTGTTTGGTCCATTTGGTTGTCTTATTTAATCTACTACTTTAGAAAAAAGGACAATGTGCCCAATTCAATATCGGTAACACAGATCTGTAATTATGACTGCTGTTAAAACTCTTTACTGGTCCTCATCAAACATTGGGCTTAAGTCAACTGCGAAACAGGTTTATTTATTTTCTCATTTACCCACAGTAATTCACATGGATAATAAAACAGAGTGCACAAACCGTTGCTGTTTAATCTCAGGTCTCTCCTCCCTGCAAACAAATGTAGGACAGTTTATGGATTCAGGGATAATTTGTCGACTCATAAGCAAATGTTTTACTTCCAATGTTTGATCTGATACAGATTTACTATACAATAAATCATCGACTTTAATCTTCTGGTGGGGTATTTAGTCTTGAGACCAGGTACTGTACAATAATAGATTGAGCGAGCAACCATAATAAAAGTACCTTGCTAAGTGAAGGTTTTTTAACAGCATTTAAATAACAGAATTTCAAGTTTTACTTCATTTATCTATACCACTTAATTACTGTTTCCTAGTAATCACTGTGTTGGTGCAGCAAAACAATAATATTTTGAGCTGACTTTTGGTATGGTCAAATAATGACAAAACAGATATCGGAACATTAGTCAGTAAGTACAAAAAAACTTTGACCAGGATATTTTGAGTCAATTCAGTCTCTGCCATGTTTCCATCGCAAACAAGGCTTGCTTTGTAAAAGTTATTGTAGCCTCCTGTTATCTGAGTTTCTACGTGTCTAAAGACACAGCTAGAAAGAAAGATGCTGTGATGAAACTGGCAAACGGAAGTTGCCTGAATGCTTCTCAACTGATGATGTAAATAATAGACTTTTGTGGGCAGCCAGAACATTCTCTAAGATTGCAAGGTAAGGCTGTAACAGACAACATCAGCCCTTTTTCATTGGTTGAAGTGCTAGACCTTCAAGTCAAAGGAATAGTTTCACTTTGATGAGAAAAAAAGAGAAAGCTGGACATCTTTGGCTTCATTCATCTCTTTGGTATGTTTTTGTGAATTGCTGTAGTTCTCAAAGACTCCCTAGTGTGACTAACATGACCATGCTGTTTACAGTTTATGTCACTTCACAGGATTTCTGGTAACGCAAGTCAATATTTCAAACCCCTTTTTGCCACTGTCACACAGCCAAACGCCTTCCAAGCTCTAAAGCTCTTATCTACATATTTGTACGGTGGCCCTGAAGTGCAAGACACCACAGCATTTCAGAAAACACAACAGCATTTCAGAAAACACAACAGCATTTCAGAAAACCCAACAGCATTTCACTAAACGCCACAGCATTTCAGAAAACACCACAGCATTTCAGAAAACGCCACAGCATTTCACAAAACACAACAGCATTTCAGAAAACACCACAGCATTTCACAAAACACAACAGCATTTCAGAAAACACCACAGCATTTCAGAAAACGCCACCGCATTTCACAAAACACAACAGCATTTCAGAAAACACCACAGCATTTCACGAAACATAACAGCATTTCAGAAAACGCCACAGCATTTCAGAAAACACAACAGCATTTCAGAAAACGCCACAGCATTTCAGAAAACATAACAGCATTTCAGAAAACATAACAGCATTTCAGAAAACATAACAGCATTTCAGAAAACACAACAGCATTTCACAAAACGCCACAGCATTTCACAAAACGCCACCGCATTTCACAAAACACCACAGCATTTCAGAAAACGCCACCGCATTTCACAAAACACAACAGCATTTCAGAAAACGCCACAGCATTTCACAAAACACAACAACATTTCAGAAAACGCCACAGCATTTCAGAAAACACAACAGCATTTCAGAAAACATAACAGCATTTCAGAAAACACAACAGCATTTCACAAAACGCCACAGCATTTCAGAAAACATAACAGCATTTCAGAAAACACAACAGCATTTCACAAAACGCCACAGCATTTCAGAAAACGCCACAGCATTTCAGAAAACATAACAGCATTTCAGAAAACACAACAGCATTTCAGAAAACGCAACAGCATTTCACTAAACGCCACAGCATTTCAGAAAACACAACAGCATTTCAGAAAACATAACAGCATTTCAGAAAACACAACAGCATTTCAGAAAACGCCACAGCATTTCAGAAAACACAACAGCATTTCAGAAAACATAACAGCATTTCAGAAAACACAACAGCATTTCACAAAACGCCACAGCATTTCAGAAAACGCCACAGCATTTCAGAAAACACAACAGCATTTCAGAAAACACAACAGCATTTCAGAAAACACAACAGCATTTCAGAAAACACCGCAGCGTTTCAGAAAATAACACAGCATTTCACATTGGACGGAAAGGGTATTCCTTTAGGGAGAACACTTCTTGTTTGTGATTGGACAGAGCCAGCCAGAGAAGCACTGCTGTGATTGGTTGTTTTTGCTGCCAATCAAGAAATGACGCTTCGTGATTGGTCAACATCAGCCGTTAGCTCAAACTCAGAGCTCACAGCTCCTCATATCTGTTCAGAAACTGGACAAAAGTTAAACAAGTACAAACCACAGACTGTCTATGTCATGGTGAATACAGTCGCTGCATTATTTATGTCTGTATGACGTTGTTGTGAGTGTGGACGGAGCAGCAACAGGTTAGTTTAGCCTGATGGATCCGATTCCATTCAGAAAACACGCATTTTAAAAGCTTTTCGCCTGCCGTCTTGTTTGCAGACTTGTTAAAGTGTTAATTCATGGTTTTTACTAACTGTTATCAGTATGTAGTTGCTTCGGCATCACTTTGAAACGTATATTACAATTAAATTACGGTCAAATATGTTCATTTTGTTGTAGTTGGTATCTCCCACTGGATTTACATGGAGATATGCCCCGCCCCCTCTCCAGCGCCTCTTGTTTGAATGACAGGAGCAAACACACACAGCTGACAGCCACGGTGAAACTCGAGCGATTAGAGTGATGCGAATATTGGGTATTGGTAGTCTACCATAGTATTTACATGGAGATAAGCCCCTTAAAAACCATGAATGAATAAAGCATTAATTCTGTGTTTACTCCTGTCATTCAAACAAGACGCTGGAGAGGGGGCGGGCCATATCTCCATGTAAATCCTATCGGAATCGGATCGACCAGGCTAAACTAACCTGTAGCTGCTCCGTCCACACTCACAACGTCATACAGACATAAATAAAGCAGCGACTGTATTCGCCATGACATAGACAGTCTGTGTTTTGTATATGTTTAACTTTTGTCCCGTTTCTGAACAGATATGAGGAGCTGTGAGCTCTGACGGACCGTCTACACTACAGGCATCAAAAAATCTTGAAGCTTGACGATTTTTTGCGAGCAGCGCGACCAACAACCAATCACATGAATCTCCCGCCCCCGACATACTAAGCAATAGCAATGTTAAAACGAAGTAAACTGGATATAAAATCCCCAAACAGGCGAAAACCTACCAGTTTCACCCACTGTCTCTGCCACCTCCCTCCATGCCTGGTTTGTATCCCGGTAAATAGTTCTGGTCGTAAAGAACCGGGTGATTTGCTCGTAATTTCTCGTTTGGAATATGAGGAAATGAACTGCGGTCTGGCTCTCCCAGCTTGCACACGGTTTGATTGGCTAGCGCTTGTACTGGCGGGAATTGCATAAATGGGATTTGATTGGCTGATGCCAAGCATCGAGCCTCAAAAGTTGAACAATGTTCAACTTTGCCGATCGATGCTCGTGATGCTTGCAAAGCCATGCTCCACACAATGCAGTTCGGCGAAGATTCAAAATCTTCTACGTCACCCCATTCAAATGAATGGGCGAAGCGTTGAAAGCATATTTCGATGCCTGTAGTGTAGACGGGGCGTGAGTGTGTGCTAACAGCTAACGGCTGATGTGTTGGGCCAATCACGAAGCGTAATTTATTGACTGGCAGCAAAAACAACCAATCACAGCAGTGCTTCCATGGCTGGCTCTGTCCAATCACAAACAAGAAGTGTTCTCCCTAAGAAATACCCTTTCCGTCCAATGTGAAATGCTGTGGTGTTTTCTGAAATGCTGTTGTGTTTTCTGAAATGCTGTGGTGTTTTCTGAAATGCTGTTGTGTTTTCTGAAATGCTGTGGTGTTTTCTGAAATGCTGTTGTGTTTTGTGAAATGCTGTGGTGTCTTGCACTTCAGGGCCACCGTATATTTGCTTACTTAATGTCATCTAAGACTTTAGATGTGATGGAGGGCAGACGGCCTCCAGTAAATGCAAGTGGGTGGCTTCTTTTTTTATCAGTGATGCAACAGATTGAGATCACACATTAGGAATAAAAACAGCCACTTTGTTTATATTTCGAGACTTAAGCCGCACATTTTGTTGTTTTAACGAATGATAGCCAACATTATGAAGCAGTGAATGTAGTACAGTCATATTTGTAAAATAAACATCTAAAGCCCACGCAGACACACTGTGTCTCCACTTGATCGCATCGTCAGACTTTTACTCATGTTTGAGACTCATCTGATGGAGTAAAAAAGTCCCCAGCTGACTGAAGAGAGTTGATCAACAAACCTGCACTGAATGATGACGCTTTTAAAGAAAATTAAACCCCTCACACTCACCGACAAGATCCCTCCACATGAGTCAAATCTGGGTGAGAGGAGAGTTGAATTTCAAACACCTCAGTAGCACCTCTACTTTAAATGCTGGGCCTTCGCTCAGCCCTGTTTCCATTTGTTCCACCACTTCCCCCTGAATATACACAAGCTAACTGGACGTGCCAGGTTTCATTAAGACTTCAGGGGCAGAGTTTGTGGCGGCTAAATGATCAAATCAGCCTTTGGCAGAGATTAAAAAGGTAGCAGCATGGCTTAGACAAAACCCTAATGGCTGATCAGAAGCACATTGGAGGTATAACACCCATTACATGCTCGTAAGTTACAATACATTTAAAATTAAAGATTATAATTGATCCCAGCATCCTGGTGGAAATGTTTTTGATGGTCGGGTCATTAGTACGACAACTTGCTCTGTTGATCCATAATCCAAGACCCCGCAGTGTGCAGCCCACCACTATCCTGGACTGAATTAGACGTGGCTTATCGAAGGTCTACGATTACTGATGCTGAATTCATAATAACACTGCTTGAGAGGAAGTGAGAGACGCAGAGACTTCTACTGCAAACTGATTTTAATGGATTTGTCGGTTACATAAATGACATTGATTGTGAGTGGTCTGTTCCAAATGAGGTGAATACTTGAGCAGTGATAAAACAGAGCAGAAGGTGGAAGTGGCTGAGTGAAATTTGCATGTTCTGCCCTTTGGGGGCGAAATGTTGCTTTGTTCATTAGCCCAAACACGTTGACTTGAGTTCAAGAGCACTCATCTACCGTTTCAGTAATAATTATTCATCAGGAACATTAGGAGGAATACTCCTGTAGCAGCCTTCAGTTGTTACTATGAAAACCTTCAACATCATCATTGCTGGGAAATGATGCTCCAAATAAGGCATATGCTTACCAAACATACCTAATGTATTGGCTAATAGCCTGTTTAGTCTCAAACATGAGGAATAGGACTCTTCTCATCTTTACAAGGAAGACTCTACATTAAGCATAATATCAATCATATCAATATTCTGGAATCAAATGCACACTTTTATCCTTTTTTTTTTTTTTTTAAATGGAGTTTTTCTTTTGGGGATTTTAATGGTTTTGAAGAACCTTAAATATTTGAGCTATATTATATATAGTATTAAAGAAAATCTGTCTGACTTTTCAACAATAGATGGGGGCGTTGGCTTCGCTTGCATTAGTCTAATAAGATATTATTGTCTAAATGTAATCTTTTACAGAAGACACTAAGCCTGCTAGAATTATGAATACACATAACGGCTGCAGTACAAAGGGCAGTGACGTTTTGAGACTGCATTAAAACTAGGATGCAAACCTGAACACAACGTTTACAGCGAGATTATACAGAAACTACAGTTTAAAAAAAAAAAAAGGTCGATGGCACTCTTTGGGCAAAATGTTAAAAAGCCTTCAATCATTAGGCTTTTTCATGGTCAATTTCTAAAAATAGAAATGTCTTAAGCTGTTGAAAGCTGTTTCTGCTTCTAAGTGGGGTCTAAGAGACATTCGATTAAAGGCTTTTTAAGTTTTCGCCAGAAGAATTCATTGAACCGTTCTTATTTTTTCAAAACGTTTGTGTTCCTTACAAAATAGCTCCTACATCAAGCATTGCAGACCTTTTCTTTTAAAGAAAATGGTGTTTTCCTGCAGAAAGTCATACTAAACACTTTTGACTGAATAATAAAAACAAGGAAACAAAGCAAACTCAGCATAAGGTAAACAGGATTAAAACTGATGTTCTAGAAAGAGGCATTTAAACAATTCACTGGTAAAAATTGAGTTAATTATTCACAGATGGCACAACTTGTTCCCTGATATTGAATCTCTGCAAGCGTTGATCTGCGATGATTTGATTGGTCTTCATCTCGACTGACTGATTTCAACCTCAGCCTCGAGGATCCCTGAAGACATTTCACTTCTTCTTTGGATGCTATTAAAAGACAACAGGAAAAGAAAAAGAAAAACCAGTGAAATCAATAATCTGTACAGCCAGTAAGCAGCAAACAGACAGGAGGTTCCAGTTGATAACCTACATTTTTTGCAGAAATGACAACACTTTCTTGAAGAAAAACAAAAAGACAGTCAATTATCCTCTTTACGCTTGAAGTGCTGAGTCAGTATGCTAAAGCGTCTCCGATAAAGACAAGTCAAACGCAGATTAACTGAGGGGCCCACCCCAGAGAAAACATGTCAATAAAACACCACAGACACAGCAATAATGCTGCAAATGGCATTGACCTTTGGTAGAGCTCAAAATGGTTAACCAACAGCAAAGTTTGTCATTGAAAACTAACCCTGCGATGAGGGTGATTGACCGGATATGTAACCGCCTGTCCCAATCTGACCTGCCGTCTCATACAATTAAACGATTCACCCATCAGGTGCCTTTTACCCCGAACCACACCGTCATTAGGAGATATTTGTCTCCATTTCATTTCCATTTGCTGCGGATGATCAGCAAAGCGATTCTGAGACATTATCTGAATCCTGGAGAGGAGGTGCAGCCCGCCATGCAGGATACGGCTGCATGACGGGGCAAAAAAAGGTTTTAGTAAACTTACATTTCATAGTAATGCAGCCAGTCATTTGTTATCGCTCAAAAGCAGCACAATAGAGCTTGTTTAATGAAGTTTAAATCCAATAAAAGGTTTCTCTTTATGCATCTATGGATACAGTACAAAAAGACAAAACAAATGATCTCATACTGTGAATTTAATAAAAGCTCAGCTACCAGGACAGAAATAAAGACAGAGGTACAATAAAACCTCAAATGTAAACACCATTCTTCGAGTGGAAAGAAAGTGATAAAAATGCAGATGTCTGAACTGGCTCTAGAGATCTGAGGGCCAAATGTACCGGTACATGGAGAAATGCTAAAACTGAGCCATAAATGTGGGAATGGATTTTGGCCACATTGGAGTACTTCTGATAACCCATCTGTTGGCCTACAAAGTAGAAATACTTTGGTATTTTTCAACAACTAAAATATTGTCGACTACATGCATTTTTTGAAGATATAACACTTTCAGAGGGGAACATAAGGAGTGACTTGGGATGGATGAATACACCACAGCCCTCGACAAAGTTCGCAGTATGCAACCACTGCATACCTAACTCAATCCTGGTCTGCAACTCTTCCTGTCCTGGCTCTCCCTAAATAATCCCCAAGATAATTGCCCCTTTCTTCTCCAGGCCTGATCTGTCTTTATTTTAACAGACGTGGCCTATTCTGCACTACACGGGTCAAATAGAGTTTTTTTTAAGTAGCAGCTTGCTTGGTTCCAACTCCATAAGGGAACAGTTTCTTAGATGTTCGAAATTAGATAGTCCACTAAATGTTTTCTTGAAATATGTCCATTTCCTTTCAAATATAATGCACCAGCAATTATATTTGTTATTATTGTGTTTGTCCAAAGAGCTCTGAGATTAGATATAACCTTGTACTTGTAAGGGGTGCATTTAGCCTTGTTAATCATTTACATACCACACGTGTGGCAACTAGATCTCTTTCACAGCATTCACACCATAAAGCTCAGCGTAGGAAGTGAGATTTGGTTAAGTAAAGAGAAAGTGGTTCATCAAATACCCATACATTTTTTGTGACATTTTCTGGTGGCAACATTTGCAAATACATTGCTTGAAAGCAATTCGATTTTTTTTATAGAAATTAATGTATGTATGTCACAGGCCTTCTGACACCATGAGCCCCCCCTCCCTCAGACAAGACCCTTAACACTGCCTGCCATCATCATGCCATCTCTTTTTAGGACTGTTTGCCTTAATAATTGAGGAAAAAAAGGTTGATATTAAAAGGTTTTTTTTATTTCCATTTTTATTATCTGTCCTATTTGTTAGATAATCATGCTATATGTTTTTGAAATTGCAGTACCCATAATGCTCTGAGTTTTCCTCTGCTTACAGTCTTAATCCAGTTCTTACAAGTGATGAGATTTAACTGAATGTTAGTGTCCCAGAAATCCAAATATGCCAGGTGTTTTGTGAAACCTCTTATTATTATGGTTGCAACGTGTTTCATTATGTTTTTGAATAAAGAAGCTTCAGAAGTATTTTCTATTCTGTTAGATTTTCCTACTTTATGAATGGACCAACATTTCTAAAATACCACAGAATGACTTGATGTGATGTTAAGTACACATATTTAGGTTATCTGGTGGGTGTAAGCACACGTTCTTTTTATCAGTAGCAGATGAAGATGAAGCAACTCAACAGTTCACTCTTGTCAATCATTGACCCTCTGACGTCTGTTTTTTTTCATCAGTTCACAGAAAAGACCATGACCAAGTGATGACAGCCTAATGCTTTGAAGAATCCATACATAAATAAGCCATAATCAAGTAAAAAATTGCCCCATCTCACCTTGAAATGGGTATTTTTTCCCTCATTAGTTTTATGGAAAAGGCCTCAACACATTATTCAAACCAAGAAGCCTTTTTTTCACAGCAAAACACTTCTTAATCATCTTGGCTGTTCTTATTTAGGGAGCAGAATATGATAAAACCCTCCCACAACTGTGGCGCCATCCTTTTAACGGCTGATGAAATGGATGATTGACTTTCTGGTACTCTGGTGTTGGATGTTACTCACAGCAGCAGCCAGGGCCTGCTCCAGGTCTTGGATGATGTCCGCCTCGTTCTCCAGGCCCACAGAGAGCCGGATGAGCGTGTCACTGATCCCCAGGGCAGTCCTCTCATTTTCTGGCACTGATGCATGGGTCATAATCGCCCTAAATTATGATAGAAGAGAAGACAGTGTCGCATAGATATGAGCCATAAACAGAAAGATAACCAGTTTTTTTTTTAAAGATTGGATTACAGCACAGACATAGACTTTATAATGGAAATAAAGTGTCCCAATTACAATCGGTTACAGAGATAGATATATGGATTATTTCCCTTGATATCTGCTGCCCCCTTGTGGTGCTCTAGTAACATTACATCTTTCTTGGGTTACAGTTGCTCAAAGTTTTAGTTTTGTAAAGTTGTTCACTGTATTGCGGTTCCTGTCACTTGTTTTCGAAACACAGTCTGCATTTTAGTGCTGTTAAATACCAAACATTTAAAAAATATGTATGAAATGTTTATTTGGAAAATTCTTTAAAGATACTTACGGATGTTCTGCTAAACTTTCATATCCACCAAGACTCTCAGCTATGGCAAACAACTAAAACAAAGAGAAGGAATTAAAACATAGGTCAGACAAAAGATAAGTAACCAACTACAGAAAGTTACCAAACACCATGGTCATATTTTCTTTACACACTTCAATCTTGTCTTCCTGTGAGAACATGAGCTGAGGACTGATGATTACCTTACATTTAATTATTTTTAAGATGCTGTTTAAGCAATCCATTTAGTGAGGACTTGGCCAAGGTGAACACATTTTATGATTTTTGGGATGTACTCAAAAACATAATTTCGATGCAGTTAGTTTTATGGCAGCCCTTAAATGTGCAAATTGCAACATCATGTTTATAGCACCCTTTTATGAGTGAAACATTGTAATTACTGTTTCACCTCAGCAGCCACGGGACAAATCTGCAAGTAGGACTTCAGTGTTTTGCTAAGGCACCCTTATAGCTGTGGTTTAAATGTTGTTTCACCAGTCTGGGAATCTATTAAAGTCATTTTGAAAACGTCACTTCACAGTATTGCCTTTCTACAACACACAAAACTGAGCAGCCGATAGTGAATACCAAAATGAACTGTCAAATGACCTTGAGGTTACTGAGGAAGGCACTGGCGTGCTCCAGTTTCCCCTTAATGTAGAAGGTGATCATCCCCGGACACCCGGTGCATTGTTTCTTCATCACTTCATGCTGGGGGTGAGAGGGCAGGCCTATGTAGAGGGACAGTTAAAAACAGTCAGGTGATGCCTATAAGATGTTTCTTCCTCACTTAAATATGGAAAAAGTTGGTGTAATGGGTTTAAACACGCTGGTCATTTGCATTGTTATTTCTGAATATCCATGCAAGCAGTTCAGAGCTTCTTTGAATTTGAGTTACAGACCATATTTATTCTAAACATGCTCTTCTAGTTTGTTCTAACCCTTGAATGTTTACTCCTCCTTTGTTTCACACTGCTATTCAAGCAGCTACAGGTGTAGATGTAGGTTGTAGTTGTAGAGGTCATAGAAGGAAACGATAAAAAACACCAAAATGCAAGGGTTAATGGGAGGCGAGGAGTTAATAACATCGGGCAGCCAGCTGGTAGGAATGATTAGCAAACCTTACATACCAAAATCAAAGGTTCGTATGTGTTTTGTGCTAGTATGACAATCAGAAAGCAATTAGAGGTAGGGGTGATGAAGAATCCATTATCCTTACATAAAAAAGACAAAACATGTTAATATTTGTCAGCAAAGTTGCTTATGAGAAAAATTGAGCATTTGCTCATGTGCCCAAGTTTGTAACGATTTAGCAACAAGTCTTATATCTACATACACTATTAAACAATTGGGTAGCGACAACGGCCACACCTTTGCAAATATCCGGTTTGGTAGGAGGGTTGTATTTCACACTTGTCGGCTACATTAGAGTGGCAGTTTACCTGGGAAAATGACTTTCTCCACCCTGGGATCTGCCTCCAGGAACTTGGCAGCAGCCATGGCGTTCTTAAAGTGGCACTCCATGCGCAGGTGAAGTGTCTTCAGTCCACGGTTACACAGGAAGCAGTCAAAGGGAGACGGTACACATCCCAGTGCTGAACCATGGCATGACCACATGGGTGGGGAGAAAATGAGGTCACAAAGCTTCCCAAAAGCCAGATCAGGCAAACAACAAAAGCATAAACAATACCTCCTTCTGAAGAGCTTTTTAATTGGTGCAGAACATTATACTCTGGGTATGTTGGTTGTTTAGTGAATTAATGTAGGTCAGGTTGAAATAACCAGTCCACCAAATACTGTGGCACAGCAGGATATGAGCTTCATTTATGAATCTAAAACTTTCTGAGGTCTGTGCCCGGAATTTACATTTCATTTTCAGATATAAAAAAGTGGTAACACCAGAGTCACTAAACATTTGGCTTCTTCTTTAATGCCCAGAGATCACTTTGGAAGGTATTTGCAGACTTTCTGTTAAATGACTTTATTGCACTCTTCTATTGTTAAGTATACCTAAAGCAGTCAGTCTTGTCTGTTAGAGCCAGTATTTTGTTTTGATAAGAAAGGCCACCTAATTTTGACGTCTGTAGTCAACGCACTATAAAAGACTACAATTCCCACGGCGCCTCCTCTAAAGTGACAGTGATGGGCTAGAAAGACGGTGTCGAGGAACAGTTTTTAACCGTATAATTACACTTTAAGTTATATAAGCATTATGAAGAGAGAAATAATACATAAGTTGTTTGTTATTTTAGCTTATTTGTTTTGAATATTTTAAAGGACTCTTTTCTTTGTAGCACATGTAAAAGTTTGTTATTTTATTTTGAGCAAACACATCGCTTAATACCATCCAAACCATCGGAGGCCAAGCAAATCTTCAAACTGTAAGTAATATAAAAGGAAGAAAACTAGTTCAAGTAGGTCTGTTTAAGGCGTATAGTGGCTTGATAGATAAACAAGGAAGGAAGCCACGCCATTGTCAGTTAACTAAATGTTAACCAACATGAAATTTTGCTTTTAGTCAATGCAGACTGCTTAATTAGTTTTCTATGTTGTTCTTTCGACTCACCATTTTGCAGATAACTCAGTCGCTCAAACAGGTCCTCCCGGTTTGTTGAGGCCAGACCCATTACCACGTCACTGTGCCCTTTCAAATGAAAAGAAATAAAAAATATGTTACTTTGATATTAACGTGTATGAGTGCATGTTTCAGCTATGCCCGTCTATGAATGTCAACAGATTATTTTATTATATAAAATATATGTATACAAAACAATTCCTTGAATAAAAAATATTGAGGTAGATCAAGTCTTGTAATGTTCTAGAAGCTTTACGAATGAGCTGTTTGCCAGTGAAAACTACTGACTGCAGATCATTCTCATTCCTCATTTTGAAACATAACCATGCAGACCTATGAATTACTTTAGTGTTTTTCATATTTGGATTATATTACATTGGAAAGAAATCTTATGTTAGTGAAATAAGTAAATGTGCAGAACCTACCGTTCATGTATTTGGTAGCTGAATACATGCAGATATCCGCTCCGAAAGCCAGGGGGCGCTGAGAATACACAAGACAATCACATGGGTTAATTAAGGTCATGTTTCGACATGAGCCTTTCATTTGATAGCTGGAAGCTGTTAAACTGCCGTTTAGAAATTAATCGAGCATGAAGTGTACATCTGTCACTCTCACCTGGAAGTAGGCAGACATAAAGGTGTTGTCCACGACCACCACTATGTCTTTGTTGAACTCATGGGCCAAATCAGAACAGGCCTTGATGTCCACAACCTTCATGGTGGGATTGGTGGGCGTCTCAATCCACACCAGCTACAGAAAGAAGCAGCAGGTTTAGGAAGGTGTGGAAAAATGGTGGTGCTCAGTTTTGCCCTTTTTATGCTTTCACTATACCTCTAAAATATAAATTACTTGTTGAGTTCAATACATTGAAACCATATTTGTATTGAACATTAACCACTCACTCACTTAACATGGAAGACACCGATACAAAAAACACATCAAAAATAATGATTATAACATTTAAAGTGCCATTTTCTACTGATGCTACCTTTTAAATAATTAAATTAGCCCCTGGGTGTAATATCTCGCACAATGTGTTTATTGTTGCGACATTTTTCATAGCAATAACAATTGAAAAGCCAATATTATACAGCCCTAGCAATGACTGTTATGGGAAAATATCTGCAAGACAGTTTACTTACTGCACCTAGAACCATCATAACACAAAGTGCTGATTCACAATGACTGCTTTGAAATTGGCTAACCCCAAATGACACACCCAAACATACCACATTGTATTAAAATAAGCCTTAAGCAGCAGCTATAAAAAGGATGGGGTGATAAAAAACACTTTGAAGAGAGATCAAAGAAAGCTACAAGGAGACAAAGTGCACTTTATTTATGAATTATTCTTTGACCTACTTTGGTGTTGGGCTTGAGAGCGGCCTTCAGCAGCTCTGGCTTTGTAAAGTCGGCAAAAGACACCTCTGTACCAGATTGAGAAGCAATTTTTTGGAAGTAGCGGTTTGTGCCTTGAAAAATAAAAACAGTTTAAATTCCGCGTGTGGTTCAAAACCAACTCAGGAGAAAATATGCTTCCACTTTTACACTATTAACTATTGTGTGAGGAAATGGTGGGCTTCTAGTGGCATATGGCAATGATTGCATCATATTATTCTACACAGTAATCAGTAACAGAGTGGTGCGTCACCTCCGTACACGTCGTCCATGCAGAGGATGCCATCTCCCACCTTGAGCATGTGAGTGATGGTGACAGTGGCTGCCAGCCCCGAGGCAACAGCAATGCCTGCAGGGAGACCAAACATCCTTCTTTTGTCAGAGGAATCACAGGCGGAAAATCAATTTCTTACATAATGATCAATGTTTGAGTCATATTCAACAATTTGCTGAAACATTCCTTCTTGTAAAATATGCATGTCATGATTATGTGGGCATCTGTTATAATAGCATCACTTACAATACTTGGCTCCATCCACAGCAGCCACAGCCTTCTCAAGACAGTCTCTTGTAGGGTTCCCACTCCGGCTGTATTCATAGCCCTACATAAAAACATGATTAGAAGATATTTTAGTAACCTAAATCAACATTTGTAATAGTGCACTGTGTTTCAAACAACAAAAAGCAGTGTTTTGGAAGAAAATCAGTAAAAATACAAGCAAGGGTAATTCAAGACCCCTCTGCTTAGTTGTGCTTTAATACATTTGAGCCCAGCAGGAAAAGAACACTGGAATCAACCCATCATAGAATCTTTGTTGACTTTAAACCGAGTCTAGATGCTAGGTTCACAGGGTGTAACGTAACCTGCAAACTTGTTTGTGCTTGCCACCTTCACCCGCAGCCAACAATTGTTACCACAGGGTAACTGAGAAAAGAACAACCAACTTTCAACAGAGCTGCAAAAATGATTTGAGTTAGTACTTGACAACTACTAAATTAAACGTGAACTATTTTGATCATTTGGAATTCAGTAATTGTTTGAGTCAATCCAGCTTAAAAAATATGAATATTTCCCGTTTTATTCCTCTATGGCAGTTAACTGAAATATCTTTGACTTGTGAACACAACAGGACATTTGAGGTAGCAGCTTAGGCCTTGGGGAACATTGTTTGTCACAATGTTTAGTCTGACATTTTATAGAGGCAACATTGAATCAATTGATTAAATTGGGAATTCAAATATTTGTTATTTTCCACCCTACTTTCCCAAGCATATGTTAGACAGCTGGCTATGATAAAGTCTGGATGTTGTCGAGTCATACATGGGGCTGTGGTAAAGCAAACCGTGGATAAGCTTTATGCAACTGTTGCTGTCAGAGTAGTCAACCCATTTCTGAAAGAGCAGCAGCTGCCGTTTTGAAAGGTAAAATATATTTTCCAAACGTGGTGAAATTGAGGCATTGTGAGCTCAGTGAGGATATTGTGGGAGTACATACCAGGGTCCACAAAACAAGGTTGAGAGGTCAGAAGATCAGCGTAAGCGGTGTATAGGCGTATTTATTTTAGTTTGACAATTTAATTGAGGAGGCCGATGTAGCTGTTAATTCTATACTCTTCGAGATTAGCCTTACAACTGGGAAACATTAAACAGCACTCATTCCTTCCTTAATACTTAGTGTGAAAAAATAAACATGAGTAAGCCTATATTACCTCTGCTCTCAACACCTTTTTATGTGAGAATATAAAAACAATGGCACATCCAGAATGGCAATATGTAAAACAATTCATGACTACCTACTTTTTAATCTTTTTTGCAAAAAGCTTACTAGGCAAGGCAAGGCAAGTTTATTTATATAGCACCTTTCAACACAAGGCAATTCAAAGTGCTTTACAAAAAACGAAAGACATTAAGAAAAAGGCATTTAAAATCAGTCATTAAAAAGAAAAGATAATAAAAGAATCATTAAAAGATAAAAGTTACAGTGCAGTTTAAGATGTGAATAGTTCAATTAAAAGCAGCGGCAAAAAGAAAAGTCTTTAGTCGGGATTTAAAAGTAGTCAGAGTTGCAGCGGACCTGCAGGACGCTGCTTTACCATGTTTAGTTCTGACTCTGGGGACAGAAAGCTGACCAGTCCCTGAAGACCTGAGAGATCTGGATGGTTCATCATTTAGCAGGAGGTCAGAAGTGTATTTTGGGCCTAAACCATTCAAAGCTTTATAAACCAGCAGCAGTATTTTGAAATCTATTCTTTGACACACAGGAAGCCAGACGTCAGTACTACCTGAACTGCAGGGAGCATTTGGAAGTGAATGAGTAACTTGAGTTTAACGCTCAGTTTTTGACTGGATTCCCATACATGGCCTAAAGGGGAAACACATGCAGTCAAGATGAATAGTACAGTTTGGAATTATTGAAATACTTTATCTATATATCCATCCATCCATCATAGACAAAAGAGTGATTCAGTCAATACTGATTATATCTTAAAATATATTCTGAAATGAACATGTTCCGTTATAGCCCTCTTAAGTCCACGTGAATGAGGCTGAATAAGGTCTGCTTCCTTCATGTGCATACCACCGGAACATAGCGTCACCCCTTGAGGAACAAGACATAACGGGCTACTTACGGCGTGGTTTCCTGGTCCGAACTGTTTGAATGTGGTTGAAAGGGAAATCGGCGGCACTACAGCCATTGATTTCCATTGCTCCGGTTCCTGGCCGATGTGAATAGCATCAGTGGCGAAGGATTTGTACGGCTCTCTAAAGCCGGCAAACAAATCGCTCTGCTCTTCTGGTTTGTGGTTTTGATCCATGGCAACGCGCTCCTCTCAATGTGTAAGCTACCACAGTGCAATGAGGCTGGTTATGCATTGCCACTGTTCATTACAGTCCTTACGTATAACGGGGAAACGGGGACGTGCACGGCTCGTCTCTGTGAGCCAATCAACGCTCATCAACAAGCGCAGGAAGGCTCTGATTGGTGGTTCGGCGGGGGCGTCCAACACACATGACGCAGAACGTTGTTTGCGCTGTAATGATGCAACGTTTCCTGTTGCTGGAGTAAGAGGGGCTACCGGTGTCTTTTGTATTTAACTTTGTTTCAGATTTACTTAATTTATTCAATGACTTTAATAACCTCAATATGGGTTTATTTGTATTTATTTTATGTCTGTTGGTGATGTTTTCAACAATTGACCGACCACTATGAAAAGAGTGTCCCAATTTAAATCTAGATTAAGAAGCTGTTTTTTTTACAAAACTAAAAGGAATCAACAACTTGTTAATTTCTCTCTAACCAACACTATACCATTTGTTGGTTAACATATACATTTAGTTATGTGCATGTGTGTCCTCATGGCACACATAACAGACCTTTAGCTGTGTTTCCATTCTTGAGCCATAGGGGGAGGAAGTGCTCTGTCCTGACTCAGTGGAGCACTGTTCTGTTTCAGCCTGCTGAAACCTGGGGCCCTTCTCACTTCGGTTAAATGGATTCCTTGCGTCCCTCAATTGCGTCGTTTCCCTGCGAATAGTCCCTCCCACCAGGGAAGCATGGAGAGATGCAAGGAAACCACGAGAAGCAGGGAAATGAGTTTTAAGAGCAATAGAGAACCGCAGTGACGCTTCGTAAAACCCGGAAGTAAACTTCTTCCGGTTCCTTCGTGAAAAACCAATGCAAATTCTCCATAGGATTTTGGAAAATAGCTCGAAATAAGGTCTGTGGTTGACACACATTTAAGAGAGGGATCACGTTTTGTTCAGCCGGATAATCTCCACATGTCTACCCTACTTTTGTAATGTTTGAATCATAATCTAGTCGCCAAAAGCGAAATGCTAACGTTATGCTATAAACGAACTACAAGCCAGTACAGCAGCAGGGTCGCACGACTTCAACGTCACGCCAATTTAAGATCGTTTCAACTGACTTGCACTGAAACTGCACTTTGAACACTTATATATTAACATTTTAAACTGTATACCCCGGTTATCTAGGCCCGTTTTGTTTAATGTATACCACATTTATCTAGCCCCTTTTTGTTTTGTTTTATGTATACATGTCACACTGTGGGAAACGATATTTCTGGATGTATAACACATGTAGAATTTTTGACAATAAAGCTGACTTTGACTTTTGCATGCTTGCATATTTTAGCAAAGCTTTTCAGTTTAGCCACACTGTCTGATTTAACACTGATCAACAATTACCTGTCTGATATCGTTTTACAAAGATGACAAGAAGAGTGTAGATAGAGGAGAGAACTACTACAAGTCAGGACACGTAAAACAGTGCAGCCTAGATGAAGGTGTGCTTACCGGTGTTGTCAGGGCTAGCATGAGGGACAAGGTTTATAGTGTCGGTGAGTAGTGATAGCAAGAGTACCATTAACCTAGAGTTAATTTATTCACATTAATTCCCATCAACAAATCCATTTTATGTGTCGCATGAAATCTTTATTCGGCAAGGCAAGTTTATTTATATAGCACTTTTCAACACAAGGCAATTCAAAGTGCTATACAAAAAATGAAAGACATTAAGAAAATGGCATTTAAAATCAGTCATTAAAAAGAAAAGCTAATAATATAAACGTTAAAAGAAAAAATACATGGATAAAAGTTACAGTGCAGTTTGAAGATATGAATAGTTCAATTAAAAGCAGCGGCAAAAAGAAAAGTCTTTAGTCTGGATTTAAAAGTAGTCAGAGTTGCAGCGGACCTGCAGGTTTCTGGGAGTTTGTTCCAGATATTTGGAGCATAATAACTGAACGCTGCTTCTCCATGTTTAGTTCTGACTCTGGGGACAGAAAGCTGACCAGTCCCTGAAGACCTGAGAGATCTGGATGGTTCATAATTTAGTAGTAGGTCAGAAATGTATTTTGGGCCTAAACCATTAAAAGCTTTATAAACCAGCAGCAGTATTTTGAAATCAATTCATTGACAGACAGGACGCCAGTGTAAAGACTTCAGAACAGGAGTGATGTGATCCACTTTCTTAGTGTTAGTGAGGACTCGAGCAGCAGCGTTCTGAATCAGCTGCAGCTTCCTAATAGATGTTTTAGTGAGACCTGTGAAGACACCATTGCAGTAGTCGAGTCTACTGAAGATAAAAGCATGGACACGTTTTTCCAAATCCTGCTGTGACATTAGTCTCTTAATCCTAGATATATTCTTTAGGTGATAGTAGGCTGATTTAGTAACTGTTTTAATGTGACTGTTGAAACTCAGGTCAGAGTCCATGACTACACCTAGATTTCTGGCTGTATCTGTTGTTTTGAACATTGCAGACTGAAGCTCAGCGCTAACTTTTATATGTTCTGCCTTGGCTCCAAAGAACCATTACCTGAGTTTTATCTTTGTTTAATTGGAGAAAGTTCTGACACATCCAGTCATTGATTTGTTCAATGCACATACTCAGTGTTTGAATTGGAGCATAGTCTCCTGGTGAAATGGTTACGTAAATATGTGTGTCATCTGCATAGCTATGGTAACTTATTTTGTTGTTCTTCATTATCTGAGCCAGTGGTAGCATGTAGACGTTAAAGAGAAGAGGCCCCAAGATTACAAATATTACACACCAGAAAACACAGAAATATCCATGAAATAAACATACAGTAGGCTATAAACAATTAAAGGGATAATTGGGAAGGCATTACAAATGTAAATATATTTTAAATAATAAAACAATCCCACCACCACAGGTATCTACAGGAGAAGAGGGAATTCTCTCCACAAAATGTGAATGCCCATATGGAGAATGGAAATGCAGTCATGCGGCTGCATTAGCCATCTTTGCCATCCACAGTTTCAGCTGCACTGACACCCCCTGTCAGTGGAAGAAGCCAAAGCAGCTAAACGTACACATTCAGTGGAGGAGCTATTTCCTCCAACCAATAACTCATTCAACCCGCTGACAAGAGAGCCCACCTCCGAAGATCGTGACTGGCTGAGGGACAGACTCGGGGGCAGGTTCTCAAGAATTTCTTGGCTTCTCTCCCCCGAGCCAGAAGAGGAACACTACAGCTTGGAAACACTTACTGTTCCTGAAATTCTCAAATATGTTGGGCATCAGGGACCTGAGGCAATTGTGGCAAGCATGGCATTGTCTGAGGAGCAACAGAGGGCAATTCAGGTGGCTACCACTGGTCAGCGAACCAACCCAAACTGGCATTTATTCAGGAAAGGAAGGTTGATTGCCAGCAACTTTGGAGCTGTCCTGAGGTCAAAGCGTGTGACTGCTTCCCTTATTGCTAGAGTGCTAGGGCAACAACAGGCCCTTGATGGTGTTTTGTCTGTACACAGTGGGGGACTATGAATGAATGTGAGGGTGTCAGGGCATTCACCACTGCAACCCAGGTGCAGGTCCATGAGTCAGGTTTGTGGCTCTCCCAATCAGGATTGTTGGGGGCATCTCCAGATGGTCTGGTAGGGTCTTTCGCTGTGCTGGAGGTAAAGTGTCCCTACGGAGCCAGGGAAATGACAATTAGTGAAGCATTGCAAATCAAGGGCTTCTGTGTCAGTAAGGAGGTAGAAACATTCAGCCTGCGTGAGGAACAGCCTTACTGGCACCAAGTGCAAGGTCAGCTTCACCTCACTGCAAGAAAGAAGAAGAAATAAAAAAATTGTGAATCGTTTTTAATTTACATTTGCAATGTTGTGGTTGTTAGAGTGTTAGGTTTCCTGTCAGCTCGTCTGTTGGGAAGATATACAATATTAGTTTCATGGAAGTCACACCGTCACATGAGCATTAAGACATACAGTACATAGGCTAAAACAAAACATCTAAAGATATAACCTTGCACTTTGTCTTGTGAACATTTTCACTATTTTGACATTTTTATAGATGAAAATTGAACTAAAGAAATAAATGGTAGATTAATCCATATTGAAAATAGGTGTCAGCTGCTACACTAATTATAATAGTTATATTTCTTAATTAATTAAGATAAGATATTACTGTATTGATCCCAATTTGGGAAATGTTTGTGTTATAGCAGCATAACAAGAAAAACAAAGTTATTATATATACAAAAGTATGTGAGGGATGGAATATTAAATTGAATATAAATGTAAAATGTACATGTGATTTTACGTCCAAGAGAAGCGATGGAGCAGAGAGTTCTCTGCCAGCCAGAGGTGATTTGTTATTAGTTCAATATGTCAAACTGATTTCCCTGACTACAATCTTTAGCTACATGGTGAAACGTTATGCTGCTTGTACTAATTAGACTTATCATATAAGCCACACAGGTTTTAATAGAATGTATTCATTATCTTTACTTATGTTGCGGTCTTTTCAGCAGCGCCATCTCTAAAACGGCGATACAGTCACTACCCATTATTTACATTTCACCGTGACATGGACAAAAATGTAACGTCACCTTACCTCATAGCACAAATCCAGACTCTCCTTTGGAAAACATTGGCCGGGAAATGATAGAACGAGCACCTTTCATGCGAAGACCTGTGGCTGCAACCCGGAGCAAAGCAACAATTACGTAGCTAACTAGTAGCACTAGCTTTAGCTAACGTTAGCTAACGAAACGAACTGCCGAGTAAACTTGGAAAACACTGGTAATTAATTAATTCTATAATTTGTAAAACTACGGTGTTAAAAACGACAATTTCAAAAATACAGATTCTAATGGTCAGATAGCAGGGTTGCCAACTCTCACGCATCTGGCGTGTGACACACGCTTTCACTCTCAATCTCACGCTCTCAGGCTGCCCAAACTATTCTCACGCCAAAAACAAGAATACCGAAGACTAGAAACGGTTTTGAAAACTTTTGTCACGTAGTGATCGTCTTCTCAATAGAACATCTTTGATAATGTCTTCTGGCCAATCAGAATCAAGATAACGGCGTGGTGTTGTTCCAGAAAGTCCCGACGGAGAATACTTTTGCTGTAGTACATCTCTATGCATCGATACAACATTACGTGTTGATAGAAATCAACACGTAATGAAATAAGACCCCACGGTTTGATGATTGATAAGTGTGTGTGGGCTGTCTTTCATTTTGACACACAGAACAATGGGGGCTATCCACCCTTATCCACAATGTAAAGTAATTCACACAGCCTCTTCCCTCTTCAATCTGTGAGGAGCAGCAGGTTCAGCTTTCAGAACAAAGTAACAACAAACTAAAATGGCATTAATTTTTTTAATATGTCGTGTAGTAATAGATTTATTTATTTTTCTTCTCAAGAGAGTACCAGAATGTGTATTTTATGTTAGTAGCCTATTTCAAAACAAACAACAACAAAAATCTCCTGGGGAGAATTCCCCCAGACCCCCCTGCAGGGGTTGGGCTTTCAGCATGTCAACTCTTTCACCTATGGGGAAGTTGCAGGATTGGCTCCAGCAATAGCGTGGCGTGGGGAAAAAATTAGGGAAAGCCAATAATACGTCCTTTCTTTTGGGTCGGGGGTGTGGTGGTCAATGCAATAACGTAACCAGATGAGTAATGACAGCACCCAGTATCATTTTACACACATGTGTATCATACAGATGCAGGACTTACACACACCTGTTATCTAACCCAGGGGTTCCCAACCTTTATTGTGCCAAGGACCGGCAGATACATTAAAAAAAAATCGCGGACCGGTTGTCAATTTTAACTGATTTTAATATTTACTCCCCACCCGCAGGTAGCAACAGAGGCTAATTGTATGTAACAGCCTGAACAAATAATAGAACAATATGCATCCAAAACATATTAACAACGTTTAAAAAAGAACCGGTATCGTTTTTTGGTTTTTCGGAAAAACGGAAAACCAAAAAAACGACGTTATTCAGTTTTTAAACCAAAACGGGAAAACAGATAAATCAACGTTTTGGTTTTGTTTGTATGATTTACGAATAATCCAGTGATGGGAAAACGAGGAGAAGGCGCGCGCGCGCGTGTGTGTGTGTGTGTGTGTGTGTGTGTGTGTGTGTGTGTGTGTGTGTGTGTGTGTGACACTGGCATTTGTTTTCAGAAGATATTATGATAGTGAGGTTCGTTCCGGTGCACGTCCGACAGCATTTAGCACTACATCGAGATTAAGATTAAACTAATTTATTTTGGGAACACCCGCATATAGGCTATTTATGGAGTTAGCAGATGTGTGTAAATTACTGTTCATGATCATTTGAAAACAAATTCCGGTGTCGGACACTAAGTACGTGTGCCGCGAAAAGTGTGGTGTGTGAAGAGGAGACGAGAGAGCTGCAGTGACGCGTCCTAAAACCCGGAAGTAAACTGCGCATGACTTCCCTCGACAAAAAAGCAATGAGATTTCTCCATAGGATTTTAGAAAATAGCTCCAAATAACATCTGTGGGAAACGTAGCTGTTACATACATACATGCACGTTTTGTTCAGCCGGATAATAACCACATGTAACCCTACTTTTATAATTTTCGAATCATAAATCTATTGATTAGATTAGATTTATGATAGACTTTTGAAACTATAAGAACATAAGGAGGACTTTTATAAAAAAGTAATAGAGATTTTTGTCCAGAGGGATAGGCAAATGGACTTCATCTTCAAGTCAAGGTAAGACCACAATTTTATTGAAAATGGGATCTTACTAAGAGAGAACAATTCAATATTTAAATGATAAAATTACATTTTTTGGGTATCCTTTTGTTGAACTGTCTGTTTAAAATTAATTGAAGCATCAGACTAAAAAAGCTTTTGAAAATAATATTATATTTTGATTTAGGTCAAATAAGTTCGATGTGTGTAGAGATGTGTGTAGAGGTGTGTGTGGTTAACAGTAGCAGCCTGCAGTCACTCGCTGTTCTGATGAAGGTAAACGCAGCGAAGGCGGTGCGTAGAAAGGCACAGCTCTCGGCGCACTGGTGCTGCACTTCTCAGAAGCGGAGTTACACGTCCCGCTGCCTCCTGATGCTGCCTGCAGCCATTTCATGAAGTGAAGGAGGTTTTCCTTCTATAAACAGCTGCGGGCAGCAGATACCGTGAGAGTCCCGGACATGAATTCATAGATCAAGGCAGACTGGTTTACTCTCCTGTTTTGCCAATCCGGTGCTTAAACAAAGGCAAGGCAAGTTTATTTATATAGCACTTTTCAACACAAGGCAATTTAAAGTGCTTTACAAAAAAATGAAAGACATTAAGAAAATGGCATTTAAAATCAGTCATTAAAAAGAAAAGCTAATAAAATAAACATATAGCTCTACACCCCTGGCCGACATGTCCTTAAAATGAAGTCCGAGTTTGAAATATATCTCAAATAATGTATGCACTGCCATTTCCCCACATAAACATAACAGTCTGCAATTACACAGTTGTGCGCTCCTCAACCTATTTGGCGCACCGGTAACTTTCTCGTGCACACGAGAGGCTGAGACCAGCTGAGCCGCCGAATCCCTCGGAACATCATAAAAGCCATTTTCAACGGTTATCTGGTGAAAGATTAACTAGGCTACTGGAGGAAATAATATGACTGGTATAGGTGCGAACATTAAACACTTTTTGAAAAAAATATTATGATCAAATATTTTTATATATTTATAATTCTGCAAATATTACGATAAACTCACAGCTATTTCGCGGCCCGGCAGTAACACCTCCGCGGCCCTGATCTAACCGACAGGTCCGCACGCACTCTCCAGACAAAACTCTAATAAGCATTCATTCAAACTAAATCAGGAGACCTTTAAAGTCTTACGTCCGATTCGCTCTTTTTTCCTCTCTGTACACAGCTCCAGTTTGGGCATTAGCCTGTCATCAGATTGTATTTGTTGTTGCTGTTGTAGCGGAAGTTTAGTACAATTATTTTTGATTAAATACTCCAAATCTCCACCCTCCATAATTGCACTTGCTTCAGTTGCTTGCTACTTTCTAACGGCGGTGAGAGTGGACGCTAACTATCATATATCGATTAGATTTATGATTAGAAAATTATAAAAGTAGGGTAGACATGTGGATATTATGCGACTGAACAAAACGTGCATTTATCTAACAGGTTTGTTTTCCACTGACCTTATTTCGAGCTATTTTCCAAAATCCTATGGAGAAATCTCATTGCTTTTTTGTCGAGGGAAACCAAGCGCAGCTTACTTCCGGGTTTTAGTCCCTCAATTTATTTCACCAAGGGAAACCAATTTCGGCTGGCCTCCTCTCGCAACAGAGAGTGCAATCTACTGTTTCACCATAACATCTAGAGGGGCGCTGTTTCACTTTTTGTAAAATACTCAATGAGAATGGGGGAGAGACGGGCCGGCAGCAACACACAACAAAGAATTTCCGAAACTAAACGAAGTGTTTTTATTTATTTATTAAAATTAAAACTACAATCCGAAAAAACAGGGGAAGCCTGGCTTCCCTTGGCCTCCAGGAGAAAACGCCACTGGGCTCCAGGTCGCCCTTTTCATTTACTACAAGACAAATGTGCCTTTTTATTTCATACAGTTCGATTTGGATTGAGACAGGGAAATCCTCTAAACCTCACGCGTGGCGTTTCACTGTCAAGGGGAGTGTGTATGTAATTACATTTCAAATACTGACTTGAGCCCCACCACTGTATGGGTTAGCCCTACCATAGATTACCCAACACAATTACTCTCTCGCAACTGCCGACCCGTATTGCGCATGCGCAGATCTAAGAACCAGTAGAAATGATAAAAAAGTAAAAGTCTGCTGCTTATTGTTCTACTTGGCCAAAATAGAGTCAAAGAGTATATGAGAGTGAGAGTATGTTAATTAATATATCTGGCATTTTGGAGTAAGTCTGTACATTTGTTTGTGTGTGTGTTTCATGTATAGGCCTCTCACGATAATTTATTTTGTTGGATACATTTTCCCGGAAATTATTGCGATAAAGGATAATATTGTCGGCACCGTTGTATGACCATTTTAGACCACTGACATAATGATGATATATAATAATAATTCAAGTACATCCTTTCAAACGGCTAGTCACATCCTCATGTAAATGGCAATTTATCGAGTTCATTTTTATTTATCGTACGATACGTCAATTAATTGCTTATCGCGACAGGCACACAATAAAACAGTGGAAACAAAGATGTGTTTGACTTTCATTAGTGAATGAAACTTTGTGCCCTTTATAGTCTGTGTCGAATATTGTGTAATTGTATATATTGTATATATATATCATATATATATATATATGCTAAGGTCCCGCTGCTGACACGATAGCAGTCATTTCGTGCGCATATGTAATTAAACCCATGATATCAAAATCTCACTCCAGCCAGGTACCCAAAGTTGGCAACCCTGGATATAGATATACAGATACTAAAGATAGGCAGGTACTTGCTTTCAAGCAGAACCAGGGGCGGCGCCAGGGGGGAGCTAGGGGGTGCTGAAGCACCCCCCAGGATTGCCAAAGCACCCCCTAAGCACCCCCAAGAAATATGTTTTTTTTTTTTTTTCGAAAATTATTATTATTTTTTTTTAATTAAATTAGAAACATTATTGATTACATCAATGCAAATGTGAAACAAACACATTTTTGACCAAAAACATAAAGCCAACACAGGTGATATGATTAAGCCAATGGCCAGCACCCATTCGATTTTTGACCGACCCATAGGCTAAATTACTTTGACACTTGAGTGACCTCCTGTTAGCTAGAGCACCAAATTATTTGCTAACAGCAAAGTGAAAGATGGATCGTTTTTTAGTCCTTAAACGTCCACGTGTGGACACTCAATCAAAACCACCTGAAAGCAAGAGGGATTCTGCACATAATAGCCTAGCGTCGTGAGTAGCCTACAAATAGCTTCTCTGGTCTCTGTGTTTCATTCAAGCTCTGCTCTGTGTGTGTGTGGCACGAGCCATTTTGTGTGCGTGCGTGCGCGAGCGAGAGAGAGCTCGCCTCGCGCACTGGTAGGTATCTACCGGAGATCATTGTGGTTAGCATCTGGTGCTAGCTAGCCAAGCTAACGGATATGAGGAGCTTTTCAAACAACAAGGTGGAGGGAGAACTCTCTCCTGTCAGACAGAGAGTCTCAGATAACCTCAGCTCAGGTGAAGTAAAGGGCTCTCAGTGTTTAGATAGTTAACTTTAGTCTAGTTATCTCAGTGGGTCTGTTATGACCTGGCTCAAAAGGCCACAACAAAGAGGAGACACACCATGTCAATGGTTATCAAAATGTGTTTTATTTACAAGAAACAATCCAAATTAGATGAAGTGCAACAATAGTTAAAGCATGAGGTGTGGACGACAGTGGTATCAATAGTGTAAATGCAGGGTGAGGGTTGCATGAATGTGTATGTGTGAGAGTGTTGAGGTGCACAAAGTAAAGTAACAACAAGTCATACTCATCAACACCGGGACCTGTACGGGAAAGCAGAGAGAGCACAGAGAGGAGCAGAGAGGCTCTAAATAGCTGCAGGACACCAGACCCAGGTGCCCTGAGCCACTGCAATCAATGCAAACAGCAAACACCAATCACCACCTCCTCTCTACTGATGCACCCACAGGGGCATCACAGCCCCCCCCTTAAGACGGGGCCCCAAAGGGATCCACGACAACCCAATATCCTTCTTCTTAACTCCAGTTTTTTTATTTTCCTTCTTAGGACTGGAGGACGCTCCTCCTCCACTGTCTCCGAACTCCTGCCCCGCGACCCCGCACCGCTTCCTCGCCTCCACTGCCTTTATGTCCCACTCCTCCTTGGGTTGGCTGGCGTTGAGCCACAGCATGTAGGCGCTCATCGGTCTCTTGGGCGCGCCGACCTCCTTCGGCCTCCTCTTTTTCTGCCTCCTCTTGTTCGGCCTCCTCTTGTTCTTCACCTCTTTGACTGTCCTCTCCTTCTTCTTTGTCCCGATTTCAAAGTACCGTGCTGGACCACATTCTCCAGACTCTGAAACAGGTAGGTCAGTAGACATCCTACGGCTCTGCAAACGCGTAACAGTATAAATTGGCGACACACTTGGAACTTGCAAACCGCTCTCATCTGGCTCCACAGATGCCAACGGCCTGGAAACCACCACAGGCGGTGGCACACCAGCCCACACAGCACTACCAGCGAGATCGTTGCCCAAAATCATCTGTATCCCATCAAGTGGCAACGCGGGACGCACGCCAATAGACACAACTCCCCGCACCAGCTCGCAATCCAGCACTATTGTATGCCGTGGCACAGGGATCAAGCCCATCTCCATGCCCCTCATCAGCACAACATCCCCAGTCTCTGTCTCTGATGAAAAAGGCAATACTGACTCAGCAATAAATGAGTATCTAGCTGCTGTGTCACGCAACACCTTAATCGGAACATACTTGTCACTACCAACTACCGACACAACGGCTTCCGTTATGAACGGCTCAAAAACAGAACCCACATCCAAGTCGGCACAAACCAGCTTCTTATCAGGCACCATGCCCGATCCTACACCCTGCAGCTTTTTAACCAAAACGGCAGAACAACACATGGCTGGAGCATGTGGTGAAGAACGAGGCTTCCCCTCAGGTTCCAGCAACGGACACTGCCCCTTCCAATGACCCTCTTCTCGACAATAATGACATAGGTCCACTTTGGCCCCCTCGGGTCGCCCTGTACCTACAAGTCTACGGGAGGAGCCTGGTGAAAACTTTGCACCACCGCGGGCATAGCCATTGTCTTCTCCCCGTTTCCAATCACCCCTAGAATACTTCTCAGTAAAACTGCCCTTATGTGTCAACACAAAATCGTCCGCTAATTCAGCAGCTCTAAACGCGGTGGAAGGTTTCTGTTCATTCACATAAGTGGCCACACGCTGAGGGAGACTGTTTTTAAATTGTTCCAAGACAATGAGCTCACAAAGGCCGTCAAAACTTGCAACCTTTGCTGCCGTGCACCACCGCTGAAAATGAGAAGTTAAATCACGGATAAACTCCATATGTGTCTGCTTATATCCCTTGACCCAACTTCTGAACCTTTGACGATACGCTTCCGGAACCAGTTCGTAAGATTTCAACACCGCTGATTTTACTCTATCATAGTCCAAAGCATTTTCGCCACAAACCGCTGAATAGGCTTCCTGTGCTCGCCCAGTGAGTACACACTGAAGTAACAGCACTCTGTCCGAATCTGACCAGTTTCTTGCCTCTGCTACGCGTTCAAATAGAGTGAAAAAAATGTCCGGGTCACGCTCATTGAACTTTGGCACTAATCGCAAGTAAGAAATTATATCGCCACTGCCTGATGCCGACCTATCACCACCATCCTCCCTTGGAGACAACTTGCCCTCTCCCATCAGCCGTAATCTAGCATGTTCCACCTCACATTTCATCCTTTCCACCTTGCAGTAGAATATTTGAATGTATTCATGTTAGCTCCAAATGTATAAGTTTAAAAATGACAGTGATTTGGGTTAAAACTGAGCTGGACTTTGGAGCAAGCACATGTGACTTCAGAGAAGACCATGTGGTGTTGGAGGACAAAGGACCCTGCGGGGGAGGGGGCAGCATGTGTTGACTTGCACTGTATGCAAATGCTCTTGCCACCTGAGAATGGAGAAACTCAAGATTTGGGGGGATGGGGACATTTGGGCTGCCAATCAAAGTAGGGGAATCAGAGATCCCTCCCATTGCTTCAGCATATAGTCAGGACACACAACTGGGTTCAGTCTCTTTCTGCTGGCCGGCTGACGTGATCACCAGGTTGTATGTGTGTTGTATGTTGTATGTATTTTGTGTTATATGTATCTTGTGTTGTAAGTATACTGTGTTTGTATGTGTAGTGTATTGAATGTAATGATTTCTGGTGCATTGTAATATTGCCATTAAATAGAGTATGGTTGACTTGGTGGCACTGATTTCCTTCCATATAAAACAGCTCAGAAGGACGCGGGGATATTAGAAACGTGGAGCGTAAATCCATTATAATATCCTAACAGATGGTGCCCCCGACGTACAAGATAATGAGCTGAGGAGGATTCAGACGACCGGATTGGGTCGAGAATAAGCGCTTTTAAACGCTTCAGACAATCACAAGGGCCCTACACTACTCAAAGGTATTTCAGACTCCTGTTTGGTACATCGATTGTCTGTGATTGAATACACTAAAATGTTAGGATTGTCTGAAGGCGTTTCACAGTGTTTTTAAAGTTTAAATGGGATATACAATGCATATTTAGAAACATAGTCGTTGATCGCAGGTAGATATGAGTCCGGCGTGGCGTACATAGACATTGATATTGATTACAGTTTGGCGCGGATCTACAGGTAGATAAAGTCCTGAGTGGCGTACATAAGAACGGTTTAGCGCGGATCTGTGGTATTGTAGTCCACAGTGGCGTAAGAGACGGTGCAGACTGGGGGTTGTGAGGTTTCATTCCCACACGCCAGACCTGGAAACCCGATATTTCAGATCGGGTCGCCGCCTAAAACTGAGGGGTTTTACAGCACAGACGAACGCTTTTTAGCTAAGAGCCGGAGTTCTGTGATATGGTAATTACTCAATATTTATAGATCTCAATGAAGCTCTCGGATGAGTGAGGCTCATTTGTGGTCTGCTGCTGCCATCTAGTGGCTGAAAGGGGGTAGTACACCTTTGATATTCTTATATGAGTTTAGCTTCAAGCGTTGAGGTTAAATATTACATTGCTGACCGGTATTGAAGACGGGAAGCGCGTTAATAGTAACTACGACAATAGCCCAGTATATTAATACATGTGAGCACATGTTAATTGAGTCAGATAAATAAAAGCGAAGTGAATATGGAACGACAGAATGCTAAAAACGATTCTGAAATTCCAGGGAGCAATGGGAACAGATTAAGAGATTGATTTTCAGAGAATTAAGTACATTCAAATTAAATATAATAGTGGATTATTCTACCTAGATTTAGACATACAAAGAGGACAATTTGTGTGTTATGAACTGGCCTTGTCTGGTTGCATTTTTATTGAAGCCAGGCTACAAGTCGGATGGTTTAATTGTTAGTGAACTCAGACTGCAAGCAGTGTGATTTCTCTCTGCACATGTTTGAGTCTCCTTTTCCCTGCCCCCGGTCATCCAAGTTATTTGACCCCATGTGGTCAAGAGCCATTCTGTTAGACTACAATCTTGGGTAAGACAAATCATTGTTCTTTTGTCACATTTTTGAATCACATAAGAGTTCATTTTGCTAAATCAATTTATCTTTAATTTGTAGTTGGTGTTTGTTAAGATTTTTAGGCAAATATAGCGCTAAATACAGTTAGTTTTGTATTCTGTTACAAATCTAACCATGCTTGTAACACAACATGGATAGATTTAACTTAGATGAAAGACAGATTGTAACTATGTCGCAGAACGAGTCGAATATTTTAGAACAATGCAAAATACTGTTGTCTCTAACTCAGATCACAAATCTCAAACTGAGCCCAAACTTCATTTACGATGAAGCAGGAGGCCAGTGTCGTATAACAAAAACCTGACGACACTTTGAAGCAGGACGCCGGGGTCGTAAAGTTCCCAGGGCACAGCATGTGCCTCTGCCTCCTATGCATTACCATTCTTTCTTCATGTTTCTGAAAATGAATCCACAGTAAATGGGATTCTTTTTCAGAAAAGGGGGAGTGAGTTGTTAGACAATGGGAATTTCATATTTACATTTTTATAGTCTAAAATCTATTGTAGTATTTTTTTAGGTATCATAAAACAACACTGTTTTAGCTTTTTAGGTCAAGTTAATTGAAGATTTGAGAATGTTAATTAGGCGTCCCTGAAAATGGTGGGATGTACGACACAAATTATCTGTTAAAATCTGATTTTAGATTAATCAGATGACATGTCTTATTTTTATACAGTCCTTTAATGACAGAGGTCAAAAACCTGGACACTTATTTTATTTTTTATGCATATACTGCCATCAGGCATTTATTTAAATCCAGAGACAGATGCAGTCTCTGTTTGAACAAATATCACAATGAAAAATAGTGGTAGCAAATCATCTTTATGTCAAATCATGTCGGGAAGAGATGAGGAGTTTTGTTTTGAAACAAAAGTTTGAACTGAGCCATGTTGGTTTTCAAAAAGCTGACTTTTCAAAATGAAACAGATCACTTTTGAGTGTACAGTAGCAGTTTGCATGGAGATTTATTTGTGAACACTACAGTAGCAGGATGTATTTACCTGTCCTAGGAAAGGGACAGATTATAAGTAAAAGACTGGTTAGAAATGAAAATAAGAAAAGGTTGTTGAAGGCTGAAGAGAAAAGAGAACAGATGGAGTAAAGAAGACTGAAATAGATGGACAGGGCAATATATTAAATGTGTTGAAGTGATATCTTGCTCAGAAGGATAAAAGGTGGTTAAAATACCACGAGTGAAGTTGGAAAAAGTATGTAGGAGAGAGAGAGAGAGAGACAAGACAATTAAGATGTTTGAAAAGATTAGAAAGAGTAAAAGTTATATAAAGTTAACTACTATTCTGGACAATGTCATATTGTTTTATGAGTAAAAAACATGAAATAAAATATATTACTAAGATATAAGAAAACATGTGAAGAGACAGGCATGAAATGGTTAGACGCATGGCCCCTAGTTCTTATGTAAATCAGGAGCTCAATTAACAAAGGGACAGGTTTGTCTCCTTTGAGCTCACTCATGGTCACCAGTTCCCAGGAGCCCTGAGCGTAGGGTTGAGGGATTTCTATCAGATTTCTCCACACAGATTACAGAGGCAAAAGGGGGACATCAGACCCAGTGGCTGGGACCCAGGTTCTCTGGACCCCATCGGGCGATGCAGAGGACATCTCACGCTGTCCGCTTGGAAGGGAAAGGAGACATCTGGTACCACTGGAATCAGTGCGCAGTGGGGAAACCTCCAGGAAGGACGTGTGAAAGCTGTCATCTTCCTCGTGCTGGGCCTGCTGTACCTGACCAAGCAAGGGTGGCGACTCCACGGTGTGGGAAGCGTATCCAAGGACGCAGTATCAGGAGTTCCGGGTCTCGCCACGGATGGAAGTACCTGACACTACGCAGACAGTGAAACCAGGAGAGTGAGTGTTCACCAGAGCGATAAAGAGGAGGAGCAGGCACTCGCCAAAGGGGGAGGGTCCCTAACAAACACTCCTGTCTACATCGACTGCAGTTAGACTGGCGAAGAGACCATCCTGGATACATCTGACTGTGAAGCTGTTTAAACCTAAAAGACAGAAACTTGCCTCTACTGTGGTGAAGTCTGGCTACAAAGGGAGGTGTCCGATAGGGTCGCTTGTCTCAAACCAGTGAAGAAACCAACAGAACCCAGTGGAATTTAAAGAGTGGACGTGAGTAGGGAAACAGTAACGGGTCTGAGGGATAGAAACTGACGATGTACAGAGAAAGAATTGGACCATGGGGATTACATTAAAACATGTGCCTATACAATTTACCTACCTCAGACGTTTGGGTACTTTTGTATATGAATTTTTGATATCATTTGTATCTTTCCAGGTTCTATGTTAATCCGGAGTATAAACAGGAGGGATATGTTGGAGACATACTGAGGTCTCCACTCTTTGGGAAGTTTTAATGCACTGATATCATGTGTGGCTCTGAAACTAAAGCGGAATGAAGTATACATGAAGTAATGTTAAAGCTTGAAGACACTGCAATTTTGCCGATTACAGATTAATTGAATCACCACTGTGAAGGTTAAACCTTATGACGATTGACTATACTCAATCAGAATGATTGAAGGGTTTTAACTTTGTTGTTACTAAGTGATGTAATTGATGTATGGAGTTATTTACATATTTTTGTATTTCTAACACGGTCGTATGAAGTTGATATGTGGAGCCATTTCTGAACGTTTAAATAGTCTGAATCCCAGAACGAATGTGAATGTCTTGAAAGTAATTGATTTATTAGATTTAAATCAAAAGGGGGATTGCAGTAGAATATTTGAATGTATTCATGTTAGCTCCAAATGTATAAGTTTAAAAATGACAGTGATTTGGGTTAAAACTGAGCTGGACTTTGGAGCAAGCACATGTGACTTCAGAGAAGACCATGTGGTGTTGGAGGACAAAGGACCCTGCGGGGGAGGGGGCAGCATGTGTTGACTTGCACTGTATGCAAATGCTCTTGCCACCTGAGAATGGAGAAACTCAAGATTTGGGGGGGATGGGGACATTTGGGCTGCCAATCAAAGTAGGGGAATCAGAGATCCCTCCCATTGCTTCAGCATATAGTCAGGACACACAACTGGGTTCAGTCTCTTTCTGCTGGCCGGCTGACGTGATCACCAGGTTGTATGTGTGTTGTATGTTGTATGTATTTTGTGTTATATGTATCTTGTGTTGTAAGTATACTGTGTTTGTATGTGTAGTGTATTGAATGTAATGATTTCTGGTGCATTGTAATATTGCCATTAAATAGAGTATGGTTGACTTGGTGGCACTGATTTCCTTCCATATAAAACAGCTCAGAAGGACGCGGGGATATTAGAAACGTGGAGCGTAAATCCATTATAATATCCTAACAACCTCCAGCACCTTCTCCACCTCCAAACGCTTCTCTACCTCCTGTTGCTGACCCCTCATCTCCAACTGCAACTTCTCCTGCTCCAACCTCAACTTCTCTTGCTCCAACCTCATCTCCAACTGCAACTTCTCCTGATCAAACTGCATGGCCAAAAGCTCCTTTTGCTGCTCGAACGTCAAACCAGCTGTCTGAACCACTACCGGCACGAACCCTGCCGCACCAGACTCACTCTTCTGCAACACCCCCTGCTCAAACAAAGATGACACAATGACAGTTTTAATGTCATGTTTCCGCTTGCTCCCCACAACAGCAATGTCATAGTGCTCTGCTATTTCGACTAACTGCGCCTTCTGGCAATTATCTAAGAACGACACTGAGGGCGCATCCACAAACGCTGACAAAGAAGTCATACTAGCCAATCAGAAAGCAAAGTACCAAACTGCCAACACGCATGGGCATAAGATTAACCCAACAGAGAATTTCCCCCTAACTGCCTAAACAAAATCTTCCTAATCTCACCTAGTCTTCATGTGGCTTGCGGTGGGTAATTACGCACTGGAACCCGGCGGAGTTATGGAGCGACCTGCACGCAGGTAACACCAAGAAATCACGCGGATGTGCCCCCGAGACAGCTGTCCGAAAACAGCTGACACTAACCACGTTGCCACAACACTATGAAAAAAACAAACAGACGCAACCCAAAGGGAAACGCCACTTAAGCCTAGCGGGGAAAACTCTTTACAAAAGCGTAACAAGCAGCAACATCTTACCTTCTGATTGGCACACAAAACCTGACGCCATGTCAAACACTAAAGCTTCCTGAAACCCAAAAAACATGATGTGTCCCCAAAATAGCAGTACCGAGCCAGCACACATCAACTAATTAGCTGCTCAAATGACACCATGTGCTCTGAGCACTACACAAACTTTTAACCAAATAACCCGTCGGACGAGCCCCCATTTGTTATGACCTGGCTCAAAAGGCCACAACAAAGAGGAGACACACCATGTCAATGGTTATCAAAATGTGTTTTATTTACAAGAAACAATCCAAATTAGATGAAGTGCAACAATAGTTAAAGCATGAGGTGTGGACGACAGTGGTATCAATAGTGTAAATGCAGGGTGAGGGTTGCATGAATGTGTATGTGTGAGAGTGTTGAGGTGCACAAAGTAAAGTAACAACAAGTCATACTCAACAACACCGGGACCTGTACGGGAAAGCAGAGAGAGCACAGAGAGGAGCAGAGAGGCTCTAAATAGCTGCAGGACACCAGACCCAGGTGCCCTGAGCCACTGCAATCAATGCAAACAGCAAACACCAATCACCAATCACCAATCACCACCTCCTCTCTACTGATGCACCCACAGGGGCATCACAGGGTCTCAAACGGTTTGTTTTAAAAGGGGGGTGATTTGTAAAATATCTATAAAGAAATAGAAAATCTGTTTACAGTTCTGTGTCATATAGATGTTGAGAGATGTATCCATAGATTTCTTAATATTGCTCTCAAAGTGCACCAGATGCTTTTAACTTCAATATTTAAAAAAATCTTCCCGGGGGAAACATGCCCCCGGACCCCACTAGAGGAGGTGAGCTCCACCCCCCACTTGTAAAAATAGCACTTTACCCCTGCTTACACCTATATTCCGTGAGTTGATTATCGAGCCTTCATTGTAACAGTCGCGGGTACACTGTGTGTGCGTGTGGGGAGTGTTGCATTAGAAAATTCAACTGTAGCACTGGTGCATTAATGGGAAACCCTTAATGTTTGAGCACCCTCTATAAAACGTCAAGCTACCCCACAGCACCCCCTAGAGAAAATCTCTGGCGCCGCCACTGAGCAGAACACAGGGGAAAACAAACTTAGCGGGAGTGTTTACGTGTTAGGCGTAATGACGTACAACGGCCTCGACAATTTCTGTAGTCCTATTCAGCCACTCGGTAACAACCATCGTTTTTCAGACACGTAAACTCTTCAAAAATCACCAGTGGGGTCACTGCTGATGTATTTAATGTCGTACAACAAAACGTGATTTATCTCTTAAATTTGTGTCAACCACAGACCTTATTTCGAGCTATTTTCCAAAACCCTATGGAGAAAATGCATTGCTTTTTGACGAAGGAACCGGAAGTGCTAAAAATGCTAACTTACTTCCGGGTTTTACAACGCATTACTGCGGTTCTCTGTCACGTGAAGCGACGTCCGTTTGTGATGACGCTGCACAGCTGATCGTCTGACAGCAGCTCTGTCCCCGTTATTTCCACACACACCCCCGCCTCTGTTAGTAGCCTACACATTTACTGACACAAACATTTGTATCATCTGTTGTAGACCCAAATAAATAAAATCAAATAAGAACTCATTCTGCAGGTCTCCCTTGAAAAAGAGATAATTGATCTCAATGGGATTTTACCTGGATAAATAAAGGTTTTGAATTGAATTGAATTAAAATGTATAAACGAACAATAGTTTGATTAATATTGATTAGAGTGCACAATAGAAATAAAATAATTCAGAGAAGAAAAAGAGATATATTATCTATCAAAACCCAGTTAGATTAACATTCATTGGATTGCACACTTTGTTTGTTTGTGTGGATATGTAGCACATTAACATTTTAATAGCACTTAATGATTGACTTAATGGAAATGACAATAAATGAAAATGTAAAACGAAAAAAGCGATGATGAAAATGTTTCCAAAAAATGAAGAAAATTATTTTTGACCACTTTGTTGTTCAGATATATCACATATTTGTAATTAAATGATACATGAATTGAAACAAAACACGGTATAAACTGAGGAGTGACTCTCGTGAGGTTCATGTGTTTTCTTCACTCTGGGAAACTGCTCTCAGGTCAAGAACGGTCAAGAAGCATCAGATCAGTGCATGCACTGCATCCTCCAATCAGTGAGCGATACACAGTAAGGGGGCGGGGCGAGTGTCTGAGGATTTCATTGAAGGATGGTCTGGTGGTTCCTCGGTTATAGCTCCTCCATTATCGCTCCTCGCTCCTCGGTCCTCCGGCAAAAATAAGAGCCTCATCCCAATACCCCTCCTCGACTCCTCTCTTCCCCTCCTCCGGGACTTGACCCGGAAATCGATCAAGACACGCCATTTTGAAGGACGTCCCAATAGCTGAAATGCACACGGAGGAGTCGAGGAGGGGTGAGGGAGGAGGGGTGAGGGAGGAGGGGTGCGGGAGGAGACGAAAGGGAGGATACCATGGATGTATAATAAGAACTAGATACAGCGTGGGAGGCGGGGCCTCATTCATTCCTATGAGAGTTGCTCAATGGCGCATGATGACAAAATGGCCCAACTTTTGAGAGAGCGAAACGTCACAGATTACCCGGCATGCCTGAGAAGTACCCGTATGTGCACTCATAGAGCATGCACAACTTTAACCATGCCGCCCAAAAGGCTTGTTCACATTAAGCACGTGAATTTGCGTACACGTAACAGCACCGCACGTTCATGACAGCATGGTACTGGATTTATATTAACGTCTAGTTCCGTTTTTTATTTCAATTCCAACTTTGGTCTTGAAGAATATGTTTCTCTGTTGTCCACGTTCATAAAGCATAACACAACAGCATCAGAGCACGGTGCAGAGTCTCTAGATGAATTTACAGTAGTCCCTCGTTCTTATTAAACATCCATGTTGTAGTCCGCTGTATAGAAAACTGTAGTTTCCCCACAGCAGCAGACGCACAAAATGACGTCCGCTGGCGCATCATAAACACGTCGGATAGTGAAAGTGCAGTCGGATTCTCTAAAGCACCGCAGTCTCTTCTCCTAAATCCTTTTGAATTCTCCTATCCACTATACCTTAACCCCATGACGTTTCACTCAGAGGTCAATGAATAGGAGATAGGGTTAGAACTTAGGAGCTGATTTTTAAACTATCCGAACGCAACCCTCGTGTCTCTCGCTCGCATCTTAGGAGCTAAGACGCAAGGAAGGGAAGTGAGTGAGGGAAAGGAGGAGTCGAGGAGGGGTATTGGGATGAGGCTAAGGCCATTGGGACGCTATTCAAGATGGCGCAGACAAATCAACTTCCGGTGAGACAGAGACCGAGGAGCGAGGAAATGAAAAATAAGAGAAGTGAGAAGACCCCCTGTCCTCGCGGATGAGCCAGACCTGTGTCAGGTGATGAAACAACTAACTTATATTGATAAGGGAAAGTGGAAAGACTTTAAATTAAATCATGAACATTTCAAATCGTTGCTTTAAGATATTGTTATCAATAGAGCAAAAATATTGTATTGTATTTGTATTCTAACAAAGTGTGTGTATGTGATATGCATTAAAATACAAAAAACGCTATACTTTTCACTGATGATATTGCAATTTCAAAGTGACTCAAACATGAATCTTTTTTGCATCTTTATTATAATTTTGATTGAAAAATATATTAAAATTATAATGATTATCATTTGTTCTTATAAAGGAAGGGAGACCAGGGACAGCTATAACATTTTTGGGTTTTCCCCAATAAGTAGAAAAACATTTTGCTATATTATACAAATACAACTAAATAATAACCTGTCTTTATCTACATTTCTGATATAGTAATGTGGGGAAATTAGCATATAGACGAGAGTAACACCTACGTCACTTCCGGGCGACCATTATATAATATATATAATTATAATATATAATATATTTACATAATATATAATTAGCTAATAATTGATAATTAGATAATAATTATAGCCTAATATAATATAATAATCTCTACCTTCCTGTGTCTGACGAATTCCAACACAGATACATATTGTCAGTAGTTTATAGAATAAAATAAAAATAAAAAAAGCATTCTACTTACATATTAATAGTAAAACCAGAGAAACTGATCATTTTGCAGTCGTCTCTTGTTTTTTTCCAGAGCTGTATTATTATTAGGTATAATCAGAGCCATATAATAGAATTATTAATTAATTAATAATTAATTCTCTCTATATGGCGCTGGCGCTGGGTATAATAAGCTAGTGACCGTTGGTAACCTTTCCTGAACTCTCGCGATACTACGAGGCGGAAGACATTAGCCGAATCTTTGGTACTAGTCAACTGGAGGCGCTTATGTTTTGCAGCTACCAGCGTCAGTTTTGAACGATAGGAGGGGAGCGAAGTGTTTGTTTTTTTATAGTAAACCGGTCAACTTTAGCCTCTACTTGTCCGAGTAAACTATCGTTTTAGCCCGTCCGGTAGAGATTAAGTGTGTTTCATGTTGTGCAGTTTACTGTGCCTGAGTAAAGCCCTCCAACTGGCGGATCGCATCAGTTCGCCTGGAGGGTCACCGTGAGCTCCGTGCCCTGTGTAGAAAATGACCGGAGAGAAGATCCGTTCCTTGCGCAAGGACCACAGGCCGAGCAAGGACGAGGATTTACTGGAACCGGACGAAGAGGCTGCAACCGGGACGTTCACCGCCTCCAAGACGAACAACAAGAGCAGAGCGAGTAAAATCTTCAGCAATCACAAGTTAGTCAAGTCTTCATCCACACAGCAGCAGCACCTACAGTCGCAGGTTAACGCTAACACCAACACACTGTCAACATCCGATGTCATCGATGACAACAACAAGAACCCCATCATCCGAACGGGGCAGGACTTCCCGGTGCACGAGTGTGTGTTTAAAGGAGATGTCCGCCGCCTGTCTTCACTCATACGGACACAGAATATCGCCCAGAAAGACGTCCATGGTGAGTGTACCAGCTGCCTATCCCTCAGCCCTAAAACACGAAACCCCCAATTGTAAGGTCCAGTGAAGCGTATGTTTAGTTCGCTAATAGGCCATCAGTCCTTAGCAGTACCAAATAGGCGAGGCTTTTCCATACCAAGGCCAAAATATAGGAATATTTTGATTCCTCCACTTTTTGTTTCCTCCAGCCCATTGCCCACATGTCTACAGAGTAGAAACGTGTGTAAGAATGATTGTTTGCTCTCCTCGCACCTAAATCACTGATATTCCTTAGTAACTACAGCTAGCCACAAAAGTCTCTCAGATTTAACGTATTTGGTTAAATGCTTATGTGAAAGTTGGTCCATAGCCATTTAGTTTATTTAGAGATTGTTTGCAAGACTTTTCCTAGACTGATAGTACCTCTTCTGCAGGACAAAGTCTGCTCAGATAACGCCACACTTTCCAGAGAAACCATCCCTGAACTAACAAAGGGACGAGATTGTTTAATTCCGGTTCATGTCCAGAGATAAAGGATGGCCTGTAGGCAGCTTGTGCTCAGTGTCATGGTGGAATGTGCTCTGTCTTCAATTCAAAGCTTTGATGTGGAGCACCACAACAAGGTGTCAAACAGTTCGCCCAAGCGTGCTTTTGGAACTTGAGCCTTTTGTTGAGGGTTGATATGATTCAGTAGCAGCAGTTTGTGTGTATACATGCACATTAGTTTAGCCTCCACAGGATACAGGCTAAAGCATGTCCATCACACAAGGACAGTTTTATTAAAGATTTCATTATTCACATTATTAGCCACACAAATAGCAAGTTTAATCTATGTTTAATTGTCAATTAATCCACATCACAAAAACATTTACTTACTGAACCTGCACGTGTACTTGTATGCTCAGGTGTTCTGAGATGTCCAGTGTAATAGGCTGTAACTAACATTTATTACTTTTTCCAAAAGATAGTGCCAGTCATGACGGCACCATCTGAATTGTATCTAGATTAACCAGCATATGGATTCTTGGAAGGCACATTTGCTAGTACAAATTTAATTGAATTCACCGGCTCCATACTGTTTATTACAACATTATCCGGTGGGACTGCTAGCTGATCCCTAGGTTGTATTTTTACACACATCAGGGCTCTTACCACTTTCTCCTGGAAGAGAGAAGCCTGGAGGAGCTGAGCGGGCAGTTTGGCTTCCTCATAAGGGATTCTCCAACGCTTATGAGGCACATTTCAGATAACAGGGAAAACATCTGGGCTTTTCCACACCTCACTCAAATGTACCCAAATGCATTTGTATTGTGCAACCAGTAGCATTTAGTGACTTTATTTATTTTAACAAGCCATGTCCCTGACTGTTAAATGCATCATATTTCAAGGGTATGGCCGGTTAATGGACTATACTATTGCTTGTCATGGTGGGAGAACGCACAATAGGCATACACGTACCATGTCATTTGGAATTTAGTGGATTCTGCCTCCTAATTTAAACATCTAATCCAGGCTGACTCTGACTAGAGGCACAGGGTTTATCACTGAAACTCGTGTCTTATTGTTATTATCAAAGCAGACAAAAAAAATCTTTTTTTTTCTTCTTCAGGAAACACACCGTTGCATCTTGCCGTCATGATGGGGCACAAAGGTGAGTAATGCTTAAAGATGCACCACCATATGGTTTATTCTTGTTTGTCTCTGGCGTTCTAATTTGATCGCTCTGCAGGTCTGTGTGTCGTCTTGTTTTTGTATTTGTGTGTTTCAGTTTGTTTGCCCTGCTTTGTGTAACTAAATCACCACCAGACATTTCTCACAGATCAACACAAAGAATCCCAGACGGCAAGATGCTCATGGATGTATACAAAGATTGTGTCAAAAACAGAATCGAACAACAAATATTACATTTCATACATTTATAGAGAAATAACCTATAAGTGGGATTAGATAATGATGACAGAGCAAGAAATCTGATCCTCTCAGTGGCTAAAGTCTCTTGTTCTGATTGATGTGCCACCACTGGCTCAAAGACTAATAGTTTGAGGCTGGCAAAGGGGGTAATTAGTTTACATTGTCATTTTCAACTTCCATATTATTTGCCCTCCTTAATACTTTGATGCTATCTTCTGTGCATCAGACGTTACTTAGTTATTATCATAGATTCTAGTTGATTTTATATCAGTTGTGAAAAAGATGTCACAAAAGGTGTGATGTCTCAGCTCTGTGCATTTTCCCAAAAGGAAATAAAAGTGGTTTATTTATGTAACAAGTCCTAGAAGAAAAATCTGTTTTGTGTATAAGATAAATATGTCACGATGTATCAAGTCCTTGTAGAAGTGTTTACCTGATTATTTTCTTAGCTGAATTGGCTGGACTGAAAGCATGTGCTTAAAATATTAATGCATTTCAAGGAGACTTCCGAACATGCTATTGAAAAATGAATCCCCCCCTCTTCTGCAGCAGGTTCTCAGGGAACATTTCAAGCATAGGGTTACTCATAGTTCATGTTCGCAATTGTTTCGTGTCTGTCATTGTAGCAAGGGTTTCAAATGATTTCGCATTCGGAAATGTCAATCCTGTGGACAGAGTGAAGTCCCTGTCTCTGCCTATCGGTAATCCAGACAGTGGATTGCCAAAGTGTAGTGGCGGATGGGAGGCCATGGATTTGATTTAGCTAATGAGGTTGCCTATCTCTTGCCTGAGCTGCTAGCCTGTCCTCTAGGGATGCTCGGACCAGACAGGCTGAAGGCTACAGCATGAGATCATAGTCTGGGTGTGGCTGGTCTGTTGGGATGGACAGGACACGGCTCTCTTTGTGTATGCTGTGTGTTTATTATTCACCAGACTGCAAATGACAGAAGTGCATAGACTCTTACATTTGACTTTTTCCTATTGCACAGCTTGTTAGTTAAATAAAAAAACTGAGCATAATACATTTAGTTGGCATGATTCTGTCATTGGTAACTGAAACAACAATGAGAAATAACCAAACAGCAGTGTCCACATGTACTTTATTTCGTATAATATACTACAGTAGCTTCATCAACTCTCTCTCATAATTGATAACATAACATTTAGAACAATAATGTACAATTTTGTAGCCACACTAAAAAACTGAAGAAAGAAACTTATTAACTTATAACATATTTCTTTAATATGACTCAACTGTCAAAATAATAAGATTAACACAGCTTCCTCCTGTTTCCTGTTTGGTGCCATCAAAGGACAGAATCTGTTTTCCTTTTGTCCCGAGGTTGTACTATATGTTTGCAGGGCCAGATAACATCTCTAGATATTTTAAATGTGTTTCAAAGACACAAGATAACAACCTAGTGAGTGTTTGGAGCCAAATTGCCAGTCTGGCAGGCTTAGTCTTCCTCTGAGTTGGCACTTAGTAACATTTTATCGGGTCATCACTTAAAAAAAGAGCAGCCCGTTGAATCAAGAGAGGATATTAGAGGCTCATTATACATTTACACTTGTTTTACTTCTGGGAAAACCAACAACATAGGTGTTGTTATACAGTGTCACTTTTTCTTTAGAGCCTGCAGCAATGTGATTCTTCAACTGCTGTTTGATGCGCTCTATAAGTGTGTGATCGATGCCGAGGTGGGCAGAAAAGCCATTTTATAAATGTACTCAGCCTGGACAAGAATGGGTGGTGATGGTGGGGGCTGTAAAAGCCCACAGAGCCTCTTGACAAGTGCCCAATCTGTAGCCACCGCACGTAGTGAAGCATTAGATTAGCACTTTATTTCTCCATCCTGCTCTCCCTCCCTCATTTCTCTGTTAGAGTTCTTTGTGAATCGAGCCGGACTTCCACCCAGCTACTGCACATTCAATCAACCCAGTAACCCACAGGGAGGCTTCCCTTATCAATACCTCATGACTGGGTATTGAGTCGGACAGAAACCCATTGCTTTGAGTTATAGGCTGCATGTTAATGTAACAAGGCAGCTCTTTCGATTCCATTCAAATGAATGAACTGCTGTTTGATTAGTATTTCCCAGTTTCCTATCATAACCAATAAAACCAACTCAAAAGAACCACATTTACGTAATATTATGTCATAACTGTATTGTATGATGCTGAGAGCAGAATATAGGAATTTTCAACAGATGACTTCAAACATGTTTTTGTAATCAAATCGTTGTTTGTTCTCCTGCTCATTTCAGAATGTGACAGATGACTAAAGAGGCCTGCTTGTGTTGTTGGATCAATTGATCAAGAATGATTGTGATTGGTTGCATGAAGGACCCGAAACCACTCCGAATGATTTGTTATCAGACTGACTTCTCTTGTAAATCAGTCAAATTAGAACTGTGCAAGTTTTCCTTTTGCATCAAGTCCTGCTATGCTACTATAGCGTATGCACACAATGCTGAAATCATATATCGTACAGCCCTAACTCCAGTTGAAATATATTTGGCTATATTAGTTCATCCTCAAAGCCAAGAGTCCACTGCTTGTACCTGAAAGCATGACCCGAGAACAGAAGCTAGCAGGTCAGCAGCTTAGGACACATTACACTTGCATAATATATATCTGCTAGTCGTTATTATTGCACAATCATTGGTTTTAGCAGGGTGATATATATAGGTGAAAGGCCAGAGGGAATGCTGGCCTACGTCAGAATGCAAACGCTCATGCACTCTGCTGCCTGTATTTTCCAGACATCAACTTCTGTTATCAGCTGTTCCTAAACCCAGCACGGACCAGACTAATGCATAAACACATAGGTCTGCTTTTCTGTTTGCTTATGTAAAGCTCTTTGTGAGGCACTTTGCAGTTACATCAACCCTTTCCAGTGCTAACTCGGCTTATTTTTTACTAAAGCACGCCATATAGTTGATATTAGTCAATCTTTCTAAAGTGCTGAGACCTGGAAAGAGTTCAACGTGCAGATTTTGTGAAGCAATTAGACAGAAGTTGATAAGACAACAGATTCCGACTCGTCATAAGCCAAGTCTTTGAGCCTGAGCTGCTCTCCTGGTACGAACACAATAACTTCCCATTGGCCTGTCTTTGTTCGTTTAGATATGCTTTGCCATGCTCGCACATGGAAGCGAGCTGCACATTAGAGCTATGGTGTTGCTGATAATTGCTTCATTAAAGAATATAGACTTGAGTGCTTTGGGTCCTGTCACAACACGCCTTTTTATTTCCATGTAAATGCACTTGTGGGATTGCCACACTCCTGTTTTCTTATGTTGTGTGGAGAATGTGTTTAATTAGGAGAGTTTCAAAATGTATTCTTCCCTGTCATAAAGAATGCATGAGACCCTGGCCTCTTTTCATTAATTAAACATTGTGAGTATGTAGCTCAGAGTGTGATCTGGTATTTTAGAATGTTATGTGTTGTGCTCTCTTTTCAAAAGGTAGACGATTTTTAGTTGTAGTCTTGGCCACCCAATTGGCACTGTACGCCACTACGTCGGCTTTCGTGCTAATGTGAAGCAGAGATACAAGTCTGAACATGAAGGAAGTTACCAGTTTGAATTTGTTTGCATGACTAATATGGGTGATTCAAAGGATTGAAATGAAAGAAGGGCTGTATTGAGAGTTTCTGCATCAAGCTCCTGCCCTATCGAGAGCGAGTCCATATCCACTCAGCAGCAGACTGTTAGTATTCAGCCTCTGCTTTGCATTTCACTGGTTTGCTGCTCACAGGCCTGTGACTGTGACAGCTCCTGCCCAGCGCTGAGACAGAGCCACACAGACCCCAACACTATAATGAATGATCTCACGACAAAAATGACGGCAGAGCCGGAACAACAGGCTTTGGTTTTTGGCTTGTTGCAGTTTGTTGACAGGCTGCCCAGAGAGAGAAGGGATTTTGCACTTACTGCTGATCTCGCTATGGAGAGAGGGATGAGGCTCTTTGGCTGTTTTCCCATTGTTGGAATTCAGGCACAGCTCTGAGGGTGACTCTGCACCGTGCCAGGGGAAGTTTGACATTTGATTCCTGAGAATAATTCCTCATTTTACAGCAGTATGGATTCTAAAGAGGGATGTTCAGTCTTGTATAACTGTAGTTCCCATATGGCTCTCTGGTTAATGGGTCAGCTGACATCTCAATCCTACACACAATCTGCCCTTCTATCAAAGCAGGATGATTTATGCTACAGAAAATGTGTATCACAAAGATGTGAACATGCAGTCAGGCAACATTTTCAACTCATATATACTGCAAAGTGATACAAGTGTGATCAGATCAAATGGAAGCATGTGATCAGGAACAGGGAACACACAAAGAAAGATTTAAGCCATAAAAATAGAGTTGATTTTGTTTTCTCGGCTGGTTTGTCTTAAGATTCGAGCTGGACTCAATATTAGAGCACAGTGTTGAGGCGGAGTTAAAATGAGTTGCTTGGGCTCTGATTATGAATTAAATGTGTCACCATAGCAACATTATAGGTGACGAAGAGATGCAACTAATAGGAAATGAGGAGTGTTTGGGCAGTTTCAAATTAGACTTATTCTCACCGTACCATTTTTGTTTTGAAATATACTTGCCCTGTGCAACAATCACGACCACCAATATTTAAGTACCGAGTGCCAAAGTCCAAATGTAATTAATTAAAATGACCTTTAACCTACCCTGTTTTTCACTGAGAATGCTACAGAAACAACAAATCCATGCCGGAGCACGGTTTAATTGAGTTCCATTATGATTCAGTAGAAATCGGTATAGGCAAGGGTGAAGGTAAATTATAATATTATTGTGATGTGTTCAAATGTAATCATATTTACGGGTGACTGTGGCTGCGAGAGAGTGTCTTTCAACCAGAAGGTTGTGGGTTCGATTCCGGTCCTTGCAGTTAACATGTCGATGTATCATTGGGCAAGATACTTAACATTGAGTTGCTCCCGATGGCGTGGCCAACAGTGTGAATGTGTGTGAATGTTATCTTCCATAGAGCAAGTGGCACTGCCCTGCATGAATGAGGTGTGAACGACTCGTAGTATGTAAAGCGTTTTGAGGGGTTTAAGACACCTGATAAAGCACTATATAAGTACAGTCCATTTACCATTTATACAATTCTTTTAATTTATTTTTTCTAAGCAAATGTTTGTTTTATAAATAGTTTTTTTACTGTGATAAAAATTGGGTAGCTACAATCATATAATTCCACTGTTATGTTCTGGTATTGGGACATCCCTAAACTACACCTTTTCTTTCTACTATCTCTTAACGTTTTGTATTCCTGCATTGTGAGTGAGTAGCACTAAGACCGAAAAAACAAATGAGGAAAGTCATTATAGCGTTCTTTCTTAAGTTTTGCGTAATATCAAACCTTTTTCTTCTGTCCTAATTGAATCTCTGTGTTTTTCTGTCTCTAGTTAAAAGGAAACCAATTTCCTGGAACCTGTGAGACACCGTTTATAATTGGGTTCAGAGTCTTGTTTTGCTTTCATTGGGGCTGGATTTTTCACTGGGGAGGAATCTCTTTATACTTTTATCACCTCTCTTTTTATTGCCTTATATGATGGTTCCATTGCTTCCTTTCAAGCAGAAAGCAGCATTCAAAAATCAAACTGCTAGTCAAATAAGGTTCACCACTAAGGCTACGTCTCTTGGCTGAACCCCCTTTTAAAGCTTCCTCGCTGTGGGTATAAATTAATTCTGTTAACCTTGTTCTCGCTCTTGCATTTATAGTGAGAATTGTAATCATTCAAACTAAACTTTTTTACTTTAAAGTGCTTCATTTTCATGTTTAATACACACGTCAAAGCTCTGTTTATACAAAAGAAAAATACCTTTGAGAGGTCTCAGTTCACCTGCTGGGTAACCTCGTTCTAGGATGGTTTAAAGGCAGAGGACAAACTCCACTTTGTTTGCTGTGTTGTTTACATGCAAATATGGGTGACAAATTAAAATAGTTTTATTTCCAATCCTTTAATTCCATTTTCATATTGTATGTTTGTGTCTGTCCTGTGACACCTTTAGTAAAAGCAATCAATAAAAATAAGTTGTGATTTGAGTAAATACTTACCTATCTGAACCTCTGTCCTTTTTACAGAGTGTGCCCACCTGCTGCTGGCCCACAATGCACCAGTGAAGGTGAAGAACGCTCAGGGGTGGAGTCCCCTTGCCGAGGCCATCAGCTACGGAGATCGACAAATGAGTAAGTATCTGTGACTGTGAAACCCCCCCCCCCCCCACTGCTGCTACCAACTGAGATGGACTTATTTACTGAAAACTCTGTGGCTTCAGTTGGGTTTCAGTTTGAGTTTGTAGGTGTGAAAACAGTGATGTGTGTGAGGAAAAGATCTGATCAACATTTGCCTCTTTCTTCTTCCACACCGCTGCTTCCAAGCGCGGCCACGACACAGGCCGGCCTCTTTTGTCCCTCAGCGAGAGGGGGGAGGGGGGGGGGGCCCCCGTGGCTTTTTGCTCCAATGAAAAGGCGATTCATGAGATGTTTCTCTCTCTCCTCATAGGCTGATCATGTTCAAGCCCCTTTCACGCCCATTTTCCAAAATTGTATTAATATTTTTCTCAGAATCATTTTTATTTCAAATTATTATATCTACTTTTATTTGAGACCATGGGCTTGTACAAAAACGTTACTGACATGTAAGTGAAACCACATATGTTAGGTGTATAGGTACAGGGTGTTAAATGGGAACACCTTTGTACACTGGCAGTTTATTTTTAACACATTGAATGAAGAACTTCTGCTTAGGAAGTTTTTGATCTGCTTTTTTCAACGCTCTGATCCACAGGGTGAACTTCCTCTGTTAGCTTTACAAAAAAGCTATTCTGGAAGTGATTCCCAAAATATGCTTTGAATGCAAACCACCGATCACAACATTATCCCCATTTTTGTACCAGATCTTTCCGACTGTATATGTATTTTATACCTCTATTCCTACTTATATTATGAAAAGTGCATTCTTTCCATTGTCTATTTAAAGCTCTTGTTATTTTGGCCAGTGGAACAGGAAGGCCTGAGGTTTCTTTCTGTGTGACGGAGCTCTATAGCAGTGGTGAGAAAGAAAGAATTTGACAAACTGAACTACAACAATATTGCTACCAAACTTCAGCCATCAACGATGTTGAAGGGCCTGTGCTGTAAACAGATATTGGCATATTACATAAATAAATAGAATAAAGCAAAAATAGAAGAATAAAACAGTTCTTCAGAAAAAAGAATCAATAAAGTCAGTCAATAGATGTATTTCTATTGTCAAAGCAATATTACATTGAGACATTTTCAACACGGCTACAGTAGCAGCTAATAGGTAAAATATTGTTGAATGTACTCAAAACAATTGAAGTGTCAGTCAATCAGAGTGAAATAGTTGGGGCCTATTAGTGCAGCCGCTTGGCGCCAACAATAAGCCGCTTAAACTGTCTCCATTCACTGCACTGGTTAACTCTATAATGCCACTTACCTTACCAGATTAACACCTGTCTATGCTCTGAAGCCTGCAGTGAACTCTGCTACACATTTTTAATATAGGGTTCAGGCCCGGTTCTACGGGGGTGCATAAGGGTGCATTGCACCCTCAGTTGAGTCGTTATGCACCCTCATTTGAAAAATTAAAAGTGAAAAATATTACATATATAATAATAGTAGTAATAATAATAATATTAAAAAGAAGAATATAGTTGAAATGAAATAAATTGTAATTGTGGTTAAATAACATTGTGTGCTGCATTTATTTGGTCAATTTAAACGGTAAGTAACGTTATTATGTCAGGTGTGCTTGACCTGTGCCGCTGCACGTTCATCATCTGCAAGGTGCTTACACAGCAGTCAATGATGGACATCAGAAAATGGTTAAAACAACCAGCCCTTATCGCCAGCAGTGACACTGTATCTACTGCAGGTAATAACAGTTCAGATCATGGGGACATTACTTTACCCACGGCATCTGTCGTGGACACTAACGTCCTCCCGCCCGACGGCGGAGGTGGAGCAGCCGTCTTCGTTGCCCCAAACACCTCCACCCCTCAGCGGCCCGCAAGTGCCAGAGGACCTCGGCAAAACAGAGCCTGTTGCAATAGGCTTACAAACACAGGGTTTTCATTATTTGATTTAAAAAAAGTAAACATTGTACTTGTATTTTGGATAACCCCTCATTATCTTGCTAAAAATGGACTTCCTGGATCATATTTCATCACGCCCTACGCAGCCCTCTGCATTGTTTTTAAAAAGAGGGCCGCCTTCGGTCTGAATGCCCCCCAAATGCTCTCTTTTCTTTGTCATAGTAGCTTTGGTTGTGGACACCATATGGCAAGTGTACACTAGGAGAGAAGCCTAACTAAGAGTGATACAACAATCCTGTTTGTTTGTTGAAAAGAGTGTTTCCCTATGACTATACCTGCCTCTCCTGGATGCAGGCCAGTGAGAGGAGTTTGTGGTCCAGATCAGAGAAAGAGATCAGTAGACAGGTACAGGAGAAACCTGCTGGCAGACAGGTACAGTAGGTCAGTCTGTTCATCAGACAAGAGTAACGGCAGCTTCTGTTGCACTGGAGCCAAAACGGTGCCACTGAGAAGGGCTGTTGTTGTTGTGTTCCTCGCTCCAACGTACAGGGCGGGGCCTCTGTTGTGACAGCTCAGCTCCAAACAGCTGAGTCTGCACACTCACATACAGTTTCACCTGGCTGCCACAATGACAGGAAAGGTCAATAGTGCAGAAACTGTGAATGTGACCAATTTACGGCACAATAAATGTTGATTCCTTTATTGGCCTAGACCAGCAGAGCCCTGCATTTATTCATTTTTATATATACAGTCACTGGTGATTCAGTAAGAGCTGAGTCAGTCCAGAGTCTGTAAAGGAAGTGGAGTCTCTGTTGGATTTACTGTTGGCAAATGTCCTGCGGTGAATAGTGCATCATTTTATTGTAGTTTCTGATTCAATCCATTTCTTACCTCAGCTTTTGTTACTTACTGCTTTATCATCCGAACAAGGAGGCAAAATGTGTCTCAGAAATAGTTTTTTGTCATGTGTTTTGTTTGATAGGAGCTATATCTGTCCTGCTCACACAGCAGTGTTGTCGGCTGCTGGATTTTGTTGAAAGGCTGCCACAGTCATGTTTGGGTTTATTAGACAGCTTGCTTTCATTGTTCCTTGCCTTATTAAAAGAAGATTGTGGCAACAATTAATGCTTGTCTTTTTATTATTACTGTGTTTTGGGATCAAATGTCTCTGATTGACTTTGGTTGAGCTTAGTTATTTTTTGAGGTCATGGTAAATCATCAGTATGTACTTAAAGGATTTCAGAGACAAGGGGAAGGTATGCTTGTGATATAATTTTCTGATTTAATCTTTTTATATATTTTTATTTGTACCATGAAAATTCCTGCAAGGAAAAACGCCAAATAAATGTTTTTCATTGATATCTAATCACTTCTTAAAGACAATTTGAAATAATGTAAACACGCTGCTGTAGTTATGGACCTATAGTCAAATACTGTAGGGTTTAGGCACTTTTGAAACGCAATAAATTCTGTGGCAAAACAATATAAAAACTAAATATTAAAGCTCCAGCTCACCCTGCTGAGACTTAGAGAGGATATTCCTTCCTCCCCACTACATTTTAAGCAGCTTATTAACTCTAATCAAAGATTAAAAGCTCTCTATCCTGCATGTGGTGTGTGATATCCAGTAAATGTAGCAGTTTTAAGTATGTTTAGACGTCTTGTAAAGTTAATTGACCATACCTCAGTAAGTTAAAATATTTGAAACTAAATTTAAGATGAACCCATTTGCCTGCTTTGCTCCCCCACACACAGTGACTGCCATCCGAAGTCAATATTGACTGTTCTCAGGTCGTTGGAGACCTGCCAGCAGCAGTTGTCCAGCTAGATCCCGGCCTAATTGTTAAATAGCAGCAGTTTGTGGAGGAGCTGACTGTCTCTTGTCATTAGTGTGTGGAGGTCAAATCACTGAGATCACTCATCTAATTAATGCAGGGAAGTGCCCTCATCAGTATCTGGGTGAAGTATCTCCAGCGTGGAGAGTCAGTCTGGTTTAGTGTTAAAGCGGGCAGCATTTGTTTCTGGGTTGTGTTGGCTGGGTGGTTTGTGAGCAGATGGTGAGATTGTATCTTTTTCCTCGTCCCGCTGAGAGGCGGCGAGGATCAGGAGGAGCCCCGTCCGGAGCTTGTCCACACTCATTAGGCAGCCCAGCCAAAAAGAGACACTCTCGTCCTTCACTCGTGTCTGCGTCAACTGGGGCTTGTGTGGGCTTGTGTGTGTGTGTGTGTGTGTGTGTGGTTGCGGTTGCGTGCCTGTGCTCTCATTTGGCCTCCACCCCCTCTCGTTGGGAGCATCAATAAGACAATATGCACGACATGTTTCTGTATGTTTTCTCTCCACATGTAGCAGTAACGTTTAATTGCTAATGGCTAATGAGTATGCCTTATTCCCACTATTTAAATGTAGAGAAGTCCAGGTGTCAGAAGCCAATTTTTATTCTCCCATTTCCATTAGTTAATAAATCATGTCATAATTGAATTACATCTGTGAGAAACTGTTACTCCGACCCCCTTATAAACAGTAAATAACATTTAAAGAATGCTTGCTAGCTGGGTGTGGATTTATTTTTTTCTACCGTGTTTTCTTTTTCCTTCTGCAGCCATCGGGCTTAAAAGCTGTGAGTGCTTGTTAATCTGTCCCGTCAGGGTAAAGGTCTCCTGCGAGGGTCTCTCCCCGGGTCGTTAAGGAGGTTACAGACGCAGCTCATTAGCAGGAAGCTCCACATCTCCCAGGCTGGCTCCCTTTGAACTTCCTGGAAATGTTTGAACCCTGCAGGCGGTGTGCAGGGATTGGCCTGGGGCTGCTGGGAGTTTCCCCTCTTGCGCCTGAAAGTCAGCGTCACCTTGAGCTGAAAGCCATCGTTACTGTTTACTATGTGATGTTTGCCTTAGCATGTCACATTGCTGACAGGATTTGCCAAGGGAGTCAGTTGTTAGGATAATAGTGGTGACTCGCAGTACGTTCACACGGGCATAAGATTAAGCCTTAACCTTCACAGAGACCTGCCGCCACCCACCGCCATGTTAGAGGGGATAATAACTTTCCTGTACAGTGCTTCATTTAGGCAGGATTAGTTTTGGCATATTATATGAGTCTTAAAAAAAGTAAAAGCTGGCTTCCATGCCGTGTAGAGAAAGATGCTTCCTGTTTGCTAAAACAAGAGCAACTTGGTAAAGAAATTAGTTTGAAAATGGGGAATAAATCATCTTAAAGCAAGTTAAGTGGCGGCATCAGATTCTGTAAAAGCAACATGTTATTCTTTAAAAAATCAGTTAGACGTTATTGAAACATTTGTATTTCTTTTGTACACATACTATAATTTACCCTTTTGGAAAAAGCTCTAACTATTGTGTGTTTTTACACAGCAAAAATCAGTTTTGTTCTCACTCATGGTTCTCTTTTGTCTTTATTTGTTGTCTTGCAGTCACAGCGTTGCTGAGGAAGCTGAAGCAGCAGTCCAGGGAGACAGTGGAGGACAAGAGGCCCAAGCTGCTCAAAGCCCTGAAAGAAGTGAGTCTGGATGCTGTGTTTTTTTTTCGGCTCATCAGAGCTTCTTACTTTTCACGCCCCTATCATCTTTTCGTAGATAGAGTCAGTGGTGTTAAAAGTTAAATGAAAGCTCAGGGATTTTGTGGCTGCTTGGTGTGCCGTCACATGAACACGTACACACACTGTAAACATTTTACTACCAACCAACAGACCATTTTCATGTGTCTCTGTGTCTCACTTACATACGCATACTGTAAACATTTAGTCATGTACAGACCAGGGTGGGATTTTCACGGCGGCCATGAAGGCCATGGCCGTCGTAGCCCCTCGGTCTGGCCGTTATGCCCCACAAATAATTGTACGTCCTACGGCCACCGTGGCCTTTGGGCCCCTCACACTGTTAAAAGCGTCAGAACAGTGGTTTCTGAACTGCATTATGCTGCGTTCACAACGGACGCGATGCGAATACTCTCATTGCTCTAACCGCTGGAGTTTCCCCGCGGCTGTCAGCTGTGTTTACGCCTGTCATTCAAACAGGACGTGCTGGAGAGGGGGCGGGGCTTATCTCCATGTAAATACTGTGGTGGAAACCAACTACGACCAAATGAACCTATGTTTCCGTGATTTCATTGTAATCCACGTTTCAAAATGATGCCGAAGTAACTAAATACTGATAACGATTAGTAAAAACCATGCTTTAATGCTTTGACAAGTGTGCAGACAAGACGGCATGCGAAAAACCTTTTGAAATGCGTGTTTTGTGAATGGAGATTGGATCGATCAGGCTAAACTAACGTTGTAGCTGCTCCGTCCAAACTCACAACAACGTCCTAAAGACAGAATTAAAGCAGCGACTGTATTCGTCATGACAGAGACAGTCTGTGGTTTGTACATCTTTAACTTTTGTCCAGTTTCTGGACAGATATGAGGAGCTGTGAGGAGTTGATTAAAGAGATGCACACACACACACACACACACACACACACACACACACACACTCACACACAGACTTTTGCATTTCAAAGTATTGCTTGTTCATACAGTTGGATGTTGGAGCTTCACTGTGCACTGCTGAATGATGTATGTGCAGAGTTTGACCCTTGAAGGCTGTTTCTTCTGCTCTGAAATGGAATATATTTGTTACATATTAATAGAATTTTTGATTTTTAGATTTCATTTCGGATTTGTGAATGGGAGAAGTAGTAGATGGAAAACATACCAAACACTAATTATTCAAAGTAAAGTATTTCATTTTAGATACGGTAATACTAAGGAGGCATAGGCCTATATGATGATACGATTATTGATGTTAAAAAAGTGATTTGTTTTTTGTCATTAGAAAGTGAAGTTATTTATTTTTAAGCTCCAAATCCTAATTTTTCCCTCAATGGCCTTTGTGCCCTGGCATGTGGCCTTTCCGCCCTGAAAACATGTGTGACACCAAAGGCCAAATGGCTTTGCCCCTAAAATGACGAAAATCCAAGCCTGGTACAGACACAGTTAGTAACCAAGCTACTAGCCTCTGTGTTTTGCTGTTTCTGCCTAACATGAGTTTAATGAGGCAACTCACTAAACTCATAGGCATAATTATCTGGCTATTTCAGATTCAAGGACAGCTTTAAAGCAATGCCACCCCCACAAATGCTTCAGGGAGAAAGAGAGCAAACGTGCAAGAGCAAAAGAGTTAAACTTTTTTAGACCCTGTGTGTTTGAGCTGCATCTAAAGAGAGATTCTAGGTTTGGATGTCTGTACGAGATACTTGGCATTCAGCTGTGTGTGACGTATGGGATGAGATCCGTCCTGGATGATGAGGCAGAGATTGTATTTGTCTGCGTCATTGTCAGAAATGATGCAGCTCTGGGAAATGATGATCTGCTTTCTGCTTGACATCATCCCTGAATGCCAGACTGAGACCACCAGTGATGATGATGATGATGAGATCAGTTAATCACACTTCAGTACACCTCGCAGGATAATGGGGATGTATTGAGTTGTATCAGTCAGGCGTGATTTGTTTGGATGGAGATAAAAGCTCATGTTTTCTCAGGTGCATGTACATTGAGCGGCTTTCATACACAATATAGATTTGTAATTTGCAATGATCTTTTGATTGTTATTTTGAAAATGTGTCTAGTTTTTATGTTTCAGTATTTGTTGTATGCACACAACACTCCTTTTGATTAGTTAGACTAGTTTGACCACTTTTCCACTCATGTAGTTCTACTTGTAATTGAGATGTATTTGTCTTTGTTTGCAGCTTGGAGACTTTTACTTGGAGCTTCACTGGGACTTCCAAAGTTGGGGTGAGTCAATCAAAACCTGCTGTCTAACAGTAGTGGCAGAAAACATCATCCACTCTGGAAGAGAACAATGTGTTACAGACAGAGAAATGTAATGGATGCTGCCAAGTCTGTCTGGTTAGTGTGTATCTGTGCGGTAAGAGACTCATAGTGACCAGAGGCTACAGGCTGAAAATGCCTCCTCCTGCTGGACATGAGCGGACACACCGCCCTCTGATGTCCACCTCTTTCCTTTTTATTATTATATCCTCAAACCAGAAGCAGAATGTGTTCTCCAGCTGCACTGAACTTACGCACAATTGCACCTGATAAACCGTAACTGGATACAGATTAAATGTACCATGTGGGCTTAGTCAGCACTGTGAGCACGGACAGAATTCTGTGAGCTCACTGTGTCCTTATTGAATGTGAATTATTGACTAGCAGCGCAGTATTATGTAATACACATGGCTGTAACTAAATGTAAACCTGCTGCACAACACAGTTTGTAAATGTGTAGGCAATACATTATTTGTAGATTAAAGAGCTCAAGTGTTCACATGATAAAGTGTCAGTATTTGGTTTTGGTTTTTTAAACACCTCTTGAGTTTTGAGCTATGCTTCAAGGGAATCTTCTTGCTCTCAGTTACTCTCGTGAGTCTGACATATTTAGCCACAGACATGCCCTTTAGTTACAGAGCTATATGATACCGAGGCTTTGAGGAGTGCGGTGGTCTGCATTATTGAGCATGCTTTCTAAATTTAGGCATAGTTTCACATGTCCTTACTGTATCTCTTCATGTTGCAGTGCCTTTGCTCTCCAGAATCCTGCCTTCAGATGCCTGTAAGATCTACAAGCAGGGCCTCAACATCAGGCAAGTCCTGTCAACTAATGTATATAAGTAAAGTGTTTGATGTTTTAAACCAAGGTAGGGCATCTAACAGCTGCTTCATGACAGCAATATATTTTGTGATCTGATCAAATTCAGAGGCATTTTTCAAGTCTCCTTGTCATCTTGTGCTGCACACACCAACCTCTCCTCTCTACCTCCCCGTTTTCTTTTGAACTAGTTTTGCTAACTAGAGTGTGAAATCATTTCCCGCAGTATGAGGAAGCTGAAAGGCGGCACAGATCTTTTACTTCTGTGTTTCAATTTTAAATCAGAGCCTCCTAGGGAGAGAGATACAGTAGCGTTTCACTATTGTTCCGCAGAAATTCCTCACCCTAAGACGCAAGATGACACATGGTCACAACAATGAATATACAGCAGGATTCCTCTTTCCTGTTGTTCATGTTTTGAGTTTTTCATGGCCTTTTGGCAGTTTTGAACTACCAGAAGTTTGTCTGCACAGCAGCTTATATGTGAGACAAACCAGGGCAGCCCTTTATCCATATTTGGGTACCATAACATACCAACTAAATCTATTTGAAGAATCACCTTGGCACAGAGTGTGTTTTGTGTCTCTGCATGCTGTGGAGATATCCTTGATGTAGAGCCTGTCATTATTCTGTGGAACTGCTCCTGGCTCTCATTTGGTATTCAAAATGCCCTCTTGTTATCCTGGAGGAACAGAGAGTAAAAAAGAGGAACAGAGTGTAAAAAAGAAAAAACTGTCAGCAAGTTAATTTACATTCTGGGGCTTCAGAGTGTCAGGCCTGTCATACCTACACCGCTCCTACCACTGTGTGTTTAATGGAGATCAGCTATTCTCTTTGCTGTCCTGCCTCATTCCGCAATGATGAACATACACATTGTCTCTTAACTCTGAGAGCAAAGGTGTGAAATACATCAGTATTCACTCTGGTGTCGGCCAAAGTGCATCTCTTTTCTGTCACCCTCTGTTTCCTTTCCGTGGTTAGGCTGTCTTCTCCTCTAATGTATTTAAAGTTCCCACACTAAACACACTCTCTGTTTGTGCATACTTGTGTGTGTGTAGATTGGACACTACCCTGATAGACTTCACAGACATGAAGTGTCAGCGTGGGGACCTCAGTTTCATCTTCAACGGCAACGCCATCCCTTCCGAGTCCTTTGTTGTGCTGGACAACGAGCAGAAGGTTTTCCAGCGGATACACCACGAGGTGTGTGAGACAAGCTGATACAAGACTGAAAATGACACTGATGATTATTTATAATATTGAACAAAAAACAAATTGTCTTTTGATGCATGGTTTTCTTTACATAATGTCAGAGAATAGTGAGAATATTTTCTCAAAGCAATATTGAAATATCTTGTTATTCATGTTCCTCAATTCGTAGATACAGATTCATTTCTTTATATTAAAGGTGGGGTAGGTAAGTTTCAGAAACCGGCTTGAGATACACTATTTGTTATATTCCATGGAATACTCTTAACATCCCGATAGCAATGAATATCTGAAGTGCTTTGACAAAAAAATCCATAAAAAATGTCATCTGTGGAAGCCGTAATACTGCCGCCCTGTCTGTCAGCCTTCCATCTCGTGCACGCACAAATATTTCTCGTGCCCTCATTGGGAAGCCGTCAATGGGCGTGCATTGCGCGTTCATGTGTGTTGGAGGAGGTGCTCTGTAAGGAAGTCTGAAGGAAGGGGCGGATTCTTTTCGGCTGTGTACTTTCAAATTTTAGTGCACTCGAGCCGGTTTATGAAACTTACCTACCCCACCTTTAACTAATGATTTAATTGTTTTAGCTCAACTGCATTTCCAAATGTTTGGTTGTGGTGATAAAAGGGAAGCTATAATAAAGAAAAAACAGACGCCCAATTTCATGACAAGCATAACTCTTTTCAGTAAATGACTAAATAGCATTGTTATTTCATTTTGAATCTGGCCAGTAGTGGTTAAGATATCTTGCTCTTGCTAACAGACATTCAATTGATGCTGCTGTTACATCAGTCAGAGTGTGGATGCCTCTGTGGTTTCCTGACCCTCTGCTGTATTTTCAGGAGTCTGAGATGGAGACGGAGGAGGAAGTGGACATCCTGATGAGCAGCGATGTTTACTCGGCCACTCTCTCCACCAAGTCCATCACCTTCTCCAGGGCGCAGACCGGCTGGCTCTTCAGAGAGGACAAGACGGTCTGTGGGACTCGTTAAAGTTGTATTGTGATGTTCTAATCGTGTTATTACTCCCACATCCTCACCCCTCTAAAGTCAGCTGTGGGTCTCAGGGCTCCACCTGGATGTGGAATTTCTGGAATTGTTATAGGTTTGACCCAGACAGAGAGTTCAAAAGAATTTGATCAATTGTCTGGTTTCGGCAGGAAATTGAGGGTACACCGATATACATCAAAGGGTATATTACAGAGGATCTGTAGCACATCATCACATGTACTATATAATGGTTTTCAGTGTGCTGCCTTAAATGAATGGATCCCTGTACTCTCATATTTTAACATGAACTTTACTGTACAATTACAATGCCATTTTATTTATTTCAGATACATTTGCAATAGTTTGATCTGGACTAAATTAGACCTTTTTATTTTTGGTCCTTTCACCCATTCCTCTCCATCTTTTTGAGCCTTTAAATGTGTCCCGATTATGTATTTTAGTCTGACCTTTCTCTTTCTGTAGACTCTTTCCCTTTTCCTCATCATATTTCCTTCACTACATCTCCCATACCAGACAGGAAAGACAGTAAATAAATCAGCTATAACCCCAGAAAGTAACCACAGTTGAAAGACTCATAGTTAACACACAGGGCAGGGAGGTGGAGGATGAGTTATGTGGCTATCACTTTGTGTTATACTCCCTTTGAGAAATTGGTGACTCAGCAGGGGATAACTGTTTCCTCCTCTTCCAGGAGCGAGTGGGAAACTTTCTGGCAGATTTCTACTCTGTGAACGGCCTGGTGCTCGAGTCCAGGAAGAGACGGGAGCATCTGAGCGAGGAGGACATCTTGAGGAACAAAGCCATCATGGAGAGCCTGAGCAAAGGAGGGAATATCATAGAGCAGAACTATGAGGTGAGTCAGCTTTCAAATATGGCTGAGTTTTAATTTCCACAGTATATTGAGGAAAAAAGGGGCTACCACAGAGTGATTCTCGCAAAAACAAAGTAAAGGTTTTACAGCTGCAACCATTTTTCCGGAACTACATTTAGTCTTTTATTAAGCCATTTACTTAAAGAGCCTGTGACACGGGTTTCACCCATCATCCAAACCCATCAATTTGAGTAAATAGTGTCCCCTTGAAACCGTTACTGAACTGATTTGGGATATTTGTACTTTTGTACCCATTCAATGTTGACCATATTCTGGATCTTCTTGGGGATTGTTCAAGTCCCTCCAAATTATGTGTGACGTCATTGCGGGCCAAGAGCTCCAGCTGCACCGTTCAGGATCCCAGCATCTGCATGCAATCACACGATGGCGCACACAGCAGCAAGCTCAGACAGTGACAGTTTAATTTTGAACGTGTCTGAGAGCTCATATGAGGCTGAAGGATCGGTTTATGTTGTATCTGTTAGAAGTTTAGGAATTAGGTGCGTCAATATGAGTGATCATACGGTCATGTAGCCAGTGGTGGAATGGGACTAAAAATCAGCCCGGGACTCTCGACCGGCCCACTTCGGTACCGCTAGTAAATTGTCAACGGGGGGAGTGGGGGATGTCCTAGTGACTTATCCAACCGGGCCACTTCGGTACCGGACCATCGGGATTCCGCCCCTGTACCCAGCCCAGCCCACGTAAACTGTCAACGGGGGGAGCCTCGCTGCGGGGAAACGGTGGACCTAGTGTCCCGATCGGAGTGGAAATAATAATAATAATAATCGTGCATTTTATCCATTAATTTCCCAACATTGTGGTAAAAAACCACACTTTAATCCATGTTGGTACTACAACTACAAAAAGCATCGGTTTGTTTTCTCATCAGGAAATGCAGACCGGCTCAAACTAACGATTTTTAATCATCATCCTCACGATCATTTAATGTATCATATGTTCGCTGAATTGACATGAAAGCACTAATAAATGTAGTTTCATCCACTTGAGTTTACAACTACAAAAATAATCGATTTGTTTTTATATCACATCCTACGGGAGGAAATTCAGCAGCTCTCACTGCCGATCTGTAATCCTAATTTAATCATCATGTTCACCACGATCATTTATGTTTATGTTTGCCGAATTGACATGAAAGCACTGACAAATATGAATATACTGTAGTCAACTTCATTACAATGTTATTAACGTGCCTAAACTCAGTAATTCACCATTTCTACGCATAACAACACACTTTGTCCGTGATTGGCTCTCTCGCCGCACAGTGAAGCGTTCCCGCATTGACGTTACTTCCGGCTTCCCCCAAAACTTCAAAATGAGTCGAAGGAATTTCCCCGCCATGTTCGGAATTATTGATATTTATCGGAACGATATCGCACCTTCTTTTTTAAACTGACGGTTCAAGATGACTAGTAGCCCAATATTTCATTGCACAACAGTTGTTGGGATGCTGTCACAGGCTCTCTAAGTGGGGTTTTTGTCCTTTCCATCGCCTCTACTCAAACTGATTCCCATCAAGGGGGTTCAATTTCAACGTATTGGCCCAGGTGAGTAAAAACAAACACAGTTGGTGGATACTGAGAAGTCATGCTGTCCTTGGTAAGAAGCAGAAGAAGTTATGTCTACTAGTGTGCAGCTTGAAATTGAGAGCAATGGAGGAGGAACTTTTCAATAAATGTTCTCGCGGATAAACATCCTGTTTACTCAAACCTGCAGCGTAACCACCAGTCCAGTCCTGAAACTGTCCTGTCCCGCTGGAACCTTGGGGTAGGACTGAAGTCTCCGACCAAATAAACCTCACAGATCTCACTACTGTATCTGCACTGCACTGTAGGAACGTCACAGACCCCCTGCGGGACCTTGTCAATCCACTCTGCATGCTTTATTGAGACATTCCTGCTTTACTCCCCACTGTTGTTCTTTGATGTTCGATTGGTTTCAGAAATGAAAGCAGGATGAAAAGTGTATACAGGTCCACCCCATCCACTCTACATGGATTGAAGTCCCTTCAATGCCACCTAGTGGAGAAAGCTACACAGCTGCACCTTCACACTCACACTCTGACAGTCCCACCCATCATCCGTCACTGCAGTATGTTCTAGAGTTTGCCCAGCCAGCCTTTGTCTAAACACCGACCATAGAGCCAGTCGCACACGAGGAAAGCCTCTCACCTCTCAATAGATTTTTAACTGCTCTGTGTGTTTTGTGTCCACTCCCCCTTGTTCTGTGCTGGTCTTTGTCTCATCATCTCTATTGTCTGTCAATCTATCACCACTTACTCAAATCACCCATTTGTATTGCTGTGGGAATGTTTCTATTTCCACCGCAGCAGTGAAATGATATGTGGAATGTGGGTGAGAAGAAAATAAGCAGCTGCTGTGACGTAGCTGTGTTTACCGGGGCGATGCGGAGAGGGTCAGCGCTGCCTGTGGACAGCGTGGGGGCTTTTGAACAGGGCTGACACTATTGATCACATGGCTGAAGGCTAAAAGCCCTGGTGCGATGGAATGATGGAGGGCGGGGAGCAGCACACCAGCAGATCAGGGCCTCAGCTGGCTGCGTGTACTCTGTCCTCGTCACAACAACACGCCACGACCCATACACACAGTGAGAGAGCACAAGGCCGCAGCCGGCAGTGAACACACCAAAACATCTCTGTGTTCAGACTGCAGCTGCGGAAGGAGAGGAACTAAGATATCGCCTCCTTTTGGATTCGCAGCAGACTTTTATCACAATCTTATGTCTCGTAGTTCACAACATTTTGCCACATTATTCTGCCCTAGTTGCTTTATTTAATCACGGCTTACAAAAGAGAGGTCAGCTGACGGGATGAATGTTGGCAGGAACATCGAGTTCATTTGAGGAGAAAGTCAATTTTAGGAGAAACAAGATGGAGCTCCTCATTGGGTCACCAGAGCAATCTTAAAATAAAGTGACGCTGAAGGAGAACTCTTACACTTTATTCAAGAGGGCAGGATCATTTTCCTCAGGAAGCTTCGGATATTATTTGATATGAGGAGGAAACTCCTATATGGTTTTATATGGCTGATCTCTAGAGAGGTGTATTTTCTTTGCTGGTGGATAGAGACACAGCTGATAACAAAACTGATCGGAAAAACCTGTTGGATGTTTTCTAAGTGTACATCTAAGTGTATTCTCCGCCTTCTTTGGCTTATACATTTGTCCATTTTTATGTAAAACACTGATACTGATCATATAAGTGGTGCTTTTCTGTGGTTGTTACAGCCATGGGTCATGGCTATTAGCCATTCGTTTGCCTTTTTGTATTTGTCATTCCGCCTCACGAACCGTCATGCTTCGGTCTTTCTCCTCCAAGCAAAATCGGAATGGAGCAAAGAAAGTAAACCACAAAAAGTAAATCCCGAAATTTGTACTCATCCTCATTTGTTCCCAGGACAACAAACATCAAATCTTATTTATATAGCACATTTATAAACGATTTTTGGTCGAGACACAGTGCTGTACATATAATAAAATTAGCCTACAGTAGAGACACTTTACAGCAAATACAACAGCACAGATTGTTCAGAATATCAGTATGAGAAAAACCACACCCTCTGTCCTTAGACCCTCACATCGTACAAGGAAAAGCTTCTGGAGAAAACCCACAGTTTAAGGGGAACATGGGAGAAACCTCAGGGAGAGCAACAGAGGAGGGATCCCTCTCCCAGGACGGACAGACGTGCAATAGATGCCGTGTGTAAATCGAAGAGATAATACATTTTACAGCATATAACATTATAACTTGTATCGACACAGACTGCTGTCTGAGTCTTTAATGCTTCTCTTTCTGGCTGTTTTCTGCTGATGTAGAAATGTCATTCTCTGTGTGAATGCAAAAAGGGTTAAGAGCAAAAATGCTGCTTTTCAGGAAGTTAGGGGAATTTGTACTTTAATAGATTAACACTGAAATAGGTTAATGTCTCAGGTATCAGCTGTTTAGTGGTGTTTAGTGATTAAGTATAGTACTTCAGTTTCATTTAATCTGAGAGGCTGTAAATGCCAAACAGAGGTTAGTGCGTTTAGTGAGGCAGCGGGGCCCCCTACAGGCCTGGGCTGTACATGGCATCGCTCTGTGGAAATGAATAATGGCAGAGTGATAGAGAAACAGTAACATCCTATATTTAATTTTATTTAAGAGGCTATAGATTCTTATCTAAGGTTTCAGATCTGCTGTTGAGCTGATATTGGTACATTTGATCGACCCATTTTAAAACACCCTGGTTAAATGTAATGTTTGTCTCTTTTCAGTTGAATCATTATGACATTTGATTTGTTTATGTGTACCATTGTCTTCCACTGTTGTCTGTTGTGTGTGACCCTGCAGCAGTTTAGTCTTTAGATGCCTTTAACACAACAAAACACAAACATTGATTTCTCTCTGCTCCTCAGCCGGCGAGGAGGCAATCTCTAACGGCCCCCTCACCCAACACCATATCCTGGGAAGAATACATCAGTGCTGACAACGGAAAGTAGGTTTTACAGAACCATTATGAGCACTAATGGTATTGTAAATCATAGACATGTTGTTGTATTTGTGAATGAAAGAACTACATTTCTGAAACCATTGTAGCTTATATTATCTTCTCGCTCACATCGAATGTTTCTTTGAATTTAATCTTCCCATGCAAACATCTACATTTTAGAGTCACAGAAAGTTTAACTGCAAAGCTGTTCTTCTCACTGATAAGAGTCACAGAAAGTTTCTGTTTGAGAGAATGAGACACGAGGCAGGACGAGTTACTTCCGTCAAAAAGATTTCTGTATGAAAAATCTCTGAGCTCCTCAGCAGGTTGTGGTTTCTCTCTCTGCTCAGAGCTCCACATGTGGGAAGAGAGCTGGTCTGCAAAGAGAGCAAGAAGAACTTCAAAGCCACGGTAGCCATGAGTCAAGACTTCCCTCTGGGCATCGAGTCGTAAGTCTGCTCCTAACTCAGCCTCCAGACTGCTATTAAAACGCAGACAGACAAAATGCTCTCATGTTCTCTTCTCAGCAGAGTGGTTCTGAATGTTTGTGTTTCCGCTACGTGTTACAGATCTATCCTCTCGAGCTTATAATATAATGGTGTTGATGAAAGCAGTTAATAAATACTCAATTGGATATTGAAATAAGTAATTGGATATTAAAAATATAAACAAATCAGAGCAATTATAATTAGACTTGTTAGCATTTAAATACAATAGCCTGTATTTCAGATGTACGTTTATTTTCAATAGTGTTCTTTCTATAACCTGCCAGTTGTTGTTGTTTATGTGCTTTGGTGTTTTTGTTTTCCCTCAGGTTATTGAATGTTCTGGAGGTCATTGCACCCTTCAAGCACTTTAATAAACTCAGGGAGTTTGTTCAGATGAAGCTCCCCCCCGGCTTTCCTGTCAAACTGGGTGAGTGGAAGTAACTCAAAAAGCATTTCAAATATGGAAGTAAATCTACCGTTGACAACTCTTACAAAATAAAAGCACGCCTGTAAGATTTCCACGGAGTAAATGAGTAATTCCTCTTGTGTCTCTCTGCAGACATCCCAGTGTTTCCCACCATCACAGCCACCGTCACGTTTCAGGAGTTTCGCTACGATGAGTTCGATCAGACCATTTTTACCATTCCCAACGAGTATAAAGAAGACCCTAGCCGCTTCCCTGACCTTTAACATCTCAAGCAGGAAAAGAAACGTGCGACAAGGCAACATCATACTACAAGACATACTTTTTTAAAACTAAAAAGGAAAATAATTCCATCGCTCATCGCATCCCTGAACACAAACTGCAACGAGTTTTACATCACGACAGCTGCTGCAGAGAGGTCGACATCGCCTCATAATAACAGTGTTTTAAAAACTCAGTGTTACAGTACTCTCACATTCAGGTGGGTTTAATCCCAGTCACATCAATTAAAGGGCATTGAAGTTAAACTGGGTTTTCTGTAAACGGGGTATAAGTACAGTTCAGTTGATGCTATGTATTTAAGTGTGTAAGTAATGTTTATAAAGGGAATATGTTTAACTGACATGTAATAAAGCAATGATATTACTGTGTAAGATTTTGGGGAGGGATTCTGCCAAAAATGACTTTTAGGGTCCTTTTTCTTGCTTTATAATTTGTTACAGGTCTGAAAGATGCTCCAAAAACAGATACAATTAAAATCATTATTGGGAATTGAGTGAAATTCCTAAGAATCCGTTTTTGCAAAATTACTTAAATTGTGTGCGAGTGTGTGTAACATTGATTTTATTGGGCGTGGAGTAGCATCACTGAACCTTCGGACACTATTTAGATCCACTACATTCAGTTGAGTTCATAAACTTTTTATGAAACCCAACACTTAATCCTGCTTTTTAAAATATTATAGTTTCATCGTGGCAACGCTACAAATGCTGCAATTTCTGTGGTAACAAAACGTTTTTGTATTTGTTTGAGTGGCAGCAAGTGTAAGTAATGATGTCTAAGCCTTTTGTTTCATACAACACCTTTGTAAACTATGTAACAAACTGTACAATCTTGCTAAGGAAGGGGACTGGGGATTGTATAGCAAGAAGATATTAGGAAATACAAGACTGTCTACAACATTCATGCCATTTTTACACCTAACAAGAACCAGGCTTTTCCCCTGCACAATATGTAAATACATGTTTTATGAGCTTTTGTCTTTTACGTTCTCTTTTATTATTCTTTGTGCTGATGAATTTAGGCAGAATTGTGGATTTTTTTAATTTAGCGTCACAAGTTAATCAAGAATTTGTTGATTTGTAAAATGGTGGTGATTTTGTACATACTTGTAATGTTTTAAAGGACCAGTGAATCACTTAACTCTTCTGTCATTATTTCACCAATCTCTGATAAACATTATGAACCTCCTTCAGGTGTGTGACCGGACAATCTTCTCCACAGGGGACAAACCCAGGGGACAAACCCAGAGCACAAAGCTTCCTCTGGAAAGTTGAACCCTTCACGAGTGTTTATAGCTGCTGCTGTAATTCATGGGCTTTCAATAACGTCGATAACGACAGGTGCTCCTGTTTACATATGTGAAGGTTAAAGTGTAAACAATTAGCCTTTTTGCTTCTATTTTCAGTATCACTATAATCAAATACAGCACTTTTAGTTTTTTGCATTACATTCCTCAGTACGGGCAGCAAAGCTTGGCAGTGCACATCCTCACTGACATAAAAGTTTATATTTTATTCCATGCTCCTTCCTGTCTTAAGCTATTTAAATTGTCCATGTTTCAAGTAGGAAATTCATCATTCAACATGTCTGATGTAGGGCAAAAACTTGTATAAATCTCCAACACTATTTTCATAAAAAATGCACTAAAAATAAAGATTCCACCTGTCCGCGGGAGAGTAAGACCGACAAAGACATTGGAGTCACGAGCGTGGCAAATCCTACTTTGATTGAGCTAAGTATCGCTGGTGTTTTATTTCATTTGGTTGTTTAGCCCCTCATGCTATAATCACGTGTATTTTCTCCATTCCTGTTCATGTGTCCTTTCGCAATTATCACTGGCCCTGTGTATCTCGTAATCGATATATGACCGGCCTGCTCTCGTCTATCCCACATGCTCCACTGGCATCCAACATCTAGTTTCAGTCGGCCTGTGGAACTGCCAGTCAGCTGTTCCTAAGGCTGACTTCATCTCTGGCTACGCTTCCCTGCAGTCTCTGGATTTCCTTGCTCTCACTGAGACGTGGATTACTCCATCCAACACATCCACCCCAGCAGCTCTCTCCACGGCATATTCCTTCTCCCATACACCCAGACCCACTGGCAGAGGAGGTGACACTGGTCTCCTGCTCTCTCCCAAATGGAGCTTTTCCCTCTTCAAGCTACCTAACTTCACTCCTTCCACCTTTGAATTCCATGCCGTCACAGTAACCCATCCTATACAATTAACCATTGTTGTTCTCTACAGTCCGCCACGCGCCTTGGGGGACTTCTTGGAGGAATTAGATCATCTCCTCTCACACATCCCTGAAACTGTCCCTCCCGCTGTACTTCTCGGAGACATCAACCTCCAGACAGGGAAGATGGACGAACTAACATCTCTGTTAACCGCCTTTGCTTTCTCACTGTCTCCATCCCCACCAACTCATAAAGCTGGCAATGTCCTTAATCTCATATTCTCAAGGAACTGCACTACTTCTAACCTCTCTGTAAACCCGCTCCACACATCCGATCACTTCTTCATTTCATTCTCTCTACCCCTTTCCAAACATAACAAACTAATCTCTTCTCATCCTGCACCTGTCCGCCGTAACCTTCGTTCCCTCTCCCCCTCTACCTTTGCCTCATCGGTGCTCTCAGCCCTCCCTTCCTCTGACTCGTTCCAACTCCTACCTCCAAACTCTGCTGCAGAAACTCTCCTCTCTGGACTCTCTCATCATCTCTGGACTCTCTCTGTCCTCTCACATCTCGGCAGGCTCGTCAGTCCCCTCCTGCTCCCTGGCTAAATGACGCACTGCGTGCTAATAGAACCGTCCTTCGGGCAGCAGAGCGGAAACGGTGGAAATCCAAACAACGTGACGACCTCCTATCAGGCTCTCCTCTCCTCTTTATCTGCTTCGATCTCTCAGGCAAAAAGCACTTTCTTTCAAGATAAGATCCAATCTTCCTATTCCAATCAACTATTTTCCATCTTCTCCACCCTCTTGGACCCTCCCAAAGCCCCTTCCCCCTCCTCACTTCTGTCAAGCGACTTTGTTAACCATTTTGAAAAAAAGGTTGATGATATTCGCTCTTCTTTTTCTGACTCACCTTTACTCACCGCTGGGTCACCAGACCCTCCTTTCACCCACACACTAACCTCCTTTTCCCCTCTCTCTCCAAGTGAGGTTCTTACCCTCATTACCTCTGCCCGCCCTACCACCTGTCCTCTGGACCCTATCCCTTCAAACCTCCTTCAGACTATCGCTCCTGATATTCTACTGTTTCTCACCCATTTCATCAACACTTCTCTAACTTCTGGTCACTTTCCAAATAGTCTTAAGGAGGCAAGAGTAAACCCTCTCCTAAAGAAACCCACTCTCAACCCGTCTGATCTTATAAACTACAGGCCTGTCTCTCTCCTCCCGTTCCTGTCTAAAACACTTGAACGCGCTGTCTTTAAACAACTCTCCTGTTATCTCCATCAGAACAACCTTCTGGATCCGCACCAGTCTGGTTTCAAGGCAGGTCACTCCACAGAAACGGCCCTCCTTGCTGTCACTGAGGAACTGCACACTGCCAAAGCAGCATCCCTCTCCTCTGTCATCATCCTGTTGGACCTGTCAGCTGCATTCGACACGGTGAACCATCAGATCCTCCTTCGCACTCTCCAAGAACTTGGAGTTTCAAGCTCTGCACTTTCCCTCCTCACCTCATACCTCAAAGACCGTACCTACAGGGTAACTTGGAGAGGGTCCGAGTCTGACCCTTGTCAATTAACTACAGGGGTCCCTCAAGGCTCTGTTCTTGGTCCCCTCCTCTTCTCCCTGTACACAAACTCGCTCGGATCAGTCATTAGCCCACATGGTTTTTCATACCACTGCTACGCTGACGACACCCAATTAATTCTGTCCTTTTCCCGCTCAGAGACCCAGGTCGTCGCACGCATCTCTGCTTGTCTAGCTGACATCTCTCAGTGGATATCTGCTCATCACCTCAAGCTCAACCTTGACAAGACTGAACTGCTTTTCCTTCCGGGAAAAGATTGTCCCACTCTTGACCTGACAATCAACATCGGCACCTCTGTTGTTTCCCCGACTCAGACTGCAAGGAATCTGGGTGTGATCCTAGATAACAACCTGTCCTTCACTGCAAACATCGCTGCTACAACCCGTTGCTGCAGATATACGCTTTACAACATCAGGAAGACTCGTCCCCAGCTGACCCAGAAAGCCACGCAGGTTCTGGTCCAGGCTCTCGTCACCTCACACCTAGACTACTGCAACTCCCTCCTGGCTGGTCTACCTGCATGTGCCATCCGACCTCTGCAGCTCATCCAGAATGCAGCGACTCTTTCGACTCCACTTCGAGCGATAGAATTACTAACAAGGCACTTATATACTAATAAAGGACTGGCTTATCTATAGCCAGTTGAGTAGCACTTGAAATGTTTGGCTCTATGATACTTGATGTACTTATATGATTCTGTTTTCTTCAAGGTTGTGTCTTCCTGGTCGAATGTACTTATTGTAAGTCGCTTTGGATAAAAGCGTCAGCTAAATGCAATGTAATGTAAACACAGCGAAGGCGGTGCGTAAAAAGGCACAGCTCTCGGCGTGCTGGTGCTGCACTTCTCAGAAGCGGAGTTACACGTCAGCCATTTCATGAAGTGAAGGAGGTTTTCCTTCAAACAGCTGTGGGCAGCAGATACCGTGAGAGTCCCAGACATGAATTCATAGATCAAGGCAGTCTGGTCTACCCTCCTGTTTTGCCAATCCGGTGATTAAACAAAGGCAAGGCAAGTTTATTTATATAGCACTTTTCAACCCAAGGCAATTCAAAGTGCTTTACAAAAAAATTAAAGACATTAAGAAAATGGCATTTAAAATCAGTCATTAAAAAGAAAAGATAATAAAATAAACATATAGCTCTACACCCCTGGCCGACATGTCCTTAAAATGAAGTCTGAGTTTCAAATATATCTCAAATAATGTATGCACTGCCATTTCCCCACATAAACATAACAGTGTGCAATTAAATGGTTGTTTCCTGTGCGCTCCTCTAAAAACTCTAATAAGCATTCATTCACAAACTAAATCAGGAGACCTTCAACGTTTTACGCCCGATTCGCTCCTTTTTTCCTCACTGTACACAGCTCCAGTTTGGGCATTGGCCTGTCATCAGATTGTATTTGTTATTGCTGCTGTAGCGGAAGTTTAGTACAATTATTTTTGATTAAATACTCCAAATCTCCACCCTCCATAATTGCACTTGCTTCAGTTGCAGTGGCGAGCCGTGACTTTTATACCTAGGCCCTCTGACGGGGGGTCAGAGGGCCTAGGTATAAAAGTCACGGCGGGAAGGTGGGGGGCACCTTCCCTCGAAAAAAAGAAGAGATATTACATCACAGCGTATACTTCAGCAGAATATCAAAACAGAGGCCCGGGGTGCAAAACGCATCAATGACAGCGACGCTCTACCACACAGAACAACACCATTTATATAAACACCTGTCATGACAGGGCACCCACAGCCAAGTAACAATTACAAATGAATTAAGTCGGCATGGCGGCCCGTATTGAAAATGACTTAGGCCTACCTTTGATGATACATCACTGAAACACAAAATCCATCCTCCTGTCCTTTTGGATGAAGCACTTGCGGGTCATTCAGCTGATCCTTTGCCACTCCAGTTTATCATTGTAACTCAATCTTGAAAATGACTCGGTTAATAATTTCGCAACAATGTCATCACTATCACTGAAGTGAGCCATCGTGCACGAATTTATGTTAATCATAAATCTATCGATCATAAATCTATGGATTAGATTTATGATTCGAAAATAATAAAAGTAGGGTAGACATGTGGATATTATTCATCGGAACAAAACGTGCATTTATCTAACAGGTTCGTTTTCCACAGACCTTATTTCAAGCTATTTTCCAAAATCCTATGGAGAAATCCCATTGCTTTCTGTCGAGGGAATCCGAGCGCAGCTTACTTCCGGGTTTTAGGACGCGTCACTGCACCACTTGCATAGACCTCACAGCGGGCGGAACTTGTCATAAAGTCCGCAAAATTAAAGCCCGCTCATTTAGAGGGAAGATATGATTGGTCAATTGTACTGTCATTTGACATTACTCTCTCGTTGAGTTACTATAGCTGGCCCTCTGTGAATGTAGAGAGGGACCAACGAGCTCTCCCGTCTTCACAACACTCGCAGAGACGGCATTTAACCCTTCACATTCCAACAGAAACTGAACAGGCAGATTCGAAGGATTTATTTCTTTGGAAATATTATTTTACATACAATTAAATCAAGTTATTTTGGTAAAACTAATTAAAAATATAACAACGAAAACATATAATAAAAAATATTTTAAAAAAAATGTTTTTTATTAATGTTTTCAAATATTATTTCTTAGAATATCTTAGTGTGAGGGCCTAAGATATTCAGGACCCTGACGGCTCGCCACTGTTCAGTTGCTTGCTACTTTCAGTTGCTTGATACTTTCTAACGGCGGTGAGAGTGGTGCAGTGGCGCAATCTATCTTCTATCGATTAGATTTATGATTCGAAAATTATAAAAGTAGGGTAGACATGTGGATATTATCCGACTGAACAAAACGTGCATTTATCTAACAGGTTCGTTATCTACTGACTTTATTTCGAGCTATTTTCCAAAATCCTATGGAGAAATTCCATTGCTTTTTTGTCGAGGGAAACCGAGCGCAGCTTACTTCCGGGTTTTAGGACGCGTCACTGCAACACTAAATTGATGCGATTTGATTGGATTGTGAGGCAAGGGAAGCAAGCCGCTTCTGGCTTCCCTTGGAATGGCCCTGACTAATCACAGGTTGGCAGGGGCATGACGTGAGCCTTGTCTGATTGGTCAATCCCTCAATTTTTTTTCACCAAGGGAAGCCAATTTCGGCTGGCCTCCTCTCGCAACAGTGAGTGCAATCTACTGTTCCACCATAACATCTAGAGGGGCGCTGTTTCACTCTTTGTAAAATACTCAATGAGAATGGGGGAGAGACGGGACGGCAGCAACACACAACAAAGAATTTCCGAAACTAAACTAAGTGTTTTTATTTATTTATTAAAATTATAACTACAATCCGAAAAAACAGGGGAAGCCTGGCTTCCCTTGGCCTCCAGGAGAAAACGCCACTGACTTTGAGCGCAGCGCTTGGCAACGAGTTCGGTGCAATACATTCAAGCGGTACGCGACGTCAAGGGATACGTTCCAATCCGAATAGTCGGTTCGGTCCACCACTGGGCATGTGACTTCAGAAGCTGATAGAGAACTGCTAGTTGCATGGCAACCGCGTCCTTCCGTCCTGTCGCTGAAATATCGTTCTGTCATCAATGCTAGTGCTGCTAGCTAAAGTTAGCAACGTCTGTCCATAATTGTGCTGTTCAATGAGGAAGACAAACATATTTAGTGTATTTTATGAAAACCTCAATCATATGCTGGCGTCTTAAATTAACACCGTTATATACTACGGTTTGAGCCTTACAAAAACCCGAAGTTTAATCAAGCAATTAGCATTTTTTTGGGCAGTTATTGTGAGAGATTTGATGCAACAGTGAAGAACTTAGTTACAAGAACTGTAAAACATTTCGAACATCTACTAAAAACACAAGTTGACAGTTTGACCCAATTTTATTAGTTTCCTTTGGAAAACCTACTGACTTCGTTGCAACACCACATTTCAATCTACAGTGTACACTTACAAAGAGTTGTAAATAGGAAGGTCAGCTCGAACACAACGTTGTGCATTACAGTTAAACAAATGATTCAGCAACCAAAAGAATGAGCATGAAGCCAGTGCTGGGTGGTGAGGGACTAACAGTCTGAGGGAAGAAAGGACTTGATCCTGACTAGTAAATATTTACAGACAGCATTTTAGTGGGAAACGCTGAGTATTTTACTGCCAGTAAGACATTTGAACACAAAGGCAACAAAAAGAAAATTCAACAGGATCTTAAAAAAGTACAGCATTGACAATTAAAAACCACGTTGCATGTTATTTATATTTAGTCCTTGTTTTCTCCTTTCTTTACAAAAATTATTTAACTGCTTTCCGTTTAAACCACCCCAATGCTTCTACAGTTAATACAACAAATCTTTTCAACTTTGAGTGAACAGGCACTGACATGTTGTGGCCTATATTACAAATATAAAACAGGACAGTGGACAGAAAACACGGTCTGGTTCGGGACGCTCCTAGTCGCTCATCTCCATGTCTTCCTGGTGATGGTCGTCTCCATTTAGTTTGGACTTTTTGGGGATTTGGCCCTCGGATCGCTCTATCTCCTCCAGGCCTTTGCGGGTGGGAGTTGAGGCGGAGTCAGAGTCGGTCTTCCTCTCATCGTCATCCTCCTCCAGTCCTTCCTTTTCACTGTCATAACCCTGCTCCTCTTCATCGTAATCCCGGGTCACCTGTCCAAACAATTCAAGTAACTTAAATTCAAGCCAAAGTCCCATGAAATATAGCCACCTAGGACTATATTTAATAGTAATGTCAGGCGCTTAATGTACCTTCACGTCTCCCTTCTCGCTATCAGACTTGCGATCGCGATCTCGCTCTTTGTCTTTGACCTTCTTCTTGCTGCTGGAGCGTTCTCTCTCATCTCTGTCCTCCCTCCTGTCTCTTTCCCGGTCCTTCTCACGCTCCTTGTCCTTCTTTTTTTCCTTCTTGTGACTGTGAACATGACAAATGTATCATTTTTAGTTTGGCTACTAAAAATAACTGCATTTATTACATTGAATGTTAAACGTGTTGAACTACTCACCGTTTGGGCGATGGAGACCTGGACAGCTTCTTCTTGGGGGACCGAGTTGCACTTCGGCTTCGCCTGTGCCTCCTGAGAAGCAACATTAAAAGAAAAATCTGTTAAGGCGAGACACCCCAGGTGAATAGGGTAATTTTTTTAACTTAAAGGTATCAGCTAGAAATTTCTCCAGTTAATGTCTTACAATAAGGCAATTGTCTTTTGTATTACAAGTTTTCTGAAATAGCATGTTTAAATATGCAAATTAGCCATTATCTCATTAAATATGCACATATTTTAACACATTTCAGGAATCGAAATCTGAACTGTGGATAAAGCCAGGTTCCAAATTCTTGTTTCATTTTGTAGTCATATTAGTATCTAAGGCTTTTACAGAAGGGATATTGGATATCTCTTTTTATCACTCAATAAATCAGAAAATACTGTCAACAGCCCTAAAATATCCATTTTCGCCATGTTTTTAGGTATACAATGTTGTATAATTCAGGCTATGAATTATATATGAACAAACCCTTCTGTAAAAGCCTTCATAATATTGATAGGAATATAACTGGAAGGTTTGGTGTCTCTACGTGCTTCTGAAGTTGAAATTTCGAACTCAGAGTAGGAGAAAAAACTCATTTTGAGAAAACGACCTTTAAAGATTGCAGTGAGGCGCTAGCTAAACCCTCCTGTTCTCTGGATGACAGCTTGCGCATCGACGCACTCCGTGAAGGTGTTTCATGTTCGGGGTCATTTGTTTTTTGTATAACCTTGCTTCGTGCAAGTGACAATTGTTGTCGTCTTCTCTGTGAACGTTTTTTTCGCCGTTCTTTTGCGATTTCAATTTCTAGCGGAAAGCTAAACAGGAAGTGTTTTAGCACACCACGTGACGCATCTGAACGAATCACGTTGTCAGAAATTGACACCAGCCAATGAGATTTCGTTTCTTGGTTTAAGACCCCTTTGTGCTTTCACGATTGGTTGCTGATACAAAGGAAATGACCATATTTGGATCCGATGAGATTGTGCAGGAGAGACGGAGCTTTCCAACGATATCTCTGTTGACATGGTGCACACAGCGGTCGCGGTACTTTATGTTACGTTAGAATGCTAACTTTTGGGGAATTTAGGAGAAATCTACAGACGCAAATAGACAAACTATAGTAAAATAAACACTTAAATGTGTATTTTGTACGTTTTCCTTCCAAAAGCCTGAAAGAAAACATGTTATGGAATCAAAATAGCACAAAATCTCAAAATTGACCAGTACTTGAAAAACGATGTTTTTGCCTGCCGTGTCTCGCCTTAAGGGAGACATGTCATGCTTTTCTGGTTATTACCCGTCCCCTTGTGTGTTATGAAGGTTTTTATGCATGTAAACGGTGTGCAGAGTCAAAACCCTCAAAGTACACCCTGTAGCGAGTAAAACTCTAACACAGAAAATACCTCCCCAAAACGCCTCGTTGGGAGATACGTCATTGTCCATTTGATTCTTCCGGGTACGGCATGATGTCAACCCATACCCGGAACGAAATGGACCAATCCGTGGAGCCGTTACGTTAAGCCCCTGCTGATTGGTCCAAATTGACCAATCCACGGACTTCCTCACACACACACTCAGTGCAGGCAACTCTGCTGATTTCTCCTCCCTGGCTGCAGGCTGATAACAGACAGTTGGGATCGCGGCGAAATTCTCTCCGCAGACCAATTCTCACAGCGTTTATCAACCTTTTTGTTATTCAATATCAAGCCACACTTATTGTTTTTACTTCGGCTGTGATTTTGTGTGTGCTCAGGATGAGTTTGGCTGTGTATCGCTAAACAAGGAAACGACACCTCCACGGAGCTCAGCGCGATTCACAACGTCCCGACCAATCAGAGCACACTGTGCTCACAGGGAGGGTCTGGAGCTATAACGAGCCGTTAAAGCCAGAGAGTGAAATTCAGTGAATACACGTACTTTACAGAGATGCTGTATGAGAACCCAATGTGAGTTTGGAAAATTGCACAATATAAATCTATTCTAGTAGACCTCAACAATGGAATTATGATCAGTGGAAATGGCCATGACATGTCTCCTTTAAGAAATCTGTCATTTCCAAATGATGTACTGCTACCAATGAGAATTATTTTCTGTTGTGAATGTAAAATCTCATTGAGGAAAGTATTGTTTAAATTGTAATAAGTCATCTTAATAATTAGATTTTAAAATATATTATTGTATTCTATTCAGACAATACAAACGTTAATTACTTACAAAAGAGTGGTTCATTTCAAGAGACCGTCTGATGTTTATAAAAGAGCAATAGTATACATTGTTACCATTTCAATTGGTTAATCAATAGAAGAATTACTTAAATAATAGTTATCTGCTCAAACTCACCGACTGATGCTTCGGGACCTCCTGGCACTGCTGTAGCTCTTTGGAGGCGTCTTTGACCTTTTCTTGGACTTTTCCTCCTTCCTCCTGTCCCTGATCAATATTAGCAAACAGCAGAACATTGCATAAAAAAACAGCAGTAAACTTGATCTACTGGTAGCTTTTTTCAAAGTAGCGTGTATTCAAAAGGTGGCCGTTAAAAGTCATAACACAGACTCTGCACTAGTCGATACACTTTGTGGCCGATAAAAGTAAGTTGTGGTACAGAGGATCAGTGCAGCTGCTGACCTGGATTTACTGCGGCGGCTCCGGTCTCGAGAGTGAGTCCTCCTCCTGCGGGGGCTCTTAGACCTCCTCCTGCTCCTCGAATGGGACCGCCGACGAGATTTGCTCTTCGAACGTCTGCCGAAATTAAGAGATTCAACATTTTATAACAGAAAACTTCAGTCAGTACGAAATATTCTATTTATGTCTTGTATGTAGCGGCCACAATCCATTTTGTTTTTCCATCCAACAGTGTGAGTAACCGTTTGTCATGCAGCGGTCTTTACCTGTGTCTTGAGCGAGACCTGGAGCGCCTGCGCCGGGAACGCGAACGGGAGCGGGAATGTTTACGCTTGTCATCCTTTTTATCTGCAAAAACAGTGAAAGAAGTTAAACATCTTCATGGTAAGAAACAATGCTCACCAATGGGTTTGAAATTAGCCTCATATTGGTGAGTAAGTCTCAGAAGGCTATAGGTGACGCTAGTGGCTAAATATTTGTACCAATAATAGTTTGTATCTTTTTTGGTTGTTCATTTTAGACATGTACTCAGACAATAGAACAAATATTCCACTGAACTAAATTGCAGCACAATATTGAATGGATCAGGACGTCAGCAGTACTATCCTGCTGAATGAAAGAAGATCAGAGCACTCACTTCCTGGCTCGATGGCGGCAGAGATGAGAGACTGCGCCTCTCGGACTCTCTTCATGGCCTCTTCAATCTCCTTATTGGAGGCATCGTTCTTCATCCCTGGATTCATGCCCAGTCCGGCTGCTAATGGATTCATTCTGAAAATGCCATCAATGATTTAGTTTTTCTCTTCAAATCAATATCTAGAATTGCATATTCTGCAGGATTGTGGATCGTCTCTTACTTTGGGTCCATGGACTGCATGAGCTTAAGGAAGTCTGCAGAAAGAGCCTGAAAGAGATACAAAGAGGAAATGACTTTTAGAAAGAAATTATCTTATCTAAACATGCGGTGACTAAGGGCGACTGAGCAGGTGCTCACCTGGGGGTTCATGTTGGGGCCCTGCATTCCCATGGCAGCCATCTGCTCCATGTTAGGAACTCCAAGCCCCCCGAATGGATTCCCTCCCATCTGAAACAACACATGCTCTTTACAATGTAACCCTCTTGTGTTTACCTTCTTCAACACATAAATATAAATCAAATGTCAATTATCAGACCTAGTAGAGTTTACATCCTCTAAAAAACAAATGTCCAAAACTCACAGAAGCCTGGCCGGTAAAAACATTTATAATATTACATCATTTGTCTTAGTTATGTTGAGGATTCAACTAAAGCTTCTTTTCATTTGTCGATAGAGACAGTTAATGAAAGTCCATGGTGATATCTTTCAAATACGTTTTAACTACTAATGAACCCAGAATGTAAACTGTTCAAATATATGTGACGACACTTTTGATCAACCAAACCTGTACAGTAATAAGAAACGATCACAATTTCAATGCAAAGTTTAGTCAAAGCTCACCAGAGGATTGGGTGTGGGAAGAAGGCCCCCCCCCGGCATCATTCCTGCCACGGCATTGGCCGGAGCGAGCAGCGACATAGCTTTAGATTCATCAGGAATGACTCCTGGAGAAAAACAAAAACATTTCAGTACACGCACGGCGCAAACATCGATAAACACTCAGACAAGACTTGCAGACAAGCCTCCTCTTACTACTCTGAGGTAAAAAAATAAAGTATGAAAAATCCACTTTTTTGGTCTTGTCTGTAAATCTTGATCCCTGACTTTTTTGTTGTTGTGAAAGTATGATTGTAGGATTAGCAGCTATGAGTTTATAAGTCACAATACACACTGGTCAACACTGCCAAGATTTTTTCACCTGAACTTGATTTTTAAGTCATGAACCAAACGTGAGCAAGCACAGCCAGTTGTCCCGTGGGATGTGCTCTCAACTTTCATTAGATGTTTTATGAACAAGCGACTCGTGCCGGCTGCTTCGCTATAAAGCACACAAAAACATTGAGATACAGAAAACAAAGTTCATGATTTGGGTGTAGACAAGGATACATTTCAACATCACTTACCATTACCTATACTAAAACAGAAAAGGTTCACACATATTACCTTTTCTGGGCTTTTGTTGGTGGTAACTTTGTACAATCCCACCAAAAAACAGAACAACTTAAATTGGAGACCAGATCAAGTATTGCCAACAAGCTACAATACTGCTAAATTGTAGCCAACAGTTTGTCACTAAAAGCACTAAACAATATCAAAGATAAACGGCACTTAACATTAAAGGGCTATTAAAGCTGTGACAAAATCATGACAAATGTGCCCAGAGCTGAAGAAACCAAACAGGAAAATCTAAAGTCGAAAATCTTATGGAGATGATCATCCATGGTGCAATCTGAAAACAGTCTATTTATAATCTGACATTTTACTTTATAAAAAAAAATCTTAAAAATAAAAGGGGGGGAGAGAGGGAGACACACACACACACACGCGCCCACACACACAAACAACAGAAAGGACACTTGAGAAACAGGATAAGGCTGCAGAAGACAAAACTGTTGGTGGCATTTTCAGGAGGGCCTGGTATATAGGGCTGGCTGAACCAGGAAAAAGAACTGTAAAACACAACAACAAAAGAAACACCACTGTTAAATGTGAGATTCACTCAACTCATGTGTGGAGAGGGTCAATAAAAAGCATTTGTACTGCAACATCAAGCAGAGAGACTACTTTCATCTGGTGTGTTAGTGAAAATTTGGAAATACAGATGCAGTTTAAAATATCAAAAGGCTTTGGCACATTCAGCAGGTAAATGCCAAAGGCAGTTTGTGCGCTTATCATGTTAATCATGTTCCACAACACCTGTTCAGTCTAACTGTAGAGGATGGCACACACCTTCAAAATCTATTCTAGCATGCACAGCTGATTAGTCCGTCTACCCTGCATGCTTTGTGCTGGTATAGGGATGACCCGAACATTTAACCCCAATCTGAGCCATTTAATATATCCATTCTGCCATGTCCCGATCCAATATTTATATTTTCCTTTATTATTCAGCTATAATCAAGCCAATATTACACTAATGAGATTCAGTTTGTATATGTTTGGGAAACAGCTCTGCATTAAAGGAAAGCAAGGCTACACCCTAAACACCCACACAGGAGAAATTATCAGGTATTACGCAGATTAGACTTCTCTTTAGCACCGAGTGGACCGATCTATTAGGGCGGGACAATTTACACCTGGAGCTAGGAGACATTAGTAAAGTGCCCGCTATAGCCCTGCCCAATAAACCTACAAAATATGTCTCATCAGCCATCAGCTGAAAACAGCAGTGCATGTGCAGGGATTAATGTGTTCCTACAGCAAGCTAATTGTTTTTGCAGCAAAGAAACTACATGCATGTATGCTACAAATGTCTTACAATATATTTATTTAAAAAAAGAGCTGTGAAACAACTGCAGAATGCATATTGGTTCAAGCACAATGGAACATTGTAAAAACTGGTGTTCCTTTCGTACAAAAGTTTTAAATATAAACAGAGGATCAGAGAGTGTGCATGATTCAAAGCCAATACATTTAAATATGTCTTGTCCGATTTGATCTGCCTCAATACAAACCAGCAGATCTGCTCGGGGCATCCCTAGTCTGGTGCTGCTCATTGAAATGTAATTTAATGTAAAATGTATTTAAACATGTGAGGTATTGAGATTGCCCTGCACCCTCTCCCACCACCCCCTCATTTTGCTTAAGAGTTGTGTGGCTATCCTTTAAAAAAAAAAAAAAAGATGCCTTAAACAGAGAGAAACAAAATAAAGAATTAATATTTTACTGGAGAACAAGAGAGAGAAGGGGGCTTGCGAGCCTGGTGCCATTATTTTTTCTAATCTCCTGATGGCAGCAGAGGACCACTTTCAGCCAGCAAGGAAGGGGCTCTCTGCAAATGACTTGTCCACTATGAAACCACAACACAAATAACAGAGAGAGAAGTTTACAGCTAGATTGTCAGACATGGACACAAATTCACATTTCCCTTGTATACACCTAATAATGCCAAGCATTGAGAAGCTTAGCAATTTCTCTTGGTCACAAAATAACTCAATGTGTTTGCAATTCTATCAAAAATAACCTACACATTGGGATGTATGTTTAGAGATAGCCATGTGAGCAGGAGAGTAATAAAGCAGACACCCACCTTCAGCAAAAGGGACCACGATCAAAGCTCGGTCCACGAAGACGGTGTTCGTCAGGTGTTGGGAAACTCCCACCGACTCAGACTCAAGGAACTTTACAAAACAGACACGTGAAGTCACAGGCAAGGGAGAGTCACTGGAAGAAAATACAGATATGTTGTGCAAAGAATACAAACAAGGAGAAAACATGCCTTCTTCAAACTGACCTGATTGAGTTTTGTGTCCCCAGGGACAAGTAACTTAAAAATGGATCATGGTATATACAGTCTCTACATCCTCGATTTAGGCAAACAATGAATCTTAGGATATATTTTGTAGCGTATATAGTGTAATCACAACTCTCATTGACAAATTTGTTGAGAATCACTGTCAATCACTGACGCTTTGAACCTTTGTTGTTGTTAGTCCTCGACATCTCCTACCTGCTGACAAGCCAGGTGTAATTGGATACAGGAAAATACAAAGCAGAGAACAATTATTTCCTACTATAGCCAACTTTGAAATACTGTATATTATGTATTAGCATCCCAAGTGAGAGGCAGGGACCTTAGAAATTGGTCACAGGAAGTGACTGGCATTACACTATAAGCATTGAATTAGTCTGGTTTTCCACTTCGTATAAATCAGGATTTTCTACTTAAGGAAATACTGTAGCTGTGACTTCTTGAATCTAGAGACGAAAGACATGGTCCTCATTGATTCATCTGATAATTACTCAATTCAGTTTTTAGTATATACAAATCACAAAGAGAAAGTCATAGCAAGAAGACATGGACAAAATATCCCATTTACAGTTTTTTAAGCAGAGAAAGGCTTTGTGCAGGACTTTGATTTACCATTTTGTAAACCTACTTTCAGATTGGTGGCTAAGATAATGAAGCAAACAACTGGTTTAATTCTCATGTACGACTGGGAGCTATCACACCACTAAGTCGGTTTAAGATAGGACATTTCATTCTGTCCTAAATCTCTCTATCAAACACAACAGGAGAAACTATCAGTATTAGTCCCTCATGCCTGCTGAAGCTTCCACTAAAGGCGCGGGGAAACGTTAGGATTAGCATGAGGCCTACTCGGCTCTGCAGGCCTGATGAGAGGCCTAGCTCTTAACAACTTTAGCTCGGCAACATAGCGTTGTACTTTATTTATATTTCACAATACTCACTCAGGTGGAAACAGTTTGAGCTCCTCTATGTTTCCGAGGAATCCGAACAGAGTCCGCATTTGCTCGGACGTTGTGCTCGGGGAAACATTAGTCACCTGAATGACGTGCGTGTTAGAATTCATCTTGCAATGAGTGCTAATCGAGCTAGCTAGCTCTGCGCCAGCAACGTGCCTGAATTTAAAACAAAGAAAAGACGAGCTATGTTGTGTTTACGAGGAAAAGAGCGTCAGGCGATTACAAGACCTGGCATTTTCCCTGTGGTTAATGTTTGCTGCGGGCTAATGTCTACGACAGCCGCGAGCACAGAGCAACAATAGCGCTGCCGAAAATGTCGTGAGGCACTGATGCCGCATTAAGGTGCAGTTTCTAAACTCGTATTTATGAATTGTCACCTTGTGTGTCAGTAAAATAGTGCAAATAAATATGACTGTATTTTTTTTGGTTAATTATTGTGGGGGTGGGGGGGAATCGAACACGTTACATTACCATATATTCTTACTAAATATATTATTAGGTATTTGTTGTTTTAAATTAAGAAAACGTTTTTCATGTTATATTTTGTTCTTAGAATATATATTTTGTTATTAAAAATACTGAACCGAATCATGAATGAATTATTAAAAAAATAAATGTATTCATATGTAATAAATACATGTATAACGTGCAATTCTTCTACAACGATTGCTGAGTCGTTTATGTTAAAGTTTATGTTAAAAATTGCCCTTTTCCAACAGTCTTTAGAGGCAGCATGGCTGAACCCAAAGTGGGTGTGGCTAAATTGCGTCACAGACAGTATGTTGTTGCTAGGTTGTTAGCAAGAGATGTATCCAACTAGTCGTTTTGCCATTTTTTCTCTCGAAATCACAAAGCCCTGCAAACACCGTAATACCGAAAGAACGACGCATGTATGCAAGGGTGCATTTGCATTTTAAACAACCAAACAGCTTTGCTTTATGCTCTGGTTAAGCAAACAGCGTCGGACTCAACGACTAACATAGAGGCGCAAAGTCGACGTCTGCTAATTTAGCATCTTCGTAAAGCAGCTGGCATGTCAACATTTTGCCGCAGGGTGTCTTACTGCAGGGATTTAGTTTTTGGGGCATTTCGTGGACTTAAACCGTGTAATTATTGTCAATGTTAAGTTAGCCAATGCAGCATTACTTCAGAAACGTGAGACTCTAGAGACACGGGGCGAACAAGATGGCAAAATGAAACTGCAGAGATCAACGACAGGCAAGTACATGCAGTTCTTCTTCCCCATCTGTTAAACCAAATAGTATTGTGTGTGCATGTTAACTAATGAGATTAAGAGGTTGAGAGCTTAAGTTTGCACGGTGCAACATTGGCGAGGAATGGTTGTTAAACCTGCGATGCAAGAGCTCTTGGAAACTAGTATATTTTGCCCATAGACTGTTTACATAAAGATGTACCCCAAACACTATGAATATTATGGAACCCATGTATTTCAATTCAAGAAAAATACGATTAAAAGGTATACATACAGGCTTTGAGTATTGGAAGATGTTATTCTAACAAACTAGAAGACTTAAAGTACCTGTCATATTTTACTGTGGTGTTTCACTAAAGGTAAAGGTAACATAATGCACAAATGAGTGCACAAAATGTAGACATATATACTGTTTATTGCAAGCAGTTCCATCTCTGTATTTCAAGACTGAAGTATTGTTTTTTTTCTTACAGGGAGATGTCGGTAATTTACCATACATAACTACAACATGGAGGGACATAACCTGGTGACTGTAATGCCTTGCACACCCCCACTCTTATGACACCAACAGGGAGATATGGGCTTCCTCAGACTGGTGGTCAGAATCATGGGTAGGATCAGTACTTTCCGGTCCTATCAGTTTGTGCTTCTGCTCGCTGCTGCGCTTGCTGTTGCAGCTTTTTACTACTTCGGCTCAGAGAGGCAGAACTTCTCCAGCACCACAAAGAGGATCAAGCAGACCCAGTCCACACACAACACCAACAGAAACGATGCAGATTTAACTGTGGACACCAGGCTCTCACCCAAAGATGTATCTGAGGAGCAGGGAGAGGAACAGCAAGATGTGGGAGGAGTGAGCGAAGAATTTAGGCCCGGGAAGGGAGAGATTGGTGGCTCTGGTGACCAACACTACCACGCACTCATGATGTTCACCAAGGTGGACAAAAGTCGGAGTCTGCAGGACAAGTTCAGAGTGGCAATGTTGTCTATGGTGAAGCACGGAGATTTTATGGAAGGAGAAGTGTTGGTCCTTCATTTTGTGAGCGATCCAGCCAGCAAAGAACTGGGAGAGAAGATGCTGCAGGAATTTCTCCTTGATGCAACGTTTAAGTATGAGGTAAGCATTCTAAAAATGTTAAACCATACTAGGAATCTGTTATCTATTGCTTTCAATACAAGAGGTTTTGGTGCCCTTTTTAAGGGTTCTTGTTTCAAATAACTACTTCTTTATTTTATGTTCCCCCAGTAAATTAACTAAGTGAGTATTGCTATTCAAATCTCTGGTGTGATACAGTGGCAGAGAAACACATCTTGTATTTAAACTACACAGCTCTGATGAACCCGCAGTAGAGTTTCTTACGGATGCAAAAGAGTATCATTATGTTAACTTAACCAACATATTTTTAACAGGAATAAATCAGTCAAAGACAAACACATATGCTGTAGGTGCTGTTTAAAGTTGAAACACATGGGGGCAGTGTTGGCCTGCAAAACTCATTCCTTACTGATGCAGGCATCCCCTCCCCTACTGTGTTCTCTCAGCCAAAACAGAGGATTATGTTCCCTTTGTGTTGCATGCAATGTCCTGCCTTGTTCATCCTCTTTTGTATTCCTCTCAGAGCACAAGATCTTAAAACCTGTTTACAATTTACTGTCTCTGATCCTCCTCACCTGCCAGACCTTTCCTCTTAGGAATGTCTCATCATCGAAAACATCTGCTGTTGTTTCAGCTTTGTATTGTCTCAGGCTGATCCCATGCCTGCTCTGGTAGGGCCGAGGTTTACTCAGCTTTGCACCTTGGCAGTTTGGAGCCTGTGGGTCAGATGGCTTGCTGCTCATTTAACTCTCTGTACTTAGACCAAGCTAAAAGTCTTGTAGGAGAACAACTGTATGTTGAGTCAAATACAGAAAACATTGATCTGCTGTGTAAGACAAGACGAGCTATTTTTTAAAGAATACACAATACTAGCGTGCAGAGATTATCAACCAAAACACTTTCAAGTATAACAAACTCATCCAATAATTATAAAGGCTCTGTATTAAAGTTAGTAAAAATACAGAACATGGATGGGATGATATGGTGGTCAAAAAATCTGTCCACAGTCAGAGACACAGAGATATAAACACCTGTCAAAGTACACACAAAATCTTCTTCAGTAGCCAATAAGTACATAGGTGTTGGGGGTATTTCATAATGTACAAGTCCCAAACAGCTCATGAAATCAGCTATAGCAATCCCACATTATGTATGTACACCATCAACATTAATAATAGTGTTTCTCAGATAGATAGCGCTGTTTGTTGTGTATTCGAAATGCATTTGTGTACAGTAAGTGGGTAGGAATTTAGCTGTATGCCGTTAAGCATATTTTACTTATCAGCTTACATTTGCGGTGCTGCCAATATATCTATGATATGCCCAATATCACAAATGTTACATTTGTCTCAGTGGACTTCACAGTTTGTACAGAATATCAGTATGACAATACGACAACCCTCTGTCCTTAGACCCTCACATCGTACAAGGAAAAACTTCCTAAAAAAGAGGGATCCCTCTCCCAGGACAGACAGACGTGCAATAGATGCCGTGTGTAAATCGAAAAGATAATACATTTACAACATAGGTAAACCAAATGTTTGAAAATGCATGTGTCTATAATAAGAAGATGAATCCACAAGGATGTCAACAATCCTGTGGGAGCCATCAGGGAAGTAGTATGATGAAAGTCAGGCAGGACCACAGTGACAGGTTCGGCCACGACTCGAAATCCAGGACTCAGATCAGCACTCAGGATCAGCCATGACTCAGGATCCCAGCATAGATAGACACCAAAAAGAAATTTGGGGGAAGCTGGGTTATTCGGAACATGAGAGTACACAAGTATAGACAGAGAGAAGGAAGAAGTAAGGTGTCCCCCGACAGTCTAAGCCTATAGCAGCAAACCTAGGGGCTGAATCTAATCAGCCCTAGCTATAAGCTTTATCAAAAAGGAAGGTCTTAAGCGCACTCTTAAAAACGGATAGGGTGTGTGCCGCCCGAACACAAACTGGAAGCTGATTCCACAAAAGTGGAGCTCGATAAGAAAAGGCTCTGGCTCCCATTGTACTTTTAGAGACTCTAGGAACAACCAACAACCCTGCATTCTTGGAACGCAATGCCCTAGGAGGACAGTAGGGTATAATGAGTTATTTAAGGTAAGATGGCGCCTGCCCATTAAGGGCTTTGTAGACGAGAAGAAGAATTTTAAATTCTATCCTGTGTTCTATAGGGAGCCAGTGTAAGGTAGCCAGAACAGGAGTTATGTTGTCCCTTTTCCGAACTCTGGTTAGTACACAAGCTGCAGCATTTTTGAATCGGCTGAAGCGACTTAACTGACTTCTTGGTACACCCTGATAATAAAGAGTTATAATAATCCAGCCTTGAAGTAACACATGCATGGACTAGTTTCTCTGCATCGTTTGATTTTTGCTATGTTACGTATGTTATAGGTCCTTGAGATTGATTTTATGTGGGCGTTAAAGGATAAATCCTGATCAAATATAACACCAAGATTCCTTACAGTCTCACTGGAGGCCAAATTAATGCCATCCATAGTTAATATATCTTTAGATAGTTTGTTTCGTAGAGTCTTTGGGCCGAGTACAATAACTTCAGTTTTGGCCGTGTTTAACATCAAAAAGTTTAAGGTCATCCACGTTTTTAAGTCCTTGAGGCAGTCTTGAATTTTATTTAGATCAGGCTTGATGCATAAATATAGTTGAGTATCATCCGCATAACAATGAAAATGTACTGAGTGATTACTATAATATTGCCTAAGGGAAGCATATATAATGTGAACAAAATAGGTCCAAGCACTGAGCCCTGTGGCACTCCATGGCTAACTTTGGTTTGCATGGAAGATTCATCGTTGACACACATAAACTGAGAGCGTTCAGATAGATAGGACCTAAACCAGCCTAAAGTAGTTCCCTTTATGCCAACTAAGTGCTCTAGTCTTTGCAATAGGATATCATGGTCGATAGTATCAAATGCAGCACTGAGATCGAGCAAGACAAGAATAGAGACAAGTCCTTTGTCTGAGGCTATTAGAAGGTCATTTGTGACTTTAACCAGAGCTGTCTCTGTGCTATGATGTGTTCTAAAGCCAGACTCAAAATCTTCAAATAAATCATTGTTTTTTAAGTAATCACACAACTGTTTTGCGACTGCTTTCTCAAGAATTTTTGATAGGAACAGAAGATTAGAAATAGCTCTATAGTTGGCTAAAACCTCTGGATCGAGGTTGTGCTTTTTAAGAAAAGGTTTTATCTCTGCTACTTTGAAAGATTGTGGAACATAGCCTGATAATAAAGACATATTCATAATATTTAACAAAGAAGTGCTAATTAATGGAAAACCTTCCTTTAACAGCTTAGTTGGAATCGGGTCTAAGATACACGTTGATGTTTTAGAAGAAAGAATCATTGAATTCAATTATTCAAGGTTTTTGGCTGAAAAACATTCTAATTTACTATCTAGTGTAATATTAGAACTTACATTTCCAGGAGCTGTTGATAACACTATCACAGAGTAAGCTCTGTCTAGTACAGAGTGGCCAAAAGGAACAACTTTTTTTCTATCTCTCTCTCTTACACACTCTTTTGCTTTTGTAAATCAAAGTTACATAACATTTACAAGCTGGCTTTACAGTGCTTTTATCATTGTAATGGTATCATTCCAGACCAGTGCTTTTAAACATGGTTGGAGATAATGAATAATGAAATGATGTTCTGACACACGTACAGCCACTTAAATCCTGCCAAAGTTACAGATGGCTCGGGGTCTCCCGGGGCCCCGATGGAGGCAGTGTATGAGCACGTTGACTTTCTTGTCTGCTCATCCCGAGCCGCATTCCTTTTTAATTATTTATCTATAGGAGCAGGAAGATAAGACCACTGTTATGCAATAATTTTAGCCTCTATCTCTTGAGTTCATCAGTGGTAAATTCAGTGACCCACTTGACATTCGCAACCAACAGCCTGTACAGTCACACTGCCCAGAGGCTGTTCTCATTACTGCTGACCATCGTTCAAACAACATATTGGAGCAGTGTGGATCATCCTGTTCAGTAATTAGCACAGATGATCGCAGTGCTGTGGTATTCTACGTTTTATATCCTGCTGGATGACTTTAGGTAGTAGTGGACATAGTAAATGGCAGGATCCACTACAAACTAAAACAGTACATTTGTAAAACACAGAGAATCAAGTGGTTAGTTCATTTATACCAGTCATAGAAGAAACTAACTAACCAATGAAGAGGGTTCTGCAGAAAATACAGTTTTTGTCAATGGAGTCTGGTGGCTTTCATGACAGCATAGATAACGTCTTATTTTCCCATTGTGAAGGCTGTCAGACGGCAAAGGTTAGCGTCAATTAAACTGATAAGACGTTGTGAAATTAATAACTTCAAAAGACAAACAACAATAGTCTTTTGAATGAACATAGCGCAATGTGTTGAGCAAAAATTGTTCAGTGCTAAAATTGTAATGCTATTTTTAAAGAATGTTTTGTATTATTTATTGTGGCCATTTGGGGGAAATAGTAAACATGGGTTAGCTGTGTTAATGGAAAGCCATACTAATTTAGTCTATTAAATATTCAAGATCTTCCAAAAATACACAGGTGGAATTTGGGTAATCTTTCCTAAGTTTCCTTACATACTTGTCTCATACCATAGTTATTGTTAATCCTCTTTGACCAAGGCTATATTCAGTGCAGCACGAAACACAGTTGTGCACAATATTCCCCCAGTTTCTCCTTCCTCTAGTCTAGTTCGTCTCTTTAACAGGTTGTGATTGAACAGTGAGTTTGTGGCTTTGAGAAGTAATATTGTACTTTAGTTTTTGGAATAGGGGAAGACTTTTAATGAGCCTTGATTGAGTTATGAAAATCTAATAAATGTGCAAATCAAAATGGTTCTGTTGCAGTCCCAGTGAATATTTATCAAGACTTGAGCAATGTCACTTATACTACCCACAGCAAAGACTTATGTGCCATTACATCACATGACCGAAAGCAGTCCCACACAGCTCTGAGCTTTCACAGAGGGTTTGCCTTAAGCTGCCAGGGTTTATTATCATGTTTGCCCATTGAGACACACAGACCTGATTCATAATACGACAGCCATATTGTCCCGGTCTTATGTGAGACCTTTAACATAAACAGGAACTAATGTCAAGCTTAACTAAAAAGGCCTGAATCTCCTCAGGAAATACTGTTTGTCTCAAACGGACACATATTTTTCCTCCTGCTGAAAAGCTTTAACAATAATCAGTGCTTACTGTATTTATTTTTTAATCCTCTTTCAGTAATCTACTGTATATGAACTGTACACGATCAGAACAGAGACCGACGTGTTGTGTGATTTGAAGCCTATTGGAGGAGAAGCGAGAGGCAGTGTGTGTTACTATTTGATACGATGCATCATGTGTAAACAAACACATCTTTTAGAATCAAAAGGCTAGTGTGTAACATAATTTTATTTTATTTTTTACTAGTTGAAAGTCACTGGACGGCGCCTTTCTTTCTTTTATGTGCGTGTCCTGATTTTCAATGGTAAAGGCATAAATAAATGTTTTTGTTCTGATTGTCAGTCAGATATTACATCTAAAATAATATTTCCATTGACTCCCACAATTAGGGTATATCCGAACCTGCACATTTACAGCTTTCAGCATATGTTAGTTTATGGTAATATGTACCAATGATTTATTAAATCTTTCCATATATGTGACTCTTTGTTGTACTAACATGCCTCCACTGTGCCTGCAGGTGTTGTTCCATGACGTGGTTGATCTCACACACAAGCTGTTCCCCATCGTGGAGGCCATGCAGAAGTACTTCAGCGCCGGCTCTGGGGCTTACTACAGCGACGCCATTTTCTTCCTGTCTGTTGCCATGCATCAAATCATGCCTGAAAGTAAGGAAAAGCTACTTTTGGCACATTTATTTTTCAGTTAAAGGTGGGGTAAGTTTCAGAAACCGGCTCGAGTGCACTAAAATTTGAAAGTACACAGCCGAAAAGAATCCACCCCTTCCTTCAGACTTCCTTACAGAGTACCTCCTCCAACACACATGAACGCGCACATGACTTAGGTTGGCTATATAGTTCAGGGGAATTGTAAACCATACAAAACAGATAATTACCTGTCCAAGAGAAAAAGAGCGACCACGGTGTCAGATTTCAACTCGGTGTGTTCCATCAGTTGTCGCCATCGATGAAAAGCAACTCCGATATTGACTCTGGTTTGACTTCTCCTAGTTTCCACTTTCTTTTTGCAGTGGTGGCGAAGTCCATAGGGACTTGGCTTGGCAACTGGAAGGTCACCAGTTCAAGTCCCGGAAAGACCAAGTGCTACCGAGGTGTCCCTGAGCAAGGCACCGTTCCCTACACGGCTCCCCGGGCGCCGTACATAATGGCAGCCCACTGCTCCTAACACTAGGATGGGTCAAATGCAGAGAAACCGTTTCGTTATATAGTACCTGTACTACGTAATGACAATAAGTTGAATCTTCAATCTTCTTCTTCTTTTTGTTCTTAATTTGCTCCGTTAAATTTTTTCTTTTGCGACCAGTAGACGATGTTGAACCTAACTCTGCCATGTTGAAAGTGGCCGCCTGTTGCTGGCGAGTCATTGAAGTACTGCTGCAATGCACGCCCAATGACGGCACGCCCAATGAGGGCACGAGATACATTTGTGCGTGCACGAGATGGAAGGTTGACCGACAGGGCGGCAATCCAATCGATTGGTTGTACTTTTTACAGCACTACGGCTTCCACAGATGACATGTTTTTATGGATTTTTTGTCAAAGCACTTAAGATATTCATTGCTATCCGGATGTTAAGAGCATTCCATGGAATATAACAAAAAGTGTATCTCGAGCCGGTTTCTGAAACTTACCTACCCCACCTTTAAAGGATCATCAGATGTATATATCTTTAAGTATTTAAATGTAGTGTAGTTTTAGTTTTATTTGCATGTTTGAAAATATCTGTCCTTAGGATATTTGACTAGAGACACGTCTAACTGTCACAAAGAAGTCAAGTTCATGTAAAGCATTTTGGATGTTTTTCAAGGTCATAATTAAAAGATATCTACAGACATAACTATTGTAAACAAACCTAATGATGAATGATGGTTAGAATTTCCATGTATTAAAAATCCTGTAATTTAAGCAGCTTGTAATGGTTTTTAAAATGTGTTGTCCTTCACATTTGGATCAAGAACTGCGCCCATTAAAGTAAAAAAATGTCACAATGTAGATAGGAAATTGTATAACATACACAATCATAAAAAAAAAGGCAATTCAGTTTTACACAAATATTGTTTGTTAGTATTAGGGCTGTCAAGTTAACGCGTTAATAAAAAAAAATTAACGCCACTAATTCTTTTAACGCATGTGTATTTGTTGTCCTCGGTCGCCCCGTAGTTTCAGAGCGCATCGAGTTTAAAATACCATCGACAAGCTGATGCTGACAGCCCCGCTCCTGCCGTCCGCTTGTGGCAGACCACACTTCCACGCTCACCGGCAGGCACCGACTGGCCATCGGGAGGACCGGGAGGGTGTGTGTATGTGTGGCGCGAGAGAGAGACCTTACGTGTATTGTTGTTGTTGTTGTTAGCATCTGGTGCTAGCTAGCTGCGCTAACGGATATAAGGAGCTGTTTAAATTAAAACAGAGGAGCGACATTTCGCCGACAATTGCGCCGAGCACTTGACTTTATGCAGGAAGCTAGACAATGGGACATTGTACGAAAAGTCAGCACACTCAGCACGGATAGTGCGCGCAACATGATTGCAGCGTCCAGGCAGCTCCCGTTCGAGCATATGCCTTGAGTTGCACATAGCTCCAACGATGCATCACACACACACACACACACACACACACACACACACACACACACACACACACACACACACACACACACACACACACACACACACACACACACACACACACACACACACACACACACACACACACACACACACACACACACACACACACACACACAGGTTCCAGATTGAATTGAGGCGAATATTTGTAATGTTCAGAGGTTGTTGTGTTTAATATTCATTAGAATATTTGTCATTGTTCAAATGATAATAAACATTTGCATAAAGCATATTTGTCCACTCATATGTTGATAAGTGTATTAAAAACTTGAAAAATATTCCTCTAAGGTACATTTAGAACAGATAAAAAATGTGCCATTAATTTGCCATTAACTATGGACAATCATGCAATTAATCGCGATTAAATATTTTAATCGACTGACAGCCCTAGTTAGTATATAAAGCTTTAAAATTAGTATTGTGTTTTTTAATCTGGCGGTCCATATTTTAAATTCACTCTGGTGATGACTTCTCTAAACTGCGTAGGGTTGGGTATCTGACAGATATATAACGGGCTGCAGAGGCCCTTTAGAGTGTGGAGGGGGGGATGTGTCCTGTTGCTTCTGCCCACATTAGTGCCCCCTGTGTTGGTGCTGACTGATGGCAGCAGCCCCCTCTGTTGGGCCTCTCTTCAGTGGATGTGCAGCATGGGGCATCACCAAAAGTGAACCAAACCACCAGGCTTTAAATCAATAGTCACCGGAGGCACCAATGAACCCTGAAGTATCTGTCTGCACTATTTCAGGTTTTTAAAGTGATCTACACTGAGGGAACACTCTATATGTTAAACCTATTTAAACATTGATGATATAAATCCCTGTCCAAAATACATGTTGGAAGCAAAGAAATTAATAAGAACAATGCAAATATCAAGGTATCACAATCCACAACAATATGCACATCGACACGCAGACCCATGATGCTTTATTCAGAGCTTAGAAGGCACACCTCATATGCACATAATATCCTACTTTGCCGCATTAAAACCCCTCCATAACATTCATATTCAAAATACAATTCCTTCAATTCTGTTGCTGACAATGAATCATCACATTTTGGTTCTTTAGGGTTAACTTAAATGTGTTATTTCGGCATTAATAATGAAAAGATAGTAGGGTCCTATCATGACCAGGGTTTATTATTGTCATTGTTTTAGTCTGAAGTGAAGAGTTTTTCCAGCAGTTACATGAATAAAGTATTCACATAAACATGACAGTACTGGATATCAGAATCAACAGCACGAACTGGAAGCTGAATTTCTTTATTTATTGGCTTTCCCCAGAGAAAGATGCTGCCTGTCCATATTTGAAGGCTTGACTTCCCCTGTGGTCAATTTCAGGTGTTCTCCAAGGTTTTTTTTAAGCACTTCAAAAGTGCCGTTTATATTTCTCAGGAAAGCAGGATATCACTTAAGGAGCAGAAGAGCCTTAAGGCAAAACAGGATGATAAATAAAAGATTATTCTTGGAGGGAAAATGTTTTAGTTTGTGGCTTTCACTCCGCTGTCAACTCTGAAAAGTAATTTGTGGTGAAGCCCAGAGTTGTTTTGGCTGAATTTAAAACATATTGCCAGTGTGGCATCATGTGATAAACATCCCCCCCCTACCCCGAGCAGTACTTGGTCTGAGCTGAAGGTGTGTGTCTGATGTTCTCTGTTTGTACCCAGCTCACTAGAGAAAGGGGAAGCAACATCAAACCAGGAGGAATTAGTCCAATAAAGATATTTAAATTACAAGAAATGTATGCTATTATAAACCCAAACAAATAGGCGAACTACAAAGGAAAGGGACTTTTTAGGTGAAACTAAACCTCACTACTGGAGAATACCATATTTGAAAAATTACCCTTGGTCCTACTGTTTCTAGTCAAGAAAATTCTTGTCCGTCTGAACACCACAGCGATAAACACGGTGGCACGCATGTCTGCAACATAAAAGGGTTAGACACATGAGAGGGGGGTGTCTGCGGCTGTAAAAGTGTCTCACGTTGGGTTTTTTAAATGATTATCGATCAACCATGTGCCACCCATCTGCTCTGTGTCCAAGTGGTCATACATTTCTATTTAAAGAATCCTTTTATCTCTAAAGAGCATAATGTGGTTGTCTTAACAGAGAGTGTGTGGGTACTAGTTTCCTGAAACTCATCCAGGGATCTACGCAGCAGACGCAGAACATCATTTATGATTAAATACAGGGTGAAAAAACAAGCGTGTTATCAATAAGTAAATATATAGCAGCTGCAGGTAGGAGGGCTGGATTTAACATCCTTTAACTTGAGAAGTGGGATATTCCAGCAAGTTTAATTATGATGTCAAAAGAGAAGATAAAGCAGAGATAATGTGAAGCACTTTTGGTTCGGTGTATTCAACATTTCTTTAATCGATGAAGCTAAATAGATTTTGCAAAACAGCTTTCAATTATAAATAAAATGTTATTTGCGAGAAGACATTAATATGTTTGATATACTGTATATACAGTGGGGCAAAAAAGTATTTAGTCAGCCACCAATTGTGCAAGTTCTCCCACTTAAAAAGATGAGAGAGGCCTGTAATTTTCATCCTAGGTATACCTCAACTATGACAGACAGAATGAGAAAAAATGAGAAAAAAAATGTCAAACCCTTTGTTGGCAATGACAGAGGTCAAATGTTTTCTCTAAGTCTTCACAAGGTTTTCACACACTGTTGCTGGTATTTTGGCCCATTCCTCCATGCAGATCTCCTCTAGAGCAGTGATGTGTTGGGGCTGTCGCTGGGCAACACAGACTTTTAACTCCCTCCAAATATTTTCTATGGGGTTGAGATCTGGAGACTGGCTAGGCCACTCCAGGACCTTGAAATGCTTCTTACGAAGCCACTCCTTCGTTGCCCGGGCGGTGTGTTTGGGATCATTGTCATGCTGAAAGACCCAGCCACGTTTCATCTTCAATGCCCTTGCTGATGGAAGGAGGTTGTCACTCAAAATCTCACGATACATGGCCCCATTCATTCTTTCCTTTACACGGATCAGTCGTCCTGGTCCCTTTGCAGAAAAACAGCCCCAAAGCATGATGTTTCCACCCCCATGTTTCACAGTAGGTATGGTGTTCTTTGGATACAACTCAGCATTCTTTCTCCTCCAAACACGTCGAGTTGAGTTTTTACCAAAAAGTTCTATTTAGGTTTCATCTGACCATATGACATTCTCCCAATCCTCTTCTGGATCATCTAAATGCTCTCTAGCAAACTTCAGACAGGCCTGAACATGTACTGGCTTAAGCAGGGGGACACGTCTGGCACTGCAGGATTTGAGTCCCTGGCGGCGTAGTGTGTTACTGATGGTAGCCTTTGTTACTTTGGTCCCAGCTCTCTGCAGGTCATTGACTAGGTCCCCCCGTGTAGTTCTGGGATTGTTGCTCACCGTTCTTGTGATCATTTTGACCCCACGGGGTGAGATCTTGCGTGGAGCCCCAGATCGAGGGAGATTATCAGTGGTCTTGTATGTCTTCCATTTTCTAATAATTGCTCCCACAGTTGATTTCTTCACACCAAGCTGCTTACCTATTGCAGATGCATTCTTCCCAGCCTGGTGCAGGTCTACAATTTTGTTTCTGGTGTCTTTTGACAGCTCTTTGGTCTTGGCCTTAGTGGAGTTTGTTGGTGACCAAATACTTATTTTACCGAGGAATTTACCAATTAATTCATTAAAAATCCTACAATGTGATTTCCTGGATTCTTTCCCCCCATTCTGTCTCTCATAGTTGAGGTATACCTAGGATGACAATTACAGGCCTCTCATCTTTTTAAGTTGGAGAACTTGCACAATTGGTGGCTGACTAAATACTTGTTTGCCCCACTGTAATTAACAGTGTTAAAAGCAGTCAGTAGACAAAAGGACTCTAAGGACTCTATTTCCGCACCACCAGTCCTTGGAGGATGAGAAATATTGCACAATGGAAACGATGAGGTTTCTAAGAAACAGCTTTTGTTGATGGAGAGGTGTTCCTTCTTTTGTTTCCCCTCTAGAGGTCTTAACATGCTGGGACTTGAGTCTCTCCCACAACCTTGGCCTCTATTTTCCACCTCCGACAGGATGATGTGTGAATTGCTTTGCTAAATTGAGAATGATGTTACCTGGAAGCGAGACAGTAGCTAAACTATTGGTTTTCCCACAGGCCTACAATTACACAGCAAATGGATGAAAGAAAATTATAATTTATTGGAATTAATTTTATGTTGTGACTTCCAAGAAATTCCAAGACGTTTCGTGATACTGTGAAAAGCTTTTAATAACTTTTATTAGTTATAAAAACATGATGTACCGTCTTTTTCAGGCTCTAAAAATGCTTTATAGTAAGCAAAAGTTCTAAAATTTGAATTCTGAGTAGTGCTGGAGTTAGTTTACATTACCTGACTTCCTCTCACTATTGGAGATTCACTGCATGTTACTGTTGTGTTGTGTCTTCTTCTAATTTAGAAAAATAATAATATAATTATCAACTATCAATATTTAAAGATACAACATTGTAACTTTAGATTTTTATCTGATGATAAACACATGGTCATATTTGTGTTTATGTTTTCCCTAGAGGCCTGTGACTAGACGTCCCAGTTTACCGCACACAAGGCTAGACAGTTAATTCTCGCAGCAGGAAAGGCATCAGCATTTCATATATGGGGACATAGGGAGGGCGAAAATGTATATCAGGTGATTCCCTTTCTCTGATAAAGGGTGTTTTCCAATGACGGTTGGTGACAAAATAAACAATGAACCATATGAGAAGGCCATAAGTACTCACATCAAGATACATATTAGTGCTTAATCAAGTTGACCCACTTTCTTCCTGAAAGAAATGTGATTTTAGATAACAGTGTCTCTGTTGTTGTGTTGCTGTTTCTGAGTTTAGGTTTAGTCTGATCTGACCTGAGCCCTAGACGAGCTCTTCAGCCACTTAACAACGTTACTCCTGCAATAAGTGTACAACACCCATACATGCACCTGGTCAATATTTATTTTTACCTCCCTTTATTTGTACTTATCCATTTAGTAAATCTACATTTTTCATCCTAACATGTAATTTAACTGAAGTCAGGAATAATAAGTAACTTCTTAATGCTGCTTGAGTAAACCAGGTGAAAGTCAGTTAAAACATTTAGCTCCTGCCATTACTGTATATATCCATCTCTCTAATTAGTAACGGCCCGTCCACACACAGGCATGAAAAAAATCTTTCAAAGCTTCGCCCATTCACTTGAATGGGGTGACGTAGAAGATTTAGAATCTTCGCCGAACTGCATTGTGGGGAGCGGAGCATGGCTTTGCAAGCATCGTGAGCATCAAAAGTTGAGCAATGTTCAACTTTTGATGCTCCCGATGCTTTCGAAGCTGACATCAGCCAATCAAATCCCGTTTATGCAAATCCCGCCAGTACAAGCGTTAGCCAATCAAACCGCATGCAAGCTGGGTGAGCCAGACCGCAGTTCATTTCCTCATATTCCAAACGAGAAATTACGGTAGCAAATCACCCGGTTCTTTACGACCAGAAATATTTACCGGGATACAAACCGGAGGAACCAGGAATGGAGGGAGGTGGCAGAGACAGTGGGTGAAACTGGTAGGTTTTCGCCTGTTTGGGGATTTTATATCCGTTTACTTCGTTTTAACATTGCTATTGCTTTGTATGTCGGGGGCGGGAGATTCATGTGATTGGTTGTTGGTCGCGTTGCTCGCAAAAAATCGGCAAGCTTCAGACACGCCCAGCATCAAGATTTTTCAAGATTTATTTCATGCCTGTGTGTGTGAGTCAAAAGTCAGCTTTGTCAAGAATTCTACATGTTTGACATCCAGAAATCTCGAAATATCGTTTCTCGAGGTCCTACAGTGTGACATATATACAGTGGGGCAAAAAAGTATTTAGTCAGCCACCAATTGTGCAAGTTCTCCCACTTAAAAAGATGAGAGAGGCCTGTACTTTTCATCCTAGGTACACTTCAACTATGAGAGACAGAATGGGGGGAAAGAATCTAGGAAATCACATTAATTGGTAAATTCCTCGGTAAAATAAGTATTTGGTCAAATAAACAAGATTTCTGGCTCTCACAGACCTGTAAATTCTTCTTTAAGAGCCTCCTCTGTCCTCCACTCGTTAACTGTATTAATGGCACCTCTTTGAACTCGTTATCAGTATAAAAGACACCTGTCCACAACCTCAAACAGTCACACTCCAAACTCCACTATGGCCAAGACCAAAGAGCTGTCAAAGGACACCAGAAACAAAATTGTAGACCTGCACCAGGCTGGGAAGACTGCATCTGCAATAGGTAAGCAGCTTGGTGTGAAGAAATCAACTGTGGGGGCAATTATTAGAAAATGGAAGACATACAAGACCACTGATAATCTCCCTTGATCTGGGGCTCCACGCAAGATCTCACCCCGTGGGGTCAAAATGATCACAAGAACGGTGAGCAAAAATCCCAGAACCACACGGGGGGACCTAGTCAATGACCTGCAGAGAGCTGGGACCAAAGTAACAAAGGCTACCATCAGTAACACACTACGCCGCCAGGGACTCAAATCCTGCAGTGCCAGACGTGTCCCCCTGCTTAAGCCAGTACATGTCCAGGCCCGTCTGAAGTTTGCTAAAGAGCATTTCGATGATCCAGAAGAGGATTGGGAGAATGTCATAGTGTCAGATGAAACCAAAATAGAACTTTTTGGTAAAAACTCAACTCGACGTGTTTGGAGGAGAAAGAATGCCGAGTTGCATCCAAAGAACACCATACCTACTGTGAAACATGTAGGTGGAAACATCATGCTTTGGCGCTGTTTTTCTGCAAAGGGACCAGGACGACTGATCCGTGTAAAGGAAAGAATGAATGGGGCCATATATCGTGAGATTTTGAGTGACAACCTTCTTCCATCAGCAAGGGCATTGAAGATGAAACGTGGCTGGGTCTTTCAGCATGACAATGATCCCTAACACACCGCCCGGGCAACGAAGGAGTGGCTTCGTAAGAAGCATTTCAAGGTCCTGGAGTGGCCTAGCCAGTCTCCAGATCTCAACCCCATAGAAAATCTTTGGAGGGAGTTGAAAGTCCGTGTTGCCCAGCGACAGCCCCAAAACATCACTGCTCTAGAGGAGATCTGCATGGAGGAATGGGCCAAAATACCAGCAACAGTGTGTGAAAACCTTGTGAAGACTTACAGAAAACGTTTGACCTCTGTCATTGCCAACAAAGGGTATATAACAAAGTATTGAGATGAACTTTTGTTATTGACCAAATACTTATTTTCCACCATAATTTGCAAATAAATTCTTTAAAAATCAGACAATGTGATTTCCTGGATTCTTTACCCCATTTTCTCTCTCATAGTTGAGGTATACCTAGGATGGAAATTATAGGCCTCTCTCATCTTTTTAAGTGGGAGAACTTGCACAATTGGTGGCTGACTAAATACTTTTTTGCCCCACTGTACATCAAACAACAACAAAAAAATGAAAATGGCCTAGATAACCGGGGTATACAGTTTAAAATGTTAATAATATGTTAAAGTGTTCAGCGGAGATGGCAGAAAAGTGACTGATGTTGGATGAGGAAGGTTGGTTTTGTGTGTGTGTGTGTTAGAGTAAATGTAACTAATGTTGTGCACGCTGGTTACGTTGAGGTTGATGTACATCTCTGGTGAACTCGGCAGTAACATTTTAAACTGTAGGACAGTAATAGACTACAGAACAGCTGTGCAGCAGTCCACAGGGACAGACAGCACTACTGAAAGAGTTTTGTCTGTGTAGGTAATTTCCACTTCACCCCAAAAACGTGTTGCTTCTTCTCCTGTAATCCTTGCTGAGAGGATATTTAGGAACAAAAAGAGATGCAAGTGTCAGATAAGACGTAGAGAGAGAAGAGAGCGAGAGAGAGAGAGAGAGAGAGCGCGAAGAGAGAGAGAGAGCGAGCGGAGAGAGAGAGAGAGCGCGAGCCCAGGAAGCGGCGAGAGAGAGCGTAGAGCTAGCTCTACGAGCGAGAGAGAGAGAGAGAGGTCTAGCTCGATCTCTCGCTAGAGAGAGAGATATCTCTCTATCTCTCTATCTCTCTCTCTCTCTCCTCCTCTCCTCTCTCTCCTATCTCTCGCTCGCTCTCTATCTCTGCTATCTCTATGTCTTCTCTCTCTCTCTCTCTCGTTGCCTCAGGCTCATACCCAGTTTGCTATAAATAATGAAACTGTCAAGCCTGAAATAGAAATACACTAAATGACAGCTACTGCAGAATCTGTCTCGCACAGTTCACTTTTCCAGATTTATTTCCCCTAAAGTTAATCATAAAATTGTTTTTGTAAATGACATATATTGTTTTTTTAACTAAAAGCAAAATCAACAGGTAGTATTGTTTGCCTAAAACAAGCAAGTTTGATAAAAACGTGTCTTCCTTTTGATAGTTTAGACATCAGTTGCTGTATCAAAGTCTGATAACTGCAAACTATGAAAGCAGAGAATTTATCACAGAGGAGTAGTAAAATAAACACTACATTTCTGATTTGAGAAAGTGCAGCATGTGGCACTAGTCTTGTAATCTATTGAAATCATCTGTTTATTGAAATCACATGCCAGGATCAAACACTGCCATACTTTCACCTTCAAAGGACTTTGTTTTGAGTCATTGATCTGACATCAAACTCTCCACATCACAGTGTTGTACCAACTTCAGGCCCTCTTCCTGTTATTCTCCACTAGTTAAGCTCGGCTAGTACCAACAAATATCGAGGACAACTCTTGGATTACCCGCCCGAGCCCCTCTCTGTTGCCACAGTACATGGAGGCATTGTGATGGCAGCTTCCTTGTTTGGAGAGCATAGAAAACAGGTCGCCTCCGCATTGCTGAGTCTCCTTTTTCCATTACTAGTTTCAACAGAAACTGCCTCTCAAATATCTCTGCAGCACAAACTTGTAGTACAGCTTCAATCTTCCATTAGTAACAAATATAACACTGATGAAATGTTTAGCTTTTCAGTCGGCTTTGTTCAGGCCAAGGTTGTGATTTTTTTTTTTCAATTCCAAAAATAGGGTGTTCGTACTGTTTGACCTCGAGTACAGTCCTGCATTGGATCCCTGTCTATTTTTCCCATAATATAATAAGACCACGGTGATAAATTAGAATGATTCAAGAGTTCTTTGACTAAAATCTTTATTAAATTATATATGCAACTTTCACAATAACAGTGACAACATCAAAATACATTTTGAAACATGGAGTTATTGACTTGATGCAAAGTCTTACAACTCAGGGTAAAACATTTTTTCTTTAGCAGGAAATGTACAAATATAGAAACGGCTTTATTTTTTTCAAACTACTCTTAAAGGTGGGGTTAAAGGTTACAGTACTACGGCTTCCACGGATGACATTTTGTAATGGATTTTTGGTCAAAGCACTTAAGATATTCATTGCTATCGGGATGTTAAGAGCATTCCATGGAATATAACAAAAAGTGTATCTCGAGCCGGTTTCTCAAACTTACCTACCCCACCTTTAAGCAACATTGAAATAAACAGTGTACAGATGGGACATTGGGGCCCATGCTGCCATGAAGAAGATATTCAATATGCTCTGCCTTGTTACATATAAACTAAACCAATAGGTAATTAGTTGTCTTTTTTTTCTGTTAAAGGTGGGGTAGGTAAGTTTGAGAAACCGGCTCGAGATACACTTTTTGTTATATTCCATGGAATGCTCTTAACATCCCGATAGCAATGAATATTTTAAGTGCTTTGACAAAAAATCCATTAAAAAATGTCATCTGTGGAAGCCGTAGTACTGTAAAAAGCACGACCAATCATTTTAGCCGGTCCGGCTAAAATAACTGGATGGCCTACTTGCCTTTCAGCCTTCCATCTGTGCACAAACTTATCTCGTACCCTCATTGGTCATGTGCGCGTTCGTGTGTGTTGGAGGAGGGGCTCTGTAAGGAAGTGACAGATTTTCTCCGGCTGTGTATTTTCAAATTCTAGCACACTCGAGCTGGTTTCTCCAAAATTACCTACCCCACCTTTAAGTGTAGCCTCCTTTTCTTTTAATAAATATGTTGTTTATAAACTGGATGGATGATGCAACACATTTTCCCTTCAAAATATAATACACTTTTATGCTATTGGAATTATAATATCTTACAAATTGCACATTTGTTGGCTGCCAGATCCCAGCATGGCTTTAAAGAACTGAACAACTGTTGAATTGAGCTCTGAAGGCCCATAATGCAGCAGGCCCATGCAGCTTATTATTTTTGAAGTACTCCTACCTTTTCACAATTGTGCCAATTCCGCAGTCTTTGTCAAAATGACCTTCTGCCAATAAATGTTTACTGCTCTCAATAGAGACCGTCTTCTTTGACAGTTCGTCCTGAGCTGACTAGTGTTTTCATCTGTTCAATGACCATGTTGTGCCCCTGACACCATTCCTGAGTGTTTCCCATCATTTCATCCCCATGGTTACCAGCAAAACATAGGAAGCTGAAACAATGGACAGATGAGGGCCTGCATATCCTGGATTCTGCCATTCCCATTTTATCCACAAACAGCTGTGTTAATAATTGACTGTATGTACGCTCACAACTGCCAAACGTCCACTCCTTTAAAGAAATCTATTCCCAGATTTCTCCACACAATTCATTTGCAATTTTCTTTTCTAGGTCAATGGTAAAATTGAAATCACCCGGTCACCTGGTGGTCAAAAACACAATCTCAGAGAAACCATTTAATGGCTTGTCAAGAGTAGTCCTCTCCTATTTTCTCGAACTGTGAATGAATCGAAGGATTTTTGGAAGTGATTGGAAAAATTCAAACTATGTGCATTGTTAGACAGTTTACACAGAAGTAGTATGATTGTTTTTATAATGGACAACTATTTTTTTGTCATGAAATAAACTAGTTAAAACATGTTTTTATTCATAATTCAATTATTATAACCGGACAGAGGACTCTTGTTCTTTGTTAAAATGGCAACCGTTATTTAGAAGTTAACACAGGTTTCTTTTTTAAGTTTGATGCGGCCCTATTAATGGGAAACAATGTGCTTTTTTTCCCAGGTCTGACGCGCATAGTGCAGCTTGATCTGGATCTGAAATACAGGACCAACATCAGGGACCTTTTTAAAGAATTTGACCGGTTTCCTCCAGGAGCAGTGATAGGCATCACCAGAGAGATGCAGCCCGTCTACAGGTGAGCAGTGTGGCACAACACATCAGATATTAGTGACACATGCTTTGGGATATAAACATGTCCTACATGACTGTAGACATAGTATGGTCTTAGGTCTCAACTAAATATATAATTGTGTCATGAGTCCAATATTTGGCTGTTAACTTCAACTGCATATCAAACCTCCATGCATTGTCATTACGGAATAAAATGTTTCAAAGCACCGACCATAAAATTACTTTTGGTTAGATTGTTATTCATGCTTTCTTTTTCTTTGGGCTGATATTTCATCCCTTCGTCTTTCAGTGTATCTTTGACCTTGTCCATTTGTGGCTTAAAGAAATTAAGCCACTCACTCTTGTCCCCAGATGGATTTTAGTTTTCATGCGCCTCACTTGCATATTCACAGTTTTTTCTCTCTCACAGTTTTTAAGTGAGAAAGAACATCAGATATCTCCCATACAGACTTCTTCACAAGAACCTCAGCAGTGTTACCAATCTGACATTTCCCGTCTACTTTGCAGACATTTCTCGTCTACAAAACAGAGACAATTAGTGGCCTTTTTAATGATTTGTGTTATCATTGTCAGCCCAGGATTTTTTTAGAGGATTGTTATGCAACCCGAAACATTTAAAATGTGTTTCAATAATGGTTGAACTTGGATAAGAATAGGAATGCAAATTATCATGTTGTCTTCCAATACAAAAGCGGGAGGTTTTTTTTTTTATGTCCACATTACTAGTCTATATAGTATAATGCTTTAGCTTCCGCACCAGGCCAAATGTATGAAATGTTTGACAATAAATGTAACTGACTTGAATCCGTGTCAATAACTGATAATACTCCCTTTTCCTGACACCTAAAGCCAGTGCTGCAAGATAGTGTTCCATGAAGAGGCCGTGAAGTCACTGTTGCAATATAGTACAACAATTACTATATTTTAGGTACATCTTATCAGATTAATAATTGAAGATTTGGCAGAAATGTGCCCTCTTGTTAGAAAAAGTCTTGTTCCCACCCTTTGATTCAAAAGTGTCTCTTCGTTAGACAGGAGTCTGGAGTAAATAAACAATCTGCTGATCCCAGAACTGACAAACACTCTTATGTGATCCACATAACCTTCTCTAAAAGCTGAATAATTTAGAAGAAGAAGAAGAAGAAGAAGAATTGGGAGGGATGAAACCCTCTTTAATGGTCACACAGCACACACAGTGAAATGTGTTCTCTGCTTTTAACCCATCCTAGTACCAGGAGTCTAGTACTAGGAGCAGTGGGCAGCGCCCAGGGAGCAATGGGAGTGAGGGTGGAAGGAGGATGTCCGGTGCCTTGCTCAAGGGCACCACGGCAGGTGAACTGGGACCTCTCCAAGTAGAAGTCCACACTCCATATTTAGGTCTGGTCGGGGACCTGAACCGGGGACCTGAACCGGCGACCCTTCGGCTCACAGTCCAAGCCCCTACTGACTGAGCCACTGCCACATGTCAGGTTATCCTTGGTAAACACAGCTCATACCTTATCATTGTGCACGCTGGAAGAATGTGTGTGGAGGAGACACACTCAGATCTCTTCATATTAATGAAAATGGTAAGGCGTTTTGAAATTGGTTACAAATCAACTTTCCGTACAATCTGTCCCACTTTACATGCTAGTTTTTCTTTTTCATATTTCTTTTTCTTCAGAGGCATCTGCTAATCCATATTGATGCGTGCGTGCATTGGTGTAAACAAGGGACACTGATTCTTAAGCTCTTTGTTCATCAGCTGATTTTTTCGTCCCTCTCAAAGAAAGAAAAAAACATGCCTGCTTAGTTTAGACTACTTCAGTGTTTTCCATCCAGGAACAGCATCAAAACAGGAAGTGTGTGTGTGTGTGTGTGTGTGTGTGTGTGTGTGTGTGTGTGTGTGTGTGTGTGTGTGTGTGTGTGTGTGTGTGTGTGTGTGTGTGTGTGTGTGGGTGTGTGTGTGTGTGTGTGTGTGTGTGTGTGGTGTGTGTGTGTGTGTGTGTGTGTGTGTGTGTGTGTGTGTGTGTGTGTGTGGTGTGTGTGTGTGTGTGTGTGTGTGTGTGTGTGTGTGTGTGTGTGTGTGTGTGTGTGTGTGTGTGTGTGTGTGTGTGTGTGTGTGTGTGTGTGTGTGTGTGTGTGTGTGTGTGTGTGTGTGTGTGTGTGTGTGTGTGTGTGTGTGTGTGTGTGTGTGTGTGTGTTGCAAGTTCAGGTGGTATATTTCATGTAGCAGCTGCTTACTTAGATTAACACACAGCCGGGTGGTTCCTCTGGGGATAAAAAACGTGTGAATGAAAACAACAAATCGGAACTTTTAAATGTACTTAAAGGGGACCTATCATGCAAAATGCACTTTTGTACGTCTTTTATACATGAATATGTGTCCCCGGTGTTCCAGGGAACTCACCAAGTGTCAGAAAACACAACCCTCTCTATTCTCCTCCATACCTAAATCTCTAAAAAAGGGGCTGCAACGGATCTGATACAGACTGATCCAGATTTGAACACTGTCCTGACGTCAGGATGGTGGCGCTACGGCTATTGGTCAATTCCCCACCTATCAGGGGAATGAGAGGTTGGGCCACGGCCGGCCATTGCTGCTCGAAAGTGCTGGAGACGCTGTAGTACATATGCCAGGCCTGTAAGTGACGCTGTAGTCTGCCACAAAAGCAGCGAAGAAGACTTCCCTTGCATGGTTGCCATGGTTGCCCTTCTGTTTATTCTCCGCTGTGGCTCTTTTTCTCCCTCCCCGAGGCAAGCATTTGCGCCTCCTGCTTTAAAACAAATGAATAATGACTATATAATCATATGCCGATCTAGATCCCTCCGCTTCGCGTCGGGCTCCTGATCAGCCTGTCGGTGTTCTTTTCCCCATAATGACCGCGTCGCTGCACATTGTCCCGCTTATTACATGGCCACATTATCAACAAAGTAATGACATGACTCCCAATATTAATTGAAATGCTTTTATGGATTTAGAAAATGATTTTATTGATTTAAAAAATAGTTGTATGTATTGATTTAAATTGACATGCATCCGCTAAGAAAAATAGTCCTTTGTTACTGTTTGAACTAACGTAGAAACGGCAGGAACTGCTTCGATAGTGTTTTTGAGGAGCCTTTTGATTACAGATTACATCATTGCTTGTTTTAAAAGTAGCATAATTCATTATGTCAAACCTTGGAAAGTATCTAGACATCCCTAATGCCAAAGTAACTGCCAACTCCCTTCTCCTGCAGGGGGGCGTGGTCAATTGCAGCTCACAGAATCAGCCCCCTACAAAAACAGGGCTGGAAAGAGCAAATAGAGCAAAATGAGGCATGGCTCAAATGCAGGATCTGTTTGGTATTTTGAAAACAAATATATATTTATATACTTTATATAGGTATAGCCCTACAATATATGTTTCAAATATAGCATGATTGGTCCACTTTAAATAACAAAATAATCTCATTTTTACTTACTGAACTCTATTGTGTTTTGTCCACATCTGTTATTGCTAGGTTTGTTGGTTCCAGAAGCTCCAACGAAGTGATACTTCTATCCAGTGAATCACATCCAATTCTAGCATTCTCAAGTCGGAAACCTTCTGCTATATGATTATATTAATATCATATTAATAATCTTAATTTAACATCTAGAGTTTTTATTATGACCTTTAGTATTCAGATAAAAAATGTTGTCATAAATAAGCGTTGCCACATTTTCAAAAATATATTCCTAAATGTATCTGATGTCAGATACATATTTATCAACATTTAGGTAAAAGCTAAATAGTATTGGATCAGCAGATACCCAACATTTAATAATTTGGTTATTTAAACTAGAGCCCTCCTTGACTAAAGGAATTCAAACGGCCCGTCCACACAGCGGCATGCGTTGAAAGCTTCACCATTCACTTTGAATGGGGTGACATCACTTTTCGCCAAACTGCATTGTGGGAAGCGACGCGGAGCTTTGCTGGTATGGCTCGCTGCAAAAGTTGAGCAATGTTCAACTTTTGAAACCTCGGCAGAAGCGTCAGCCAATCAAATCATATGCCAGTACAAGCTCTAGCCAATCAAACCGCTGCTTGTGTGTCAGGGGCGGGAGATTCATGTGATTGGTTGTTGGTCGAGTTTCAGACACGCCCGCCGACGAGCTTCAATGCACGCCGCTGTGTGGACGGGCCCGTAAGTGACTAACAGTCATATGATTATTTATTAGCGATTAGTTGATTACACTAAAGTAACTCCACAAAGAATACTGTTAAAGCACCATTCTTAATCTTGGGTTTACCAAGGATGAGCTCATAAGTGTATTCAAAATGAGTCATCCAGATTGAAACAAAGTATTAAATAATGACGGAGATCAAAATGATTGTCTACTCGTCTAAGATGGAGCAGCCCGAATATTTATCCTAAAAAACAGCAGCTTTTTCCAGGATATGTTTAACATGGAGGTCGTGACGTAACATTTTGTGAAATAAGTATATCGTCAGTTGTCAAACTTCGCATCGTTGTGCATGTGAGACCATAAGGCTGGATATGCTGGTTTGTCAAGTAGTTTTAGAAGTGGAGCCGTAGTTTTCCTGGCAGCAGCTTCTCCAAACAGATCTGTATCCCTGCCCTGCAACTCAACTTGCTCAATGGGTCCCTAGCCCTGGGAATCTCCTGCTAATGTTGTTCCTTTAGTCTTAGACACACTTCTCTCAAAAAAGGCACCACAACAAAGCAAGAGATCATGCCTCTTAGCATGCCAATGCCACACAAGTTGGAATTTAAAGGGATGTTAACAAAACGTTCACACAAACTGTCAAAGCTATTTCTCTCTCTTTGTGGATCACTATGGGTGTGTTTGAACGTGTGCAGAGTCTTGATAGACAACAACTCGTACTGCCAGCATGTGTGAGTTCAGAGTTTTGAAGTGCCTTCCAGGCAAACATTTTCATCTATTGTTTTATTTAAGTAAATCCTTACGGTTTTGACAGCAGTTTGAGATCTTGCCACTAAGACTGTCAAGGATTTAGTTGTCTACCTCGTAAGTGATGGTCTCTTTGTGCTTTGGTGACTGGTCATGTCAAGTTGCATTTCCGGATACAAATCCAAGCTGTTCATGCATGTCATTGTGGGGTTGAGCAACATCAACTGTATAACGCGTTTTGATTTGTTTCCTTAAAAATTATGATTGGTTGTATTATTTAGAGACAACTGCATAAGGTGAAAAAACCTTCCCAACATGTCAAAACAAGTAGTAAGCTAACATCTCCCAGCATCTTGACTGCAACAGCAAACCAAGAATGAATCATCTGTCAAGTATGTACAAATAAATGGTGTTTCATGACATAACAGTTATAAAGATTGACTGCTTCTATAGGGGACAGGAGAGAATATGTGACGAGAGACAAGCTAGACAAATCTGGAATGTACTGTACGTGTTGCTTTAATCGAATAAATTCATGTGTCTGTATGAATTGTTAATTTAAAAGATAATCCTGCCAAATCTGAAAACATTTGAGTAATATTTCATTTTCAATCTTGATTTTAGCAATGCATTGTGTGCAATCCTTTCACCTGCTGTTTTTTCCTCTGTTGAGTGTAGAGGGCTCTCAGCTCCCACTCAGAGCATTATGCAGAAGAATGCATCCTCCCACCAGCCGCATTCAGAGCACATCCTGCCACTGAAAAGTTCATTATTAGAAAAAGTGCTCCATGTCCTTTCCCTGCAGCTGCATTTGTAATGGTTTAAAAACCCAGGAGACCAGACCCACTCACATAAGTGTCACAGTCCAAGCCACAAACACACACAATGAGAGACATTAGCCAGAAGCAAGTCTTTCTACATGCTTTTTGTATTGAGTCCCTGTTGTGTAATACATCCCACGTATTGCCAAGTTTTGCTCTAAACAGAATGATATTAAAGGGTGACTGTGAAATGTTTAATTTTGCGACGACTACGTAAGCTATGTGGCACTCTCACTGTGACTTACTTGTGTCTGCCTTTCTTCTGGTGTAGATATAATGTTCTTGAAAAGATTGTACCAGGGTTGCAGTCGAATAGTCCGTTTTGCTTAGGAACCTTCCTAATGGAGTAAAATGACTCGGAAGTACCTCAGTGGCAGCCATGATAAGAGCTGTTCGAATTCTCTAGATGATAGAAAAAGAGGTTTCAAACTTCCTTTATAACCTCCTTTAGTTTAGGAACAACTGGACCTCCCTTTACTAAAGGAGAGGTGAAAATGCTGCCCCACAATGCTTTGCGGCCGCAGTTCACGGAAACAACCGATTATGACCGAGAAATTATATCATGAAAGTTACGATGCTTATTAAGCATTTTAAAACGTATGTGGTAACTTGCCAAGTTACAAAATGCTTTGTTTTGAACGTTCATCAGTATTATAATCAAAAAGAGAAATATGAACGTTTTTTTACTGAAATTATCAAATAAAGTCAACATTTCACAGTCTTCACTGAGCTGTTTGTTCAACTTTTAAAAATGTTTGAATGGTGATATACACACTGATAGATGTTAAGGACTAACGTTTATAATAAATACATTTGTATTTATTTTAAGATCTTTTCATACAATCATACATATTGGGATCATTTGTATTAATGTGGACTGGAGGGAGAGGGTGACGAGCATAAGTTTAACTTTCCTTTTTTATTTCAATTCCAACTTTGGTCATGAAGAATATGTTTCTCTGTTGTCCACGTTCATAAAGCATAAAGCAACAGCATCAGAGCACGGTGCAGAGTCTCTAGATGAGTTTACAGTAGCCTGTCGTTCTTTTTAAGAACCTATGTTGCAAATGTATTATCTTTTCAATTTACACACGGCATCTATTGCACGTCTGTCCGTCCTGGGAGAGGCAAGGCAAGGCAAGGCAAGTTTATTTATATAGCACTTTTCAACACAAGGCAATTCAAAGTGCTTTACAAAAAATGAAAGACATTAAGAAAATGGCATTTAAAATCATTAAAAATAAAAGCGAATAACATTAAAAGAAAAAATACATGGATAAAAGTTACAGTGCAGTCTAAGATATGAATAGTTCAATTAAAAGCAGCGACAAAAAGAAAAGTGGATTTAAAAGTAGTCAGAGTTGCAGTGGACCTGCAGGTTTCTGGGAGTTTGTTCCAGATATTTGGAGCATAATAACTGAACGCTGCTTTACCATGTTTAGTTCTGACTCTGGGGACAGAAAGCTGACCAGTCCCTGAAGACCTGAGAGATCTGGATGGTTCATAATTTAGCAGGAGGTCAGAAATGTATTTTGGGCCTAAACCATTCAGTGCTTTATAAACCAGCAGCAGTATTTTGAAATCTATTCTTTGACACACAGGAAGCCAGTGTAAAGACTTCAGAACAGGAGTGATGTGATCCACTTTCTTAGTGTTAGTGAGGACTCGAGCAGCAGCGTTCTGAATCAGCTGCAGCTTTTTAATAGATTTTTTAGTGAGACCTGTGAAGACACCATTGCAGTAGTCGAGTCTACTGAAGATAAAAGCATGGACAAGTTTTTCCAAATCCTGCTGTGACATTAGTCTTTTAATCCTAGATATATTCTTTAGGTGATAGTAGGCTGATTTAGTAACTGTTTTAATGTGACTGTTGAAACTCAGGTCAGAGTCCATGACTACACCTAGATTTCTGGCTTTATCTGTTGTTTTGAACATTGCAGACTGAAGCTCAGCGCTAACTTTTATACGTTCTGCCTTGGCTCCAAAAACCATTACCTCAGTTTTATCTTTGTTTAATTGGAGAAAGTTCTGACACATCCAGTCATTGATTTGTTCAATGCAATTACTCAGTGTTTGAATTGGAGCATAGTCTCCTGGTGAAATTGTTACGTAAATGTGTGTGTCATCCGCATAGCTATGGTAACTTATTTTGTTGTTCTTCATTATCTGAGCCAGTGGTAGCATGTAGACGTTAAAGAGAAGGGGCCCCAAGATGGAGCCTTGAGGTACCCCACATGTCATATTTGTCAACTCAGATGTGTATTTACCTATAGAAACAAAGTTGTTTCTGTCCTTTAAGTAGGATTCAAACCAATGTAGAACTGTTTCCGAAAGTCACACCCAGTTTTCCAGTCGGTCTAGTGATATGCTGTGGTCAACAGTGTCAAACGCAGCACTGAGATCTAATAATACTAACACTGAAGTTCTGCCACTGTCTGTGTGTAAGTGGATGTCATTAAAGACCTTTACAAGAGCAGTCTCAGTGCTGTGGTTTGGACGAAAGCCTGACTGGAACACATCCAAACAGTTATTTAAATGCAAGAAGTTACTCAACTGTTGAAAAACAACTTTTTCAATGATTTTACCTAGAAATGGGAGGTTTGATATGGGCCTGTAATTGAACATTACTGAAGCATCTAGATTATTCTTTTTTAAGAGCGGTTTAATGACTGCAGTTTTCAGGGCCTGTGGAAAAATACCTGAGTGAAGAGATTTGTTTACTATATGAAGTAGATCTGAGGCCATGCAAGGCAAAACATCTTTGAAAAATCCTGTTGGAATAATATCAAGGCAGCAGGAGGAGGATTTCAGAAGTTGAATAATGTCCACTAGGTTTTTATCATTAATCTGATGGAATTGTGTCATGGTGTTTGAATTTATGTTAAGTGGACACAGAGACAACACATTTGCTGTTCCTGATGCAGAGGCACTGACTGCTTGTCTGATTTTCTGAATTTTGTCAGTGAAGAAGGAGGCAAAATCATTACACGCCCTGGTGGATAGAAATTCAGAGGCTACTGACACTGGGGGGTTAGTTAGTCTGTCGACGGTAGCAAACAAGGCACGTGCGTTGTTTTTGTTTTTGGTAATGATGTCAGAGAAGAACGATTGTCGTGCGTTTTTCAATTCCAAATTATAAAGGCCAAGTCTCTCTATAGATTTCAAAGTGAACCTGGAGATTTGTTTTTCACCACCTGCGTTCAGCTTTTCGACATTCTCTTTTTTCTGTTTTCACGGTCATGGCCTTTCTCCATGGAGATAATTTCTTGCCAGACACTTCCTTTACCTTAGTTGGAGCAATGGCATCTATACAATATTTAATTTTTGAATTAAAATGATCTACGAGCTCATTTACTGAGATGTTTGCAGGGGCAAGTGTAGAAGAAAAATTCTGAGTAAACATTTCCCTAGTATTTTCAGTTAAATATCGCTTTGTGGTTACCTCTTTCTCAACATTTTTGTGAACAGAAATAGAGCTCTCAAAGAAAACACAGGAATTGTCAGAGAGTGCAACATCAGTCACCACAACCTTAGAGATATTCAGACCCTTTGAGATAATTAAGTCCAGAGTGTGCCCCTTATTGTGTGTGGGCTCCGTCACATGCTGAGTCAGTCCATAGCTATCAAAAACACAAAACAGTTATTTTGCCCCTCTGTCCTGGGGGTTGCAACATGGATGTTAAAATCACAAACAATGACTAGACGGTCAAAGTCAATACACACTATAGACAGCAGTTCGGTAAAATCATCAAAAAAGCTTGCACAGTATTTGGGTGGTCTATAGATATTTAGGAACAGAGCTCGAGAGGAGCATTTCAGCTGAAGGGCCACATATTCAAAAGAAGCAAAGTTCCCATAAGATGTCTTCCTGCATTGAAGGGAATCATTGAACAGAATAGCAACTCCACCTCCTTTCTTATGCATTCTTTCCTGACTCATAAAACTAAAGTTGGGAGGGGTTGATTCAATAAGAACAGCTGCCCTGTTATTTTGTTCAATCCAAGTTTCTGTTAAAAACATAAAATCGAGATTGTGCTCAGTGATAAAATCATTGATTAAAAATGTTTTTCCTGCCAAAGACCTGACATTTAATAAAGCTAGTTTAAGTTCGTTAAACACACTATCAGTCAGGTTTTTTGTAACAAGCTGTGGCTGACATGGAATCACTGCTAAATTCCACTGAGACAAATGTAACATTTGTGATATTGGGCTATATAAATAAACATTGATTGATTAATTGATTAAACATCCATGTTGTAGTCCGCTGGATAGAAAACTGTATTTTCCATAGTTTCCCAACAGCAGCAGACGCACATTTATGACGTCCGCTGGTGCATCATAAATACGTCGGATAGTGAAAGTGCAGTCGGATTATCAAAGCACCGCAGTCTCTTCTCCTAAATCCTTTTGAATTCTCCTATCCACTATTCCTTAACCCTGTGACGTTTCACACAGAGGTAAAATAATAGACGATAGGGATAGACGATAGGAGCTGGTTTTTGTACTATTCAACCGCAAACCCCTCACAAACCTCAAGGAACAGAAGGCGTTGAAGCCTATAACAAACCTTGTATTTTAATTGACTAAAATAAATGATGCCTTTGTGCCCTGTAGGCTTTCTTGTTTGAAAGTACTTTCTCGTATCAATGCTCACATTTCCGTTAATAGAACACAGCCAAGATACTTCAGTATGAAAAAAACCAGTCATTTCAATAGTACAGAATATCCCCGGCACCTGCTAATGCTTTTCATTCTTACTCAAGCGAGACTTCACTTGAAAGCTTTACAGTGAACATTGAAAAGGAAGTAGGAGGAGAAGCTTTTAGGTCTTACGTCTAGTTTAACTTGGTCTGTGTGAGTGTACTGGTACAAAGGAACAGCGAAAACCTGACGTCAATGTCACAGTGACAGAGAACCTAGCTGCATTATGTACCTCTCAAAGTCTAAAGCAGGGAAAAAACAAACCATTATTGATTTGACTGAAGTATTGTTATCCATCTTTTTTTATATGAGCTGGCAAGTTATTTAGATATTTTGGTCAAACTCTTTCCAGGTTTTGTGTGCCTCAAAATAAGGGTGCAACCCGACACGAGAGGGATGAGATTAAGATAACAATTGTAAACACATGACTATATATATCAAGACAGCAGTTCTTCACTAAAAAGTTCCTGGTTGTATTTTGCACTTGACTGGAACATATTAAAAATCGTATTTCATACTTCTGATGTATTTTATTGATATCTGTATGAGTACATCTGATTCCTGCCAGGTGTTTTTAAGTTTAACATTTAAAGTGATAATTGAACTCTGTATATACTGTGTGTATGCCTGTAGATAACAAGACATTTCAGAACAGATATGCCACATTTATGTTTTCCGATAATGTAGAAACAGTGTTGCCATTACTTAGTTTATATTCGATAAGAAATAGTATGACCTTTTGAAAAAACACTCTTATTTAATTCCTTGCTGAGAGTTAGATTGCTGATAGTTTCCAAACATCAGCAATCAGCTGGTTAGTTTAGTTTAGCACAAAGATGGGAAACAGCTCGTTATATCTAATTTGTTTAATTATTACAAGCAAAGTGTAAAAGCATCAATTTGCCAATGTAGGTGGTGTTATGTGCCAGACTATTTCGTGGGTGAGAGCAGTAACTTCCTGGAAACTCAACTGTTGCCTGGCAACTGGTCTGAACCTAGAATTATTACCCCACATAACTTCATTTGAAACTCAAAATTATCTTTTTACACAACTGTAAAATAAATACATGTTTATTGATTTAATGTTGGTTAATCGTCATCTTATTTCCCCCAAAATATCGTACCTGTAATCTTACAGTTGTAATGAACCATTTTATTATAACTAAAACTCTTTAGGCAGACAGAAAAAGGTCAGATCTAAATAGTCTGGCAAATGAAAAGCAGAGCTGAAGTTTTTGGAAAATGAATTGATTCATTTTCAAGGGGTACATTTTATTGCACCTTTTATTTCACACAACCTAAACCCGTTGCATACACCTCCACTGCCGTCTGTCACATAATATGGCATCATGACACATGCAGTATGTTTCTAAGGATGTATGGATTCATCACCACGGTTTAGGGCAATGTGTAATGTGTGTAGGAGGATGAGCGAGTGAGAGAGAGGCAGAAAGTGACAGAGATTGCGAGTAGAGCTTTCAATCCAGCAGTAGATTGGAAGGAAAGTCTTGTCTGCTAACTGACTGCTAGAAAAGTGTAGGGGGTCTGAATACAAATGGAAGAAGGGCTGAGAAGCCTGTGTAAATGTTCCCATATGTACTTATTCACAGAGAATGTGTCTCAGGGCACGTAGACCCAGTGTTTTTCTTTAAAAAGATAAATGCTCCACAGAGGTCACAAGTCCCCAGCTACTAAACCAACTGATGGTATTACACTGTGTGGACAAGCTACAGCTGCAAAATATAGGTCATTAATAATATCAAAGATTGACTCAGAGAATCTGCTACTCCCACTAGATTTAGAGCTGCACAGAGAGAGGGAGAGAGGTATCCTCCACAATATCAATCGTAATTATTCTACTGTATTTCCAACATTTGTTTATCTGCATCAATAGCACAGGCAGAGCTCTGCTGATTTTATTAAAGTGAATTTAAGTTGTGTTTTTAAAAACAGCTTGGTCCATCTTATATCCACAAGGCAACATACTTTTCCATAAACATTGTATCATAGAAGGTTCCTGCAAGTATTGAGAAGAATGTAAATTCTCTAGAGAGTTTGTATGTGTACAAATACATTTCCATTCATTCTTGTTGCCTGTAAGAATGAAACAGTATTTGGGGAAAAGCATTTTCTTTACTTTCTTGAAGCAAAACACTTCACCCAAACAATGAAAAGATAAATAAAATAAATAATAAAAGCACAAATGAATGTTACTGCTGGAAGAAAGTTACGGCCACAGCGTTTCTTTTTCATATGATGTATATCTTTTTTTCTTCTTCTTTTCTTTATTTTTTGGATGCAGAGGAATTGTGCTTTGGTTAACACATTTTGTATCTAACCTACACATACAACAGGACTGTTGCTGGCATGTCTGTTATTGAAATGCATCGAAAAATGAACTTTTTATGCATTACACAACAACAAGTGCTATCTACACTAAAGCTTTCCTTTGCTTGCAAAAGGTCTTACTTGTGTGTACACAGTAACGTCTGTGCATACAAATGCTTGTTGAATGAAGCTTTGTGTGTCGTTTTTTTCTCCTTGAGAGTTGGTACTTTGGCAGGACAGGGTGCTGCGTTGGCACGAGCCTCTGGCACTCCAACATGCCCTGGCACTCCTGGACCGGCTCTCTTCCTGTTTTGGGCCGCAGTGCTGTTTGTTCAGCATATGTGGACTGAAACGGAGTTGCCCCTCACTTTTCTAAATGTGCAGCAGCCTAGGATTGGGCCATATGTTAAAATGTTCCTGTCTGAGTCCGCCAGAAACTGCTGATTGCCAATATATTTACAGAATAAATCAACTGAATCGTGATAGAAAAGGAACATACATTCACTTCAATTGATTTGCTTCAAATTGTAACTACTGAATGAATCAAGGACACAGCATGAATCTTCGTCATCTCTCGTAAAAATGTCACTACATAAGTTGAAACGACTTGGCATTCAAGAAGATCACGCTATGCCGCAATTGATTCATAATGAATTCCTTTTGTTTTAGAAGTGCAGTCTGGTCTTAAAAAATATGAACTTCAAATAAATATTGAAGTTGATCTAATGTAATTTGACTAATCTAATCACATAAGGTCTAATGCAGTGGTTCTCAAAAAATTTTCAATAATGTACCCCCTTTGAAAAAAAATTATGTCAAGTACCCCCTGATCAGCGCAAAAATAATTGTTAGGGAACAAATGCCTACATAAAGAGGTACAGTACAGCGCTGCACCATCAGTGTCTGATTTATTAAAACAACAACCTTGTAACTGAGAAACACTTAAATGATACATTTCAAATGTTTACAATCCATCACTAAATTCATGGCAAACCAATTTTAACATCATGCAATAAAACTAAGACGACATTAGTTGCATTGAACTGATCTTTTTAATAAGTTGTACTTACAATTTAGTGAGAAACATGGGCTTGTGCTTCACTGAGGATCTTTGTCATGCTGCCAAGCAACGCTTATTGTTTAGGTCCTTTGATAAGCAGGCAGTCATATCATTAACTAGAACTAGCTAGATCTGATAGATTTGGACATAAATGTGAGTGAAGTCTAACCGGACGCGAGAGAGAGATCAGATCAGCTGCTGCTGACGGAGACACGCAGCTCTGCATGATCACAGCTCGCGGACGAATCGTTGAGCGGAGCAAAATACACTAAGAGTTAGACCTAACACACTTAGCTAGTTTATCTACTCTGGAACTAGCTACACTAGTTATACATATGTATTCTTTACAGTCGGGTCACTTATTACAGGTTCAGCGAGCTGCACGAGCCTAACGAGCTGTCAGGAGAGGGAGAGGAAAAGAGAGCACCCCGTTTATTGTTCCCATTTTTTATCCAGAAGAATTACTGTAAACTTTTGAAGAAAGTAGTTAATCTACTATTAGTAGTTTGTTTAAATGCATTAATTACGTTTTTTTCATTAACATAAAATAAATCTCACGTACCCCCTGCAGTACTCCAACGTACCCCTAGGGGTCCGCGTACCCCCATTTGAGAACCACTGTTCTAATGTTTACTAATTGGGGTCGTTTTTGTGCTTCTGAAAATCGAAAGAAATCTAACTATAACTTAAAATTTATATTGAAAAGTTGAAACAAAAATAAAATAGAAAAATGAATTGATAGTTTTGATTGAGAAACAGATGCATTGTACTTAGAATTTTAGCTCACGACTCTCAGCAAACAATTCCTCTGAGTGCTGTCATTGTAATTCTAACCTCTGTCCCTCTCCTCAGACACACCTTCTGGCAGTATCGTAAGGAGAACCCTCGCACCAGAGTGGGCGACCCTCCCCCTGAGGGGCTCCCGGGCTTCAACAGCGGGGTAATGTTATTGGACCTTGGTGCTATGAGGGAGTCGGCTCTCTACAACCAACTGTTGAAGCCCAGCAATGTGGCCAAGCTAGCAGACCAGTATCGCTTCAGGGGCCACCTGGGGGACCAGGACTTCTTCACCATGATCGGTATGGAGCACCCTGAGCTGTTTTACCCCCTGGCCTGTGGGTGGAACCGGCAGCTGTGCACCTGGTGGAGGGACCACGGGTACGGAGACGTGTTTCAGATGTATTATCGCTGCGAAGGACTTGTCTATATCTACCATGGCAACTGTAACTCCCCTATACCAGATTACTGATGTAAACACTGGACTGATGTTGGAACTGAAAAGGTGTCAATGACATCGGCAATATCGTTCAAAGGAAATATTTTCCTGCTTTGGAAGATCATGACTTTAATGACAGTTTCCTGTCTTGACCACTGAGCTGCTGCTATAGTCGCAGACTCTGCCCCCTGCTGGTCAAGGGGCCACTGGAGGGCCCACCCATACACAACTTCTACAAATGTTGTGTTCATCGGTGTCATTTTAGAATACATTTTGACACTCAGGCCGAACACAGCCCTGTGTTTCAGGAATGCAGGAGATGCAATAATAAGGGTGGGTTTCTTCAGGTACAGAGATGACGAAATATGATCTATGAAGTTCAGATCTATTAATTTACAGGCTAAAAGGTCAAAAATGCTGATCACGTTACAAAATAATAAACCAAGAAGACGTTGTAGTCTGTAATTGATTGGCTGAATGATGTGGCATTGGGGAGATGGGGTCTGTGCAGGGGCCTTCTGCATGGCATCGTGCTGCAGCCATGCATGAATGATCGTTTTTAAATACAGGGCTAATGTCAGTATGAATGAGGCCTAATGCGTCATACATTGTCAATGCCAAAAAGTATTTTGTCCTTTCAATTGATTGTATATTATTTGATTTCTATACATATTGTTAATTGTTTTGAGAAGAATATATAATAGTATAAGTGATTATTTGTTCTACTTACAAGGAATTAATATTGCTGACAAAGTTGGAAGTTGGAATGTTATCTGCAATAAATATAGGGTCAGCAAATGTGATAAATAGTATCAACAAGAAGAGTATTGTACCTTTTGATTCCCAGCACCTCAAGCTTTCCATATTGGCCCCTAAGTCCCCTGTGTCACCTTTTCTTCCGACAGCACCACACCAGGGGAAGGCTCATCTGGCACCTTTTACTCTCCTCTGTGGCTGGTAGAACAGGAGGGGTTTATTTCCCAGCCGTCTGAATTCTACACAATTCTGTAAAACACAGGAAAAGAAATCCCATCAGAGTATAGGAGTGGCCAGGGAGATAATGGTTAAGAATGATGGCTGATATAAATATTCAGAAGACACACACACACGTTGGAGAACTGAGCCACACCAGAGTTTTCTTGCTGTGCTCACTGAACTGCTACTCGGATTCCCAGAAATGTTAACACTCGATATTCATCAGTCAGGAAATTGTCTGAGGTGATGCCATAGGGTGATGCACATTAACTCACACGTGCACACAGAGGGAATCAGCTTAGTGGCTGGCACCTTCAGTCGAGTCGGAGGAAGGCTACTGAAGACTTGTGAGAATTAACATTATCCCAAATCAATTTGCTTCCCTTGAATCCACCCTGAAGCTGGTCAATAGTTTTGTGTGGCTCTTTCAGAACAACACTCTTGTCTTCTTAGCTCTCAAAAAATAGAGTAAATACTGAAAAACAACTCTCAGTCCCTAATTGCACTTTACAATTTTAAAAGGGTTTTTGTTGACTAGATGATGGTAAATTGATATTCCTGAATTATTTATCCTTTTTTTAAAGACCAGTCCAATGGTTTTGTAAATGTTGGCCCATAATCTAATTAATGCAAATATGTAGCTTTGGATATATTACCTACTTTATTTCCTGCAGTAATTGCTTCCTATTTCTTCCATGACATTTTGAAGATTGCAGAGACTCACTGATTTGACAAAACATAATCCTGTTGTGTTGCTGTGAAACATTTTGTAGTTATAAGAGTGGTGTATTTGAGGACACAGACAGGATAAACATCTGCTAATTATAGTGAAATCCAGGTATGAAAATGCAGACATGGACGCTGTGAAAAGGTCTAATGAATTTGGATTGTTCCTTTTAAGATATTCAGCTACCAAGTCTCAACTCTCCTGCCATTATGAGCATCTTTTTATGCAGGTAGATTACGTTGTCCCTGCTTACAACTACTTTACCAATGTGACCAAGCAATACAATTAACAATTCAATGTGATGGATAACATGGTCCTAAATACAATTACATTTAGAAAAGCTGAGTTTCTAAACATATCGTAAAGAATCTAAACCACTGGAGAAAGAGAGGGGAAGCTCATCTAAAATGTGCGTTGATCTGGTGGTACCTATCTTTCTCAGTATCCTTGTGCTGTTCAATCACTATGTTGTAAACATGTAGTTGTATGGGTCTATAATATGACATGGGAATTGCTGGGAAGTTTCCTAGAAATAACTGTGTAACGTGTTTACTAATAATAGGGGAAATATACATTTCCTTGAACAGACTACTCTATTTAAATAAGTAAATATTTACTCATTTATCATTAATCACACCCAGTCCAATGCTTCAGTGTGAAAAAGGATACATGTAAAAGGGCTGACGGATGTTTGCACATGAGCATAATTACTGTAAATGTTCCAAACCTCGCTTGGCAAACATTTGACAGATTAAAAAGCTGCTGTGTTGAAAGGCATTTTTACATGAAGCCAAACATTGGTTATGTGCTTTTTAAAAGAGTGTTTGAACTCAACAACCCTTCATGGATGAGCTTCCTGTGACACAGTAAACAGTAAACTTCCTGTTTGTCTTTACATTATTTCCCAATTTAGTTTTTTTGTGTGTAATCAGCTTTTTCAAATAAATGATATGATGATTTCTCTCTATTTAATGGTGTCATTGTCTAATGTAAAATAGTTTTGAAGACATGAGTTATCATTCTTGTTTAAGTTTTAAACACATAAGACAAGCTAGTGTTTGTTTTGTGGGAGGAAGAGCTGATAACAAATGCTCACGACACAAACCTTTGTCATATTTATCTTCTAAACGATACACATGACACATTTCTGTCCGTTAAATATGCAGCTCACTGCCAGCAAACTCTCCTTATACAGAAAAACAATCAGCCTTGACCCCTGAATGTGACATCAAAATACCCCTATTGACACCTGAAGCTAGAATGTATCTTTGCAGGAATATAATTATAATTTATTTGTCTACATTTTAATTAGTTTACTCTTTTTAAAAAGACTCATGCCCCTCTGTTCTTTCCCATGTGCAAGTAAAGTAGACAAAAGGTAAGAAGAAGGCAGATTCACACGTGCCTATCTTTTCATGATGAGTCGTATCTGACAGGAGATATTATTATTACAAATATCGATGTTTGCATGATTTTTAGACATTTTAGCAGCAGTTAAATAAGTTGTGTTTCAACTGTCCATCCCCTATTGCAAAAACTGCACCATTAACAATGTGATCAAAGCTTTGAAGGTCCAGTGTCTGGTCTTATATTACAGCTTTAACACTAATTACATTTTCAGTACATGAGGTAAGGAATTAGATAATCTCCTCTCACACATCCCTGAAACTGGCCCTCCCGCTGTACTTCTCGGAGACTTCAACCTCCAGACGGGGAAGATAGCTGAACTAACATCTCTTTTAACCGCCTTTGCTTTCTCACTGTCTCCATCCCCACCAACTCATAAAGCTGGCAATGTCCTTGATCTCATATTCTCAAGGAACTGCTCTACTTCTAACCTCTCTGTAAACCCGCTCCACACATCCGATCACTTCTTCATTTCATTCTCTCTACCCCTTTCCAAACATAACATACTAATCTCTTCTCATCCTGCACCTGTCCGCCGTAACCTTCGTTCTCTCTCCCCTCTACCTTTGCCTCATCTGTGCTCTCAGCCCTCCCTTCCTCTGACTCGTTCCAACTCCAGCCTCCAAACTCTGCTGCAGAAACTCTCCTCTCTACTCTCTCATCCTCTCTGGACTCTCTCTGTCCTCTCACATCTCGGCAGGCTCGTCAGTCCCCTCCTGCTCCCTGGCTAAATGACGCACTGCATGCTAATAGAACCTTCCTTCGGGCAGCAGAGCGGAAACGGCGGAAATCCAAACCTCCTAACCTATCAGGCTCTCCTCTTTCTCTGCTTCGATCTCTCAGGCAAAAAGCACTTTCTTTCAAGATAAGATCCAATCTTCCTATTCCAATCCCAAAAAACTATTTTCCATCTTCTCCACCCTCTTGGACCCTCCCAAAGCCCCTTCCCCCTCCTCCCTTCTGTCAAGCGACTTTGTTAACCACTTTGAAAAATAGGTTGATGATATTCGCTCTTCTTTTTCTGACTCACCTTTACTCACCGCTGGGTCACCAGACCCTCCTTTCACCCACATACTGACCTCCTTTTCCCCTCTCTCTCCAAGTGAGGTTCTTACCCTCATTACCTCTGCCCGTCCTACCACCTGTCCTCTGGACCCTATCCCTTCAAACCTCCTTCAGACTATCGCTCCTGATATTCTACCGTTTCTCACCCATTTCATCAACACTTCTCTAACTTCTGGTCACTTTCCAAACAGTCTCAAAGAGGCAAGAGTACACTCTAAAAACGAATTCAGGCGACCTTTCACCTCCACTTAATTAAATGCATGGTTGCAAGATAAAAATGTGAGATTATTGATTTAGATAAACATTTTAAGTTGCAAACATTCATTTATAAGTTGTGTTGATGTAATAATGTTGGTAATTACATCAACTTAATATTGTGTGTAATTTGAACTCTGATTTCTGCGTTAATTGACTTAAAACTAAATTCAAGTTGTAGTAAGTAATGCAATTGGCTTGATAACTTAATTGCTCTACACCTTGAGTTAAGGATTTCAAGTCCACTCCAACTTAACATGCCTGGACAAGTTCCGACAGTTAAGACAAATAGAAATATACAAAGGACATTTTAAGGTGAGTGTCATCTTTTGTCATTCAAATACAGTAGATAGCCTTGTAGGTGCACTGTATAGGCAAATTGCTGTTTGACCAAAATTAGCAGCCTTTGAACTGAATAGTTCTGTGAGAGGATACAAAGTAGTAGAGGCTACTGTGAGTGTCAAAATACTTTGGTTACTATTGTGATATTGCTTTTTATTCAAAATGAATCTCGGTGAAGCAGATCAAGGACATGCTTCTTGAGGTAGGATCGCTATTTAGAGTTGTCATTGAAATGCAAGATGTTGGCAGTCACCCATTCAGAATATATTTATTTAGGTAATTTCTCTTTTTTTCCTTTTTCAAAAATAGCAAAATACAATTGAAGTACGCAGAGAACTATAGCCATCCGCTGCCTTGTCGTGCACCTTGGAGAAAAGGAAGAGGACCTTTTCAAGGACTTTAAAAATTAAATTAAAAATAATTAAAAATAATAATTAAAAATTAATTAAAAATCTTGAAATAAAATAAAATCCACGGGCACAGGTCAAAAGCACTGCTCTCTGTCAGTTACATTTTGAAGCATATGGCACTTTTGGCCACACCCCAATCAATAATGCTTAATAAGTGCTTCAAAAGGACTTGAATATCGCCATCATCAGTGACCGGTCCACCACAGGATCTGACCATACGATGGCAACCATCGTGGTCGAGGGAAACAAATGAATGAGCAAGCATTCTGCGTTAAATGTGTTCATACTGTTTGAAATAATGACTGTCGGCAGTGTAAACATCTTTGTTACATCTTTTGTATAATGGATGTGTGTGATCTGCAGATTGGTGGCCATTGAGAGTTTGTTTCTGTAGTTTTACAACAACTTTACAGATTTTACATATTTGGCACAGGTTTTAAATATGCAAAGGCCTCTAACTTCGATGTGATGGCAGCATTTATTTGCTGTGTCCCCATGTCCCATGGTAATATGGCTAATGTGTTTATTTATTATTTGTGTGGCAATTTAAATTTGTGTTATTTATCTTTTTTTTCAAGATTTAAATGAAGCTCAGCGCAAGTTCTTTCAGGAAGACTGGGTGTATATACATTCACTACGCAGCTGCATATAATCAGCTCATCACAGGCATTCTCTTTAACCTATTACATTTCATCTCATTCTCCAGCAGCCAATCAACGTGCTGCAGCCAAACTATAAAATGGTTCTCCTCTCTCCTGCAGTCAGCTGTGATTTCAGGTGTTCATGCACCTTATCATATGGCATGTGTCAATAAATGTTCAAACAAAATGAATTATCTCCTGATTGAAACATCATGTGTTGAAATGAACAACTGCAGTTCAAAATAAAAGGTGAATTGCCTCATATTTTTGTTGTGGAATCAATTAATTTATTTCTTTAAAGACAAAAACATGAAAAAGCTAAGAAAAAAACTATTGAATACATATTTGGAGCAACTTAATTTATAAATGGTTGTCAACTTAAAAACGTGTGTTCACAATGATGGTAATTAAGTACATACAACTTAAAATTCCTTTTAAATCATACGGTAAAACAAGTTGGAACAACTTAATTTTTGGAGTAATCAACTTAAAAACTTGTATCCCGAATGAGGGTAATTAAGTACATACAACTTAAAATTATTTTAAATCATACGGTAAAACTAGTCTGAACAACTTAATCTTTTGAGTAATCAACTTCAAAACGTGTGTTTATGCTACCAATTATTAAGTAAGTTGTAATTAAAAACACCTCTGATTGTAGAGGAAAAGCCTTCTCCCCTAACTCAAATAACTTTGTTGCTTTAACGGCCCGTCCACACTACAGCTTCGACAGCTTCAAAAACGGTTTCCAACGCGTCTGCCCATTCACTTTGAATGGGGTGACGTCACTTTTCGCCGAACTGCATTGTGGGAAGCAGAGCGGAGCTTTCCTGGCGTTTCAGGCTGCAAAAGTTGAGCAATGTTCAACTTTTGAAGCTTCTGAAGCTTTCGGTGGAAGCGTCAGCAAATCAAATCATATGCCAGTACAAGCTCTAGCCAATGAAACCGCTGCTTGTGTGTCAGGGGCGGGAGATTCATGTGATTGGTTGTTGGTCGAGCTTCAGACACGCCCAGCTCCAAGCTTTTTTTGAAGCTGTAGTGTGGACGGGCCGTAAGACAATTTCATGAGAAGTTGTCTTAACTCAATAAACATTGATGCAAACTGTTGCGTTGATTTTCTTTGTTGAGCCAAGGCATTTGTTTTTAGAGTGTAAACCAAGCGGCAAACTCTGGGGAAGAGCCGGGACGCCAATACGGAAGTGCCACACACTGCAGTTCATCTAGTGGCCAGTAGGAGCAGGCTGCAGAAGGGAGCAATCTCCATAGAACCCCATGTTAAAATGCCCAACTTTACAGCAGAAATAAACATGTTTACATCGTGGTTCAAAAAACCATATTCTCTGTATAGTTAGATTCCCCCTTCATGACTACTGTGTGGGGGGTGAATTTTTTCTCAAATCAAATCAAATCAAGTTTTATTTATATAGCACATTTAAAAACGATGTTTGGTCGAGCCAAAGTGCTGTACATGTAATAAAAACACTTTACTACAGTACAATAACAACAAAAGACAGTCATTGCAACAGCAAATATAAAAACAAAACACACGGAAAAGTCAGGAGTCGTGCTCCGCTCTAACTAGAAGGCCTGAGAGAAGAAGTGGGTCTTAAGTGTGGATTTAAAAACCCCTAGGGTCTGGGCCGACCTCACATGGAGGGGCAGAGTGTTCCAGAGCCTGGGGCCAGATGCTGCGAAGGCTCGGTGCCCTCGGGTTTTGAGCCTGGTCTTGGGCACTACCAGCAGCAGATGGTCAGCAGACCTTAAAGCTCTGGCTGGGGTGTAGCGCTGGAGGAGTTCAGCTATATAGGCCGGAGCCAGCCCATTTAGTGCTTTAAAAACAAATAAAAGGATTTTAAAATCAATTCTGTACCGAACTGGAAGCCAGTGCAGTGAGTCCAGAATTGGGGTGATGTGGTCACGCTTTTTATGGCCAGTCAGCAAACGTGCAGCTGCGTTCTGGACTAGCTGCAGGCGTTTAATTGAGGCCTGGTCCATACCCATATACAGAGCGTTGCAATAGTCCAGTCTCGAGGTCACAAAGGCGTTAATAACCCTTTCCAGGTCTTTAAAAGATAAATACGACTTGGTTTTGGCCAAAAGTCTTATTTTAAAAAAGCAGGATTTGACTACGCTGCTGACCTGCTTGTCGAATTTAAAAGTACTGGAGAAGGTCACCCCAAGGTTTGTGACCGAGGGGAGGATGTTTTGTTGGAGGGAGCCCAGAATATCAACCTGGGAGGCTGGAGGTTGGGGTCCAAAAAAGATGACCTCAGTCTTGCTTTCGTTGAGGTTTAGAAAGTTTTTGCTCAGCCAGGATTTTATCTCAGTTAAGCAGTCCATCAACTGTTGTAATGAGTGTGTGACACTTGCTTCGAGAGGGAGATATATCTGTACATCGTCGGCGTAGCAGTGGAAGGGAATATTATGTTTAGTGAGAATTGAGCCTAGGGGCAGTAAGTACAGTAGGAAAAGGATGAGGCCCAGAATCGAGCCTTGGGGAACCCCACAGGTAAGAGGGGCTTTTGCAGAGGAGAAGGCACCTAGCTGCACAGCGAAGCTACGGTCTGTCAGGTAGGACCTGAACCATGCAAGGGCAGAGCCTGTGATGTCAGCGGACTGTTCAAGCCGTGACAGCAGGATGCTATGGTCCACAGTGTCGAAGGCAGCTGTCAGGTCTAACAGCACCAAGACAGCTGGGCTACCTGAGTCGGCGGCTAGGAGCAGATCATTAAAAACTCTTAAAAGGGCTGTTTCAGTGCTGTGCATGGGTTTGAAGCCAGACTGAAACTTTTCGTGGATTCCATGCGTGGTTAAAAAAGACTGCAGCTGGGCGTAGACTACTCTCTCCAGGGCTTTTGATAAAAAAGGTAGCTGGGAAATGGGCCTAAAATTTTCGAGAAAGGAGGGGTCGAGATGTTTCTTTTTAAGTAATGGCTTAACCACGGCATGTTTGAAGGCAGCAGGGACACATCCTGAGCTAAGGGAGGTGTTTACAATTAATAAAATACTTGCTCCAACTGAATCTAAAACGTCTCTGAGAAGGCGAGAGGGAATGCTATCTGAGGTGCAGTTTGTCGGCCACAGGTGCTTGACCACATCCGAGAGAGAAGAGAGGGATACAGGCTCAAAGTGGTCGAGGACAGCAGGGCACAGAAAGGGAGCAGGATCTGGGGTAGCACTAGTGTGAGCTAGCCTAAGAGCAGATACCTTTTCAATAAAAAATTTAAGAAACTTATCACAGAGAGTAGTCGATGGCACAATAGAAGAAACATCACAGGGATTAATGATCGAGTTGAGGACATTAAAAAGAACCTGAGGTTTATGGCTGTTTTTGGAGATTAACAGAGAGATGCGCTCTGTTTTGGCTGCTTTGACTGCCGTCTGGTAGTCAGACAGGGAAGCACGAAGGATTTCAAGGGTGACATGGAGTTTATCCTTTTTCCATGTTCTCTCCGCACGCCTGCAAGCGCATCTGAGAGCACGAGTACAGTCATTGAGCCACGGCTCTGAGAGCACTTTTGTGCGTCTAAGCGTAAAAGGAGCAACAGAATCCAGTGTTAGTGTGCATGTAGAGTCAAACATGGAGATAAGCTCATCAGCATTAAAAGCACAGTTCACATCTAATTTACAGATCGGAGAAGCATTAAAAACATCAGAGAACTGTGAGGCAGTCAAGGGGTTAATCGAACGCACACGACGCGCAGGGGCATGTGATTCGACTCCTGCGGAAGGGATGGAGGTCTCAACTCATCTGTTTAATTAATATTAAGCCTTAAAGCTTTTGCATAAATTAGGGCATGGTCACTTTGATGGACATGTACTTGCCTCACTGTCAGCTAACAGCAACTTGTCCACTCTGCTAGGCTACAACCATAGAGGCTACAACGTTAGTTAGTTGTAGTTACTGTACTTTAGCCGTGTTCGTGGTGATTGTGCCTTTTAGGGAATATTGTTACAAATACAAGACAATTAACATGTTGTGCTGTGCGCTTGAATGTACTAACAGAACTTCCAAGAAGTCTAAAATTATAATATTATACATGTTAACCCCGTTCGCAGGTGTTTGTGTGCTTGGTAGCTTAGCTTGCTACTTATTAGCCAGCTAAGGACGTAACCTTTTATACATACATTTTAGTTTATGATTCAGCCTTGGGTAAGACTTTTATAGTCTATGGCTATGACGCCCATAATGCTAAACGGGAGCAAATGTTAATAGGGGACCCAATTATCCCAGCGGTGGCCGCCGGAGCTAACGGAGCCGCAGGGGGCTAGCTCCAGCCGGCGTCCCGGAGCTAGCCCACTGCGGCTCCGTTAGGTCCGGGCGGTGGAGTCCGTCTTTTCTCAATGTGTGACTGACAAGCATTAAGAATAACAAAATATAGATAATTCTCTTGCGGATTGTCTCATTTGATTATGAATGTAACGTTTATATAGCGGAACTACACTGGTAGCAGTAACTTGGTATGCATTTATTTCATGTTAACTTAGCTTCTTAGCCTGAGCTAGCTCTGTTTACTTCCAGTTCGGAGGCAGCAGGTCCCGCCTCGGCTCCGCCTCTTTGCCCTTATTTGGAGCAGACGGGATTAGACTCTGACGTCACAGTCGAGCCGTTAGTGGCCGACTCCGCCTATAGGGCTTCACGGCAACTCTGCAGAATCCTATGGGTCACGTCACGGACACTACGTCCATTTATATATACGGTCTATGGTGTAAACCCTCTCCTAAAGAAACCCACTCTCAACCCGTCTGATGTTATAAACTACAGGCCTGTCTCTCTCCTCCCGTTCCTGTCTAAAACACTTGAATGCGCTGTCTTTAAACAGTTCTCCTGTTATCTCCATCAGAACAACCTTCTGGATCCGCACCAGTCTGGTTTCAAGGCAGGTCACTCCACAGAAACTGCCCTCCTTGCTGTCACTGAGGAACTGCACACTGCTAAAGCAACCTCCCTCTCCTCTGTCATCATCCTTTTGGACCTGTCTGCTGCATTCAACACGGTGAACCATCAGATTCTCCTTCGCACTCTCCAAGAACTTCGAGTTTCAGGCTCTGCACTTTCCCTCATCACCTCATACCTCAAAGACCGCACCTACAGGGTTACTTGGAGAGGGTCGGAGTCCGACCCTTGTCAATTAACTACAGGGGTCCCTCAGGGCTCTGTTCTTGGTCCCCTCCTCTTCTCCTTGTACACAAACTCGCTCGGATCGGTCATTAGCCCGCATGGTTTTTCATACCACTGCTACGCTGACGACACCCAATTAATTCTGTCCTTTCCCCGCTCAGAGACCCAGGTTGTCGCACGCATCTCTGCTTGTCTAGCTGAAATCTCTCAGTGGATGTCTGCTCACCACTTCAAGCTCAACCTTGACAAGACTGAACTGCTTTTCCTTCCGGGAAAAGATTGTCCCACTCTTGACCTAACAATCAACATTGGCGCCTCTATTGTTTCCCAGACTCAGACTGCAAGGAATCTGGGTGTGACCCTAGATAACAAACTGTCCTTCACTGCAAACATCGCTGCTACAACCCGTTGCTGCAGATACACGCTTTACAACATCAGGAGGATACGTCCCCAGCTGACCCAGAAAGCGACGCAGGTTCTAGTCCAGACTCTTGTCATCTCACGCCTAGACTACTACAACTCCCAGCTGGCTGGTCAACCTGCATGTGCCATCCGACCTCTGCAGCTCATCCAGAATGCAGCTGCTCATCTGGTCTTCAACCTTCCTAAATTCTCCCACACCACGCTGCTCCTCCGCTCCATTCACTGGCTTCCGGTAACTGCTAGAATCCACTTCAAGACAATGGTTCTTGCGTACCATGCTGCGAATGGATCTGGCCCTTCCTACATCCAGGACATGGTTAAACCGTACACCCCAGCACGTGCATTCCGCTCTGCATCAGCCAAAGAGCTCGCTGCACCTTCACTGCGAGGGGGACCCAAGTTCCCATCAGCAAAAACACATGGGTTTGCTATCCTGGCTCCAAAATGGTGGAATGAGCTCCCCATTGACATCAGGACAGCAGAAAGCTTGCACACCTTCCGGCGCAGACTGAAAACTCATCTCTTTCGACTCCACTTCGAGCGATAGAACTATTAACAAAGCACTTATATACTAATAAAGGACAGGCTTATCTAAAGCCAGTTGACTAGCACTTGAAATGTTTTTGCTCTATGAAACCTGATGTACTTATATGATTCTGTTTTCTTCAAGTTTGTATCTTGTTGGTTGAACGCACTTATTGTAAGTCGCTGTGGATAAAAGCGTCAGCTAAATGCAATGTAATAAGGCATGATTACCCTGGGCTATGTAGCGTATATCAGTGTGTATTTCTAAAAACTCCTTCTTCCTGGATTCATGGTCAAACACTTTGAGCATATTTACCTTCAGGGCGTGCAGCAGAAACAGTGTGCTGGTAAAGATTTGATTCTGCAGCAGAATTGAAAGAAAACAAACATGTCAATGTACAGCTTAGTGAGACTGTGCAGTGTTTTCTTACAGTTGACAGAGAAGTGAAGACAAATGTCAAGGAAGACTATTGCTGCTGTATCTGGTAGGTGAATCAGTCAACACCTCCTCAAAGAAACAGCACATGATGGTACTACTACTACTACTGTTCTGTCAGAGACAATTTTAAATGTTGAACTTGACTAAGCTCTATCGATATTGCATTTTATAGGAATTATGCCAATATTCTTCAAGGAAATTACATTTTATACAATGACATTTTTGATGATTGCAAATTATTTCCACTTGCTTCAATTTCAAATCACACAACTCAAATGTGTACATAGATGTTTTTGTTTTATTTAACTTGTGTTGTCTATTATCCTTCTAGACAGAGTGACAGCCGAATGCATAACAGAAACAGAGCAGTCCAGCTCCTGACATATGTCTGTATTAGTATGCTAAAGCAGCTCATGTCATTCCCTTCTTCAGACAGTGTCCACACAAACATGATAACACATGACACAATACATTTTCAGACTGATTCAGTTTGATAATGGTTATATTGAAAACTGCTTAGGTAGAAAGAGTAAACTAATTGAAATTCAACAGATTTCTACTGACAGTCAGTCCAATTTGAACATTCAGACCATATAAATTCACAAATATATTGCCTTCTCCGGTTCTGAAACACATTTAACTGTCAGGAGCTCTACATGATCCGTGTGGCAATTTGAAAATCACGTATTTATATATGTAAAAAATTGCCAGTGGTTTACAGTTTGTAGCTGTATTTGTGTGTGTGTTTGTGTGTGCAGCTGACACAGTAACCGAGTGGACAAAATGTAGGCCAATATCTTCCTGAGTGTCCTCCTCACTCTCACTGTCACTCTCTCTGGAACTGACAAAGTAAAGAGCATTATGATAAATGTTAATGGTTACTGATCAAACATTGATATGAAAGAGCTAATATCTAAAGTGTTTGCTTTAAATTATTATTATGAATTAGATGTTTTACTTTAATGTCAATTGGTTTCTATAATTATTGGATTTACTACACAAATATGGCTACCATCCAGTACGATCCCCCCTCGATTGTATGACACAAATCATTGGAAAACCAAATGCGTTTCCAATGAAAGTAGCTATTACTAGTTCCAAAAGTTAGCATTTTGACGTCATGAACTCATTTGCATATTGCCGACATCATCACATGTACATAAAGCTTAGTGGTTGTGTGGGTTGCAGCCAGGGAGACTGCCTGCATACGGCTTAAGAAAAGAGGATGAGGCCCCATCCTGAGATCACTGAGCAACATTAGGAATACATTATAGTGTAATATATTTCAATACATTTCTTGCTTTTTCTTTTATGGTTTGAATAAGTTATCAAATGTGGCACTCCTAGGGTCTGACAAAAACGGAAAGCGATCCCATTGTCTTGGCAGCAGTCTTCACAATAAATAGACTTTGAAACGATAGATTAGTTTTCCTCAAAGACTGAAGGCTGGGTGTAAAGCTACTCTAACTGAACATGCAATAACTACACGTGTTGAAAATAAAAAATGAGACATGGTTTAGCAAACAATTAATAAAGCTACAAAGCCACAGTATGTCACATTTTTAGACAGAAGAAAGAGGAAGAATGACATGCAATAAGGTCACCACCCTTAACCCCTGCCCTGAGCCACCACCACCTATGAAAACTCCTTATTAATTGTGATGTGTTTTCAACCAAGGTCTGATGCCAAGGTTATAAGTGCAACGACACTGCTGTTAAACAGTGCGAGTGACTCACCTTTACATGGTGAATGAAAATGTTTCAATCACTGCAACAAAAGCATCTGAACGCTTATAATTTAAACAAATTTAGACAAACTAAAAGTCTGCTAATTGGATCTCAAGGTGAGCAATCAGCAGCATTACCAAACAATGAATGCTGCTGCTTACAAGTCTTTGTATGCTGTGTCTTTAAGGCCCTGTGAAGTAAAAACATGCTTTAGTGTAAGGGAAAGACTTAACTAATCACAAACATGTTATAGCTACCTTTCACGCGTACAAAGAATAAGTATTGTTATACTCAAAAGATAGATTTTTGGTCTAGAACGTAACAGTGATAAAGCGCAATGAAGTTTATACAACGCTGCAGTTGCTACTGTCATTATATCAGATATTGTTCTCGCTTAGTCTTTTTCTTCATGCTCCTATCGTGCACCCAAACAAGTGAAACTGCATAACAAGACACACATTAATATGCACTCACACACATCACCACCATCTGGGGCCCTCGGAGATTGCTCTGTTTTCCACCTCCCAGTGTCAGAACAGCTGTAACTTATAAATAAGATGGAAGACAATCTTGACAACAGAGGGTGCTTTTGTGAAAACCAAACAGATGAATATATCAGCCTGAATTAAAAGATTTTGAAATTGGGCCTTTGAGTGTCAACCTAATATATGTGGCTCATTAGTTTAAGTGAACTGCAGGTCTGAGTCATGTTCATCATTTTAAAATTTGATTTTGTTCGAGTCTTAATGCTAAACTAAGCTAATTTCTGCTGTCTATAGCTTTATTTTGACAAAGCAGATATGAAGTTGGTAATGATTGAGCCCAAACAAAAAGCTTTGTCACTACTTCTTTATGTTAAACTAAGCAATTAAGCAAACTTTCACAATTAAGTTTGACTCAATAAAAGTCTGTGAAGGAGGTTGGGAAGTAAAAAAAACTGACAAAATAACTTTCTAGCAGAAATTAAGCTTATGAAAACCTTTTTAAAGAATCGTATCTTCCATTTCTGGGAATTTCCACTTTTGTGTGCATTATTCTTAAATGTGTTAACAGTTTATGTTTTAGTTGTAGTGGTTCCCAGCAAGACACATTGAATGGCACTTACTGAGTGAGGAAATTGAGAACAAATTGGTACTCATTTAGTGTTTATTAATAAGCTATCAACCACAACACGTCAGTACACAGTGAATGTTTGGTATCAACCTGTACTGTTGAGTCAGTTAAAGCACATTGTGTAATATGGAGATTTTCCCAGACAACCCCTTGAAACACGTGAGCCCATTTTAATTATATTTAATCATGTCAATCACACCAGATACACTGTGTGAGATCAGGTGGGTGGATGATAAGGATTTGGGAGGTGCATCACCAACCACAGGGAACACGCCGTCTCACCAAGATCAGACAGGGAGATATATGAACATACTGTCTCAAGAGCTTTTACCTAGACACATTCCCTCCATTTATTCACAAGACATGAAATCACAATGCCTTCTGGGAGGATGCAAACTGTGAAAACTGTCCAGGATCCTGACCCAAATATATGTCTCCATCCAGCTGGAATTAGGTCTCTGTGTCGCCCTACTCCAAAGCCCACTGGGGAGAAAGGGCCATGCTTACTTCTTATTTTGTATTCAGATTTATATTTTGATTTAAAGTCTGAGGAGGTGAACTTTTCTTAAGATGGGATGAGTTTGGTTGAACATGTCCCAAAAGCACATGTGAATATGAACTTGCATTTACTACATTAGCTGCTTTATTCACACTTCAGCAGTAGTGGCAAGTAGATGCTAAGTTAGTTAGTTAGTTAGTTACATCCAATCACACTTTAAGCGTAATACTTTACCTTTCTCTTTCTTAAAAGTATTTCCTTCATTGAGTATCATTAATTTTGCAGTTATAGGCCTATGAACGGATCTCAAAGGGCAATGTTGGTTTCTTATGTGTCATCAGTGCAAAAGGGCTCTTTATTACATTTTTACAGACAAATGAAGAATGCTTACATGCTTACATGCTTTAAGTATCATTACGTTATTTCTGTGCATTTTCTCCAAGTATTTGCTTTGGTTGATAAAATCACAAGATTGGCAACAAATTGAAGCTACACAGAAACAGACCTGGTTTTGGCTCTGCCCTATTTAAATTAACTTTCCACCTGTGCACTGTTTCTTACAAATGACACACTTGCTGGCACGGTCATGAATCCTCTTTGATGTTCAGATTCTCCACACGTTTTTATCAAAGAGCAGATACTTCTCTGCCAAATGTTATCGTACAACCATTTGCTTCTTTATAAGAGGTCAGTGACTTGATGTAAGTGTCTCTGATTGAGATCCTTGTTTATTCTTTGCTTGGAAGGTTTTTCTGCAAGGTTTACATTTGCTACTTTGTGTTAATGTATTTCAAGATACACAGTGAAAGTTGTCTGGTCATGGACAAAACCAACGGGCTGCTTGAGTGCTGCTTGGACCGAGATGCGAGGATGTACTTTGACATTTTAGCTTTTATCTTTTTATCTTTGACGTCACTTTAATGTTTTTTTTACGAAATAACATATAATTTAATCTGAAATAAATGGAACTCAGGCATTCTACACAATAGTCAACAAAGCGCCCCTCTGAGGTTTTGCTTCAAAAGCTTTCACACATGCCACTGAAGAGAATTGATTAGTCGGCCTACTTCTTCTACCTCTGCTCGACTCTGGTAAGTACTGTCGGTGAAGCCTGAGGTCATAAGGGATGTGAGACTGTGCCATCTTCTCTCTTGTATAGCCGATATCCTTGACTATAAAACCCAACAGGCACTAAAACTTGTTTGTCCCAAAATAATCTTGATTGACATGACCATTACAGCTCTAACAGAAAATCTAGGTGAGAATGACCAATGAAATCTCTGGAGACGCTCCGTTTGTGGAACTGATCGGATGAGGAGGGATCTCAAATCCCTTTAGTTTCCCTTGAAATTGAGACCTGTCATGGTTATTAATCTGAAGTGTGTGTGCTCTCAAATTATGCTTAATTTGCCAGCTACTTTACAAGAGGTAACTATTGACGCCATTTATTTAAAGGTAAAAGTCCTAAAACCCGGACATGAGCATAATTGCCCTTCTGGGTTCCTAATATGAAATCATTGTTTTTTTTAATAGGATTGTGATTAGACGTGATTAACACAATAACGTTATCAGAGAAAATATAATATAAAAATAAATAATACAAATGACGAAGAGTAAGAAATATAATTGGTGTATGCCTGAATAACACTGGTTATACGGTTAGCTCTTTACTGATAATTGCATTTCCGCTTCAATAATCATAAAAGTGGTGTTCATTTGGGAAGATTATTTTTGATGAACAACATGATACAATAATTCTGTGTTTCCAATAGAGCTTATTTTCTGCAAAAATCGGAAATACAATGGACGAATCAGGCGGGGTCGTTTCAGGACAAACTGATTGCATATGACATTTATGGCAGTGGGTGCGGGGAGTTGGCCAGAAGATATGTGTTTTGAAAATGTCAATGTAATTCTTAAGGGAAGTGGGGCTTGTACCGATTATACTGTGAACCATCTCTCTAGCTCATTACACATATATCATTGAGCGATTACATGCTTGCCTATGCAGTCCAGTTCACATACTGCACACACACAAATACATGCACACATGTACATATAACCCATAGCTTTTATCAATCTAAGCTAATTGATGGAAATATCCAAGAGTCTGGGAGGAAAAGGTTGTGATAGTGAAGCCCTGATTCATTAACCCATTGTGTTCGCTGTGTGTCGGTACACCAACAGCTGACCACATAAGTAGGTCAGTGTTCTACAGCAGGGGTTCAACCTTTATTGTGCCAAGGACCAGCAGATACATTAAAAAGAAATTGCAGACCGGTTGTCAATTTTAACTGATTTTAATATTTACTCACCAGCAGATAGCAACAGAGGCTAATTGTATGTAACAGGCTGAAAAAATACTAGAACAATATGCATCCAAAACATATTAACAACGTTTTTTTTTAAAAAACAAAAAAAACAGTGTTTTTCGGAAAAACGGAAAACCAAAAAACCGACATTATTCGGTTTTTAAACCAAAACAGGAAAACAGTTAAATCAACGTTTTGGTATTGTTTGTATGATTTACGGATAATCCAGTGAATGCTGGGAAAACGAGGAGAAGGTGCATTATGAAGGAGATGTCCGGTCGCCAGGGTGTGTGTGTGTGTGTGTGTGTGTGTGTGTGTGTGTGTGTGTGTGTGTGTGTGTGTGTGTGTGTGTGTGTGTGTGTGTGTGTGTGTGTGTGTGTGTGTGTGTGTGTGTGTGTGTGTGTGTGTGTGTGTGTGTGTGTGTGTGTGTGTGTGTGACACTGGCATTTGTTTTCAGAAGATATTATGATAGTGTTGTTCGTTCCGGTGCACACACACACATCATGCGCCTTGGTGACCGGACATCTCCTTCATAAAATGAGTAATAGGGGGAATAATCAGGCAGTTCGACATGTGTAGAGGTGTGTGTGTGTGTGGTGTGTGTGTGTGTGTGTGTGTGTGTGTGTGTGTGTGTGTGTGTGTGTGTGTGTGTGTGTGTGTGTGTGTGTGTGTGTGTGTGTGTGTGTGTGTGTGTGTGTGGTTGGTTAACACATAGCAGCCTGCAGTCACTCTTAAGCTGTTCTGATGAAGGTAAACACAGTGAAGGCGGTGCGTAAAAAGGCACAGCTCTTGGCGCGCTGGTGCTGCACTTCTCAGAGGCGGAGTTACACGTCCCGCTGCCTCCTGATGCTGCAGCCATTTCATGAAGTGAAGGAGGTTTTCCTTCTATAAAACAGCTGTGGGCAGATACTGTGAGAGTCCCGGACATGAATTCATAGATCAAAGCAGACTGGTTTACTCTGTTTTGCAGATTTACAGACTCTCCTGTTTTGCCAATCCGGTGGTTAAACAAATAGCTCTACACCCCTGGCCAACATATCCTTAAAATGAAGTCCGAGTTTGAAATATATCTCAAATAATGTATGCACTGCCATTTCCCGCGCGGGTCAACTTTCTCGTGCGCACGAGAGGCTGATACCAGGCTGAGCCACAGAATCACTCGGAACATCACAAAAGCCATTTTCAACTGTTTTCTGATGAAAGTTTAACTAGGTTACTGGATGAAATAATATGACTGGTAAAGGTGCGAGAATTAAACACTTTTTGAAAAAAAACATTATGATAAAATATTTTTATATATTTATAATTCTGAAAATATTACGATAAACTCACAGCGGCCCGGGGGTTGGGAACCCCTGGTCTACAGTACATGCAACAGGCTTTAAAGGAGCTCTAGGGGTGATTAACAGCCATGAAGCTGCATATGTTACGAGATGCAGTAAGAGAGTTCCATGTAGAGACCTGTAATTAGAGATTCGGCCGTATTTCCATCCCCATTATTCTCCACCATGGCTTGAAGGACGGCGTGATGAACAGATGGAGGCTGTCGGTCAAGCAGAGGCGTTGAGTTCAAGCCTCATGACAGTGAGCAGCTGCCCTGCTGAAGGCACTGAACTCCCATCTGTAAAAGCAGTGCGGTTCGGCTTTTGACCCTTGACCATCAACTCCCATTTGGAGAAGGGCGAGAAAAAAGACCACCATTAATCAATAGGAAAAATATCAAGGACCTAATATATATATATATATATATATATATATATATATATATATATATATATATATATCAGGGGTAGACATTAAGGGTAAAAAGCCACTGGCCCTCCGGGCCGGTGGAATTGTATTGTCACTGGCCCCACCATTGTAACCACTGGCCCGGCGCATTCGTCCAAAAAAAAAATATCTACAAATAATGAAGAAAATTAACACATTTGTTGCTATAGTAATTTATACATTACTACTTGTACTACAACATTTGAACAATCAGTTCTTCCTCATTTGTTCATATTTGGTTTATTAAAATAATGATATTGTGGTCATTGTTAAAAAATGTCTGCTATTATTATGAGTATTATTATTTGTATAATGCACTTTCTGCCTTCCTGTCATTAGGAGTTAGACATGTAATGGCTATAGATTAGATCCTTCATTATCCTAAACTGCTGGGACATTTCCCTCTAGCCAATACATTTATATGTTCTGCTCTTCACTTCCTGTCAGCATAGGTCGGCATTAATGTACAGAGCCGACAGAGGACCTTGTTTATATTGGCATCATATTGAGAGGTGCAGTGACGCGTCCTAAAACCAGGAAGTAAGCTGCTGGTTCCCTCCACACAAAGCAACGGGATTTCTCCACAGGGTTTTGAAAATAGCTGGAAATAAGGTCTGTGGAAAACAAACCTGTTTGATAAATGCACGTTTTGTTCTGCCGGATAATCTCCACATGTCTACCCTACTTTTATAATTTTCGAATCATAAATCTAATCGATAGATTATAAAAGGGTTTTAGGACACGTCACTGCTCCACTAGAAGCCAACTCCATCGATCAAGCTGGCTGAAACTTCCTCTCCCTCTTCTTCTCATGCCACTCTCCTTTAACTCCTCCGGTGACTTTCTTTTATTTGAAAATAGTTTTTTGCCCGGCGCTTGGCCGGTTACCGCTGGTATTAAAAACATGTTGGCGAATGGTTAGGTGGCGCGATAGTCTGTAGTGAAGGAGCACGCTCACGGGAGCCTGCTCGCGCTGCGCTCCGCAGCAAACAGCTGTTTGCTTTTCACCCAACAACGACAAGCGACTCACGAAACGCTATGTTGTAGCGTTAATAAACGAAACAATTTAATAAAATTGCTTGTCAAAATACCAATACCACAGACAAAAAAAAATGTTAAACAATATTTTTAGTGGCCCGAGCGGGCAAGTGGAAAGTACGTTATGCTGGCCCGGGGTGTCTAAATAGTGCTTCCGGGCCAGCGGGCCAATTATAATGTCGAGCCCTGTATATATATATATATATATATATATATAGGTGTAACGATTTTATGATTCAATGACAAACATCCAATATAATTGATACAGGGTGAAAAATGTTTTCGAACCTCTGTATGCCATTTCCTTTAGTGCCCCCGCTTCTGCAGAGCCCAATTGGTTATTATTTAAATTGTCAAATTATATATCAATTGATTTTTGTGAGTTGAAATGATTATGTTATGAACATAACTAATAGTGTTAAATAGACATATAATATCGTCTCATAACAATGTCCATCTGGTGAATCAAATCAAATTGAAATCGTATGATGGTAGAATTCGCTGATATTGACGTCTCTGATATTGGCGAATATCGTTATTGTGATATTACTGATTTAGATTTACACACTTACTTTTATCCAAAAATAAGTTATTTAGACACAAATGGGTAGAAGCCTGCGAGCTAGTTCAGGCAGTCTAGATGCCAAACTCAAACTATATCCTGCTTCTAATAAACATAACCACGAAACGCGTGAGTTGTATGACCGAATTAACATTAGCATTCAAACAGGTAACAAGTGAATATCAATTAACCCATAAATATTAATTTCTTGACTTGATGCTTAGTACAAACAGTCAGCAGTGCCATAGCAACAGACACACTTCTTGACAAGCCCAGTCTCTATTGATGAGAGCATCATTATAAGCCACTATCAAATAACTGCATTCTCTTCAGGCAGACTTTGTGTCCACGGCTCCGTCATAATTTCATTTGCCAGATGGCCAGTGTCTACACTCAGCCAAAGCAGTGGTGGTGACTCACGGGCGTATGACACAGGAGTCAAACAGTCAAAGCCTTCTGATGCACATGATGTTCTCAGACTGACATCACTAGCAGGGAGCCATCTAAATAATCAAGTTCCTTATATCACTGTATTAGCCCTCAACATGGAATATATGACGGTGTTAGTGATGGGTGGACAGGGAGGCTCGTGATGAGCAGGTGGCAGAGGAATTCCTCATTAAACATGCCTTCAACTTTTCATACCGGCAGTACTTACCTAAAGTGGAAACCAATGCATGTCCCATAGTAACTTAAATTATCACAGCAGAGGTCTGAGGTCAGGGAGGGATAGCCATACGTGTCTCAACTGCTTATTTTTGCATTAAAAACTTGAGAAGCCATTATGAAAAACTAACTTTGATGGAAAGAAAAATGGAAATTAGTTTGGACAATTTGGTGGTTCAAAGCTGCAAAATGTATTCCTCAGCTACTCGGCAGCAGAACATATTAGCATAATGTTGTTTTGGCGGACTTGTTAGCAAATAATTGCGGAGCAACATTTTATGTTTCTGAACCGCTTGGAAATGTACAGTCCAATACGTACTCCTCCTGCTAACTCTGTTTTAATCTTCACAACCTCCAGAGGGAAATGACTGTCTCTTTATCTGCTAAAGACTCTACAATGTTCCCCATCAAGTTGCTGCAGCGAGGGGCAGTGATGTAAAGTGGGTTTATCGGAGATACACATTTTTAAAAGAGTTGCCTTACATTAACCCTGAAAATGGAAATAGGCAGATAAAAGTGGAGTTTGCAGGCCGGCAAAATAAAACAATAAGCTCAAAGATAATAAAGTGAAGGACACTGCACCCCGGAGTAGTAATTATTCTCTGTGGATTCGTCATTACATTTCATTACATTACATTACATTGCATTTGGCTGACGCTTTTATCCAAAGCGACTTACAATAAGTACAATCGACCAGGAAGACACAACCTTGAAGAAAACAGAATCATATAAGTCATCAGGTTTCATAGAGCCAAACATTTCAAGTGCTACTCAACTGGCTATAGATAAGCCAGTCCTTTATTAGTATATAAGTGCCTTGTTAGTAATTCTATCGCTCGAAGTGAAGTCGAAAGAGATGAGTTTTCAGTCTGCACCGGAAGGTGTGTAAGCTTTCTGCTGTCTTGATGTCAATGGGGAGCTCATTCCACCATTTTGGAGCCAGGATAGCAAACCCACGTGTTTTTGCTGATGGGAACTTGGGTCCCCCTCGCAGCGAGGGTGCAGCGAGTCGTTTGGCTGATGCAGAGCGTAGTGCACGCGCTGGGGTGTACAGTTTAACCATATCCTGGATGTAGGAAGGGCCAGATCCATTCGCAGCATGGTACGCAAGTACCATTGTCTTGAAGTGGATTCTAGCAGTTACCGGGAGCCAGTGAAGGGAGCGGAAACCCCTTCCACACATATAGCTTTCCCTATTTCGTTCACCCTCTCTTATGTGCCAGGCCCTGCAGAACATGACTGATGACCAGTGTAACGCCGTTATTTTTGGCAGTAACTAGTACTCTAACGCATTACTTTTTAAATTCAGTAACTCAGTTACCGTTACTACATGGTGCGTTACTCCGTTACTGCGTTCGTTTTTTTATATAGTCAACAGCCAGGCGAACAGAGATGAGAACTGTACTTAAGTACAGTACTTGAGTAAATGTACTTAGATACTTCCTGTGTCACATGCGGAGACGGGCTGTGGGCGTGTTTGTGTTGTTTACTAACAAGACTATCATGGCGGCGGCGGAGCTCAAGTCTAGTTTCTCCAACTGGAGATATTCTCACTATTTCACCTTTGTCGAGCACAAAGAAAAGAAAGTTTCTGTTAAATGTAAGTTGTGTCCTGGTGGGTCAAAGAGCCTATCTACTGCCCAAACCAGTAATTCAAATCTCTTAAAACATCTGCAAAAACAACATGCTGGGACGAAGCTAGTAGCTAAGACCACAGAGACTCAGCCGACGCCACTCCACCTCCACCTAAGCAACAGCGGCTGGATGTTAACCAAGGGACTGCTAGCCAGGGAAAAGTCGATAAAGCCATTGCACGGTATGTTGTAGAACACATGCAGGCTATTGCTACAGTGGAGTCACCCGCTTTCAGGGAGCTAGTTAGCATGATACCATGTCCGGGCGGCACACGGCATATGGGACGGAAAACTTTTTCCAACTACCTGGAGAAAGAATATACAAAAATGGAAAGCCAGCTAATATCGATGCAATCCAGATTGCATATAATGCATGTCAAGTTGATCAACAGATTGTATTATTCTCCAATGCAATAACAGTACTGAAATGAAGGCTATAAGGGCATTAATGGGAGCCCTTTTTTTAAGTAACTAAAAAGTTACTTTTCACAGTAACGCATTCCTTTTTGGTGTAAGTAATCAGTAAAGTAACTGAGTTACTTTTGAAATGAAGTAACTAGTAATGGTAACTAGTTACTGGTTTTCAGTAACTAGCAAAACACTGCTGATGACTAAGGGCTTGTGTCAAATCCTGTGATGTTAATTATATGCTGTGAGGGTAGCAAAGCAAAACACACTTGCATACAAATTATAATACAATATTGCTTCTTTTGCATATGGATGGCAGATGTATGCATACACAGTATCTGATATGGTCTCATTCTTCCTCAACGGTTGTGTATCCTCAAATATGCAATGAATCATTGAAAATGGTCAAATGTCTGTGGTATAAACACAGTACAAGAAAGGGGATAAAAGCTCACCTGGGATTGAATTGTTGTGCTTTTTTAGTTTAAGTTAATCTTTTCCTGATGCAGGCTTTTTTTACAAACTATTTTTAAATTGTTTTGGAAAACATGCCCTATATGAGTCAAGGACATTTATGAATAACAAAGATGGCAACAATTGGCCATAAATAACATCACATTTGTGAGTGACTAAAGGAAAAGAATAGAGGAAAAAAGGAGGAGGGGGGAATGTGCAGGTGAGCAGCTGACTCATTAAAATCTCTTGTGGTCAGGATGAGGAAGAGCAGATGCGTGGGGGTCGAACACACAAGCAGACACAGCCAGGTGTAAAAACTGCAAAAATGTATTCATTTCTCATGGCAGGTGGAGGAGAGTCTTGTTGACTCGGCTGGTAAAGTGTCAGACATCCAGGAGTTTGACCCACATTCAGTGTCCAAACAACACACAGGTGCTCCTACTGTTCCAATCTCACTTTTCTTCGTCCCTTTGTGTTCATTATGTCCTTCATCAAAATCTGCCTGATGTGTAAGAAGAGGGATGACTAATGAAAATGACTCCTCTGCAACAATTAAAGCAGCGAGGTGCCTGGAAAAACACTTACACTGCTTTAAAAGTCAGCAATTTTAAATATGGAACATTCTGCTTTGAGGATATTTTGTTCTATGTAAGAAAAATAAGCTTTAAATAAATAGAAATAAGCAGATGTGGTGGAGCAATGGATGGTTTGCTCAATTTGTATTAAGCCTTTCTTTCTACCAACTTCAAATATAATTAGAATTAGCAAACCTTTATGTGAACAAGGCTACCTGTTTTAACTCCCCAAAGGCTTTATTGTAACTTGTTCTGACACAGGTGACCTTGGTGCATGAGGAGATCAGACCACATGCTGTTCACATTTTAAGGCAATGGTGTCCTTGTGTGTGTCCACTGAAAAAGCTTATCTCCAGAGCTGCTCTACCTGTGTGTACCTCAAACTCTAATATTAATGTAACCTGACATGCACGTGGCATCCCAAATGTTTCTATGACCTCACACAAAACAAAGACTTGCTTTATACCTGCAGTCACGTTCCAGCTGTCTGTCCATCAAAAACTATTGCTTTCCTCCACATATTTAACATTTAACACTAATGTGTGAATGATTAATATGCATAATGACTCATTCACACATTGAACCTAAAACAATTTCTGAGGCAAACAGTCGACGACCAACTACTAAGGACTGCAGTTAGTTTGTTTAATTCGTTTTCCAAATATCACTATTTTTCTCTTTAAGACATTGTTATCTAAGTCTGGTCATTTTCAGTCTATGTGTATTGAGATTACACAATAAATCGTAAAACTTGTTTCTTATATTGCCTGTCTTTGAAGTTCTTCTACAGAGAGTGGAATTAAAATGGTGAAAAAATTTGAAAAAGGCCGAATCACACCAGAATGTTCAACTTTAGCCAGGCAGCTAACGGCTAACATGCTAGCCAGTTAGGAACATACCAACGCTTCTAAGTCGCAATCTTTCTGTTTTATGTGTACTTGGCCTTGTTAACCCACCGACCTATCATCAAATCAAATCAAATCAAATTTTATTTATAAAGCACATTTAAAAACGATGTTTGGTCGAGCCAAAGTGCTGTACATGTAATAAAAACATTTCACTGCAGTGTAATTGTAAAAAAGACAGACATTTAGCAACAGCAAATATAAAAAACAATACACAGGGAAGTGTCAGTAGTCGTGCTCCGCTCTAGCTAGAAAGCCTGAGAGAAGAAGTGAGTTTTTAAATATGATTTAAAAACCCCTAGGGTCTGGGCCGACCTCACATGGAGGGGCAGAGTGTTCCAGAGCCTCGGGCCAGCTGCTGCGAAGGCTCGGTGCCCTCGTGTTTTGAGCCTAGTCTTCGGCACTACCAGCAGCAGCTGGTCAGCAGACCTTAAAGCTCTGGCTGGGGTGTAGCGCTGGAGGAGTTCAACTATATAGGCCGGAGCCAGCCCATTTAGAGCTTTAAAAAACAAATAAAAGGATTTTAAAATCAATTCTGAACTGAACTGGAAGCCAGTGTAGTGAGGCCAGAATTGGGGTGATGTGGTCGCGCTTTTTGTGTCCAGTCAGCAAACGTGCAGCTGCATTTTGGACCAGCTGCAGGCGTTTAATTGACGCGTGGTCCATACCCACATACAGAGCGTTGCAATAATCCAGTCTCGAGGTCACAAAGGCGTTGATGACCCTTTCCATGTCTTTAAAAGATAAATAGGACTTGGTTTTGGCCAATAGTCTTATTTTAAAAAAGCAGGATTTGACTACGCTGCTGACCTGCTTATCGAATTTAAAAGTGTTCGTCAAGGTCACGCCAAGGATCATGTTCAAGTCATTTCATTCATTAAAGGGTTATTGAAGAGAAAGCCTCTAGGCTATTTGCAAAAAGGCTTTCTAATTGTTAGCAAGCTAATGGTCGGTCAGCATGTTCTATTTCCTCCTTGATTGTCAAAAAATCTTCAAATCTGTTGATATAAACCGGTATTACATTCAGTGATTGAAATCTTTTAATGTTTGCGTGTTTTCTGCAGCATTCTGGGTTAATAAATACATTTCTTGTTCTTCATACTGAATACATCACCAGCTGTCAGCACTGAATAAAAATGGTGTGGGTGGTGATACTGAAAATATATTAGCGCTCATTCTGTTTCTGTGTGTCATGGTCTCTCTATGCCTCGATGTCTTCTCTGTGGCTTTCAATTTTAGACATTACAAACTAACCATCCATCTGTGCACTTTATATTTCTGTCTGTCTGTATGTCTGTCTGTCTGTCTGTCTGTCTGTCTGTCTTTGTTTAAATGTTGTCATTATAATAATCATTATAATAATAATTATTATTATTATTCCTTGGTAGGAAGGGTCCTTCCAAGTTGAGTCCTAAAAATTCCAGGCAAGAGGAGAACACATTACAAAAGTACTAGTGAGAGTGAGTGTGCATAAGAAATAATATACACTTTTTTGTTTGCTTTTTACTTCTAGTAAGAATATTGACAAACAAAAGTGCAAACATTTTCTGTCTGTTATAGGTGGTGCGCCTTACATTACAACCATAACCCTTATGGACAAACCAAAGTCTAAAAACAACTTCCAACCTCAGGAAATGGTATCATCAAAGGAGCATGTGACTGCAGGATGCAGGTCTGAGAAGGAGTGCTGTCTTGGTAGGACGATGACATTCTAGTTTCACGATAAAGTAATTAATATAATGTTTGTGATTGCCTACAGTATTGTCTTAGGAGCAGATAGTGTATAAGTGAGGGACATCAGCTCATGATGTGACTTTATGAAAGTCTTTGATACATCAAAACACTAAATCTCACAGGGATAGCAGTACTAACACCCCCATGGCAGTGTCACTTCCTCCGTCTGCCCCAGAGAGGCTGCCAGTTGAGCCCTGGCACAGCACCCGCCCCGCAGCCCGGACCACCCACTCATCTCTCTGACACTTCTGCTGGACACACACAGGCCACAGAAACTCTGATTTACTATGACTCGTACACATGCAGTACACACTCTCCCATACCATATGTGCTTAAACAAACTAAAACATAAACCACAATCATTAACTCTTGCTTACACACACTCACACAAATGCTTACAACAAGACATGTTGTTGTCTGGGTGGAAGAACAGGTAAGTGATGCCATAACATATCTAGGGTGAGTGAATTGGACGAACTGGGCTACTGGAGTTTCAGTAATTCTTGCTAGAAGCTCAGATCGCCTTGGGCTTGCTCTGTACTCACTGATTTTAAATAAAATACAAATGTAATATAGAGAAGCTCACAACTCAGCTCTCGACAATAACCTGTATTTTTGGTAATACCTTTCATTATATGTTATTTAGCTCACACTTTTTATCCAAACAATACCTTGGACATGCCTACAGGAGAATATAGGTTAGGTGTCTTGCCCAAGGATCCGTCTGATTGGTAAATAAAGGAATCAAGACGCCAAATTAATCAAACCATGTCAACCAAATTGATCTTTGTCAAAGGCTTAGTCATAGGGTCGGACAGCAGCAAGACCACCATGAAGGAGTAGCAAATAGTCAATAGATGTTAATAGTTAAACCTCTTGCAAACGCTGTGAGCAGGGTTTGAACCTGCACGGGGAAACCCCATTGGATTTCAAGTCCAACGCCTTAACCACTCAGCCATCACAGCTGTTTTTCAATTGTTTGTCAAACAAAGTCAACAACTCCTTCACAAACCAACCGATGTACAAATGCACTGGCCTGCATGAATGAAACACAAATACACATTATTATCCACCACCATGTTTCCAACACACTAAGGCTGCAGTTAATGGGGTGATGGTATTTGGCCCTTCTTGGAATTGTAAATAGATGCTGTTGTGTTTCCAGTAAATTGAGTGATGTAACTTTGGTCACGGCTCATTATGCATGGCTATCACTCCAGGGGAAGTTTGATTGATCAATGCCAGCTTGATCACAGCTGCGCTCATTCTTGTCCATGCCGGCTCAGTGGTCTGTGCTAGAGGCTGAATCAGAAGGCAACAGAACATCATGTTTGTTTTTTGTTTCTATCGTTTGTCACATGCACTTAGCCTGCCCACAAAGTTTTCTTTGCTCAGTGTGGTCTGGTGAGGCTGAGTAGCCATTTGTCATTCTAAAAAGGCTTTACACTGGAGACTGACAATCCCTCCTCTGAAACCAGACTAACATTATTCCTACCTAAGCATGTTGGGCTTCTCGCTTTGGATATAGCAACCCGACATTCATAATGACTCTCCTATTTAACTCCAGGTTTTAACTCCAATATGTACAGCACCTTGGTAAGTAGTTATCATGAGATTTGTAAAAACAGACAGAGAGAGAGAGAGGGAGACATCTGGAAGAGAAAAACGTCAAGACCCCAGTTATCCTATCAAACTGATATCAGTAAAAACTACCCCGTAGGTTATTTTTACTGTATCTGTGAACTGACGTTATTTATAACAGCAAAAACAGACGGCCAGATGTTCCATGCAGTGCCAAAATGTCCACGTTATGGAAATGAGCCAGAGGGATGTTCAGCAGAGAGAAATAGAGTATACTCTGCTGTACATTATGTTCTGTTCACACGGTGCAGAAACTAGGCTACACAGATCCTATGGACTGCCTACAGGAGGCACTGCTGTACTCTGAGGGGAGCAATGTTGCAGGTCTGGAAATGGGACAATCCATTCAGATGCACACAGACAAGCGCTTTCAAAAAGTAACATGACATCCATGCAGAGCGCCATGTTTATCACCATTAGCAAATTCTCAAGGTTCGTTTTTTAACTGTTAGAACTACACCCCCTAATTGTGTAATATTGATAGATTCTCCCTCTGTGCCTCACAAACATCGGGTTTCTTATATAAAAAGCCCTTGTGTATAATGTGTAGTGCAAAGCCTGACAGTCCTATCAGTGGATATCTGTAACTGCACTTAGTGGTGGTGTCACTGTAGGATAGAGATAGAATATAAACCAGAATGACTGAATATTCATAGGATATGCCATAAACTGCACAGTCATTAATATATTGATGAATGAATGCAGTGTTTTTCATTTATTGAGTTCACTATATAGTCCTCTACATATCAGTACATATTGATTAGGGAGTATAGTGATTTGAGTGAGTGATATTAAACTCAACCCTAGAGTTTAATAGAGCTGCGGACAGTTCTTCACTGTAACTTGTCAAGTAAAATAAATGTACTACAGCACTTTAAAATACAAAATATGTTGTTCTGGAGTCACTCAGTTTGTTGGTAATACCCTTTGTCCCTTCCTGCAACCTTTTTACACCTTCATTTCAAACTAGCTGTTGAAAAGAGTTGCCTCAAATGTGCACACACTTCTTCCTTCACTGTATGATTGATTTTGCTTCTGAATGTTTCTGTATCGAAAAGTTGACCTGACGCAGGACTGTTAATTGCATGTTTACACAATGGCCTCTGAGCAATAAAGGGGCCATACCGAGATATAAAGAACATCAATATGCCATGACATTTATCACATAATTATTTATCTTCCTTTTCTTTCTCATGTCTGGCCCTTTCTACCAACATTCCCCTCTCTCATTATTTATCTAATCATCTCTACCTTTGTTCGGCCGTCTGTTCTTTCATCTGTCTCTCATGCTCTGCTTTCTCAAGTTGTATCCCTGGTTGCTAACACACTAACATATATTCATGAATTGGTGACCTACATTCACAACTCTGTGCAATCTCTGTCTCTCCTGTTATTTGTTTTAATGCATTGTTGCTGATATTCAGTCAGTCTCAAATTTAGTTTAGAGTCTTTGCTATATGTGTTGTTGTTCCTTTCCTGTCTTTCCTCATTCCTGTAAGCGTGCGAGTAAAGTAAGTGCATATGCTTTATTTCAAATAATATTTCAACATCCTGTTCCCATGTCATTTTTGAAAGACTTAACATGCATGTTACATGCTTTTTGAGTGGTGGAAGATGAACTTAAGGCCTTAACTTATATTAGAAGATGTTTTCCCAGGAAATTATATCATAAATATTGTTTTTCTTTCCATACTCTTCTTTGTAACTATTTGCTTCTTTCAAAGAAAAATCTTGAACTTATTTTTCTTTTCTCTCTTGACATCTCTTTATTTCCTCTTTGTGCTCTTCTCTTCCTTTCATCTCTAGAACCTTTTAATCTCTTTGGTTGCTTCCCTTTTTATCACCGTCTCCCTCTGGGGGCACTGCCTGATTTCTGACGGATGCCTCTCTGTGCAGCAGGTGATTAATCAGCCCTCAGCCCCCCCGCACCAGGGAGCCACAGCAGGGGGCCGGGACACGAGCATGTGGGTGGAGGAGCCAAGACCCTCCCCATTTGTGATGCTTGCGCTCACAGATGCACACTCTGTCTCTGCTAAACCATAAATGTATCCTTCGTGCAGGACCTTTTGATTCTGCAATCAAAGAATCCGACAGAAGACTATTTACTTATTGAAAATTGTGTTTTATACTACTTTATACTCTACTATCCGTATTTACATTTTCTACAACTCTGAAATACTGAATTGGTGAACACAATCTTTGTGGTGCTTTTAGGGAAACATTTGTTTTGGATCCCCTTCATTTTCATATATTTATTTAAAACCTTCACAACAGTTTTTGAAGAGCCAACTTGCTAAATGTCACAGGTTTTTTTTTATTTTAGAACTGTTTTATAGGTTTCATTTCACACATGCTTCATCCTCGCGACGGGCCCACTCACTCCTGGGAAACACACTCAAAGTTGATTGTATCAGTTCAGCCATTCGTGGAAAACCTGTCATTCTGATTGACCTTGTTTGCTGTTTTACTTATAAACAAACAACAAATCTGCCATTCACAGTGATACCGGCTTAACGTGATGTTTATTTTCTCAGTTACCCTGCCATGGTTAAATCCTGCACGTACTATGAGGTAGGCCTTAGTTTTGACACTCTACTTGACCTCCTGTTATTTAAAAGTGTGTCTAAGGTTTGCATGAAGTAGAACATGTCTTAACAATACAGTATGATTCTGTCAGACTAATAAACTAAACCATGTAAGAGTGAGAACAGTACAGTACATTTGTTCCCCTTTTTCTCCATGAGCTGAACAGGGGGAAATAAGTATGAGAAACATGTTTACAGTAACAGGTTGGCTGTTGCTCTCAGGTTTATTGGTATGCTGTTGGATTTTGCACTCATGCAGTGAGACAAAATTCAGTGTTTCTGCACTCCGGCTGCTAAAAATAGACTTGTGCAAAAAGCAACAACTCATTATTGAACCAGCTGACAAACTCTTCTGTCCACTATCAGCTTCACTTACAAGAACGGACGGGAATCTGTCTCAGGTACTGTAGAATAGGTTCCCCATCACAGAGACAACTCACCTCATGGAGAGATAAACAACACTGCAAGCTATTTGCATATCGTCCGGGTGACGACACGACCTGTTGACGCAGCAACCACTGTAAGTTATATTCTTGTTTAATTAGACTTCTCTGTTTCATTTATTCTACTCTGTATAATTGTTCTGCAGTTATTGTACCTAAAACGCGCTTTTGAGAGAATTTACATCTCAGATCTGCTCAAGGGAACCTTTAACACAGGTCTCAGTCGGGCACTCAAGCCTGCATTACAATATAGGCAGGGCCACTCTGCTGTCGCCCATCAGCTGTAGAGAGTTAACTAATTAGAGGGGCGTGGCCCCACAGCTGTGAGAACTCAGCAATCAGGCTCCATTTTAGGTAGCTATTTACTGGAGCGTCAGCGTCAGACAGCCGAAGACCGACAAAGACATTGGAGTCCTGCGGGAGAGTAAGACCGACAAAGACATTGGAGTCCTGCGGGAGTCACGAGGGTGGCAAAGAGGAAGCAAATCCTACTTTGATTGAGCTAAGTATTGCTGGTGTTTTATTTCATTTGGTTGTTTAGCCCCTCATGCTATAATCATGTGTATTTTCTCCATTCCTGTTCATGTGTCGTCTCGCTATTATCACTGGCCCCGTGTATCTCATAATCGATATAACCGGCCTGCTCTCGTCTATCCCACATGCTCCACTGACATCCAACATCTAGTTTCAGGTGGCCTGTGGAACTGCCAGTCAGCTGTTCCTAAGGCTGACTTCATCTCTGGCTACGCTTCTCTGCAGTCTCTGGATTTCCTTGCTCTCACTGAGACGTGGATTACTCCCTCCAACACATCCACCCCAGCAGCTCTCTCCACGGCATATTCCTTCTCCCATACACCCAGACCCACTGGCAGAGGAGGTGGCACTGGTCTCCTGCTCTCTCCCAAATGGAGCTTTTCCCTCTTCAAGCTACCTAACTTCACTCCTTCCACCTTTGAATTCCATGCCGTCACAGTAACCCATCCTATACAATTAACCATTGTTGTTCTCTACCGTCCGCCACGCGCCTTGGGAGACTTCTTGGAGGAATTAGATCATCTCCTCTCACACATCCCTGAAACTGGCCCTCCCGCTGTACTTCTCGGAGACTTCTACCTCCAGACGGGGAAGATAGACGAACTAACATCTCTGTTAACCTCCTTTGCTTTTTCACTGTCTACATCCCCACCAACTCATAAAGCTGGCAATGTCCTTGATCTCATATTCTCAAGGAACTGCACTACTTCTAACCTCTCTGTAAACCCGCTCCACACATCCGATCACTTCTTCCTTTCATTCTCTCTACCCCTTTCCAAACATAACAAACTTTGTACCCTCTCCCCCTCTACCCTTGCCTCATCGGTGCTCTCAGCCCTCCCTTCCTCTGACTCGTTCCAACTCCTGCCTCCAAACTCTACTGCAGAAACTCTCCTCTCTACTCTCTCATCCTCTCTGGACTCTCTCTGTCCTCTCACATCTCGTCAGGCTCGTCAGTCCCCTCCTGCTCCCTGGCTAAATGACGCACTGCGTGCTAATAGAACCGTCCTTCGGGCAGCAGAGCGGAAACGGTGGAAATCCAAGCACCGTGACGACCTCCTAACCTATCAGGTCCTCTCCTCTTTCTCTGCTCCGATCTCTCAGGCAAAGAGCACTTTCTTTCAAGATAAGATCCAATCTTCCTATTCCAATCCCAAAAAAACTATTTTCCATCTTCTCCACCCTCTTGGACCCTCCCAAAGCCCCTTCCACCTCCTCACTTCTGTCAAGCGACTTTGTTAACCATTTTGAAAAAAAGGTTGATATTTGCTCTTCTTTTTCTGACTCACCTTTACTCACCGCTGGGTCACCAGACCCTCCTTTCACCCACACACTAACCTCCTTTTCCCCTCTCTCTCCAAGTGAGGTTCTTACCCTCATTACCTCTGCCCGCCCTACCACCTGTCCTCTGGACCCTATCCCTTCAAACCTCCTTCAGACTATCGCTCCTGATATTCTACTGTTTCTCAGCCATTTCATCAATACTTCTCTAACTTCTGGTCACTTTCCAAACAGTCTCAAGGAGGCAAGAGTAAACCCTCTCCTAAAGAAACCCACTCTCAACCCGTCTGATGTTATAAACTACAGGCCTGTCTCTCTCCTCCCGTTCCTGTCTAAAACACTTGAACGCGCTGTCTTTAAACAACTCTCCTGTTATCTCCATCAGAACAACCTTCTGGATCCGCACCAGTCTGGTTTCAAGGCAGGTCACTCCACAGAAACTGCCCTCCTTGCTGTCACTGAGGAACTGCACACTGCCAAAGCAGCATCCCTCTCCTCTGTCATCATGTTGGACCTGTCAGCTGCATTCGACACGGTGAACCATCAGATCCTCCTTCGCACTCTCCAAGAACTTGGAGTTTCAGGCTCTGCACTTTCCCTCCTCACCTCATACCTCAAAGACCGTACCTACAGGGTAACTTGGAGAGGGTCCGAGTCTGACCCTTGTCAATTAACTACAGGGGTCCCTCAGGGCTCTGTTCTTGGTCCCCTCCTCTTCTCCCTGTACACAAACTCGCTCGGATCAGTCATTAGCCCGCATGGTTTTTCATACCACTGCTATGCTGACGACACCCAATTAATACTGTCCTTTCCCCGCTCAGAGACCCAGGTCGTCGCACGCATCTCTGCTTGTCTAGCTGACATCTCTCAGTGGATGTCTGCTCATCACCTCAAGCTCAACCTTGACAAGACTGAACTGCTTTTCCTTCCGGGAAAAGATTGTCCCACTCTTGACCTGACAATCAACATCGGCACCTCTGTTGTTTCCCCGACTCAGACTGCAAGGAATCTGGGAGTAATCCTAGATAACAACCTGTCCTTCACTGCAAACATCGCTGTTACAACCCGTTGCTGCAGATATACGCTGTACAACATCAGGAAGATTCGTCCCCAGCTGACCCAGAAAGCCACCCAGGTTCTGGTCCAGGCTCTCGTCACCTCACGCCTAGACTACTGCAACTCCCTCCTGGCTAGTCTACCTGCATGTGCCATCCGACCTCTGCAGCTCATCCAGAATGCAGCGGCTCGTCTGGTCTTCAACCTTCCAAAATGTTCCCACACCACTCCGCTCCTCCGCTCCCTTCACTGGCTCCCGGTAACTGCTAGAATCCACTTCAAGACACTGGTACTTGCATACCATGCTGCGAATGGATCTGGCCCTTCCTACATCCAGGACATGGTTAGACTGTACACCCCAGCGCGTGCACTCCGCTCTGCATCGGCCAAACGACTCGCTGCACCCTCGCTGCGAGGGGGACCCAAGTTCCCATCAGCAAAAACACGTGGGTTTGCTATCCTGGCTCTAAAATGGTGGAATGAGCTCCCCATTGACATCAGGACAGCAGAAAGCCTGCACACCTCCCGGCGCAGACTGAAAACTCATCTCTTTCGACTCCACTTTGAGCGATAGAATTACTAACAAGGCACTTATATACTAATAAAGGACTGGCTTATCTATAGCCAGTTGAGTAGCACTTGAAATGTTTGGCTCTATGATACCTGATGTACTTATATGATTCTGTTTTCTTCAGGGTTGTGTCTTCCTGGTCGTATGTACTTATTGTAAGTCGCTTTGGATAAAAGCATCAGCTAAATGCAATGTAATTTAATATTGACTACACACATAATTGGTCTTATTATTTATTATATAACTCCAGTATTGAAGCTGCACTTTCTCTGTGCAACTTGTGCATTATTAAAAAGTGCAAAAGAAACACTTCCAAGTCAGCATATCTAAGAAGATGATGTGACAGCTAGATAAACGTGGTGTTAAGTGCTAAAAAAAACAACTGTAAAAACAAAGCGAAATATTCCTTGATTACATGAGATCAAATAATAGTAAACGCATGAGAGAAGATTCGTGAATAATGTTTTTAAAGATTTTGCACACACCTCCACAAAGTATCAGCCTTTGATTCATCAGTTTTCCGCAACACAGGGAAGTGAAATAGTGGCATGACTTTTATTTTCTCAGACTTTTACCTGAATTTTGTCAGAAGAAAAAGAGGAGAGGGAAAGAGAAGGGGAACGAGCAGGAGAGAGAGAGTGAGAGGGAGACTAGGAAAGGATACGCTGATATCAGTTTTAGTTGTCCTGGAATCTAGGATTACTGCAGGAGCTTTGCCAAAGATTTAATTTCACTCTTTTAATGGGGAGATAAATGAGAGAGGGAGGGGGGTGTAAGGCAAGGAGAGAAAAAGAGACAGAAAAAAATAAAATGGAGGGCATGTCGCTCCTCATCTCCACATATACTGTTCAGCTGACACTGATCTCTGCAGTGAGAGAGGAAGGAACGCTTTGTCTGCAAGCTCTTATTTTTCAGGTCAGTAAGTATTGTGCAACACCAACATATAATCTTGAACATTCGAGCTTAAATGAAGACACCCTTTTTAAAATGACCTATTTACCAAAACTTGTATAAGTGTTAAGTTATAGGTCAAAAGGTCTTTAAATGCTTCCTGACTGATGCCAGTGCTGCTGTGTGTTTTTAAAATGGATTAAACTGCATCCACAAATGTGTTGGTTGAGTTATCAATCCAAAGTTAGTTTCAGAACAAATATGTTTGTATCCCTCACATACTAATTGGGAGAATGTTGGATTTGACATGCATCATCCCATCCTCGTGTGTGTCTTTCTAAAGCTTGTTAACCAAAATCACAAAACCTTTTGTTTAAGTCTGATAAGAGCTGAGATTGTCATGTATACATCTCCTTACATCTTTGAGCAAATCCAATGAGTGTGTGAGTGTGTTCTGATGACTTGAACATCAATAAAGTGCATCACCTCTGCAGCTCACAACAGCAGTTGGGGGCCAATACTGTCATCTTCCCACTCTGTAGTCTCATCATATAACTTGCTAATTACAATGATGTGGCTGACATGCTGCTTCACCTGCCAAATTAAATACTCCCCTTCATACGGTAAAATCTTTCTTGCATTTAATGTGAGTTCAACCGTTGCATAAGAATATTTCATAAAAACTCTGGCATTTTGTTCACATTCCTATTCAAGTGGGTTCCCAAGGGAAAGATGTGCTGGAGAGCACTGCAGGCAGAAAATATAAAATGCTAAATTAATTAATTAATAATAAAAGCTATTGTCAAATTGTCAGTGGTTGTGTCATACCTCAAAGTGTGTGCATATTATTTCATATTGTTCCATATTTTCTGTTCTAATGTTGACTATTTGAAAGAATAAAAAGCCGGAAGAAAAATGTACTGCAGCATCGAAAAGAGAGGAAAGAAGTGGACCAGCTCACATAAAGACTGGAGGATATTTATCCAATTTCTGAGCATTTTTTACATTTGACAGCATATGTAATACAATTTACTCTAAGCTCTTAAAGTTTGCTCACAAACTGGTCAACCGTGCCCTCTGGGTTTTCAGAAAGTAGAGCTAGTGGTTTTAAAAGCTTTTGAAAGCTGAAGAGAGGACTTCTGAGTTTAAATGACTCTTAGCTTCAATTTGATTTATGGCTGAGTCCCAAAATGTTTCTTGTAGTGGTCGTCTAACATGCATTTTTTTTTTTTTGCATATGTTAAAATGCAACAATTGAATACTAAAGACAAATGACATCAGATTGTTGAACCTGAATATCATTATTTTAGTCGTATGTAATCATGACATATTATTATTGCTACCCTATTAGAAAAAGTCACACAAAAGAATACAGTATTAACAGGATTGTTATTAAAATGTTGCAGATTAATCAACTTTTTCTTTTATTGCTTTATATAGTTTATGTACAGCACTTTCTAATAGTTCTCTGTACCATAGTCTACATTTATCAATATTAAACTGTAGTTAATGATGTAATGTTGCTGATATAATGCCAATATGAATATCAACATTTTACTTTTTCTATTTTTGTTGAGAACTGCGCCTCCCATAACAAGATAGTGTCCTGGGGGGCACTCTGTACATGGTGCCAATCCCAATCTGGCACAGGTTCACATTGCACTGGACTCTTTTGTGATCTCCGTAATCCAAAATTGTCGATCAGAGCTCATGTAGGATTTCCAGCCAGTGTGATGGCCAGAGTTCTGTCCTGAGATGCCATTCAGTACTTTATGCTCTGCCCGGGTGTGAGCTCATTATGGTCTCATTAACTGGCCGTTAATATAATAGTGATGCCAGGGTGAATGTCAGGTCAAAAGACTGAGTCAGAAAGGTTTCCTAAAGCCTCTCACTGTGGATGATAATTGGTGCTCCAGTCAGCCAGGGGCAGCTCTCTGGCTCGGTGTAATTGGGCAAAGTGGAGAGTTGGCCCGACTGGTCTCTCCTCCTCGTCCTCTTCTCCTCTGTCGTCTTTGTCATAATTAACTTTTCCTCACTCATTACTTCACACGGATAATTTGACATGAAAGCAACGGAGACAGAGGACAGAAAGAGTGTGTCAGAGAGACAGAGAGGCAAAAATGCAGACTAACATTCAACTCAGCAGGAAGAAAATATGCCTGCAGTTTAAGGTGATAATGAAGTGCAAATTATGTTATGACATGTTCCCTGTGCTGCAATAATAATTGGCCCATAGTTGTATCCTAGTGTCCTTTATTCTTTGCAACTTATTAACATACTCAAATATTTAGAAATGATGTGGCTTTGTGACGTGCAACAACATGTGAACAAAACACACTGTTCTGATGCACACACTGTTCTGATGCACACACACTGCTCTGATGCACACACACTCCTCTGAAAAAAGGGATCATTGTCCACTAGTTAATACAAAACTAAATGGGTCGCGAAACATACTTTGGCGGTCGTTAATATACCTTGGCGCCCCGCCAAGTAAAGTCTATGTGTGGGAAACCCTGTGCTACTGCTCCTCTTTAAAGTTTATAAAAATTAAATTAAATTCAAAAGGACACAAATCTCACTGTGTTGGACAGTTTTTATTTTGATAATCAATTAATCCTTTTTAAGTAATCTTTCATGCATGAAGATGTCCTTCTTTTCTTGGTTTTTATATCATATTGAACTGAATTTCTTTGAGTTTCAGACTGATAAAACATTAACACATTTCAAGACAACAGCTTTGATAAAAATGGGGTGGGCGCGTTTCACAATTCTCTGACATTTCATAGACGAAACCAATAATTAAATAACCTGGAAAATAATGAGCAAACAAGTGGATAGTAAAACATTTGTTGTTGCAGCCTTAATGGCAAATATTACCACCTGTTGTTTTTGACCAAAACAGTGAGTAAACGGCCTGAGCGCAGATACAGTGCCACAGTGCTTTCAGAACAGGCATCATTTCTATGAGACTTATTATTAAGTAAATATACTAAAAGTGGCAACAGAGAATAACTGCACTATTAGAGCTGAGTAAGTAAATGTGATGCTTATCATTGGCAATGAAAGACCCTGCTTTAAAACAATGCAGAATATGTTGAGTTGTTTGAGGTACCCTGATATTAATTATATCCAGTTTGAGTAGCAAGCAGATCCTTGAATTATATGGCTTCCCAATCACCAAAACACTGCAAAGTAATCTATAATAGTGTAAGAAAGGATTTTTACAAATCTGGAAAATTAACAATTGAAACCCACACATAACCAGGTGCATGCACACAAACACAAAACCTTGCTGCTTGCACAACCTCTTCCCCCCACGTGCCCTCTCCTCACTTCAGTGTTGATTAATCAAATCAGTGGGGGCCCCTTAGATTATTGCGTTAGCGGCGGCTGACTGGCAGACCGGCTGATTGGCTGAGGGGCCTGGAGAACAGGTGGATAGTAAGAATGAGGTTACTGTAGGTAGAGTAAGGATAGGGAATTCAATATGGCAAAAAAAGTTGGTGTGAAAGTCAGTTCAACTCAGATCCCAATGAAAGGTCTTTAATGACATCCACTTAAACACAGACAGTGGCAGAACTTCAGTGTTAGTATTATTAGATCTCAGTGCTGCGTTTGACACTGTTGACCACAGCATATTACTAGACCGACTGGAAAACTGGGTGGGACTTTCGGAAACAGTTCTAAATTGGTTTGAATCCTACTTAAAGGACAGAAACAACTTTGTTTCTATAGGTAAATACACATCTGAGTTGACAAATATGACATGTGGGGTACCTCAAGGCTCCATCTTGGGGCCCCTTCTCTTTAACGTCTACATGCTACCACTGGCTCAGATAATGAAGAACAACAAAATAAGTTACCATAGCTATGCGGATGACACACAAATTTACGTAACAATTTCACCAGGAGACTATGCTCCAATTCAAACACTGAGTAAATGCATTGAACAAATCAAAGACTGGATGTGTCAGAACTTTATCCAATTAAACAAAGATAAAACTGAGGTAATGGTTTTTGGAGCCAAGGCAGAACGTATAAAAGTTAGCGCTGAGCTTCAGTCTGCAATGTTCAAAACAACAGATAAAGCCAGAAATCTAGGTGTAGTCATGGACTCTGACCTGAGTTTCAACAGTCACATTAAAACAGTTACTAAATCAGCCTACTATCACCTAAAGAATATATCTAGGATTAAAAGACTAATGTCACAGCAAGATTTGGAAAAACTTGTCCATGCTTTTATCTTCAGTAGACTGGACTACTTCAATGGTGTCTTCACAGGTCTCACTAAAAAATCTATTAGAAAGCTGCAGCTGATTCAGAACGCCGCTGCTCGAGTCCTCACTAACACTAAGAAAGTGGATCACATCACTCCTGTTCTGAAGTCTTTACATTGGCTTCCTGTGTGTCAAAGAATAGATTTCAAAATACTGCTGCTGGTTTATAAAGCACTGAATGGTTTAAGCCCAAAATACATTTCTGACCTCCTGCTAAATTATGAACCATCCAGATCTCTCAGGTCTTCAGGGACTGGTCAGCTTTCTGTCCCCAGAGTTAGAACTAAACATGGTAAAGCAGCGTTCAGTTATTATGCTCCAAATATCTGGAACAAACTCCCAGAAACCTGCAGGTAATTTTAAATCCAGACTGAAGACTTTTCTTTTTGTCGCTGCTTTTAATTGAACTATTCATATCTTAGACTGCACTGTAACTTTTATCCATATATTTTTTCTTTTAATGTTTATTTTATTTGCTTTTCTTTTTAATGATTTTAAATACCATTTTCTTAATGTCTTTCATTTTTTGTAAAGCACTTTGAATTGCCTTGTGTTGAAAAGTGCTATATAAATAAACTTGCTTTGCCTTACAATAGTGAATGCAAAGCCCAACGTGGTTTAGATACAGTACCCATAAAGATACTATGACATAATATATCTGTAAAGCTGCCATGAATAAGGCTTACTGACAAGAGCTATTTTTAATACTGTATACATACCTAAGCAATAAATTAAAGACGACAACAGATGGCAGACATTCTGTCCTTGAAAAACGTGAATAGTTATGAAATGCAAACCTGGAGAAACTGACTGCAAAGATGACAATTGAGGTGCAGACAACAATTTTCACGATAATGTGTTTTTGTGTGTCTTGACTTTGAACATTTCCTTTTGATGAAGCTTGAAGATCTCCATGAATCCAGAGAATGTCAGAATCTCAAGTGCTTTGCTGTAGGGCTTTGACTGATGTAAGGTGTTATGAGTATATACCTTGGGATTTGGAGGGCATGGTGATCAATAGTCTTCATAACCAGCATAATCTCATGTGTTCCACTGGGCTTCTGACAGGCTTCTTCCTCTTTACTAAACCATTGCTAATGGCAAGAGAATAACTGATACATCCTTTTAAAAGGAGCACTCTGTTTCTTCACATTAGCCAAGTCTCACTCTAAGCTGATTGGTTCATATTTATTACCACACTATGCAAGCTATTGCTCTTTACCATGACATCCTGCGAACAATTAAATTAGGTTGCCTCAAGTATCAATTTCCACTCAAACAATTTTGTATTCAGAATAAGATTTGATTACAGCCAGAAGTCTCTCATCCTGATGAATGGATCATAGCTGAGAAAATTAGACTTGAATTCAGTGTGAAGGGTTACTGATATGCATGAAGGGTGAAAGCCTGGCTCCCTTTGAAACTGTCCATAAAGGTTATCAAGCACTTTTGATTACGTGATCTTAAATCTGCACTGTGGTCAGACCTGACAGCAGGATTGTAGTTGATTCACTAGGAACCATTTACAGTGAAATTAGGTTAAGCTAAAGAAAGTCATATTAAGCTATTTACTGGTTTGAGATGTTCTCTTTGGTCTGTAATTGAGAAGTATTGATTGGCTTGCTGATGTGCGTCAGCTGTTGTTGTAGAAAATGCCAAAAAAGTGTTCAAGAACCCGTTGACATGACGAACTTCAAACTGTGTTTCATTCAGTGTAAACCTGCAGTGGCTCAGTAATGTCACACTTCAGAAGCTGGAATCGTAAGTATCCTGATGGCTAATGTTAGAAATGAACAGGTCTCCCCAAATACAGTACATTTCAAGTAAAAAGGATGTATAGATGTATTTGTGTAAACTTTAAGGCTCTCAAATTAAATTGGTATTTCAGGTCTTGATGTTCAAAGCAAGACAAAGACAAACATAATACTAAAGTATGGTTAAGTAAATGAAAAATCAACAAAAGCAAGGTTGATGAAGAGTATATGCTGTATGCATTAATCAAAAGTCTACAATTTCCACTCCCTATTTAATTTCAGTAATCTACATCCCATGCCCCCCCCGTCTCCTTGCTCTTTTGGCATCAATCAAATTATCCCTTTAAACCTGAATATGGCCGCACTACACGCTGATTGCCATTGTTCCTCCATCTCTCAGCCTCACCCCTAAGCCAGGACGGAGAACACTTACATCACATGTTTTTTCTCTTCTTGTTTTATAGACCTTTCTACAGTGTAAAGTAAAGTCTGAGTTTTTTTTACACATTATACATTTTACCAAATAAATACTAACTTGTGAAAAGACTCTAAACCAAATAGGTCTGAATTGTGGCGTTTGATCGTTTTTCTGTTTTTTTAACCATTCCTGTGTTCAGGATTTTATAGGCGGGCCTAAAAGAATGGCTCGATGGTGCATTGTATGTTCTGCCCATCTTACTGTAAAATAACTGATGGGCAGGTGGACTATCAAACAGCCCAGCTTTCACTGGCCATCCAGCCCTGTCTATCTGTGTCTTACTATACTGGATTTGGAATAAGTTAGCATTACTCCAAGTTAACTAAATAGGACATTTGATTAATGAATTAATTTGTCTTGGTTTTTTTTTTTCCCCCGGTTGTGTACTTTTCAAATACGTAAAGAGGGAAATAATAAAATATCCTATTGTCCCCATGATCTTTGTCTTTTTTATAATTACTTCACACAACTATAAGGAAACCCAATATGAAGTTATATGAGGTTGTATGGGTGTAATATTAGAATTTGTTGTATGCAACAAAAAAAAGGTTTGACTGCAAAAGACTCTCACTTTTTACAGAGGGCTCCTCATGTTTCTTTTTAAGTTTTGGTGAAACTGTTAACTACAAGGAAGTATCTGTTTGCAAAGAGGGTATTCATATTAATTTAAAAAATATCTTATTTAGGTTTTAATAGTGATAACTAAGGATGTTCTCTTTAGTTGTAGGGCTTGTGAACAAAGAAAAGCTGTAAACACTTAAAATACATAGAATCAACAATGTGAGGGTAAATTAAAATATTCATTTACAGACATACAAGGCTTTGTCTACTGAAGATCAATGCAAGGGCAGAGTTTCACTCTGTGGGGGGACAAAAGAAGCTTCGTTAATCACCTGGACAAAGGACTCATTAAAGCAGAGATACCATATGCAGACACATACCTGAATATCAGCAGGAGAGGACTCTTTAAAGTAAATACATGATAGGGTTAAAATAAGATATATATGTGGTGGAATTAGTTTAAAACAGTCACTTTACACTTTTAGTTGTCCTCTCTAAATTAGATGTAAGGTTTTTTTAAATGATTAGTGTTAATTAAGGGCTATTGTTATTTTGGTTTATAAGGGGATAGGAGTTCAACTTAAAAAAATTGCACAGGATCATTCTAAGAAGAGTGAGAGGGCTAATGAGCCAGCACCATACCTCCTCTATGCATTTTCTTGACCTGTATCTGATCTTGAAAAACTCTGGTAAGTACTTTTTATTTTTATTTTATAATATCATGTAATTATTAAATGTTTTTTTGTTTTTTTGGTAGGGGTTAAACTACTATATTATGTGGATAGTATATTATTAGATACTTAAAAATGTTATGTTTTTTTCTGTTTACAGTAGAGACCCCTTGTGCTGAAATCTACTCAAACAGAGTACTTCATGGTAGTGGTCAGCTTTTAAACACAAAAGTGTATCTTTCAGTAACTTTCTCAGAGAATTTAAGCATAAATCTGTCAAATGTTCAAAACAGCCTTGTTTCACTGAAATAGCCTCAAAATCACAAACTGCCATTAAGAGTCAGAATCCTAATTAAATCTACTAAAACAAAGTACTTCATTATCTACTTTTCAGCTTTTATACACAAAAGTGTATCTTTCAGTAACTTTCTCAGAGAATTGAAGCATAAATCTGTCAAATGTTCAAAACAGCCTTGTTTCACTGAAATAGCCTCAAAATCACAAACTGCCATTAAGAGTCAGAATCTTAACGAAATCTACTCAAACACCTCACCCCTCACATTAAAGGATCTCACCCCTCACATCAAAGGATCTCGAACAATGGGAGGCGGGACTTAGCTCATTAACATAATTGTACCCACTCACATCAAAGGATCTTGAACAATGGGAGGCGGGACTTGGCTCATTTGCATAATTGGGGGCGTGTCACCTGTCACCTTTTCATGCATACTAATGAGACGAAAGCGGCATCCTTATAACTACTAATGGCAAAAGCAATAGTGCGTATATTGCTTTTCTTCCCTGAAGTGATTCAGGGAAGCTGTTGAACAATTCCATTTCTGGTCAGTCATTAGAGTAAGTCTCATCCATCCACAGCGTGACATTTTAATCTCCCTTTGCAATGGTGATCCATTTCACAACAATCTATAGCTAATGACTGCAGCCGGCTTACAGCTATTTTTCAAAATTCTACCATTGGTTCAGCCGTCTAACTTTAAATATTTATTGGATAGCAGATGCCAACACTGAAATACTTTAAAAGAGAAAAATAGCTGATAGATGCTATGTATTACTTCTTTACTTGACAACAGTGTATTCATTCTGAGATTGTTCATTATTTATGATATTATTCATTGATATGAGACCAGGTGGTTCTCCAATGTTTGCTCTCGTTCTGAATAAACATTTAATATTTAGCAAAAGTAATGCTACTTTTATACAATATAGTGAGAATGTCATGTTTAACTGACACATGACATTAGGTTTAATGCTTTAATCTAATTATTGTAGTGTTCCGTACATGCCATAGTGAAGTCTCCTCACCCTTATATATCATGACTTCTTTTTTTTTAAGTAACTATTTGCTTACTACAACTTGTACAGCTGTTCTCTGGCTGTTGTTGTTTTGTCCCATTTGTTCTCATTTATTGCAAATGATCAGTGTTTAATCAAAAGGCATTAGTCTAAACCCTGGTGTCAATAAATTGTGGAAGGCGAGCCAGATTGCATTGTGCCTGAATCAATAGTCTCCAGGAAACTGCCGAACCCCAGAGGAGCCGAGGCAGCACTCACTACAAATATTGAGAAAATGACTGATAGGTTATATGAGTTTTCATCATTTTTTTATTAGTTCAGATAACCTTATTCTGAGTGATAGGAACTAAGATCCTGACCTGCTATTTCATGTAGTTGGTTCTGCTTAATATGATTGTGGTACACCTGGGGAAGGTCCGAAGGGAACAAGCTTTGCCCTCTCACCCTTTCTCTGACTTTTTATTTCACGGTCTCTAACTGGAGTTCCTATTCGATCTCTCATCCTGAGCTGGAAACCCAGAATAATACACTAGTAATATGCAAGTTATCTTCTTCAGCCTTGAAATAACCATCCGATGCATGGGTGCTACCACAGATGTATGCCCACATGACCCTAATTGCTGCCCTAATGTGTTAGAATGAAATTAAGCTCGATAAAGCCTTTTGGCAATAGACAAAAAAGAACTCAACTGACAAATAACCCAAGGGGTGTTTAGCTTAGTACACACACACATTGACCCAAACAGTCCATGTTATGCAAGGGAACTTGGTAAGTTAGGTAAGTTAAGCAAACACATTATACATGCTCTAAAAAGCTGAATACAGCCTTATTACAGAGGACTGGATTTACATAATAGATAGGGATGCTCCGATCGATCGGTCACCGATCGAGATCGGCCGATACTCACTCTCTACCGATCGATCGGTGCTCTCTAAACATGCCGAGCGCGAGAGCCGATCGCATGACGTAAAATACATGACACTTTTCTGTGTGCGGCAAAACAAGCTCGCCAAAATGGCTTCACCGGTCTGGCATTATTTTAAGGTGTCCGAAAAAGACAGTAAAATAGCGGTATGCAACGTGTGTGAAGCAGAAATCCTGCAGCTCCGCCCGCCGGACCGGTAAGCGGAGCGAAACACACAAGAGTTAGACCCAACACACTTAGCTATTTTATCTACCTCTGGAACAAGCTAAACTAGTTATTATAAATATATTTATTCTTTACTATCGGGTCACTCATTACTGGATTAGTGAGCTGCATGAGATACTGACAGGCTGTCGGGAGAGAAGGGGAGAGAGGAAAAGAGAGTGCTTCCGCTCATTACTCCCGTGTTATTATCCAAAGTGAATGTCAACTTGAATAATGTACATCATTTGAATGTAATAATTAAGTTGATTGTTGTTTGTGGAAGCTCCAGTGAATGAGCCCCATTAACTGAGTTTTAAACATCACTTTAAATGGAAGATTTAAAGTGATGTTTAAATCTTCCATTTAGGCCCCGCCCACTCGATCGGATCGGCGATCGGTATCGGCCGATACTGATTCCGGCGATCGGCCCCGAAATTGGCAATCGAAGCATCTCTAATAATAGACTCTAATTATGTCAAAACTTGTGATGGAGCCTTTTATATGTGAGCTTTTTGTCTATTTTGTTGGCTTTATTTTTTTTTATTTCCTGTTACACATACAAACATGGTGTGATAGGCCAAAGATTCAATTTAAGTCAACCTTACTAATTTGGGGCTCCCGCATTCAATCAAAATGTGTGTATTCTCAATTCTCAAATAAAACACACAGCTCAGAAAATGACTGTTCTCAAATAATAGCCACAAGGAAATTGGAGATGGCCCTTCCAAGAAATAACCTACATTTACCATTAAGTGACAAAAACCTTTTGGCAGACGTAGGAACTTTTCTTTGTTGTTTAGGTTCCCTAAACTTAATGTTATTTTAAACAAAAACCAAAATGTTTCCCTAACAGCTGCTACATTGTCTTTGTGCCTTGCCAAACTCAAACCACAGACAAATGTATGGCACAGCTAAGCCGACTATCTATTGGACCAAACTGGTAACCCACATTAGCTTTTGAGGCTGGTAAATGTCCGGGTTAGGGTTTAAGTCATAGAGACAATAAATAAAGTGCATCTGCCAGACTTTGCTGCTCTCTTTCATCCCCACCATGTGCAGTAGCTGTAGCTATCTGTCCCTGTTCAACTCTATGGCGAGACAAGCAGCAGCCAAGTCCAGCTCCATCCAGACTTGTAAATGAAACTATTGTATCCCCTCCATCAATGCTGTCTCACAACATCTTCACATTACACAGCCATATCATGAACTTTGATCTGGGAAATTACATCTACAACCCCATGAGGACCTAGAGCTAACCCTCACAGAGCAGGCTTTGTGCTCATGTTACTTAAGCCTCCATTTCTGTGACAGCTCAGATACACAGTCTTAGGATTATAGCAAGCTAGTGGCTGTGTGTGTGTGTGTGTGTGTGTGTGTGTGTGTGTGTGTGTGTGTGCATGCGTGCGTGTGTGTGTGTGTGTGTGTGTGTGTGTGTGTGTGTGTGTGTGTGTGTGTGTGTGTGTGTGTGTGTGTGTGTGTGTGTGTGTGTGTGTGTGTGTGTGTGTGTGTGTGTGTGTGTGTGGAGTGCAATATGAAACAGTTTACACCATATTATATACTATACCATACCCTACCCTGTACGGTTTCTCATTGTTTTTTTATCATATTTGCTTATGGCATTTTGTCACTTTTTGTACAAATATTTTGCTTTTTCATGCTACTCCATTTTGTCTTGTCGATGTGTTGAGTGCAGCTGCAGGCAGTATGTGGTTGTAGAGTGCTTGAGTGGACAGCAAAGCCAAAATATTAGGAGAACTTTCCTCAGAAGGTCCAACATTCAATCTTTACAAATCCATTCTTAAAAGCTACTGAATCTTTTCACTCATCGCATTATTTATTTCATGTTTAAACGATTCAGCTAAACCGTAAACATCTCAAGATAAAGTCATTCTCAAATCTAAATCCATTTGTCAGTGGTGTTGTCGTTATTGAGTAATGCAGCCATGTGCCTATGATCAGATGGATATGAGGGTTATGCAGTCAACATACTCAGCAGGTGACAATCTAATCTGTGGATGAATCAAGTTATTGCAAAACAGCATTACAGGCACATCCAGCATCCTTTCACAAAGGCATTCATTATCCAAAGGGGCTGTCACTTAATCAGTAGAAAAAAAAACTCTGCCTTCCTAAAATACAGCAACACAAATGAATGAAAATAAAACAAAGTTAAAGAATTACAGAATATTCAAAATGTTAAGATAGGAAGCATAAGCATAAGATTCTGTTTAAGCTTGAACAAACATCAGCATGAACCAACAGCACATGACAAATAAAAGAAAAACAAGTCCACATCATATTATGCAAACATGCATCGCTTTTATTTCGAGCCTCCAATTCACTGAGCAAACATCTGAATTGAACATCCGTTTTTTATGGTAAATGCATCGAAAAACAGAAGTACTGTCTCTTTCGTTGCCCTGCTAACATTGTACTGTATTCCAAAAACATTGCTAAATGGAGATATAGTATATGGATGCCAATTCTAAATATAGGAAATGTCCATGTCTTTTCTCTGTGAGTCACACATTGTGAAAGTGGAAGAGCACAGGGAAGAGGACAGAATGTACCGTTAGACTAAAAAAATACAACATCTGAAAACAAGGATACAATAAACATGTTATTCTCACTGATTGTGAGACATGAGTTTCATCGCGCTTTCTTTTTTTAGAGGAAGGAATACAGCTTAATAAAACAGGTAGGTTAGAACACAATAAGAGGGTGGACTTTTTCTGGATACACTTTTTGTCAATATTTGCATACATAAAGGAAAGTTGAAATATGAATAAGTTAATTTTGAGAAGTTGTCAAAATTGCAACAGCCTGTAAAGCCATCACTTTATACTGTGTTGATGACTAGAGGGCACTGAGTTCAGGTGAAGAACATCTGGGCATTTAAAATGAGTCTCTCAGTACAGTGGAGCAGCTCACCAACCTGCATTCAAAGAGTTACACAAGGCAGTTAAGAGTTGTGAATGAGTGCGCTCAGTAGCCTTGGTTGCCTGGATGAGAAAATGTTAACAAGAAGAATAACTCATGTTTCATTCACCAGCCTGGTTACTGGGTCCATGCCCGCTGTGGGTTCAATCGCTTATACTCATCTTGGAAAATGGCTAAATGGGAATATCTGATGCTTTATTTTGTCGTTTATAAAATGAAACTTAATTCCTATAAAAAAGGCATTTGAATATGTACATTCTTGCTCTGAAAATGTATAATGGCCATCTTTTGTAAGTCTATGTAATTGTATACATGACAGTATCTCTTGTGTGAGAGTGTCTTGTCTCACGGGGGTGAGGTGTGAATTAAATGAGGAAAACACACGGTGAAAGAGTCACAGCTTCCCCGTGGAGTTTACCGATGAGCTTACTGCTGACAGTCATGTTATCATTGAGACAATAACACACACTAGGAGTGGGCGAAATAATCATTATGTCACAGTATTCTTTTAGTTTTTTCTGCAATTACGGAAATATATAACAGTATGTAAACATTTAGATACACTTCACTCAAGCTTCATTCTACCTTCTTTACTCTATTGAAAATATCTTTAATTTGTATTCATTTTTTATCGGCCCTAAATAGGAATGAACATGAGGTGTAGGTTTAAATGAGTTGTGGGAGGAGCAGTCAACCCCATAATATAGGTTAATAAATACATTTAATGTGATTCATTCTCAGACATAGTTGTATAAGCCATGATGTACAAAACACTGGTGCAGAACTTGGTATACAACCAAACTCCAAACACACACACACACACACACACACACACACACGCACAGACAACAGACATCATGTTCTTGTACTTGTACACAAAGCCCTTCAACCTTAGTGCTGCTTAAGGACATGTATCCCCTGTTGTAATTATGTGGTGTAAACAGTGGTCCTATAATACCCTCTTGCAGAGATGGAGTACTCGAGTCCTGGACTCGGACTCGAGTCGGACTTGAGTGCTGATTTTCGGGACTCGTGACTTGACTCGGACTCGCACACTGATTGACGCGACTCGGACTCGGACTCGTGAATTCTCACGCACGATGACTTGGACTCGGACTCGGCTCGGGCACTCCTTGGGATGACTCGGACTCGGACTCGGACTCGTGAATTCTCACGCACGATGACTTGGACTCGGACTCGAGCAAGTTTTCTCTGGAGTCTGATGTCCTCTGTGTCCTGGCGTGTGCACCTGCGAGGCGAGTTCACGTACTGGGCGCGCCCCCGCTGCTATACCAGTCTAAAGATGTCCAGAGACACATCCCGCATCGTGCTGTATGCTTTTAAAGATTTCGTTTCCATATTGGGAAAGAGCAGCGCAAAATGCACATTATGTGGACAGAAGATAGAAGATAAGACTGGGACAACGTCGAATTTCAATCGACACCTTTCACGGCGGCACCCAGAAAAGTAAGTAGAAATGCTATTGTTAGCTTGCTAACCCACGTTAACGTTAGCCACTAAATTGACTCCACAAAGGTTTTAAGATGTCGGGTTAGATGGAGGTAGGGGTTGATATCAGATCCTAGGGACCAAGTGCAGTTTTATTGTCTAGATAGATACTGTTAAAAAGCTATACATGTCCTTGGTGATACTGCAGATGATGAGTAGCCTAGCCCTAGCCTACAATGAACGTGAAAATTAGAGACTGAAAATGATCTCCGTCACGGAGGCTCCATAACACATTACTCTAAGGATGGAGTTCATATATATATATATATATTGTAAGGGAATATTTGAATGTATTCATGTTAGCTCCAAATGTATAAGTTTAAAAATGAGTGATTTGGGTTAAAACTGAGCTGGACTTTGGAGCAAGCACATGTGACTTCAGAGAAGACCATGTGGTGTTTGAGGACAAAGGATTTTGCGGGGGAGGTGACAGCATATGTTGACTTGCACTGTATGCAAATGCTCTTGCCACCTGAGAGTGAAGGAACTCAAGATTTGGGGGGATGGGGACATTGGGGCTGCCAATCAAAGTAGGGGAATCAGAGATCCCTCCCATTGCTTCAGCATATAGTCAGGACACACAGCGGTGTTCAGTCTCTTTCTGCTGGCCGGCTGACGTGATCACCAGGTTGTATGTATGTTTTGTGTTGTATGTTGTGTGTATTTGTGTTGTATGTATTTTGTGTTGTAAGTATACTGTATTTGTATGTGTAGTGTATTGAATGTAATGATTTCTGGTGCATTGTAATATTGCCATTAAATAGAGTATGGTTGACTTGGTGGCACTGAACTCCTTCCATATAACACAGCTCACGAAGGACGCGGGGATATTTGAAACGTGGTGCGTAAATCCATAATAATATCCTAACAGATGGTGAACCCGACGTACAAGATAATGAGCTGAGGAGGATTCAGACGACCGGATTGGGTCGAGAATAAGCGCTTTTAAACGCTTCAGACAATCACGCAGGGCCCTGCACGACTCAAAGGTATTTCAGACTCCTGTTGTATAAACCGATTGTCTGTGATTGAATACACTAAAATGTTAGGATTGTCTGAAGGCGTTTCACAGTGTTTTTAAAGTTTAAATGGGATATACAATGCATATTTAGAAACATAGTCGTTGATCGCAGGTAGATATGAGTCCGGCGTGGCGTACATAGACATTGATATTGATTACAGTTTGGCGCGGATCTACAGGTAGATAAAGTCCTGAGTGGCGTACATAAGAACGGTTTAGCGCGGATCTGTGGTAGTTCAGTCCACAGTGGCGTAGAGACGGTGCAGGGCTGGGGGTTGTGTGGTTTCATTCCCACACGCCAGACCTGGAAACCCGATATTTCAGATCGGGTCGCCGCCTAAAACTGAGGGGTTTTACAGCACAGACGAACGCTTTTTAGCTAAGAGCCGGAGTTCTGTGATATGGTAATTACTCAATATTTATAGATCTCAATGAAGCACACGGATGAGTGAGGCTCATTTGTGGTCTGCTGCTGCCATCTAGTGGCTGAAAGGGGGTAGTACACCTTTGACATTCTTATATGAGTTTAGCTTCAAGCGTTGAGGTTAAATATTACATTGCTGACCGGTATGGAAGACGGGAAGCGCGTTAATAGTAACTACGACAATAGCCCAGTATATTAATACATGTGAGCACATGTTAATTGAGTCAGATAAATAAAAGCGAAGTGAATATGGAACGACAGAATGCTAAAAACGATTCTGAAATTCCAGGTAGTTACCGGGAATTAAGTACATTCAAATTAAATATAATAGTGGATTATTCTACCTAGATTAGACATACAAAGAGGACAATTTGTGTGTTATGAACTGGCCTTGTCTGGTTACATTTTTATTGAAGCCAAGTCGTATGGTTTAATTGTTAGTGAACTCAGACTGCAAGCAGTGTGATTTCTCTCTGCACATGTTTGAGTCTCCTTTTCCCTGCCCCCGGTCATCCAAGTTATTTGACCCCATGTGGTCAAGAGCCATTCTGTTAGCCTACAATCTTGGGTAAGACAAATCATTGTTCTTTTGTCACATTTTTGAATCACATAAGGGTTCATTTTGCTAAATCAATTTATCTTTAATTTGTAGTTGGTGTTTGTTAAGATTTTTAGGCAAATATAGCGCTAAATACAGTTAGTTTTGTATTCTGTTACAAATCTAACCATGCTTGTAACACAACATGGATAGATTTAACTTAGATGAAAGACAGATTGTAACTATGTCGCAGAACGAGTCGAATATTTTAGAACAATGCAAAATACTGTTGTCTCTAACTCAGATCACAAATCTCAAACTGAGCCCAAACTTCATTTACGATGAAGCAGGAGGCCAGTGTCGTAAAACAAATACCTAAGGGCACTTTGAAGCAGGACGCCGGGGTCGTAAAGGTCCCAGGGCACAGCATGTGCCTCTGCCTCCTATGCATTACCATTCTTTCTTCATGTTTCTGAAAATGAATCCACAGTAAATGGGATTCTTTTTCAGAAAAGGGGGAGTAGTTGTTAGACAATGGGAATTTGATATTTACATTTTTATAGTCTAAAATCTATTGTATTGTAGTATTTTTTTAGGTATCATAAAACAACACTGTTTTAGCTTTTTAGGTGAAGTAATTGAAGATTTGAGAATGTTAATTAGGCGTCCCTAAGAATGGTGGGATGTACTACACAAATTATCTGTTAAATTCTGATTTTAGATTAATCAGATGACATGTCTTATTTTTATACAGTCCTTTAATGACAGAGGTTAAAAAACCTGGACACTTATTTTTATTTTGCATATACTGCCATCAGGCATATATTTAAATCCAGAGACAGATGCAGTCTCTGTTTTGAACAAATATCACAATGAAAAATAGTGGTAGCAAATCATCTTTATGTCAAATCATGTCGGGAAGAGATGAGGAGTTTTGTTTGGAAACAACATTTTGAATTGAGCCATGTTGGTTTTCAAAAAGCTGACTTTTCAAAATGAAACAGATCACTTTTGAGTGTACAGTAGCAGTTTGCATGGAGATTTATTTGTGAACACTACAGTAGCAGGATGTATTTACCTGTCCTAGGAAAGGGACAGATTATAAGTAAAAGACTGGTTAGAAATGGAAATAAGAAAAGGTTGTTGAAGGCTGAAGAGAAAAGAGAACAGATGGATAAAAGAAGACATCTGATTATTATGTCACACATAATAATCTTGACATAGAAACTAGCTATGAGTAAAACGTGTGGTTTTTATACCATTGTTATCATGAACTAAAAATAAATAGGGAAATAGTATCTTGTTAAAGATGAATGGATTTCATATCCTAGACAGGATTAGTTATTGTGAATACTCCACAAGGTATCTACTAATGTATTTTAAAGAAACAAATTTAAAGAAATTGAATTGACTTGATAAATAAGTAAAGATAAAAAGTTGTGTTAACCATGAATTAATCAATTGGTAAATTAAAAATAGCAGTAAAGAAGACTGAAATAGATGGACAGGGCAAGATATTAAATGTGTTGAAGTGATATCTTGCTCAGAAGGATAAAAGGTGGTTAAAATACCACGAGTGAAGTTGGAAAAAGTATGTAGGAGAGAGAGAGAGAGAGACAAGACAATTAAGATTAGAAAGAGTAAAAGTTATATAAAGTTAACTACTATTCTGGACAATGTCATATTGTTTTATGAGTAAAAAACATGAAATAAAATATATTACTGAGATATAAGAAAACATGTGAAGAGACAGGCATGAAATGGTTAGACGCATGGCCCCTAGTTCTTATGTAAATCAGGAGCTCAATTAACAAAGGGACAGGTTTGTCTCCTTTGAGCTCACTCATGGTCACCAGTTCCCAGGAGCCCTGAGCGTAGGGTTGAGGAATTTGTATCAGATTTCTCCACACAGATTACAGAGGCAAAAGGGGGACATCAAACCCCATCGGGTGATGCAGAGGACATCTCACGCTGTCCGCTTGGAAGGGAAAGGAGACATCTGGTACCACTGGAATCAGTGCGCAGTGGGGAAACCTCCAGGAAGGATGTGTGAAAGCTGTCATCCTCCTCCTCGTGCTGGGCCTGCTGTACCTGACCAAGCAAGGGTGGCGACTCCACGGTGTGGAAAGCGTATCCAAGGACGCAGTATCAGGAGTTCCGGGTCTCGCCACGGATGGAAGTACCTGACACTACGCAGACAGTGAAACCAGGAAAGTGAGTGTTCACCAGAGCGATAAAGAGGAGGAGCAGGCACTCGCCAAAGGGGGAGGGTCCCTAACAAACACTCCTGTCTACATCGACTGCAGTTAGACTGGCGGAGAGACCATCCTGGATACATCTGACTGTGAAGCTGTTTAAACCTAAAACACAGAAACTCGCCTCTACTGTGGTGAAGTCTGGCTACAAAGGGAGGTGTCCAATAGGGTCGCTTGTCTCAAACCAGTGAAGAAACCAACAGAACCCAGTGGAATTTAAAGAGTGGACGTGAGCAGGGAAACAGTAACGGGTCTGAGGGATAGAAACTGACGATGTACAGAGAAAGAATTGGACCATGGGGATTACATTAAAACATGTGCCTATACAATTTACCTACCTCAGCCGTTTGGGTACTTTTGTATATGAATTTTTGATATCATTTGTATCTTTCCAGGTTCTATGTTATTCCGGAGTATAAACAGGAGGGATATGTTGGAGACATACTGTCTCCACTCTTTGGGAAGTTTTAATGCACTGATATCATGTGTGGCTCTGAAACTAAAGCGGAATGAAGTATACATGAAGTAATGTTAAAGCTTGAAGACACTGCAATTTTGCCGATTACAGATTAATTGAATCACCACTGTGAAGGTTATACCTTATGACGATTGACTATACTCAATCAGAATAATTGAAGGGTTTTAACTTTGTTGTTACTAAGTGATGTAATTGATGTATGGAGTTATTTACATATTTTGGTATTTCTAACACGGTCATATGAAGTTGATATGTGGAGCCATTTCTGAACGTTTAAATAGTCTGAATCCCAGAACGAATGTGAATGTCTTGAAAGTAATTGATTTATTAGATTTAAATCAAAAGGGGGAGTTGTAAGGGAATATTTGAATGTATTCATGTTAGCTCCAAATGTATAAGTTTAAAAATGAGTGATTTGGGTTAAAACTGAGCTGGACTTTGGAGCAAGCACATGTGACTTCAGAGAAGACCATGTGGTGTTTGAGGACAAAGGATTTTGCGGGGGAGGTGACAGCATATGTTGACTTGCACTGTATGCAAATGCTCTTGCCACCTGAGAGTGAAGGAACTCAAGATTTGGGGGGATGGGGACATTGGGGCTGCCAATCAAAGTAGGGGAATCAGAGATCCCTCCCATTGCTTCAGCATATAGTCAGGACACACAGCGGTGTTCAGTCTCTTTCTGCTGGCCGGCTGACGTGATCACCAGGTTGTATGTATGTTTTGTGTTGTATGTTGTGTGTATTTGTGTTGTATGTATTTTGTGTTGTAAGTATACTGTATTTGTATGTGTAGTGTATTGAATGTAATGATTTCTGGTGCATTGTAATATTGCCATTAAATAGAGTATGGTTGACTTGGTGGCACTGAACTCCTTCCATATAACACAGCTCACGAAGGACGCGGGGATATTTGAAACGTGGTGCGTAAATCCATAATAATATCCTAACAATATATATATATATATATATATATATATAGGTAGGCTGTATTGAACACTATCATCAGAGTAATGTGATCAATACAATAAGTAAAGATTCAGCCGATAACATGAAAGCACATGGCTACTTAACATGCAGAATGTCGTCAAGTAGCAATGTGCTTTCTGGGGCTTAATCTTTATTGATATCATTTAAACGTTCACTTATTGGTTGTTGGACATTGTGATATTATATTTATTATATTCGCTTTGTGTTGTGATGTTTTGCCGACTGTGTTGAAATAAATTAACAAAATATTCGTTCATTGCAACACATTCAGAATCATATTACATATTTACACTTGACACATGTTATTGTTTTAAGTGTTCATTGATGTGCATTGTCCCTGCTAAATAAACGATTACATATCCATTTTTACCATTAGTGGCTTGCTTGGTTTGTGCTTGAACATTCAATTTTTTAAGGCTCAGGATTATGGTTTTGTATTTCACTGTTATATAGCACACTGATAACAATGTTACTTTTAACATTGTTTCTCAATCCTTGAACTCAAACCATATTTGGATGGTCCAAAAATGTATTTAAATTATTATCATAAACATGCCACAACTAGTTTGCAATGGTTGAGGATTAGTAGTTGGGGTAGCCCTAATTTTAACCATACAATTTATTTAGCAATAAGAAAGATTTTTTGCTGAAGTGTGTATTCTTTCTTCCCCTAGGCACAACAAGCTCCTTGAAAACAAGGTTCACAGAGATCTTCCAAGCAGTGAAGATGCCAGGATGCGAGCCAGCTGAAGGAAGAGGTCCCACCAAATTTCCTTTCACGACTGCTTACTTCATAGCATCTGTGTTGGACCCATCGTTTGGTTTCCAGTGGCTAAAACATGATGTGCAGCTGGACAGTGATGACAAAGATCAGCTAATGACTCAGATCATTGGTGAGACATGTTCACTTGTTATATATGTATGCAGGCTCTAACTTATACTAGCCATTATTAATTATAGTTATATGTGTACATGAATGTCTAGAAGTGGTTTATCTGTTTGTAGATATTGGGGTGTGTGTAGCCAAAATAAGAATACTCAATCCTTATGGAAAGAATTACCAAATTATAAGGCCATTTTTACACATTAGCCTTTTCAAGTAAAACAAATTAACATCATCTATAAATGGTATCACAAACAAAATAATAAGATCAGTAGCAGATTTATTCACAAAAGTATACCCTCTCATTTCAGATTGTATCAAGGCAGAGGGTGAGAGGCAAATGATCTCAACAGCAGGACCAGAACAAGGTGATGTTCCAGTGTCTCCTCCTGCTCCTGAAGCTCCTCAGAGGAAGCTGAGAATGTTCTCCCACTACAGCAAGACTCCCTCCTCCACCCACAGGCGGTCTGTCCAGGCTCAGCTGACTGCATACCTCGACTTGATCGACAACCAGGCCTCAGACCCATGCTTCAAGTTTTGGCAACAAAATAAATCCCAGTTCCCTGTCCTCCATCAGGTTGCCACACAGGTATTCTCCATCCCTGCTTCCAGTGCACCCATTGAAAGGGTATTCAGTCATGGAGGCATTTTTATGAGGCCTCACGTGCAAGGTTGAGTTGTTCGATGTTGTCAAATCTGATGCTTTTAAAATGCAACAAGGATGTTTAAGTGTGTGTGCCTGAGTGGGTGCTCATCTGCTCCTGACGCGAGCAGCTAAAAACATATTGTTATGCCAGACTAAAGTTCCCTGCCAGACTAGAGTGCCACAGTGACGCGTCCTAAAACCCGGAAGTAAACTTCTTCCGGTTCCTTCGTCAAAGAAGCAATGCTTTTTCTCCATAGGATTTTGGAAAATAGCTCGAAATAAGGTCTGTGGTTGAGACACATTTAAGAGACAGATCACGTTTTGGATAATCTCCACGTGATCTGTCTCTTAAATGTGTCTCAACCACAGACCTTATTTCGAGCTATTTTCCAAAATCCTATGGAGAAAAAGCATTGCTTCTTTGACGAAGGAACCGGAAGAAGTTTACTTCCGGGTTTTAGGACGCGTCACTGTGGCACTCTATTGGAATTGGCCTCATTTGGCTCTGCTGGTGTTGTTTGTGGTTTTCCGTACACCTGTAAGATGCTTTTTAAGTATTCTAAATGCATAATTTCAACTGGGTGTCTGTCCAATAGGGCCACATTATGGTAGGAGAGGGGACCCCATCACTTCACTAATATAGAGAGGAATTGGTTCTATGACTTTGTAATTCGAGCCAGATTCAAATTGGAAATTGAATGAAAATGTTACTTATATTGCGTAGAAAGCCCTGCATGCTTTCTCATGTTCTATTGTTCTTAATAATGTATTTTCAGTTTCTGTGGGTTTTCAAACCATTAAATAAGTTCAATTGTGACATTGTGTCATTGTGTTTAATGTATACCATTTCCATTTGTAAAGCAGCTCTTTGAAGATGCCAGAACGGAGCACTGGAGGCAATATTGGAACTGGACTCAACCTTGATGATAATAATAATAATTATTATTATTATTAGTAATAAGCTTTATATTTGTATAGCACCTTTTTTAATACAACAATTGTAGGCACACTCGCTTCACAGCAGTTCAATAGACACATTAGTATACCATGACAGGATAAAAGCAATGTAGAGGAGCTACAGCTACATTTCAACACATATATCCACTAAGATTAATACATGAAGACTTGTGACTCGGACTTGACTTGGACTCTTCTTGGGTGACTCGGACTTGGACTCGAACACAGGTAATGGTGACTCGGACTCGAACACTCCTTGGGTGACTCGGACTTGGACTCGGACTCGAACACAGGTAATGATGACTCGGACTCGGACTCGACTCGGACACTCCTTGGGTGACTCGGACTTGGACTCGGACTCGACTACGACTCTCCCTAGGTGACTCGGACTTGGACTCGGACTCGAAGAGTGGGGACTCGAGAGTGACTTGGACTCGTGAATTGGTGACTTGACTACAACACTGCCCTCTTGCCAGGTTAGAGAAATGGGATTAGGAGGTGCGAAGCTACATTTAGACCCTATACTCAGAAATAAACCCACACACACAAACAAAAGAGAAAAACATGCCAAAACAAGAACAATACAAGTAGTTATCGGAAGGGGATCCTGAGCACAATTAGGCCAAAGTAGAATCACTTGTGCTAATTTTATTAAGTGCCATATCCCCGAACGCTCAAGAGGACTGTTTTTCAAAGCCAGGAGCATAGCCAGAATGACATAAAGGAAGATATAGAAGAGGACATAACTTGTGATTAGGGCTGCTCGATTATGGCAAAAATCATAATCTCGATTATTTGGGTCAATAATTGATATCCATCCATCCATCCATCTTCTCCCACTTATCCGTGGTCGGGTTGCGGGGGTAGCAGTTCCAGCAGAGAGCCCCAAACTTTCTTTTCCCTGGCCACATCAACCAGCTCTGACTGGGGGATCCCAAGGCGCTCCCAGGCCAGCGAAGAGATATAATCCCTTCACCTGGTCCTAGGTCTACCCCTTGGTCTCTTCCCAGCTGGACGTGCCTGAAACACCTCCCTAGGGAGGCGCCCAGGTGGCATCCTTACTAGGTGCCCGGACCACCTCAACTGGCTCCTTTCGACGCGAAGGAGGAGCGGTTCAACTCCGAGTCCCTCCCGGATGACTGAACTTCTCACCTTATCCCTAAGGGAGACACCAGCCACCCTGCGGAGAAAACCCATCTCGGCCGCTTGTATCCGCGATCTCGTTCTTCTTCTTCATGACCCATCCTTCATGACCATAGGTGAGGGTAGGAACGAAAATGGCCCGGTAGACAGAGAGCTTTGCCTTCTGGCTCAGCTCTCTTTTCGTCACAACGGTCCGGTAAAGCGACTGCAGTACCGCTCCCGCTGCTCCGATTCTCCGGCCCATCTCACGCTCCATTGTTCCCTCACTCGAGAACAGAACCCCGAGATACTTGAACTCATTCACTTGGGGGTAAGGACTCATTCCCTACTTGGAGTGGACAGTCCATCGGTTTCCTGCTGAGAACCATGGCCTCAGATTTGGAGGTGCTGATCCTCATCCCAGCCGCTTCACACTCGGTTGCGAACCGATCCAGTGAGTGCTGAAGGTCGCAGACCGATTAAGCCATTAGAACCACATCATCTGCAAAAAGCAGTGGTGCAATCCTTAGTCCACCGAACTGCAGACCCCCTCCCCCATGACTACGCCTCGAAATCCGATCCATGTCGGATATATATATATATCACTATATATAATTGATATCACGATTATTAAAAACGATTATCCATTTACTTTGAAAAAATCAATTTATTGGAGAAAAAAAATGTGAACAGTATGTTTTTAACAGTTGATTACCCTGAACTTTAAGTATAATTCAACTGAAAAACAAAAACAAAAAAAAGTAATTTGAAAAAAAAAAGAAAAAGTAATAATAATAGTAAAAAGATTATCGTTTTATTTCGATTACGTTGTTTTCGTAATCGTTGCAAGCCATAATCGTAATTGTGATTAAAATACGATTAATTGAGCTGCCCTACTTGTGATCGACATTTCTAATGGACTGGCTATATTACATTATTGCTTTCAGGTTGCAGCAGAAACTAGGCCAATAAATGCATTATCTACACTAACCAACAACAAAAAAGAAACACTAATGGGTCAATCAAATTGCTTGATTTTATTCTATTTTATACTATGTTTTTATTTAGTTTTTATTGTGTTTTGCTGCTTTAACGACTTCTTGACATGTGGCTTGTGTGGTCATTTATCATTGTGAGATTCCTATCATGATGTTTTATTGTAAGCACTTTGTGACTTTGTCTGTGAAAAGCTCTCTATAAATAAACTTTACTTACTTACTTACTTACTGAGGATGAAATTACTCAGCCCAACCTAATTTTGATAAAGGCTTTTTTTATGAAGACAAACAGACACAAGATTACAGGGACAGATCCACACACAAAGCAAAACAAAGACTGCAACAAGTCGTTTGTGTTGAACACCATTTTGGTGTCCTTTAACAATAGCTTTATGAGCATGTGAAATGCTGACAGTGGAGGACAGACTGTCATTTTCACAAGTCTAATGAACTTGTTGTCTTATGCGGAACAATTATAGAAAGAAATAATAGAAACATTATCATGGCGTGCAGTGAATTAGAGGCTTAGCAGTAATAGCAGCTGAACAGTTTGTTGAGATGAATACAAGTATTTAATCTATGAAAATGTATCCAGCTTAGTGCTAACCATGTTGACAGTATAAGAGTAGATTTGTGTACTGTTAATTAATAAGCTCACAACCATCATGTTGTATCGATGTGATTTCTCAAACTAACAATTCAATAAAGTGTGAAAGTTTGATGATGGCATTATAAAAAAGCAATAGACTCCCAAACATTTTAGTGATGAGGAAGAATGTGGTTGGAATACAAAAAAAAAGGCCTTACTTTTATTGCCAATATTCAACAACACAACGCACTGTTGTGTATACTGCGTGGTTAAAAAGCACTGAAAAACCAAACAAGTCTCTTGTTCTCTTGTGTCTTGAGAGCAACTCTCCCAACTTTTTATTCAAGCCTTATGTCCTGACCCTAAACTAACCACAACCTTTATATTTTCCTAAAATAAACCTGTGATTCTAGTTGATGCCCTGTGGACAAGCCATTTGGTCAAAATGTTCTCACTTCAAGTTCTAAACCTCAAGCTGGTTTTCGCCAGAAGAGCAAGCACTGACAAACTCAAATACAGCAGCCTTTCAGCACAGAGTGGTATAAGCACCATGCCTAAAAGGGTCATTCATAATGAAAGGGGCATCAAAAGGGCAAGCTTTCATTCCGCAGAAAAGTAGGCATTTATTGACAACAAAAGCCGACTAAATTCAATTGATATTACATAACTCCCAAAAACAACAAGGCAAGTGCCCTTTAAGATGTCTTGTTTTTTGGACTTTGACATTTGAAGTGTGTGGACACAAACCTCTAACAGGCATAATTGCTGGTGGACTGAGAGATGCTTCCGCCCGACTGCTCTTGTCTTGTAACTCTATCACAGTTATTACACAGCAGGCTTAATCTCTGAAGGCCCAGGTTCTGAGCAGCTGTAATCCTCGGACAGCTCATATCACACACAGACCGAGCAGGTTTAGGGTCAGCGCTCGGTCCCAGCACCCCCGCCTCATTCATCCTCTCTGTCAACTCTCAAAGCTAAAAATATAGAGTGTCTCTTAACAGGAAACTGGGCCTTTTTTAGAGACTTTTTAAATCCTTAAAAGAAAAAGACCTTGTGTGCATGACATACTTTCCTGTTCAGTTCATAAATCATGCAGGTTATGTACATTAAAGTGCAAAAGGATACACGAGTCAAAGCAACGGCAAGAATGACAAATTGTAAGCACATTTCCACAAAGGGACACAACAGACTTTAGTTGTGTGGAGCGTTTAAATTATGATAATGTGATAGTGTGTTTATAGGAGACTATGTTTCCATGTTTGTGTATCTTTGTTAAAACTACTTGCTGCTGTGTGTCTGTGTGTGCCAGCAGACCGGAATAGTTATTGCCCCCTTCAAATATTTATGAGGAGTTGTTCTCTCATGTTTATAGTCTTGAGGCTTTCAGCACAGCAGCCATTTCTTCTCAAACCTGTTAACTCTGCCAAGGTGAAAGAGGGAGAACAAGAGAAAGACAGAAAGAAGGAAACAAACCTCACAGGTTGAGAGAATCAAGACTGACAGGTATGAAGACCAATAGACATAAAATATGTGTTTACTGCCAACATAATTGAAAATGGTAAATATGGGAACTACATGCTTTGTAATGACTGTTTTTAATGACATTTATTAATGTCTTTCCGCTGCACTATTTCTTAATGCTCTTAATGTCTTTCGTTATTGTAAATCACTTTGAATTGCCTTGTGTTGAAAGGTACTATATTAATAAACTTGCCTTGCCTTTCCTAATTATGTGAAACTGAAGACATTTTGGAGGAATTAAACATTGTTTGCCTCATCATATCTTTCTGTACTGGTCTGGCACCAGAAATGCTTAACAACAAATGTGTCAACACAGAAAATGTCAGATGCCTCATGTTGGAACACTTTCTCTTGAAACCAAGGGCTGACATTGTACCAAAGACTAACACTCTCTGAAGCACACCATTTAAATTCAATGTCAATGTTCAATGCCAGTGTAAGATTTAATGTGTCCTTTATGTCGCAGGGCAAAATAATGGTGTGAAAGTGGTATGGGTGAATGGTCATACTGTACAGCACTTCAAGTTTAATGTCAGAGATGTAATGCCTGTAAACTTTAACAAGTGTTTAAGCTGCCAAACCTTAAGCATACAATAAACACAACCTAGATATATGTTATTTACCATCAGTATGTCCCAAAGATCTAAAACATTGTTGTTTGTTGAATTGGCACAAAAGACAAACATTGTCCAATATCTACTTAGGTTTTGCCTGTCAATATGGCCATCAACACAAAGTATATTTGCACATATTTGCAAGATTTAAAGCTAGATTTTGTCAGAAAAAAAGAGACATTGTGCCCAGGACTACAATCTCTGTTTGGCATTCGATAGTGTGATTTCCAGGAATGCTTGGCTGTGGTTTTACTTACATCATAAAACAAGGGACCCACTGTGTAGGATTTATCACTGATGGCCCAGTGCTCGCCCTGAGGAATATGTAGCAAGATCTGCAGATGAATCAATCAACACAACATCTGTACGTTAATCTGCAGAGGCCCCCTGCACAGGGAAAAGCTCCCATTAGCACACTTTCAACTGGAAACTAAGAGACACGTGTAAACACATACATACACACGCTTATGCACACACACATAGGCAGCATTCACATGCACTTAAGTAATTTGATCCTTTGTTGGTTTGGCTGTATCCTGAATGAACTACCATCTGAATGAGAGACCCGGGTCACATTATCAGGAGGAAGGATTAGGAAAAAGCAGATAAGAAGATTTCTGATCTAGAAATCGGATTATACAAAATGTATAAGCTTAATGCTTGGGTAGGTAACATTTGAGAAGCTGGCAAGTGTAAACTAGACGTTGTAAATGATCCAACTGAAAAACCTAGGTAAATGGAAATGGCTACTTTTTTTCTAAGAAATTAGCTAGTGGATTAAATCTAGCAGACTTCCAAGAACTGCCAACATGCTGAAACCACTCAATCCAGGAAAACCAGCTAATCAGACCTCCATCTCTGGAAACAGATACTTCCTTCTATCAGAGGCACCAGTCAGTCAGTAGTACTTTGAGACTTTTGATTACGTAACTGATTCTGGAGGCTGCCCCACATCAGCTTAACACTGTATCTAATGTGAGCCTGTGAGAGTTGGTTGTCGTAATTGATTGTTGCATTGTCCTGGGCAACAGACACAAGCACAAACTGAGGAGAGACTGCATCTGTCTTCACTAGTACCCGCTGACACCTGAGGGAGGTAGAGCTGTGATGATGAACCATGAAGACAAATGGATAGGCTGAGCCCTACAAAGGCTGCAGACATCCCCTCTCTGGATATTGTTTAAATGGGTCAGAAATATATCTGCACAGCCATGCACCACATTTAGCAGATTCCTCCTATTGTTTGCATCAACACAGGAGACAAGAATAGCCATCAAATGAGGGTTGTTAGAAAGCGAGGCCCTCTTTGAGGCTTAGGCAAAGTCCTTTGAAAGTCAGAGAAACGCCTCTCTGTAGAAGGAAATGATGTAGCACTCATTGTTTAAGGTCATGGGGGGTATACCAATCCACAGTAATTGGTTGGACATATTTCTGTAAACTTTCTGCAGGGACTACATTAACACAGGATGACTACCATGTGTAATTACTGTCTCAAAAGCCTATTGTTGGCAAGCTAATGAGTCTGTGAGAACACAAAGCTTAATTATACAATACACACAAACATACATGGGGGTAATATAACAGGGGTCAGGGTAACAATTGGCAAAGAAAGACAACCTCCAGCTTGTCATGATGAGTTTGCTCAAACCAGTAATGATAACATTTCCATAGAAATGAGGCCCTAAATTATCACTAGAAACGGGGCCCTGAGAGCAAGATTTTCTCACAGACAATTGGAAAGCTCACATCAACCAGCCTGGAAAAAACATTTCCGAGAATCTGCTCAGCTTTTTTATTCAATAATGAGGCACTTATCAACACAAAATGCTAAACACACACACATAGACACACCAATGAAACATGTAGCCCAGACAGGGACCTTGCCTATAGTGTTGTTTCAAACTCCAGGCAGTATTTGCCATTAGTAATGTTACCTAATCATAACATTTCATGATAAACAAATGGTATGGTGAATAGAATAAGATTCGTCTGAAATCCCTGGTGAGAACCTCCCAGGCTGAAATACCACCATTATAACAAAGAAGCGCTGTTAGCTTCATCCTTTTTGTTCGCTGAAATGACCAACAACGGTTTTGATTTGCTGGTTTAGCATATTGTTGAAGCACAGGGACAGCTTGATTAATCTTTGTGATATAATTCCAGCCTATTTTAAGACAATATGTTGCTAAGAGGTCATTTTACCTGGTAAGTATGACAACAAAAAACCCTAGCATGGATTAGTCACAGATACATTTTAGGAGATTTCCAACCTGTTGTATGAAAACAAAACACTTTGACATATATTATACAAAACCTTTTGTCTATTTTATCTTTCTCCTACCATAACAGTGTTGTCACCACTCCCTTGTCTTTAAATAAAAAATGACTCCCAGTGGAGCATTTTCAAGGATCTTTCTTTCTTGGCAGTCTAGTTCACCATTGTCCCATCAGCTAAAAACATCTGGGTTACAAAAATACACTTTTTCTGTCACGGTATTTATGTTGGGAGTACGAGCTGTATTCAAGCATGATTATATGGAGTCACAGCCAAAGCCAACTTGATACTGTTCAAAGTAAGATTTGCCAAGATTTGAACAATGTACTTTTGTTCCCCTGTGATCCCTGCAGTTTATTCTAATGATAATCCAGGTTTTATATGAACTGTAGATCAGTGTAGTTTATTGTATCCTGTGTTATGTATTCAATCCTCTTCCAGTCATTTACCTTAAATTTGAAATGACCAAAGGGTCAGCCGCCTTTATAAAGGCACAGACAGAACACGAATGATAGTTTAGGGCATGGCGACCTATAATCATTAATCTGCTCGCCCTGGCACTTTCTTCAGTAATACAACTCGTAATGTGTTTTGTCCAGGCATTTGCCAGGTTAAATCAATATTAAGATGATTTGTTCTTGGTACTGCAACATCCTTGAGGTGGCTTCAAATAGATGTTCCTAGTTTTTTTTCACTTGTTCGACAAAAACAAGCTTAGCCTCCAACAGGAGGTAGGGTTGAGCTAAGTATGTCAGGAGTTCAAGGGCTACATTTAATTGCATCAGACTGGCGGGGTAATGCTTCATTCCTGCATGTACTGTCCTGTCCCTGTGACTCAGATCTCATATTGCATAAACCAAATAACTTCTCAAGTACATGCAACTGCCAAAACAAAGAAGTTGAACATATAATGGTGAGATAATAGTTGTTGCATCATGTTAGCAGAGGTAAAACAAAGGAAGGGTTTGATATTTTGTACTTTTGGAAAAATAGTGAAGATTTCCTTTGTTTTATTTCTGCTTTGAAACTTTGCTGAATCGGATAACCTCTGACTTTGCCTGTCAATTTCTATTGTCATTTATCATGTCAAATAATCAAAATGAGAAGTATTGGTAATATTATAAATTACACAGGTGTACAAGTTACAATACACAATCAATGTCTATGTTTAAGGGGGGGAATAGAAATGTTAAACAAAAAATAACATATTTGGCACATCTCACAACTAATTAACAATTAAACATTACAAATCAATTGTAATTACTGTAATTATCTGTTATCAAAAGGCATTTCAAAAAAGTGAAAAGCACTCTATCAACTATCATGGATAATTACAGTTCTACAAAACGAATCCAGCCATAAGGTTGCTGGACTAATCTGAAAATGTTGCACACACAAGCCACAGTAATTGCCTTCTTAGCAATGTATGTTGAGTAGAGAATTACACAATCCTGAAAATGCAATGTGAAAGATATCTCGCCACTCTGACAAACAAGCTCCCTGTGATTGTCTCACTCCCAGTTGTATCTCTTCACACGTACACCCACACTCGGTCACAATCTTCAAACCACACACGTTGCATCAGCACCATAAATCTGACAGAGCTCTCAAGTTCAAGATTGTGTGAGTGAAATATGTGGCTATAACCTGAATTCTCCTCAACGTCCGTCATTAGAAAGCTACTTGAGGTCAACCAAGGGCAACGTGTGTATTGTAATTGTCAAAGTTGGTTGTGCAGTAAATCATTGTGCAAGGATAAGATAAATATTGTGTATAATATTGTTTAAAGCATATTATACACAATACAATAGAATCTGTGTGTTTGATTCGACATGCAGACAGTCTGAATAACAAAGAAGACCTGCTGTGAGATTGTCTGAGCGAATAGCTTTCGGTTTAACAGAGATTCATTATTTTACTCATTCACAAAGTTATGTTTGGAACAAAAACGACTTTGTTTCACAACTTGCCAGTGGGGCATAACTCAAAGGAAACAAAGTGTTCTTGTTGAACTGAGGGCTCTAGACGGACTGATGCTATCTCGTCATTCATCCGCAGCCCCAGAGGCTTTTTTAATAAATTCCACAATGGTCTTATTGCTGACAAATGCAATCTTTAATGTTGTAAAAACAACTGCTGAAGCACCTGCCAAATGCTGTAAAAGCAAATGATAATGTAATTAATAATGTAATTTATTTATTTAAGAAGGCAAATACACATGAATTAACATCAGCACTTGAGCCCATGTACATGTGCCAATGTGTAGTCCTGCATATACACACTGAACATTTTCCCACCTCAGTATCCTATATTGAGACTTCTAGCTAACCTCTAGCCTCAATTGATCCAATGAGTAATCATTCCTTTGTGACCAACAATAGAGTAATGTAGTTGTACAGGTGCAGCTCCCAAATACCAAAATGACTCAGCATGATACTGATAAAGAGAATGATTACCCCAGTGAGGATTGTTTTAATGGCTGAATCCATTTATGTTCATTAAAAGTAAAAATGCTACTCAATTAAAATCAACATATTCAGAGATGGCCTTTCAATATAAAATCTGCTCACTCATTGAGGATACTAAAATTAAAAACATATAAATGTTATGTCAGATAACAATAGATTCAATTCAACCTTTCATTAATGGCAGCACACGGCTCATTAATCAAACGCTGTTCGCAGGGATGGAGATGAAACAGACGACATAATGGTGTCTGCAGTCATAGGCCACACAAGGAACTCCAATTATCATTAGTTTGAAAAACCCTGTGGATCAGTTCAGGGACTCATCTCTAGTGTCGCTGGATGTTCTGCGTCAAACTGGGACTATATTGTGTAACACAGAAAATGGAGCAGAATCTGAAATCATATGAAGATGTAGCCAAAAGCAATAAATTACACTATTAAATGTGTGTTTCCTGAACTGCCACTGCATGTCTTATCATATGCATTCAGTGGTATTAATCTAATTATTGTTTAACTGGGAGAGGATACATGGGTTGAACCAATGCTAGTGTTAAAAGGGAAAGAATGTATTTATTTATCAAAATAATGTTTTGTCTGTGCTATCAATAGATGCAGGAGGAATTAAATATGCACATTAAAACACTGAGTTCCCAGTCTTCCCAGTCAGAATCTTACATCACAAGAAATAACTGATTACAGTGAGCTGTGTTAATAAATAGAGGTTAAGTCCACATCTGAAGTCAGTTCTTAGAAGTAGAACACTGTGAAATTTCGACTAAGGGTACCATGTTGTACAGGACTGTGATGAAATGTGTGGGCTAAGCCAATAGATTGGCTCCCAAATGATGTAACTTTTTCCACAGTGAGGTCTTTATCAGTGAGGTCAGAATATTGAGAATGTTACATGTTATAGCATTTTCCATGACAGCTGTCTTTTTCTCACAGAGACTTTGCAAACATTTGTCAGTGGCCTGTTCAGTCCTGTAAAGCAGAGGTTCTCAAACTGGTGGATGCCAAATGGTTGTGGAGAAAAAAACTCTAAATTGAACTCTGTTCTTACTTCAATTCTGCAAACTTTTCTCCTCCGATTGAAGAGAACTTCTCTTCCACTTAATGGTTTATCTGAATCTTAAAATAGAACTGTAGCAATTTATCATTAATTTAAATCCTTGTGGCTCAAATACACGTGAACTACTGGTGTGTGAAATCCACTCAAAATGACCTCAAAGGCTTCTTGGTGGGCCACATTTAAACATTTAGATCCTCTATGACAGGTCTCCTTTCGCAATCCACTTGACTTATTTCCACCTTATTAAGGTTCTCCTACGGTCAAAGCTCTTGTAGGATGGCAGACAGGTAGCCTGACTCTGACTGATAAAACCTCTCACTTCCTGCAGGGCGATTTCACTTTCATGTGATTATCTCTCTCGAGTGGCCAAGACAGTTTAGAAGTCAAATGCTCTTATTAAGCGGGGGCTAGATCAAAAAGTGCAAATCAGCATTTGCATACATGAAGTCATTTATAAACTTATAAGAAAGTTATAAACTTCTATGTGTATTTTGTATTTCAAGAGAAAAAGAAAAAAAACTATTTTTGAAGCAATTATTCTGCATATTAGTTTATTTGACCTAATTAAGTTTGATAAAATAGTGAAAAAATATTAAATGCATTTTGCCAATAGCGGGAGAGGGATTTTTTATTTTTATTTTGCATCAATATTGCTATTGAATGATTTGTCCAACCACTAACACAATACTCGATTAATGGTTTTAGCCCTGGAGACGTTTCTGGGCTTATTCTATACAGGAGAATATCAAAAATGGTGTAAGCCATGGTTGACTGCCTGCCATATGGGTAGGATAAAATGTACCAAGTGGATTATTTCTATCCATAAATACTTATTGATGCTTTAGACCAGGGGTCGGCAACCCCTGGCACGCGTGCCAGCCTTGGCACGCGGCACCGTAACCAGTGGCACGCTAGGAATAAGTGGAATAATTGTGCAAAAATATTTAAATTGTATTTCGGATCCTGAACGAGGCCGCCGCCAGAGCGCGTCTCCCCGTTCCCCGCAGCAGGAAGCCATGCACTAGGGCTGTACCCGAATATTCGACTATTCGAATATTCGTTCGTTGGCCAACTATTCGGGTTTCAATTTCATTATTCGGATATTCGTTTTTTTATTTTTTTCCAAAAAAAATTTTTTTCCCCTAAATGTATGCTATCAATAAAGGCGAATTTCCATATTCTTATACTATATTTATACTTTTGAATTGCACTGTTAAAATGCGGAAATATATACAATCTCAGCCTGTGCTCCTGACATCGCGTTCACTCACAGTCACGAACGCAAACGGCACGCTTCTCCTTGCTTCACCTCGCTTCACACACCTGAACACAAAATGCCGAAGACTCCAGCTGTGTGGGACCATTTTAAATTGGACGACGGTAAGAAGAAGGCAGTGTGCCAAATATGCGACAAGAAACTGGCCGGTGGCACAACAACTCTGAAAAGTCACCGGATGCTGTAAGTAGTAGCCTAGCTTAGCTTAGCTGTTGTCAAGTTGCCATGATGAAGCTGCGTTATCTGCCGTTTAAACAGTAACGTTACACATGATAAAATCGTGCTCTTACTATCCTTGGAAAATAGTTGCAAGCAAGCAACCGAATTGTTTTTTTATATTAGTTTTTCAATTTTATCCGAATAGTGAAAATAATAGGAGCGATGTGGGAACATCTGGGGCTAAGGCAATTATTGGCATACAGTTCGTTCATTTATTTTTCGTTCTTCATTTATTTAAATACCGTTTACTGTTTACGCCTATATCCCCGAATATTCGAATATTCGCTGCTGATTACTACCGAATATCCGGAGCCCGAGAAATGGTATTCGGGACAGCCCTACCATGCACGCAGCCCCGCTCTCTTTAACTCCAGGTGACTTTCTGCCACTTTCCTCCGTGGTGCTGATCGTTTCACCACGGAGGAAAGCACTTCACTAACTGCAGTACCCATAAGGAGCTGTACAAATGCCGCAGTTTTTGCGTGGCTGTGTATTTAGTTGAAAGCCCAGTGGCGATCTGCTCATCTCTCATTGAAATAATATGCTACAAAGGGGCGGACTGGCCATCTGTGTGTTGAACTTTCCTGTCGGCTCCCAGACCGTAGTGGAGGAGGGCAGAAGCAACAAGCTTCAGGTTCAATACCCACTTTAGCTTAAATGACTGGAGAGAGGCGAGCTCTTCTTGGGAGGCCGTTGCATTTATTTAGCTGTTCTTCTGTTTCACAAAATACAGACCTCTGTTTCTCTGCTGCCTCGTTTCACTTCCAGAAACATACACACGCTCCCTCAGTGTCGCTCTACCATCCACACACACACACACACACACACACACACACACACACACACACACACACACACACACACACACACACACACACACACACACACACACACACACACACCTCTCTCTCTCTTAAAGGGACAGCGATCTCATCTCACTCTGCGTGACCCTAATATCATAACATGTGTGTTCTGGAGAATCACAGAACGGACGATCGTCCTTATTATTATGCCGTTAAACCAATTATTTAAATGTGTTTGTTAAATTCGACATCATGTAAGTTGCGCTGACAGGTCCAGACACTGCTTCCCTTGCCCTCCTGCTGATAGTTGACGAGCGTCAAGCTCCTCAACACCCCCCCCCCCGTTGATAATTCTCGATCGTTGGCACGCCGATAACAATTTTTTTTTAAAATGGCACTTCATATCAAAAAGGTTGCCGACCCCTGCTTTAGACATATAGATCGTAGAGCATGACAAACCCCACAGCTTCAGATTATTTTTGAAATAACATTATGTCCCTGTCCTGATGCTTCCAGAGCAGATTGCCAAGAGGATGATGCTGAGACGGCTGTCTGTCAATCTGCTTACAGCTGTCTCATTTACTCCCACCATATCATGATTGCCATTAAACTGCCTTCCATATGAAAATGCCATCAGCTGCATTGAAAGCGACCTCACTGTGGCAACTGCAGCCTCCAAAGGTCTGCTAATACCTCCTCCTGCAGTGATGAAATGCAATGTCCCCACATAATGCATGGAGATGGCAGGGTAAAGGTGTAATGCCCTCTGGCGACACTTTATTAGAGTGATGGGTTGAGAAAGTGTGCTTTAGTCAGTGATGAAAAACATGACAACACAAGTGAAACGGGAGGATGCTTCATTGCAGGGGAAACTATTCATTACTCGTAAGACAGGGTAATCAGAGGATGAAGAACTATGTTTGCATGGCCTTGGTTTGTCTTGCCGTGAAGCTGTGACAGTTTATGTAATTTCATATCTACAATCAGTCCTCAAGTCCTTGAACAAGAGTGAGGCTTAAATCTGCCAAAGGCCGAACACTGAGAGGATGGATGTTGGACAGTTTGCAAACTGACTCTGGCCTCTTTAGTGAAGGCTGTTTTTCTTTTTTATGTGCAAGGTCACCTTGTCCTTTCCTGTAATCCTGCAGGAGCTGAACACCGCCACCGGCATCCAGATCGCACCGTCCGGTCAATGTGAGCCTGTTGAGAGTCGCCGTATTGATCCAGAATGGAAGCCTCATTCAAAGGAGCTTTCTCCCTCTGAGCAGTACATTTGTGTTAAGGGCTGAGCTGATGATGTCCTTTGTGAATGTCATAAAATGGACTCATTGCAATTAAAGATCATATTGATAGAGCCCAAAACCCAAAGAGTACGGTCAAATATTCATTTTTGTTAATAGACTTATTGAGTCATTGACTTATCAGTTCGGCTTGAGGGAAATGGAGATATTACAGGTCAGGGCAATGGAGCTTACAACCAGATCTGCAGGCCATTTAATTTTCCAATATATGGTTCTGCCACACCGACCTTTATAACCTGACAGGAATTATCACTACCTGGAATCGAAGTGACACACTTCTTCCCTCAAAGAAGTGGTCAGGAGGAAATTATCACCACTAAAAGAGTACTATTGGGAATTACTTTTAGAGGGTTCTAAATCCAAAACATTATCTCAGGGATCCGGATCGCGGAAAAATAATAAGGTCTATACAGGGTTGATATTAGGCACCGAGAAATCTTGCTCATCCTTCCTACCTCAGCACAGCAGATTGGGAAGTGACGATAATAAAACCTTTCAAACGAGAATACACATGTGAAGTCTGAAATGTGAGGGCCCAGAGCCAACAACACCATTTGCCCCAAGGCCAAAGAAAGCACCGCCAACAGCTTCAGGGAATATAGTATGTGGTGAGTTGAGAATCAAGTAATCTCACCGATCCATATTTGATAGGCGACCATATTTGTCAAGATGGAACAGCTGATGAAGAGCAAGGCATCCACACTTCACCTGTGATAATAATTAGGATGCTTTATTGGCTAGCATACAACCAAACACTGAACAAGCTGTGATGGCAACTTGTCAGGTTTATCAGCTGTTTTACTCTAAATGGCACAATAACTTATTAAATGAGCTTCATACTACAGCGGTATTGAAGAAAAAGTTGAAAGTATTAATTGAGTCCATTCACTAAACGTATGGAAAATGTTTAGTTAAAGCAGACCTATCATGCAAAATGCACTTTTTGATGTCTTTTATACATAAATATGTGTCCCCGGTGTGTCGGGGAACTCACGCAGCGTCAGAAAGTAAAACCCTTTCTCTTTTCCTCCGTACCAAAATCTTTTAAAAACGGGGGTACAACGTGCGGATACAGATTTGCTGCCGTCAAATCGGCGGCGGACCCACAGAAAGTTGCTATCAGAAACAATGCCTGACGTGTTTTGGACGTAATCTCGTCTTTGTTTACATTAGCAAGAACACGTCTGAACACTCAGAGCTAACCTGTACTGTAGAACACATGTGTTTAAAAAGCAGGAAATAAAAAAAGGAACTCACCTTGTGATAAACCCGCAAGAGAAAAGGCATTTGAGCTCCATACTGTTTCAGAAATAATCCTTGATGTGGTTTAGAACAGGATGGCGTTTTATCACAGCAGAATTTTACTTTATCTCTGGTAGATATCTGATCAGGCATTAGCTCCGCCTCTTCTTTTGTTTTTTTTCAAGCTAAGTTCCCAAAATCCGCTTTGATTGCGTTTCTCGCTTCAAAGGTTGAGAAAAGTTCAACTTTTGAAGCTTCGACGGAAGCGTCAGCCAATCAAATCATATGCCATTACAAGCTCTAGCCAATCAAACCGCGTGCTTGTGTGTCCGGGGCAGAGATGGAGTACTCGAATCCTGGACTCGGACTTGAGTGCCAACTTTCGGGACTTGTGACTCGACTCGGACTCGCGCACTGATTGACGCGACTCGGACTTGGACTCGTGAATTCTCGCGCACGATGACTTGGACTCGGACTCGTGAATTATCGCATCCGCTGACTCGGACTCAGACTCGTGAATTTCCTCCCCCCCACGATGACTCGGACTCGACTTGTACATTGATGCTCCGACTTGGACTCAGACTCGAGCACATTTTCTCTGGAGTTTGATGTCCTCTATCCTGGCGTGTGCACCTGTGAGGCGAGTTCACGTACTGGGCCCCGCTATTCCAGTCTAAAGATGTCTAGAGACACACCCCACATCGTGCTGTATGCTTTCACACATTCCACATTGGAAAAGAGCAGCGCAAAATGCTCGTTATGTGGAAACAATTTTGAAGAGAAGGCTCCAAAACACATTACTCTACGGATCGAATTCAGACGTATAGGCTGTCTTGAACACTATCATCAGAGTAACGTGATCTAATCAATAAATAACAAGAAAGTACATGGCTACTTAACATGCAGAATGACTAATTTTGCATGCTAAGTAGCCATGTGCTTTCTGGAGCTAAATCTTTATCAGTAAACAGATTTAATGGTAAAAGTTCCTTCAAAATAAGAGTCCCGATCTTATTACTATCAAAATAAAAGTGCAAAACGAAAATGTTACCATAGGAAAATATTGGCATCCAAATATAATCACTTCTCTAAAAGGTAACTCATTTTAAATATAGTTAGACATATTATAGGTCATTTACAATAATAATAATAATAATAATAATAATAATAATAATAATAGTAATAATAATATTAATATTAGTAATAAGCTTTATATTTGTCTCGCACTTATTACAAGAATTGTAGCCAAACTCGCTTCACAGCAGTTCAATAGACAGATTAGTATAACATAAAAGCAATGTAGAGGAGCACCTACATTTCAACACATATATCCACGAAGATTAATACATCAAGACTTGTGCCTCGGACTTGACTTGGACTCTTGTTAGGTGACTTGGACTCGGACTCGAACACAGGTAATGATGACTCGGACTTGACTGGGACACTCCTTGGGTGACTCGGACTTGGACTCGAACACAGGTAATGATGACTCGGACTAGACTCGGACACTCCTTGGGTGACTCGGACTTGGACTCGGACTCGACTACGACTCTGCCTTGGTGACTCGGACTCGAAGAGTGGTGACTCGAGAGTGACTTGGACTCGTGAATTGGTGACTTGACTACAACACTGGACCGGGGCATAACGCAGCGTCCACACGGCGGCGTGCGTTAAAGCATGCCGGCGGGTGTGTCTGAAACTCGACCAACAACCAATTACATGAATCTCCCGTCCCGGACACACAAGCACGCTGTTTGATTGGCTAGAGCTTGTACTGGCATATGATTTGATTGGCTGACGCTTCCGTTAAAGCTTCAAAAGTTGAAGCTTCAAAAGTTGAACTTTTCTCAACTTTTGAAGTGACGCGAGCAACGCGATCGACCCGAGCAAAGCGAAGCGACGGAACCACAATGCAGTTCGGCAAAGCGTGAAGTCACCCCATTCAAAGTGCGCACGCTGCAATGAGGACGGGCCTTAGTTAGGGCTGCAAAAGAGGGGTATGAGCAGTATGAGGCATGGCTATACAATGGGTGATCTGTTTGGTATTTTAAGAAAAAAACTTCACAGACCTTTTGTATAGGTATGCCCTAAAATATATCTAATCTTTCCAATATAGCATGATAGGTCCACTTTGAGTGAGAAGTAATTTAATTTACTCATATACATTTTATACAATCAGTTTTTTGTTTTGCTATCCTGCTGGCCTTTAAAAACTGTTTAGGGCAATTTAACCAATACAAGAGGAGATAATAAGCACTTAGCCACCAAAACTGGTGACAACAGCGTTGATGGAATAAGCCCATTAGATTCATAAAAATGCCAATATCACCAGTAGCCTACATACATTTACAAGGGAATAACAAGGCACCTGCGAAACAATTGCAAGATAACTTCAAAAATATAGCTGTTCAACATAACAATTAATACCTAAGCAACAATCCAACTTAAGCTAGTTTACGTTGGCTAGATAACAGCAAAATAAGCCAAGCTAGCAGTCAGCACATGTAAAGCACAAAAAGCTCCAAAAAAAACACTGGACAGCACCAAGAATATCAACAGGTGTGTGTTAGCACATGCAGAAAGTAGTGGACTTACCTTGGTGAAGTAATGTAAAGCAGTTGTTGATGAATTCCCAGCAAGAGTGAGCTGTTGCCCTCTCAGGAAAAGGAAACTCCCTCAGCCTGAAGGAACGTTTGAGAGCGAGGGTTTACCTAATTTAAGCTAGCTAACGTTATGAAGCAGCATGTACACAAATAATCGTCCAGAAAGTTGTTGAAGCAACATTATCTGAATTTCAGTCGGTCAAGATGTTTAAGAAATTAGAATCTTTATGAATTCCACTGAATTAAGTGTTTATTACATGGGCTAGCTAGCTTGCAAAAAGGTGAAGTTAATCTATTGCTTTTTTTCTTTGATGGATTTAAACTTTATTTAAAAAATGTGTTTGCTCTGACAAATTCACTGAACATATACAAAACAATACAGATGACAAAAACCAACACAATTAAACATATTTTAAAAGTTTTTGCAAAACCAGTTTATTCCATAAGACATATTTGAGGTAGGATTTTGACATAGGACAATAAGGTTGGTTTTCTGTCTATGAAAAATATAGCATAACTTTTCTTGACAGGATTTCCATCATCAAAACAACCTAATTATAGAAATTTGATTTTGAGTTGGAATTGATGAAAGGAGCAAGAATTTACATTAACTGAAATAACTGGAAAACACCTGTGCAATATTTTTTCAAGGTCTACACCAATGTACAAATTATTGAAAACAAAAATATCTTAACTAATTGTATCACCCTCAATTCATCCTCTTAAACATGTATTTATATGTATTTCATTTTCAGAAAAGGAACTGAATTCTCATGAATTCTAATTCTGGTGGAGCAATTTGAAAGATAATATACTAATAAGGATGCATTTGATATATATATATATATAAAAATATAAATATATGTAGGTCACAGGTGGGAGGAGTGGGGGAAGAGGTCACAGAAGTGGTAATCTATGTACACAAGCACTTTTCTATCAGCTGCTATTGTTACTGTGTGGACAACACATTAGTTGTTCAATTTAAAGAAAGTAATGCTTTTCTCTGTTCCTTTTTTCTCTTTCAACATCCATCTTCAACACTGACCTACATTTGCTGTGACATTTATTAACACAATGGAAAAATATCAATGACTGATGTAATGTCTGATAAATGATGATATGTCGGAGAAGAAAATATTTGTGTTATTATTATTATTGTTATTAATACATCCTCTTCTTCAGGCTCTCACTTGATAACCCTAGTTACAAACCTCTTGACAATCAACAAGGGGAAATGAAAGGATTATTTGTACTGTAAAAGTGCTTGACACAGAAAATATTATTTATAACAAAGGCTTATATGATGGCTTCTATAAGTGCAGATAAGGTGTGAAGACATGACTAAATGAATACAAATGTGATTACCTTTTTTCAGAAATCTTCAGTCCATTGTGTTCCACTGTTGCAAAAACTCGGTGACACTAGGCACCTCTGGATATCGTGACTCCTAAAGTAGTGTTATACTTAAGGATGGCACTCTTTGACTCATTACAACAGTCTTGCAGCGAGATGAGTGAGCAGAGGGTTGTTGAGTTTGTACCATCTTCATTCCCACTGCTCCTCGGCTTTAAAGTGTAATGTACTGCTCATATTTTAATTTACAGAATTATTCTTCTTATTGTGCTTACATTTTGGTATATTCATATGTCTTGTCCACTTATTATTACAAAATAAAAAACAAATCTTTATTTGCAGTTTTTTTTCATTCCTCTTATTGTGTCTATGAACGCACCGTTATACACCAAAGAAAAATTCCTTAGGTGTAAACCTACTTGGCAATAAACCTGATTCTGATTCCAAATGTAGATGTAACGAAATTCCAAATAATAGCCCTTTTATAAATATAGTTTTTCCAAAATGTTGAAATGTTGCTTGTGAGACCAACTGCTTTGCTATTCAATTGTAATGCAAAGGTGGACTGATTACTTTTTGAAAGTTGTGGAGGGTTATTTGTGTTGAGGTTTTTATTTTTAATTTCTTTGTAAAGCATTACGTTTTTAAGGATTCACACCATTTACATTTATTTTTTATGAGACTTCCTCCATGTGCGGAAATTCCACTATGTGCGGCTGCAGATGTTTCCTCTCTCTGTTGTTGTTGTTGTTGTTGTTGTTGTTGTTGTTTTTGTTGTTGTTGTTCTCCCTCAGCACCCTGGGTTCTCTCTCACTCAGCCTGTGGTCAGTTAACATATTAGTTATTTTACAGTTTTTAATAAAAGGAACACAGGTGGATTGGACTAAGCATGAACATTTCCAGGTTTCTCAACATGGCTGGGATACCAGGCATCCTCTCCAATCTGTCCCAACACTGGCTGATGATGTCCTCTGATTTATAAGGTACTTTCATTGCTTTACTATGCACAAAATAATATTTAAGTAACAGACATTGGGCAGGCTGCTCATCAACACTCTGTGACTCGTTACAACCGCTGTTCTGCCTCTATTGAATGTGAGCAGTGAAAGGTTGTGTACGTATTTTGGAACAAACTGGAGGTATTGTGACACAGTGAACAAACACATCAACATTTTTCAGGAGATCTAGTTTTCACTTTTCTGTCAGTGTTTGGAAGCATTTTATGCACTTTGATTAGTATGAATAGAAACACATTTTATTGTTTGAGATATAATTAATAATACCTAAATCAATGCTGATATTTATGTCATGATCCGGCAAACAAAAACAAATAATTATGAGAAATGATTGTAATGCATAGGCAAAACTATGCGCAGAAATCTGATAAATATCAAATAGCTTCCTTTTGGCCATCTGCTTCTTTCCAAGGGAAGATCTGGAGTCACATAACATGTGATATGTGTGCAGGGTATACAAATATGTGTGTGCCTTTATGAGTGTGTGTGTTGCCATGGAGAGTTTGCCCTTTTCCCCCTTCACCGTTCTCTCACTCTTAAGAATCACGTGCATGGAGCTCACAGGTGGGGCAGGGTGGGGGAGATATATATACAGCATATAAAGCACTCACTGATGATTTTCTCTTGCAGCACTCTATAACTAAAGGTGGCCTGACTGTGTTTCATTAGGTGCTCTGGTCTACTCCAGGAAAGGAAACAGGAACACATTAAGTGATTCCACCACTGATGAAAATCTGAATAAAGAAGAGACTTACTTTAGAAATCACATTTAAAATAGCTACTCTGAACGTCTGAAATGCTATAAAGATAAAATAAGTCACATATCTTACTTCAACAGAAAATATGTGTTATGAACATTTAAGATTGATACTGTATTATATTCTAAGGTTGACATCTCTTTATAAATCCAGATTCAAAAAGGTTTTTTTGATAGAAAATTAACATTAGATTTCTATTTTTAGCATTACGTTTGTGTGTTTGTTTTTTCCATCTTCAAGCAGGTGCTGGCATTAGGCACAGCAGGGTTCCCTTGGACACGTTTTTGGACACAGCTGGAAGTGAGGAGATCAATAGAAAGCACATCAAAAGGTTTCTAGGCCTTCCAACACATGAACAACACAACTGGAAAATACCAGGGAATGCTCTAGCCACTAACACATAATAAACTATATAACAAATAATGATGCCCATATAAAATAGAATAATGTTTAGCATTGTTTTCAACAAATTGGACAGAATTATTGTAAATGTCCAGTGCTGACTGTTACTATGAGATAACTTCTGCAAGCAAAAATGTTTACTTTTGGAATATTGTCAGCTTTTGTGTCTGGATGTGTGAGATTTTATTTCTGTAAAAATAACAGCTTCAGCTTTTCATATTGGGGTTGGGGTAAGCATGGTGGCCAAAGAGACCTCAGGATAGACAGATCGAATTAACTAAAATAATGTTATTTTGTGGTGTAAAACCTACATAAATGTTTCTTTTTGATCTGCCACACAATATTAATAGAACAATATTGTTAAGGCATATTGCAAATGTATGAAATAAAAAATCTCTCTTTTTCTTCTTTGCTGATTTTAGCTCTGTGCACATATGTGGATAGAATTATGTGTGAGCGACGCGTTCATGTGAAGCAATATGTATACAACTGGTATTTAGCAGAACATGGCCTCAGGCAACACTGTTGCAACCCCAGATGAAGACACAGTGAGACTTGCTAGCACATTGTGCTCCTCTCCATGATCTCCCAGCGGACAGCTGTGACAGTCTGCATTAGACAGAGGCATGTTCATGCAGCCGCACTTCCATTCAACCTTTACCTAACTGCATCCCCTGGGGCGGAAGTAGCTGACAGTTTAGAGAAGTGGCTTGTCTACAATTTAAGTTTATAAACAACCTGCAAGAAAATGCTCTTTTTTGTCACTACATCTCTCTTGGACTGTTTCACTTTTTCTTTTTTTTGCCTAAGTGCAGGTTGGAGATCTGTGTTGCTGTCCCGTGTGAAACCAAAAGACAATGTTGACCTATTGTAATATTGTAAATGTATGTCCACTGTCAAATAAAGTAGAGTAACATATGTTTGTATGAAATCTCAACGCTTATCACGTAATTCAAACTGTGTTATCAGGGACAAATTACGCTTCCTTTTAAACATAATTGAGAATGCCCTTTAAGTGTATGGGACTGAGGGAGCAGAGACTCTAATACCCCATTCAACATGTGAAATGTGGTTGGCTCATCAATATTCATATATCATTCATCCAGGATTCTTATCATGCTGTCAGGATAATCCGTTTGAATCAATTTTCAGAAACTACTTTTTATGATTATGAGATATCAATATAGAAGAGTTTTGCCTTCTTTACATTTTGTCTACTCTAGCATAGATACACAAATCAGTGCCATGTTAAGCCTTGAAGTCGAACACATTTATGTACACAAACAATCTCATAAAATCCTCTCCAAGACTTTAGATACCACACTGTCTAATGCAATTGCTCTTTACTGTAATTATCCGGGCTCCAAATCTTGCCAGATTCGTCCTTGATGGCAGGCAGAAGCTGAATGATGATTCACTGATGCCTTAGTTCCCTTCCATTTCAGGGTCCTAGTATTGTAAATGATGGCTAAATGTCACACTATCATGACTTACTGAGACACCTAAAAATAACAGAGCCAACGTCAAAGTTATAACTTAAGTAACCCATGTGCTTTTTTCTACAGTTCAAGATGATTTTATTTGAAAAAGGCCCATCGTACTCTACAGTGACCCTGAATCTTATCTCAAAGCTTGGTGGATTATTGCTCTCCTATTCACCTACAATTTCCGTTTCTGCTTATGAGACACACATTTTATCCACAGCTAGAGGAGCTGCACATTAGGAGAATGAAGCAAAAGTTCTTTATGAAAATGAACCTATTACAAGACCAATTAAAAAAAAAGCCAACAGATTGGAAAGTACAGTTGTATTTAGGGAGCCTGGTTAGACATGTATTTTCTGAGACATTTAACTGATACTGGTTTGCATCCAAAATCCAGGTTGTACATTTATAACAAGAGGGTTGATTTACAACAAGACAAAGAGATGATTCATAATCTTTGTGTTTTGCCCAGAGAGAATTCTGGCAAGCCATAAGACTTCCTGCAGACTCCAAGCTATTTTTCTCTCTGCGTGTTCCCATTGTTTATCTCTGGGTTTTATACAGCCGTGTGTGATATAAGGCCACTAAACAGCTGAACTCAGAGCAGAGAGGTGACCACACTCAGATTATCTAGACATACATAAACAACATCAGGGGACTTGAGTACAGTTCTCAACAGATGTTTTAAGAAGATCTATTATGTTTAACACATAGAGCAGGCTGTGACCTTTCCTTCTGCAATGAAAGTTAAATTAGAGTGCTGCATCCCAATAAACTATGACTGTTTTATCTTTCTGTTAAGGACTAAATTCACAGTAGTTTTATATTGTTTAAAAATTGGTCATCACAAGAAATAAGTAGATTCATAGTTGCATCATTATGTTTCACTCTCTTACTCTCTCTCACTCTAACTCTTTTTAAAATCCACATTAAATCGGGTCTGTAATACGTTGTTTCCATATTTAGATAAGACCTTTCCTCACATCTTCAACAAATCCATACCTTTTGTCTAAATGTCACAAATCCTTTTCATTTATTTTCCTCATAAGGTTAAATAACTCATGGTGGTTTTGTCAAGACAGTACTGTTATAAACGTCTGGAAATTACCTTGCGAATATCAAATGTTGTATTTGTGTCGTTGTGCCATGCAGTCTATGTACCTTTTTAGTATCTGTATAGAATTGTTCAGGAGTCTGTGTATTTGAAAACCTGTGCATCACTCAGTAAAGCAGAACCATTTAACTGTTAATCTGATCCTAACAATAAAGATAACATTAATGCTCCAACTAGTTCCTCTAAAACACAGTTGTTCCAGCCTATTGTTCCCACATCATGACCTGTTGGCGATCCTCAGGTGAAATGTGGAGCGAGTTGATTTCAGCAGATTGCATCAGACAGTGCCGGTGTGTGTGAGAGTAGATTTGCATGTGCAGTGTGTTGTGTGGATGGCAGGTACAGCGCTGGTGGGTCTTCTATGTCCGCTGCCAGAGAGTATACTATACAGTATAACAGCATGAGACAACTGCTGAACAGATTGGGGATGTTTGAGATTTCATTTAAAAGATCAGATTCTGGTCAAATAAATCACTTTTTTTGTCCACTCCTAACACAATATCTTTGTTTGCATTTAGATGATGATGAAAAACATACATTTCTACTCTTGCATTTGTTTCTTTTAAGAAGAAGACACATTTGTTGGCAATCATTTCACATGTTTTAAACAGAAAGAGAGAGAGAGATACTAAACAATGTTCGCCATTTTTAAAGCAGTATAACCATATTCATAAAAAAAAGCTACAGAAAGGAAAATGAAAGATGTGTTTGAGAAAAAGTGGATTTAAGGTAATAGGGAAATTATAACCTGACCATGAAAATATATTAGAATATTGGTCACAAAACTGTACTCTCCTTGTCTTGACGAAATCATTTTTGATCATTTAAATTTGCATCATCCATTTACAATATAGGTGCATTGCATTTATGACTCATGTTCTTTTTCTTGATGTTGATCTCAGGATTTATTTTCGGCATTGCATATCTACGCCTTGTCATTACACCTAAAGGACCCATTATTATCCGCCTAATTGGGTTAACCATGTACTTTTACCACTGCTTTTTAAAAGGTACATTATGTTCAAGGTCTTAGGTGCCTCAAGGCGCGGTAACCCTCGAACCTCCTGGTGGACACCGGTGGTCAGGGAAGCCGTCCAACTGAAGAAGGAGGCCTTCAGGGATTTGTTATCCCGGGGGACTCCCGAGGCAGTTGCAAGGTACCGACAGGCCCGAAGGTCAGCAGCCTCTGCCGTGGCCGAGGCAAAGCAGCGGGTGTGGGAGAAGTTCGGAGAAGACATGGAAAAGGACTCGGGCGGCACCAAAGTTGTTCTGGAAAACTGTCCGACACCTCAGGAGGGGGAAGCAGGGGACCATCCAAGCTGTGAGGATTGGACATTGTTGACCTCAACTGATGGAGTGTTAGGGCGTTCGAAGGAACACTTAGAGGAACTCCTGAACCCGACAACTCCACCCTCTATGTTAGAGGCAGAGCTGGAGTATGACGGGGGATCAACACCAATCTCCCGGAGGGAAGTCACTGAGGTCGTCTAACAACTCCACAGTGGCAAAGCCCCGGGGGTGGATGAGATCCGCCCAGAAATGCTCAAGTTTCTGGGTGTTGAGGGACTGTCATGGTTGACACGTCTCATCAACGTTGCGTGGAAGTCGGAAACAGTACCGAAGGAGTGGCAGCCCGGGGTGGTGGTTCCCCTTTTCAAAAAGGGGGATCAGAAGGTGTGTGCCAATTACAGAGGCATCACACTACTCAGCCTCCCCGCAGGGCTGGACTGGGACAGCAACTCGGCCCTGGCATTTAGACCCAGACCGGCTCAAATCCATAAAACAAACGAATAGTAGCGGTTCCTGACAAGAAGAATAACTCAGTATAATTTAAAAAAACGCTATTATTATCCTTTTTACGTACCAGGGGCAAACTAAACTAATACATACCACAAGTATGTGTAACTATCAATCATTAGAAATTAGACCTTCAAACCCTCTCACAAAGCGAACAGTGACCGAGCACTAATAGGGGGGTCTGATGGTGGTGGAGGTGGGGAGGGAGCGGATCGACAGCTTGAGCAGCTGTCAACTCAACATTGTAAATAACCAACCAAAAACGATCACTGGTTTATCTTGTTTTTGGCGTGAGAATAGTTTGGGCAGCGTGAGAGCGTGGGATTGAGAGTGAAAGCGTGTGTCACACGCCAGATGCGTGAGAGTTGGCAACCCTGGTTTACCTGCTGCAGGTGGGGCCGACCAGTTATACAAGACGGAGATAATAGCTGTACTTATTTTTTAATGAGCCACATGCCATGATGCACCAACTTCAGACTTCCTTACAGAGCCCCTCCTCCAACACACACGAACGCGCACATGACCAATGAGGGCACGAGATAAGTTTGTGCACAGATGGAAGGCTGACAGGCAGGTAGGCCAACCCAAGTTCCCATCAGCAAAAATACGTGGGTTTGCTATCCTGGATCCACAATGGTGGAATGAGCTCCGCATTGAAATCAGGACAGCAGAAAGCCTACACATCTTCCAGACTGAAAACCCATCTCTTTCGACTCCACTTCGAGCGATAGAATTACTAACAAAGCACTTATATACTAATAAAGGACTGGCTTATCTAAAGCCAGTTGAGTAGCACTTGAAATGTTTGGCTCTATGAAACCCGATGTACTTATATGATTCTGTTTTCTTCAAGGTTGTGTCTTTCTGGTGGAACGCACTTAACTAAGGCGATACGCAGGGTTGGCAGCATGTCCTTTACCCCCGCTCCTCAACGATGCCCACCAAAATCACTGCAGAGACGCACACCATCTCCCCCGTCTTCATCACCGTGCCTACGTCAACCACCTCCCCCCCCTGGCAGCAAGTCCTCTACCCCCGCACCATCTCCCCCGTCTCCATCACCGTGCCTACGTCAACCACCTCCCCTCCCTTCAAGAAAGCATCTGCAGTCTCCGAAGCCTGATAAGGATGTGTGTGTACAAAACGCAACAAACTCTTACTGATATGTGTTGGGTCCAGGCTCAAGGGCATATGGCACTCTCAACTCTTTCCAGGACATGCCAGGGCCCTGCCTGCCAGTAGCTTTGCCGATATCTGTGTTGATAGGTAATAGATTAAGAGCGGTGAATCATCTTAGATACAGGAAGCGCTCAAACGTTTGTGTGAGTTTATCTAATTTAGCAGTGATTCCATGTCAGCCACAGCTTGTTACAAAAAACCTGACTGATAGTGTGTTTAACGAACTTAAACTAGCTTTATTAAACGTCAGGTCTTTGGCAGGAAAAACATTTTTAATCAATGATTTTATCACTGAGCACAATCTTGATTTTATGTTTTTTTAATTCAAAAATTAAAAATGTTATAGATGCCATTGCTCCAACTAAGGTAAAGGAAGTGACTGGGAAGAAAATATCTCCATGGAGAAAGGCCATGACCGTGAGAGCAGAAAAAAAAGAGTGTCGAAAAGCTGAACGTAGGTGGCGAAAAACAAATCTCCAAGTTCACTTTGAAATCTATAAAGAGAGACTTGGCCTTTATAATTTGGAATTGAAAAACGCACGACAGTCTTTCTTCTCTGACATCATTACCAAAATCAAAAACAATGCACGTGCCTTGTTTGCTACCGTCGACAGACTAACTAACCCCCCAGTGTCAGTAGCCTCTGAATTTCTATCCACCAGGGCATGCAATGATTTTGCCTCCTTTTTCACTGACAAAATTCAGAAAATCAGACAAGCAGTCAGTGCCTCTGCATCAGGTACAGCAAATGTGTTGTCCCTATGTCCACCTAATATCAAATTAACGCCACTAATTATTTTAACGCGATTAACGCATGTGTATTTTTTGTCCTCGGCCGCCCCGTAGTTTCAGAGCGCATCGAGTTTAAAATACCATCTACAAGCTGATGCTGACAGCCCCGCTCCTGCCGCCCGCTTGTGGCAGACCCGGCAGACCACACTTCCACGCTCACCGGCAGGCACCGACTGGCCATCGGGAGGACCGGGAGGGTGTGTGTATGTGTGGCACGAGCTAGCGAGGCATACTTTACGTGTATTGCTGTTGTTAGCATCTAGTGCTAGCTAGCTGCGCTAACGGATATAAGAGCTGTTTCAATGAAAACAGAGGAGCGACATTTCGCCGAGCTCTTGACTTTATGCAGGAAGCCAGACAGTGGGACATTGTACAAAAAGTGTTGGGTATTATAATGGATTTACGCTCCACGTTTCTAATATCCCCGCGTCCTTCTGAGCTGTTTTATATGGAAGGAATTCAGTGCCACCAAGTCAACCATACTCATATATAATCATATTTAATGGCAATATTACAATGCACCAGAAATCATTACATTCAATACAAGAATACATACAATAATACAATACTTACAACACAAAACACATACAACACAAAACATACAACACAAAACATACAACACAAAACATACAACACAAAACATACATACAACCTGGTGATCACGTCAGCCGGCCAGCAGAAAGAGAGAGAACTCAGTTGTGTCTTCTGACTATCTCCAGAAGCAATGGGAGGGATCTCTGATTCCCCTACTTTGATTGGCAGCCCCAATGTCCCCATCCCCCCAAATCTTGAGTTTCTCCATTCTCAGGTGGCAAGAGCATTTGCATACAGTGCAAGTCAACACATGCTGCCACCTCCCCCGCCAAATCCTTTGTCCTCAAAAGCCACATGGTCTCTCTAAAGTCACATGTGCTTGGGCTCAAAATCCAGGTCACAGTTTTAACCCAAATCATTGTCATTTTTAAGCTTATTCATTTGGAGCTAACATGAATACATTCAAATATTCTACTGCAATTCCCCCTTTTGATTTAAATCTAATAAATCAATTACTTTCAAGACATTCACATTCGTTCTGGGATTCAGACTATTTAAACGTTCAGAAATGGCTCCACATATCAACTTCATACGACCGTGTTAGAAATACCAAAATATGTAAATAACTCCATACATCAATTACATCACTTAGTAACAACAAAGTTAAAACCCTTCAATCATTCTGATTGAATATAGTCAATCGTCATAAGGTATAACCTTCACAGTGGTGATTCAATTAATCTGTAATCGGCAAAATTGCAGTGTCTTCAAGCTTTAACATTACTTCATGTATACTTCATTCCGCTTTAGTTTCAGAGCCACACATGATATCAGTGCATTAAAACTTCCCAAAGAGTGGAGACCTCAGTATGTCTCCAACATATCCCTCCTGTTTATACTCCGGAATAACATAGAACCTGGAAAGATACAAATGATTGTAAAAGATCAAAAATTCATATACAAAAGTACCCAAACGGCTGAGGTAGGTAAATTGTATAGGCACATGTTTTAATGTAATCCCCATGGTCCAATTCTTTCTCGGTACATCGTCAGTTTCTATCCCTCAGACCCGTTACTGTTTCCCTACTCACGTCCACTCTTTAAATTCCACTGGGTTCTGTTGGTTTCTTCACTGGTTTGAGACAAGTGACCCTATCGGACACCTCCCTTTGTAGCCAGACTTCACCACAGTAGAGGCGAGTTTCTGTGTTTCAGGTTTAAACAGCTTCACAGTCAGATGTATCCAGGATGGTCTCTCCGCCAGTCTAACTGCAGTCGATGTAGACAGGAGTGTTTGTTAGGGACCCTCCCCCTTTGGCGAGTGCCTGCTCCTCCTCTTTATCGCTCTGGTGAACACTCACTTTCCTGGTTTCACTGTCTGCGTAGTGTCAGGTACTTCCATCCGTGGCGAGACCCGGAACTCCTGATACTGCGTCCTTGGATACGCTTCCCACACCGTGGAGTCGCCACCCTTGCTTGGTCAGGTACAGCAGGCCCAGCACACGGAAGATGACAGCTTTCACACGCCAGCCTGGAGGTTTCCCCACTGCGCACTGATTCCAGTGGTACCAGATGTCTCCTTTCCCTTCCAAGCGGACAGCGTGAGATGTCCTCTGCATCGCCCGATGGGGTCCAGAGAGCCTGGGTCCCAGCCACTGGGGTTTGATGTCCCCCTTTTGCCTCTGTAATCTGTGTGGAGAAATCTGATACAAAATCCCTCAACCCTACGCTCAGGGCTCCTGGGAACTGGTGACCATGAGTGAGCTCAAAGGAGAGAAACCTGTCCCTTTGTTAATTGAGCTCCTGATTTACATAAGAACTAGGGGCCATGCGTCTAACCATTTCATGCCTGTCTCTTCACATGTTTTCTTATATCTTAGTAATATATTTTATTTCATGTTTTTTACTCATAAAACAATATGACATTGTCCAGAATAGTAGTTAACTTTATATAACTTTTACTCTTTCTAATCTTTTCAAACATCTTAATTGTCTTGTCTCTCTCTCTCTCTCCTACATACTTTTTCCAACTTCACTCGTGGTATTTTAACCACCTTTTATCCTTCTGAGCAAGATATCACTTCAACACATTTAATATCTTGCCCTGTCCATCTATTTCAGTCTTCTTCTAACCATCTGTTCTCTTTTCTCTTCAGCCTTCAACAACCTTTTCTTATTTCCATTTCTAACCAGTCTTTTACTTATATAATCTGTCCCTTTCCTAGGACAGGTAAATACATCCTGCTACTGTAGTGTTCACAAATAAATCTCCATGCAAACTGCTACTGTACACTCAAAAGTGATCTGTTTCATTTTGAAAAGTCAGCTTTTTGAAAACCAACATGGCTCAGTTCAAACTTTTGTTTCAAAACAAAACTCCTCATCTCTTCCCGACATGATTTGACATAAAGATGATTTGCTACCACTATTTTTCATTGTGATATTTGTTCAAAACAGAGACTGCATCTGTCTCTGGATTTAAATATATGCCTGATGGCAGTATATGCATAAAATAAAAATAAGTGTACAGGTTTTTAACCTCTGTCATTAAAGGACTGTATAAAAATAAGACATGTCATCTGATTAATCTAAAATCAGAATTTAACAGATAATTTGTGTAGTACATCCCACCATTCTTAGGGACGCCTAATTAACATTCTCAAATCTTCAATTAACTTGACCTAAAAAGCTAAAACAGTGTTGCTTTATGATACCTAAAAAAATACTACAATAGATTTTAGACTATAAAAATGTAAATATCAAATTCCCATTGTCTAACAACTACTCCCCCTTTTCTGAAAAAGAATCCCATTTACTGTGGTTTCATTTTCAGAAACATGAAGAAAGAATGGTAATGCATAGGAGGCAGAGGCACATGCTGTGCCCTGGGACCTTTACGACCCTGGCATCCTGCTTCAAAGTGTCGTCAGGTTTTTGTTATACGACACTGGCCTCCTGCTTCATCGTAAAACCCCCCAGTTTCATGGCTTGCTGTGTCTCTCTCCCCACTGTCCCCCTTGGACATGGGTGATAAGACGTCTCACCTCTCTCCCCCTCCTCAGCGCGCCTGTGTATGTTATCTCTGTTTGATCTGTCAGAATGACTCTTGACCACATGGGGTCAAATAACTTGGATGACCGGGGGAAGGGGAGGGGAGACTCAACCATGTGCAGAGAGAAATCACCCTGCTTGTAGTCTGAGTTCACTAACAATTAAACCATACAAGGCCAGTTCATAACACACAAATTGTCCTCTTTGTATGTCTAATCTAGGTAGAATAATCCACTATTATATTTAATTTGAATGTACTTAATTCTCTGAAAATCAATCTCTTAATCTGTTCCCATTGCTCCCTGGAATTTCAGAATCGTTTTTAGCATTCTGTCGTTCCATATTCACTTCGCTTTTATTTATCTGACTCAATTAACGCGCTTCCCGTCTTCAATACCGGTCAGCAATGTAATATTTAACCTCAGCGCTTGAAGCTAAATTCATATAACAATGTGAAAGGTGTACTACCCCCTTTCAGCCACTAGATGGCAGCAGCAGACCACAAATGAGCCTCACTCATCCGAGTGCTTCATTTGAGATCTATAAATATTGAGTAATTACCATACCACAGAGCTCCGGCCCTTAGCTAAAGAGCGTTCGTCTGTGCTGTAAAACCCCTCAGTTCTAGCCGGCGACCCGATCTGAAATATCGGGTTTCCAGGTCTGGCGTGTGGGAATCAAACCTCACAACCCCCAGCCTGCACCGTCTCTACGCCACTCAGGACTTTATCTACCTGTAGATCCGCGCTAAACCGTTCTTATGTACGCCACTCAGGACTTTATCTACCTGTAGATCCGCGCCAAACTGTAATCAATAACAATGTCTATGTACGCCACGCCGGACTCATATCTACCTGCGATCAACGACTATGTTTCTAAATATGCATTGTATATCCCATTTAAACTTTAAAAACACTGTGAAACGCCTTCAGACAATCCTAACATTTTAGTGTATTCAATCACAGACAATCGATTTACATAACAGGAGTCTGAAATACCTTTGAGTTGTGAAGGGCCCTCGTGATTGTCTGAGGTGTTTAAAAGCGCTTATTCTCGACCCAATCCGGTCGTCTGAATCCTCCTCAGCTCATTATCTTGTACGTCGGGTCACCATCTGTTAGGATATTATAATGGATTTACGCTCCACGTTTCTAATATCCCCGCGTCCTTCTGAGCTGTTTTATATGGAAGGAATTCAGTGCCACCAAGTCAACCATACTCATATATAATCATATTTAATGGCAATATTACAATGCACCAGAAATCATTACATTCAATACAAGAATACATACAATAATACAATACTTACAACACAAAACACATACAACACAAAACATACAACACAAAACATACAACACAAAACATACAACACAAAACATACATACAACCTGGTGATCACGTCAGCCGGCCAGCAGAAAGAGAGAGAACTCAGTTGTGTCTTCTGACTATCTCCAGAAGCAATGGGAGGGATCTCTGATTCCCCTACTTTGATTGGCAGCCCCAATGTCCCCATCCCCCCAAATCTTGAGTTTCTCCATTCTCAGGTGGCAAGAGCATTTGCATACAGTGCAAGTCAACACATGCTGCCACCTCCCCCGCCAAATCCTTTGTCCTCAAAAGCCACATGGTCTCTCTAAAGTCACATGTGCTTGGGCTCAAAATCCAGGTCACAGTTTTAACCCAAATCATTGTCATTTTTAAGCTTATTCATTTGGAGCTAACATGAATACATTCAAATATTCTACTGCAAAAGTCAGCACACTCAGCACGGATAGTGCGCGCAACATGATTGCAGCGTCCAGGCAGCTCCCGTTCGAGCATATGCCTTGAGTTGCACATAGCTCCAACGATACATCACAGTATCTCTCTCCACACACACACACACACACACACACACACACACACACACACACACACACACACACACACACACACACACACACACACACACTGTATTGTATTATTGTATGAGAGGTTCCAGGTTGAATTGAGGCGAATATTTGTAATGTTCAGAGATTGTTGTGTTTAATATTCATGAGAATATTTGTCATTGTTCAAATGATAATAAACACACATATAAAGCATATTTGTCCACTCATATGTTGATGAGAGTATTAAAAACTTGAAAAATATCCTTCTAAGGTACATTTAGAACAGATAAAAAATGTGCGATTAATTTGCGATTAATCGCGATTAACTATGGACAATCATGCGATTAATCGCGATTAAATATTTTAATCGACTGACAGCCCTAGTAAATACACATCTGAGTTGACAAATATGACATGTGGGGTACCTCAAGGCTCCATCTTGGGGCCTCTTCTCTTTAACATCTACATGCTACCACTGGCTCAGATAATGAAAAACAACAACATAAGTTACCATAGCTATGCGGATGACACACACATTTACGTAACAATTTCACCAGGAGACTATGCTCCAATTCAAACACTGAGTAAGTAAATTGAACAAATCAATGACTGGATGTGTCAGAACTTCCTCCAATTAAACAAAGATAAAACTGAGGTAATGGTTTTTAGAGCCAAGGCAGATCGTATCAAGAGCTTCAGTCTGCAATGTTCAAAACAACAGATAAAGCCAGAAATCTAGGTGTAGTCATAGACTCTGACCGGAGTTTCAACAGTCACATTAAAACAGTTACTAAATCAGCCTACTATCACCTAAAGAATATATCTAGGATTAAAAGACTAATGTCACAGCAGGATTTGGGAAAACTTGTCCATGCTTTTATCTTCAGTAGACTGGACTACTGCAATGGTGTCTTCACAGGTCTCACTAAAAAATCTATTAGAAAGCTGCAGCTAATTCAGAACGCTGCTGCTCGAGTCCTCACTAACACTAAGAAAGTGGATCACATCAGTCCTGTTCTGAAGTCTTTACACTGGCTTCCTGTGTGTCAAATAATAGATTTTAAAATACTGCTGCTGGTTTATAAAGCTTTGAATGGTTTAGGCCCAAAATACATTTCTGACCTACTGCTAAATTATGAACTATCCAGATCTCTCAGGTCTTCAAGGACTGGTCAGCTTTCTGTCCCCAGAGTCAGAACTAAACATGGTAAAGCAGCGTTCAGTTATTATGCTCCAAATATCTGGAACAAACTCCCTGAAAACTGCAGGTCCGCTGCAACTCTGACTACTTTTAAATCCAGACTAAAAACTTTTCTTTTTGCCGCTGCTTTTAATTGAACTATTCACATCTTAAACTGCACTGTAACTTTTATCCATGTATTTTTTTCTTTTAATGTTTATTTTATTATCTTTTCTTTTTAATGACTGATTTTAAATGCCATTGTCTTAATTTCTTTCGTTTTTTGTGTTGAAAGGTGCTATATAAATAAACTTGCCTTGCCTTGCCTTATTGTAAGTCGCTTTGGATAAAAGCCTCAGCTAAATGCAATGTAATGTAATGTAATGTCTGGGGGGGGTATGCCCCCCCAGAATAAAAGTTTTAAAAATAACCCCTTAAATTATGACTTCTAGTGAATTTAGGGGGGGGGACCCTATAGTGCCCTGCCTCCCCTTTCTATGACAACACAATAGAGATAGGACTAGATGAGTCTAGGATGAGTCGATGGCATCTTTTCTTGTGCTTGTTTCTCCCACAGATTGACCCTCTGATATGACTCCCTGATAAACACTGCTATGTCATTGATTAGGTTGAAAAGTGCTCCACATTCGATGACAGTTTGGGAGGTTTCAGCCAGGACAAGATTAAGAACATGAGCATAGCACCACACATGGACATGAGTGGGTGACTGGGAGGTCATCAGTGCAGAAAATCCTTTGTACCGGCCTTGCATATTGGATGCTCCATCTGTTGCATTACCTATACACATGCCCTTGTCCAGTTTCTGATGCTCTAAGACCACTGAGAGCAAGTTCACAAAGTATTGTCCGGTGGATGCATGGCACTTCACTAAAGCCACAAGCCTCTCTTGCACAGTCTCATTGACATATTTTAAGATTACTGAACACTGATCCTGAGAAGTTATGCCTTGTGTTGTGTCCAGCTGAACAGAAAACATTCCGGCCTTCTGGACATCACGGGAGATACTTTCTTTGATTAGACTACCAACAGTTTCTATTATGGAGTTAACAGTAGTTTTGGAGAGTAGGGTGATGAGAGACCCTCTACCCTTTGTTCCACTGGATTGGTGCAATTTCTTGCTCTTCTCTACGCAATCATCCAGATGCTCTTTTAAGCAGACATCATACTTTCCTAATAAAAGGATGAGCTCCAAAAAGTTACCGTGGTCCACGGTGTTGTCAGCTAGCATATATGCTCCCTCATTCTCCACCTGCCTGCACTTTCACCACATCCACCACACGCTCCAAAACCTGAGGTCTCTTTCGGACTTGTTCCCTATGAGCAGACATCTGACTGCCAGCAAACATGCTTTCGATGTCTGCTTTAGAGCACCGTAAGAAAAAAGCTTCAGCACAGGTTGAATGTGTAATGCTCTTTTCGTGCTCCTCTGTATGCTGGTGTGCGTGCCTCCAATCTGACATTCCAGTTGTAAATTTGCCAGTGTCAGTCCTCTTCCCAAATGCCAGACATACAAAACAAAACAACATATGACGTCCCTTGCAATATGTAAGCCACTTTCTGCTGGTGCCATCTTTACAGGTGAATACCTTCTGCACAACTGAATTTCTGGTATGTTGTTGTGGGTGCTGTTCTAAAAACATCTGTAACATAGATGGCTCGGGCAGGCAAAGTAATCTATGTCCTCCTGCTCTTTGCTCTCCTCACTCTCGCTGACACTCTCCTCCTCTGGGGATGCTACCTGGCTCAACACAATGATACAGAATGAATGGATTCCCTGATAGAGGTCCATACAAATAGGTATTGACATAACAATACCACACAGTTAATGGTCAAAACTACATGTGTGCCTCCATTTTTTATCTATTTCTATATTATTCATTCTATATATTGTCAATCAAAACTACCACAAAAAGCTGACTATAAACATTTCAGGTCCCAAAAGACCACTGTTGCCCTTATAACCAAATAAGTAAATAAACTAAACAAAACAAGCTGCCAGCTGACAGTAATTGTTCATGAATGTTGGTTAACTTTCAATGAGACAACGTATCAGAGTCCCATTAAGCTATATTTTAACTTGCCAGGGAAAACCTAAAAAAGCCAGCTTACTAGCTTGTAGGCTAACGAATGTTTCTCGTATAATATTTGTCTTATTAGTGCTTCATCAAAGGTATATTAATGGGTTCAGGAACTACAGAGTATCATAACCTTAATAATAATCTTTTCCTAATTTTCTTAGCTTCTGCTTACCGCGAGTTCTCCTCCCTCTCCCCACTCGCGCTGATCTCTCTCCCTCTCATCATCTTCCTCACCACCAATATCGGCCACGGGTTAGAAGAAGATGGACCTGCACCTGTACTAAACATGTCGGTTATTTTGACACAAGCGGCAGCATCAGCACGAAGGGCCTGCTTTTTTCTTGCCCGCAATTTTTCTGCTCCCCCTTTTCTCTTGGCCTTCGCCTTCGCCATTTCTAACTCGAACTTTTTTTTTTCTAGAAAAAAAAGGAAGTTTGGCTTCAACGGCCGGCTCACCTCCTGGGGGCGTGATTTAATGATGCACACCGAGCGGCCCAAAGGGGGAGGTGATTAAAGATTTGATTGGGCCGGCCCAGTGTCAATTACTAAAAACATTTAAACAGAGGGCCAATCTACCCGTCTTATGGGCCGGGACTTCAGAAAAAAAAAAAAATGACGTGTCGGCCCAAAAGGCACCTCGGCCCACCGGGAAAATTCCCGGTATGCCAGATGGCCAGTCCAGCCCTGCCTCCCCGGGAAAGTTTACTCTAAGGTACTCGAAAGGAGGGTCAGGCCGATTGTCGAACCTCAGATTGAGGAGGAACAATGTGGATTCCGTCCTGGTCGTGGAACGACGGATCAGCTTTTTACTCTCCCAAGGATCCTGGAGGGGGCCTGGGAGTACGCTTATCCGGTCTACATGTGTTTTGTAGACTTAGAGAAGGCGTATGACGGAGTGGGGTGAGGGGGTCTCTACTCAGGGCCATCCAATCAGGGGCGCCGCCAGGGATTTTGGGCCCCATGAAAATATATCACATTGGGCCCCATCACCAGGCAGGCACAGGCCCGCCAACCAAGCACAATTGCTTTAACCACACCTCCAGAACCCAACCGACTAATTTATGCTTTAAATAACCTGTACAGGCTTGCATCTATCTTGTAGTCAAATGCTAATGCAGACGTGCAACATTCTGCTGCAGTAGAATTTACTCTTTGATATAGCACTAACATTCCTGACAATAGATCTCAATAGTCATCTTTTATGATGTACATGCATTTTTAATAACATTTTTTAATGGAACATTCATAAATCAAAATAAATATAACTTAAATATACATGAGCTCTTAAATTAAAATAAAGTGAACATTAACACCAATATTATCATTTATAAAATGCTATAACAAAAAGAATATTTTTTAATTAAATATACATACCAACTACAAAATAAGCGCGTATTAAATGGACAACAAAACGGATATGGAAATGAAAAGGCCTGATGGTGGTGCTAAGTCAGAGCCTATTACCTGTTCTCAGTCTTTTTCTCATCATGCATCTTCTGTGTAGTGATCCAATATCGTTACCATAGCCTTGCCCTTTAACAGTTATTACGAGCCCTTGCTCAGCCTTACTCACCAAGAGCCCAGCGCCTAGCCTTCTTACAGGAAAGGTCACTGATCAAGTCCTTGAAGTCCAGCTTTCTAGGGACTAAGCTTAGCTAACAGACTCATTTCCACCACTCATGGACCACACCCACCTTTTCTTTGAAAAACTGGGTGACATACAGTCGCCCTTTAGTCCCTCTCTCTTGTCTTTCTCTCCTTTCTTTTCTTTTTTGAAAGCCTGACTTTGTGAGTCGTTGAGACATCGTACACACGTAAATACTAGCATCCCTGCTCCTCACATGCTTTCACTCTCTGCTAGAAAGAGCAGTGCTACACAGCGTTTGGAGGCAGGACCAAACCATTACATGTAAATAGAAGGGGGGTGTACAGAGGCTTTGGATAATTAACTTTTCGAAGAAAAAAAGTGAAATGAATCGTGAGTTTAGTGAGCACATTATCAATATAACGTTCTATTAATGTTAATTATTGATGATTGATGAAAGGTTACAAATTTCTTAATCTTTCTTTCTTAGTCTGCAGTTCGGTGGACTAAGGATTGCACCACTGCTTTTTGCAGATGATGTGGTTCTAATGGCTTCATTGGTCTGCGACCTTCAGCACTCACTGGATCGGTTCGCAACCGAGTGTGAAGTGGCTGGGATGAGGATAAGCACCTCCAAATCTGAGGCCATGGTTCTCAGCAGGAAACCGATGGACTGTCCACTCCAAGTAGGGAATGAGTCCTTACCCCAAGTGAAGGAGTTCAAGTATCTCGGGTCTTGTTCTCGACTGAGGGAACAATGGAGCGTGAGATGGACCGGAGAATCGGAGCAGCGGGAGCGGTACTGCAGTCGCTTTACCGGACCGTTGTGACGAAAAGAGAGCTGAGCCAGAAGGCAAAGCTCTCTGTCTACCGGTCCATTTTCGTTCCTACCCTCACCTATGGTCATGAAGGATGGGTCATGACCGAAAGAACGAGATCGCGGATACAAGCGGCCGAGATGGGTTTTCTCCACAGGGTGGCTGGTGTCTCCCTTAGGGATAAGGTGAGAAGTTCAGTCATCCGGGAGGGACTCAGAGTTGAACCGCTCCTCCTTCGCGTCGAAAGGAGCCAGTTGAGGTGGTTCGGGCACCTAGTTAGGATGCCACCTGGGCGCCTCCCTAGGGAGGTGTTCCAGGCACGTCCAGCTGGGAAGAGACCAAGGGGTAGACCTAGGACCAGGTGGAGGGATTATATCTCTTCACTGGCCTGGGAGCGCCTTGGGATCCCCCAGTCAGAGCTGGTTGATGTGGCCAGGGAAAAGAAGGTTTGGGGCTGTCTGCTGGAACTGCTACCCCCGCGACCAGACGACGGATAAGCGGGAGTAGATGGATGGATGGATGTTCAATGTGACCTATAAGATAATTGAATATAACCACACCCTCCAATGAACAATATACTTCTCCGATTACATGATCAGGTATTTAAAAAAAGGGTATATGTTTGTTTGTGTGCGTGTGTATGTGTGTGTTTGTGTGTGTTTGTGTGTGTGTGTGTGTGTGTGTGTGTGTGTGTGCACGCGTGTATGTGTAATAATAACAAGACACATCTTCCCCTCTAAGTGACCTCTACGTAAGGCCTGAGGATAAACCTCAATGGGCTTTTCAAGAGAGCCCATTGAAGACGAAATGGCCTGTGCTGTTTTCATCTGGCGTTCATAGGTAACAGATGAATGGACGTCAGCAGTGAGGCCAGTTAATCCCTTGTTTCCTGATTTCTGCATCCAATATGAAAAAAAAGGATGTTGTTGCAAGGAAATCAATGCACATTTTCACAGATAACTGAAGAAAGTAAGGATGTTGTGCATATTGTATACATTGTAAGAGAACCAATTACTTTGCATTCTAGAATGATAGTCTATGAAAATGCATATATTATCAGAAATATTGAATGTCAGTAAACCTACTAGGCTATTATATCTTTAAAATATGTTTAATCCATCAGTTGTCAATGGTAAAATGCCTGCTTTAATGTCTCTGAGTGGGCAACATGCTGTAAAGTTTAAAATAAGCAGTGCAGCAGTCAGGTTTCTGTCCTTTATCATCCCATGTCTCGACAGTTATGTGTTCACACAGTGACATTTCTTGATGCTACTCAAATCAAGAACCATCTGTTCCCTCAAGCTCGATGGTTACAGGAACTGCACACTTCATCTTCTCTAATGGATTCCCAAAAGGTAGTGGCTGAGTCATGCCTTTCTCAAAAAAAGTATGCCTATCCCTCTGGATTGTGGAACATTACATGGTCCACAAGAATTGTGAATGTTTCTACAATTATATTTTAAGTGTGTGTAAAATAGATGTGTAATTGGCACTGCCAGATTAAAGTCAAATAAAAAATATCAAATATGATTTAGTGTCACATGATGTTCGCAAAGATTTACGATTTATTGATGAAGGACAGGAGTAATGCTTCAGGAAATTTCTATCACCAATCTGGATGGTAAATGAAACCTAAAAAGTGAAGAAGAATTATAGTAAAATAGATGTGTTGTTTATTTGTTAAAATAACTTGTAGATTTACAACAGAAGAGAGGATTATGTTCAAGTACTGAAGAAACTGACAGCTTGTTGGGGCAGGAGCTCCAACAAGCCGTTTAGGACAGAGAGTGAATACACATACTATACAGAGATTCTGTATGAGAAACCATTTGCACGATATAAATCTATTTTAGTAGACCTCAACAATGGAATTATGATCAGTAGAAATGGCCATGACATGGGACCTATAAAACGTTTCCAGCTGCAAGTTAGATTTTTTTATGTTGCCAGAATGTTATTATTTTGGAGTGGGATAACGTGCTTTGTCGTTCCGATTTATCAGAAGTCTTTTCTTTTTTTTTTCTTTTTAAATGCGACCAGCAGCTAGTACAAGTCACTGTCTGTCGGTGTCACATGTACTGGAGGGGACCCAGAATCAGACTCGGAATCAGCTGGTGAAAGTAACATTTGTTTATTAGAAAAGGGAAGCTGGGAGTGGAGGTTGGTTATGGCGGCAGTGGGAAACAGTTGTTCCAGGGTGGGTAGAGAGGCCTTGCTGGTATTGGGAGTGTGGAAGGTCTTGGATTCCTCCTGGGAGAGACATACAAATGAGTGTGAGGCAAAAGCAGGCAAACTTGTCAAAGAATATGCTGGCAAAAAGCTAGAGAGGCACGCAACAAATCGTTCACGACAACAATCCGGCAGGGAATGACTGCAGGCTGCAGGCTTTCATAGTGTGGCTGATGAGCAGGTTGCAGGTGTGGTTGATTGGAGATTTCTCCCAGCCGTGTAGAGCAGACCAGCAGGCAGGGGAGGGGAGAGAGAGAGACACACAGTAGAAACAAACACATACAAACACTAACAGGGGTTTCAGGGACGGGCAGTGACAGTCGGTCCGTTCTTCTATATGTCTGTCGGTCTCAAATCAAAAGGGTGAAATAACGATTTTTTTCCAATATGCATAAACAGCGGACACTGTTGTTGAGATCTTCATAGTATGTTGAATACTTAAAACGAAAGTTAATTATAATCAAGTATAATCAATTATATTCTTGTATTCTCACAATGAAAATGTTTCGTATGTTATGTTTTTCTATATTTACAGTATAAACCAAGTGGTTTGTTAAGTTGAGTGTAAGGCCTATAATGATTTATGGGTGTCACTGATAAGGGAGAAGGCAGTTTCTTACCTCTCCTCTCACAGCAGTACTGTCAGGATTCTCATGATATGTCACGTTTTTAGTTTTGTATGTTCTAGGTTTGGGTTTATTTTGCTGTTCGGTTCTCCCTGTCATGTTTTCCTCCTTGTTTATTGTCTGGTCCCTCTCTCTGTGTTTTTCCTCCTGTCGTTAGTTTCCCTGGTGTGTCTGATTGTGTTCACCTGTGGCCCTTGTGTTTCTCCTCCCCTGCCCAGCTGTTTCTCGTCTTGTGATTACCCCTCCCGCTATTTAGTCTTGTCTTTTCCTGTGTTCAGCGTTGGTTCGTCTTTTGTTTGTGAATGAGTTCACTGGTGAGAGTTCTGTTTTGTCCAAGTTATTTTTATTTTATCCTTCAAATAAAGGCTTTTTCAGTGTTATCTGCATTTGGGTCCTGCTTGCTTCACTCACCGTAACAAGTACACAGGGAGGGGGGCTCCGGACTTAAGGAGAAATACATAGAGGCCTCAAAAAGGTGGTTATGTCATAGCCGAGAATAATATTTTGCAAGTCCTACAGGGGTCATGTCCTTTTTACACAAACATGGGAAGGTGTGTCTTATGCCATAGCCAATAGAATATGTCTGGTCATGTCCAGTCCTGTACATCAGAGGCCATGCCCAGTTTTCCACAAATATGGGTGTGGAGGAGGTGTTTTTGGGGTTTTCTATCCGGTTTTTGAGCATAAAGACACTGGCGGATAGGGATCAAGCTGAGAGAGAGGGGAGGGGGGGGGGTATTCCCCTGGTATTCCCCTGGTATTCCCCTGGTATTCCCCTGGTATACTCTCGTGGAATGAATTGAATTGTGGAATGAATTAATGTTTGTTGAATGTTAGTACCCTGCGACCTGTGAGGAAAGGCCCTCCGAATTCATGCCGGACTAGTTGAAGTATACGAATGAAAGGTTGAATGTGCTTTTTATTATCACCGGTCTTTTATGAGGTAAGACCTCTAAATTCCATCGGGAGATTTTAAATGTCACAACTGATTTGGGCAGTTGAAGTTACAAATTATGGTAACAAATGTAAAACTGTGAATTAAAGTTTCATATTAGAACATGATCACAGCATGATAGGTTTAGTATGATTATAATGTTGTAAAGAGAGAAGGTAAAACCCCTGTATTAGTTTGGACCTATTTTTCTTCAAATAAACTGATCCCACCTTTTGGATTGGGACAACTCCTCTCCTGCTTCAAAGGTAAGATTGCACCCTGCCACACTCACACTTAGGTAGGGCCACACCTCATTTACTGATATCAAAATCCTTCGGGATCGCTTAAACAGATTTAAGAGAGTTGTCTGAATTGAAACAGCAGTTAATTAAACTGGTTCTTCGGGGAGTTAATAGAGGTGAGATTTTGCTGACGTTGGTGGATCTGAGCCAACCAGTAAACTTACATCGACTCAATAACTTAGTAGGTCTGAGTAATTTTCCGGAATAAATTATCAGCCCTCACCGACTCTTACACTGTTTATACGCAGCCCTCACAAACCACACACGGCCAGATAGCTTATCCAACAGTTAGAACCTACATACGAGACAGAAAAAAGTGTGATTATTTTCTGATATTTTACACATAGGATATTATGAATACTGTGGGCCTACATACCTTGGTGTGATTATAAGTGCACGTGAGTGAATATTGGCATGCAAATTCGTTTTTATACGTCCTATTCATTGTCTCAATGTGCTCATACATCTTAAGAAAGTTATCACCAAACATTTTAAGAATGTTTTTAGAGAAAGTTATCCTACCTTTCAGAAGAACATTCTGGGAACAATAATAAAACGTCCCGCTGAAAACGTTTTAAGAACAGTAGGGCATAATGTTCTAACAATGTTATCAAAAACATCTTAAGAAGGTTATCAAACACATCTTAAGAAGGTTATCCAAAACATCTTAAGAATGTTATCACCAAATATTTTCAGAATGTTGCTTGGAGAATGTTCTTTCTTATCATGTAACTATGAGGGAACGTTTTATAAAGAACATCTTTAATGTGTTACCCCAACAACGTCCAAAACACATCCTTGTTGCAGGCAAAACGTTCCACCTTTGTTAACATATCACAGAGGAACGTTTTATAAAAAAACGTTCTGTCATCTCAGGCCTTGATAACATCCTCAAAACATCCTCTGAATGTTGCAGTTAAAACGTTATGTCTTAGTTAACCTTAAACCTTATAGGAACATTATTTGAAATAATAAACATCCTAAAAAGGTTCTTTGAACATCAGATTAAAACGTTTCTTTAAAACATTATTAGAACCTGTAGGTAACTTTAGCCAAAGTTGTGAGAGCGTTCCCCGCTAGCTGGGTATGCTCTACGGAGAAACATGAGTGATCAGAGTCATGGATCTGTACTCTTTCTGTGATTTCCTGCCTGTAAAGTAAATCTGTCTTTAACAAGCAGGATAATGTGCAGTGTAAAAACAGATGAGGTATGTTGAAATCATGTTCCTGTATTTGTCAAACTGGGGTTACTGTATAGGAAATAGAAACAGCCCACAAGACATTACACGTAGACAATTACCAGTCTCCTGCTAAGTGCATCAGTATGTGATTCTGTGTAACCCATTTCACTGAAACCACATTTTCAATTGTGGTAATGATGGAGAATGTGTTGAATGTGTGTGTGAGGAAAGCTGTGTTAACTACAGAGCTCCCACTGTCATTGTGTTGACACCAGTGTGCTGTTGCTGTGCTGCAAACACGCGGCACCCTGCGCTGGAACTGAATCAATCCAGTCACACTGATTACAGACTTCTTACAGTCAGCAGAACGTCCTAGTAGCCAGCAGGAGATGAACGCTGAAAACTAAGACATTTTATTCAGAAGTGCCAGAAATTCTCCTTTGTGAAACTCTTACAGCTCCAGCATACATGTTAGTATTACAGACACCAGAAGCGGCATGTCGTTGTTGTCTCCTCTCTGTAAGAACAATAAATGAGCGAGAACTTTGGTATTATAGACCGCTAGGTTGTATTTCGTATTTTTCTAATATCATCAAAACCCATGAAAATACCAGAAACAAGTACGTAGCTAGTATCAGCTTCCTTCCTAAAATAAATGTTTTAAGTAGTGAATAATGGCTACTGGCAATGTCAGTTATATGTCATGTTTCAAAGCATCAGAAATCCTCCATTTTATTTATTTATATTTATTAAATGTGAGGAAACGTATCCCATTCAGTGCACTCTAAAACGTTCAGGTTCAGATCAGGTCATCAGGGGCTTGACTGCATTTAACGTATCTGAAGGTTTATTTCTGGAGTTGCGGTTTAGACGAAGAGAAGTCAGGACCCCTGTGACTATCCTGGACTCTAAGTCCTCGACATAAATATGGCTACTGGTAAAAATACCATCTGCTTAGTCCACTCACGCTACCTTGAGACCCAGCCAACAACACACAAACATTTCATTGTAATAAGATGTCCTTTTCACAGATTCCTGTGAAATGACAGCAGCAGAAACATGTCTGAATGACACAGGGATGATGTAGTCTGCCAGTAGTGACTGGACCGTTGCCAGTTCAGTTCTTCAGAGAAACTATGGGTGGGGACGGTGAGTAATAAACACGCATAGACCTAGACGTGCTAGTGACCCTGTGTGACTGTGAGTGAGTGTGTGGAAAACAGAGCACACTTGCAGAGTAAGTACAACTTGAAATTCACTAAGAAAATACAAGTAGAGGTCATGTAAGTTGATCAAAGAAGATGCAGTGTCAGCCAAAAGCATCACAATGCCCAACATCCTTTAACATCAATGCCCCTTTGTTATGCACTGGATCAAAAAGAAAAATCCATGAGTGTCTTATCTCAAACAAAGCCATGGGGTTCACGACCAGGTTTGTTGTCTCCTAAAGCCACTATGATTTTAACACCTCTATAGAAATCTTTCCAGGGCCACTAAAGACACAATCCAGATCCTGGAGGAGATAGGAGTCAGGATCCTCTGCTTTCTCTCGTTTGGCTCGGGGCTGCATCCAGAGGACACGCAGGCGGTGGCTGGAAATAGCCCAGACATGCAGGCCAAGAAGAAGCAGAGTGCTGTCGGTGTCGTCTCCTCCTCCTCCTTCCTCAGCCGTGTCGCTAATCAGCCGAGACAGAGGAGCATGCGGGTCAAGAGCCAGACACAGATCAGACTCTGCAGGGTGAGGCAGGGGACAGGAGTGTACCTGTGTGCAAGTGTGTGGGTGTTTATCTGGGTGTGCACGCTTACCTGTATGCAAGAATCTGCATGAGTAACTCTGATCATGTGCCTAATTTTTGACAGGAAGCTAGGGAGTGGCCCAGTTCAACTTGGATTCTTTCCTCTTAGTACAATTATTATACAGTATTAACAGTATGTATATATTAATAGTGTCATAGGATGCACACCCGACAGTATGATAGGTACAAGCAGATTGCTTTATAATCCATTTTAAAGAGTTATATATTGATTATTCATCAGTGGTCATTTGGTGCTTTAAATAAAATAATGAACTTCCTAATGTACAGGTCAATCAAATTAATTAAAAGCTGATTATAATTCACTATAAGTTGTGATTGATTGCTAAAGTGAAATGAAAAAGAAAAATGAAATCTAAAAACCTAAAATCTGAAAATATAAGAATGATGATATACTTGACCCTATGAGTCTACATAAAATGCTTTAAAGTGTATTATGATCATTGTTGTAAATCATAATGAATGTGTGTGGGTGCTTATAATTATAATAAAATAAATGCATTATGGGTGTTATAGAGAGTGTTACCAACAACGAAACTGAAATAAAGCATACATACTAAAGGGGATACAGAGATCTCACAGGTTTGAAACATTATTCAGTTCAGGGAATGCACTACTGATGCAAAACAGTCAAATGCACAGGAGAGCGCATAACAAATTCACAGGGTCACTGGAAGGATACCAGGCCCACAGTGCAATGCTCCCTGGGTATTCAGTGCAATGTGGAACATGGTTTTTAAAAAATCCCCTACAGCTCATGAAAACCCTCATTCCCATTCAAGACAGAACTCACACACTCAAAAACTTTAGAGATGTCTCCATGCCACCAGTTCACAGCAGGAGGTCTAGAATGAATCCACTGAAATAAAATACATCTTCTTGGTTAACGGAGAAGTTTCTTCCAAAGTTGTTCCTATAGACGCTATTTAAAGAGAACCCTTTGCCTAACAGATTCTACAGAAGCAAACCCAGATTCATTTGTAATTTTTAACAAAAACCAAGCCCCAAAAATTAAATATCAGAGCGCAGTATATCAAATGCAGTTTGTTTAAATAGAAATATAAAGAACAGAAGTTTGCACAGTGTATTTTCAAAATGTTGTGTTGATATTATACTTCAATAAAATCAAAATACTCCTACCACTGCTTTTGTAATCACTGCAGGACTCAAGGTGCAGCCATAATTTGCTCCTGTGGGTAATGTCCGCAGTAATGACTCTTACATGTCTAATATGTGTAATGCAGTGGTTCTCAACTGGTGGGTCGCGACCCAAAAGTGGGTCGCGGACCCGTTTGGAGTGGGTCGCGGATGTGTGAGTGAAGAAAAAAAAAATTGAATTGAATTTTTTTTTGGGGGAAAAAGTCAAACTTTTATTTTGAAGGCCCGATTTTCTAACGCTGTGCATGCAGTCGGCGTTGGACTGGAATCACCGGAGACCATAAACGGTTTTGAAAACTTCTGTCACGTAGTGATCATCTTCTCAATAAAATATCTTTGCTGATGTTTTTTCGAGTCTTCTGGCCAATCAGAATCAAGTGGGGAAATCCCCACGGAGAATAACTTTGTGGTAGAACTCTTCTTTATACATCCATGGGTACAACTTCAGATAAAAATGAACACATAATGAAATATGACCCACGGTCTGATGACTGACAGGTCACAGAACAATGGGAGCTATCTACCCTTACCCACAATTTAAAGTAAGTCACACTCTCCTCTCCTCTTTACTCTTCTCGCAGCAAGATGTCAGAACAAAGTGAAAAACAAACAATGGCATCAAATATTATTAACATGTCGGGTAGTAATAGATGTATTTATTTTCTTCTCAGAGTGTACCAGAATGCGTAGTTTATGTTAGTATTTCTAAAAATCTCCTCGGGGAGAATCCCCCCAGACCCCCCTGCTGGGGTTGGGTTTTCAGCATGTGTGCCTTTTTATATAGTTCAGCTTTGATTCCATGATCTCATTAAACCTTTTTTAAAAGCATACTTTAGTTCTGTGAAGGGATATAAGGGATATATGCACTGTACTTCACTTTTATTAATATTGTATGCTGAAAAGCGTATATATGTTACAGCATGTTTTTTTGTTGAATAGATTTGAGTGCTTCAAAATGTTGGGTCGCGATGTATTGACCAAGTAAAAAGTAGGTCCCGAGGCCTGACCAATTGAGAACCACTGGTGTAATGTGTACTTGTAAAGCGCTTTGAGCACCTGTAAAAGCGCTCTAATAAAAAATGTAATGCATTATTATTATTATTATTATGAACTCACTCGTCGGCGAGCGTCTGGTGGCCGGGCTTGCCACGGAGCCCGGCCGGGCCCAGCCCGAAAAGGCAACGTGGGCAACACCTCCGCTTCTCCGTCCCGCGGGCTCACCACCTACGGGAAACAGTGATGGGGTCGGGTGCGCTGCCGAAGGGTGGCAGTGAAAGCGGAGGGTCTCGACGGACCAGACCTGGGCGACAGAAGCTGGCTTTGGGGATGTGGAACGTCACCTCTCTGGGGGGGAAGGAGCCGGAGCTTGTGCGGGAGGTGGAGCGGTACCAGTTGGATCTGGTTGGGCTCGCCTCTACGCACAGCGTCGGCTCTGGAACCTTACTTCTGGATAGGGGTTGGACTCTATTCTTCTCCGGAGTTGCTCAAGGTGTGAGGTGCCGGGCGGGTGTGGGGATACTCACAAGTCCCCGGTTGGGTGCTTCGTTGTTGGAGTTTACCCCAGTGGACGAGAGGGTCGCCTCCCTACGCCTGCGGGTAATGGGGGGGAAAACTCTGACTGTTGTGTGTGCCTATGCACCCAACAGCAGTTCAGAGTATACGGCCTTCTTGGAGACCCTGGAAAGAGTCCTGTATGGGGCTCCTGAAGGGGACTCTTTAGTCTTGCTGGGAGACTTCAACGTACATGTGGGCAATGATGGAGACACTTGGAGGGGCGTGATTGGGAGGAACGGCCCCCCTGATCTGAACCGGAGTGGTGGTTTGTTACTGGACTTCTGTGCTAGTCATGGATTGGCCATAACAAACACCATGTTCGAACATAAGGATGCTCATAAGTGTACGTGGTACCAGAGCACCCTAGGCAGAAGGTCCATGATTGATTTCGTTATCGTATCATCGGACCTGAGGCCGTATGTTTTGGACACTCGGGTAAAGAGAGGGACGGAGTTGTCAACTGATCACCATCTGGTGGTGAGTTGGGTCGAGTGGCAGGGGAAGCCTCTGGATAGACCTGGTAAGCCCAAACGTGTAGTTCGGGTGAACTGGGAACGTCTGGAGGAGGCCCAAGTTCAGGAGGCCTTCAACTCACACCTCCGGCGGAGCTTTTCAGGCATTCCTGTGGAGGTTGGGGACATTGAACCAGAGTGGTCGGTGTTCAAAGCCTCTATTGCCGAAGCCGCGGCGGGGAGCTGTGGTCTCAAGGTCCTAGGTGCCTCAAGGGGCGGTAACCCTCGAACCTCCTGGTGGACACCGGTGGTCAGGGAAGCCGTCCGACTGAAGAAGGAGGCCTTCAGGGATTTGTTATCCCGGGGGACTCCCGAGGCAGTTGCAAGGTACCGACAGGCCCGAAGGGCAGCAGCCTCATCCGTGGCCGAGGCAAAGCAGCGGGTGTGGGAGAAGTTCGGAGAAGACATGGAGAAGGACTTTCGGGCGGCACCAAAGTTGTTCTGGAAAACTGTCCGACACCTCAGGAGGGGGAAGCAGGGAACCATCCAAGCTGTATACAGTAAGGATGGGACGTTGTTGACCTCAACTGATGGAGTGTTAGGGCGTTGGAAGAACACTTTGAGGAACTCCTGAACCCGACAACTCGCCCTCTATGTAGAGGCAGAGCTGGAGTATGACGGGGATCAACACCAATCTCCCGGGGGAGGTCACTGAGGTTGTTAAACAACTCCACAGTGGCAAAGCCCCGGTGGTGGATGAGATCCGCACAGAAATGCTGAAGGCTCTGGGTGTTGAGGGACTGTCATGGTTGACACGTCTCATCAACATTGCGTGGAAGTCGGAAACAGTACCGAAGGAGTGGCAGACCGGGGGTGGTGGTTCCCCTTTTTAAAAAGGGGGATCAGAGGGTGTGTGCCAATTACAGAGGCATCACACTACTCAGCCTCCCCGGGAAAGTTTACTCTAAGGTACTCGAAAGGAGGGTCAGGCCGATTGTCGAACCTCAGATTGAGGAGGAACAATGCGGAATGACGGATCAGCTTTTTACTCTCGCAAGGATCCTGGAGGGGGCCTGGGTGTACGCTTATCCGGTCTACATGTGTTTTGTGGACTTGGAGAAGGTGTATGACCGGGTTCCCAGGGGAGTTACTGTGGGAGGTGCTGCGGGAGTATGGGGTGAGGGGGTCTCTACTCAGGGCCATCCAATCTCTGTACTCCCAAAGCGAGAGCTGTGTCCGGGTCCTCGGCAGTAAGTCGGACCCATTTCCGGTGAGGGTTGACCTCCGCCAGGGCTGCGCTTTGTCACCAATCCTGTTTGTAATATACATGGGTCGGATTTCGAGGCGTAGTCATGGGGGAAGGGGTCTGCAGTTCGGTGGACTAAGGATTGCACCACTGCTTTTTGCAGATGATGTGGTGCTGTTGGCTTCATCGGTCTGCGACCTTCAGCACTCACTGGATCGGTTCGCAACCGAGTGTGAAGCGGCTGGGATGAGGATCAGCACCTCCAAATCTGAGGCCATGGTTCTCAGCAGGAAACCGATGGACTGTCCACTCCAAGTAGGGAATGAGTCCTTACCCCAAGTGAAGGAGTTCAAGTATCTCTGGGTCTTGTTCTCGAGTGAGGGAACAATGGAGCGTGAGATGGGCCGGAGAATCGGAGCAGCGGGAGCGGTACTGCAGTCACTTTACCGCACCGTTATGACGAAAAGGGAGCTGAGCCAGAAGGCAAAGCTCTCTGTCTACCGGGCCATTTTCGTTCCTACCCTCACCTATGGTCATGAAGGATGGGTCATGACCGAAAGAACGAGATCGCAGATACAAGCGGCCGAGATGGGTTTTCTCCACAGGGTGGCTGGTGTCTCCCTTAGGGATAAGGTGAGAAGTTCGGTCATCCGGGAGGGACTCGGAGTTGAGCCACTCCTCCTTATGACGCGAAGGAGGAGCGGCTCAACTCGGAGTCCCTCCCGGGAGAAAAACCTTGTGGTCTGACCTTTTCTCTCTGATCGCCATTCTTTTTCTGCAGTGAAATATAAAGGTAGCTTTGATAGAAAACAGTAACTGAATTGTGTGCTCTGTATTTTTTGTTTTTGCCCAAAGGGAAATACTTGCAGTGATATCAGGTTCCCATCATGTGACAGTTCAATAACCTTCACTGTGTGCATCAGATGCTTTTGTGTTAGTTCTCTACTTCCTTATTTCAAAAGAGAGATTTGTTCATGTAGAAGAACTTTGAACAAATACTCTGTGTATTGCAACAGTTTGAGACTGTTATGACTTGCAATTTTCCAAACGTGTCCACACACATGTCGACTTTAAGCACTTAATGTAAGCACTCATAATCTGTTTTCCTTTTCACTTTTCAAACAAAGGATTTTATTACAGACATGAAAGCATAGTCATATATTTGATGTCAGAAACTGATTGCACAAGACTCTTGGGGTTCAGGATACACCATAATCAGAGTGTGCTTTTGTATCTCGTGTTTATGTGCTGAATGCAGTCTGCATATTTAACTGATGAAGGCCTTAGAGGTTTTTGACTTCTGGTAGTGCCTTTTTTAATGAGAACTTTTTGTTTGTCTAATGCACTTGGACTCTAACTGTTAAGAACTCAGACACTTAGGAGGTAGTACCCAATTGCACGACCCGGGAGACAGAGGTAAAGTATTGGCAAGATACTTTATTTTTTCAAGAACAGCAAAAATGAACAACATAAAATGGTCTCTACAAAAATGGAGAACAAAATGAAAACGCTCACGTAGTGAGGATCAAAACTTTCATAAGAGCACATAGAGAGCATAGACCTAATTGTGGCAAAAGACAGGGTCCGGGACGACAACCCAGAGGCAAAGCACAGTCCATGATGGGTGTCTCGGGCGGACAACCCAGAGGCAAGGCAGAGTCCATGATGGGTGTCTCGGGCGGACGACCCAGGGGCAAGGCAGAGTCCATGATGGGTGTCTCGGGCGGACGACCCAGGGGCAAGGCAGAATCCATGATGGGTGTCTCGGGCGGACGACCCAGGGGAAAGGCAGAGTCCATGATGGATGTCTCGGGCGGACGACCCAGGGGCAAGGCAGAGTCCATGATGGGTGTCTCGGGCGGACGACCCAGGGGCAAGGCAGAGGTCCATGATGGATCTCTCGGGCGGGCGGCCCAGGGGCAAGGCAGAGCCCATGATGGAGTTCTCGAGCGGACGGCCCCGGGGGCAAGGCAGAGTTCATGGTTGAGTCCTCGGCGGACGGTCCAGGGCAAGGCAGAGTTCATGGTGAAGTCCTCGGCTGGGGAACTCAGGAGGACCGGGCTCTAGGGCGAAAGCCGCTGGGAACTCAGGAGGCCGGGCACAAGAACGGGCAGGAGCTGGTGGAACCCCTGGCGGGTCAGGCGTATACGAGACCCTGGACGGAACCTGGGCTGGTCTCAGTGGGACCCACGACGGAGCAAGGGCTGGTGTCGATGGGACCCGAAACAGGACAGGACACGGTGTTGGCAGGAAACTCGGCGGAGCAGGTCTCGGTGGGACCCCCAACGGAACAGGACATGGAGCTGGCAGGAGCCCCGACGAAACAGGTGTCGGCTGGACCTCCAACGGCACAGGACATAGGGTTGGCAGGACCCCCGGCAGAAGAGTAGTCGGTGGGATCTCCAGCGGCACAGAAAATAGGATTGGCAGGACCCCCGGCAGAAGAGTATTCGGCTGGGCCTCCAACGGCACAGGACATAGGGTTGGCAGGACCCCCGGCAGAAGAGACAGCTCTGGTTAAAGTCACAAATGACATTCTAATAGCCTCAGAGAAGGGACTTGTCTCTATTCTTGTTTTGCTCGATCTCAGTGCTGCATTTGATACTATTGACCATGATATCTTATTGCAAAGACAAGAGCACTTAGTTGGCATACAGGGAACTGCTTTAGGCTGGTTTAGGTCCTATCTATCTGAACGCTCTCAGTTTGTACGTGTCAACGATGAATCTTCCACACAAACCAAAGTTAGCCATGGAGTGCCACAGGGCTCAGTGCTCGGACCTATTTTTTTCACATTATATATGCTTCCGTTAGGCAATATTATAAGGAATCATTCTGTACATTTTCATTGTTATGCGGATGATACTCAACTATATTTATCAATCAAGCCTGATGAAATTAATCATCTAAATAAAATTCAAGACTGCCTCAAGGACTTAAAAAACGTGGATGACCTTAAACTTTTTGATGTTAAACACGACCAAAACTGAAGTTATTGTACTCGGCCCGAAGAATCTACGAAACAAATTATCTAAAGACATACTAACTATGGATGGCATTAATTTGGCCTCCAGTGAGACTGTAAGGAATATTGGTGTTATATTTGATCAGGATTTATCCTTTAATGCCCACATAAAATCAATTTCAAGGACCGCCTACCAGAGGTGTGGACTCGAGTCACATGACTTGGACTCGAGTCAGACTCAAGTCACAAATTTGATGACTTGAGACTCGACTTGACAAAATCACAAAACACTTGCGACTCGACTTGGACTTGAAACACCAATGACTCGGGACTTGACTTGGACTTGAGCCTTCTGACTTGAGGTGACTTGATACTTTAATTCAGAGGTCTCCAACACGGCGATCGCGAGCTGCCGTTAGTAGAGCAGACTCCCGTCGGGGAGAGTAGAATCTTCAGCCGCTCCTACTCTTGCTGAGAATCCTTGCAGGCAGGGGCAGGTCTTTATTTAGCTGGGCCACCATGCGGCCAATCATATACGAGGACACACTAGGATCATACCATTATGTGAAAGAAGGATGGGGGGCACAGCATGTGTAGTGGTACAGGCCAGCTGCACAGAGCTACTGGGAGACGGATTTAAATGCAAGCACGTCGGAAAAAGTCAAGAAATGAGCGAAAACCGAAAAAAGAAGCAGCATCTGGCTGCATTTCAATGATATTGTAGAAATCAAAGCTGAGTGCAAGATTTGTAAAATGAAAATAACCTTCAGAGCAGGATTTTTTTTGATCAATGTCATTAAAGTCAGGCAGTGATTTCATAAACCTGTTAATGTACGCATTCAAACCTTGCAGGTGCAGCTATGTGGCTTTTATCCTGGATAAAGTGTTTAAGTCATGGATGTTTAAAGTTTAACTTCTTCATATTTGACTAGTATTAAAGTTCACTTTTCATTCGGGAAGTATGACGCTGCGCTGTCAGTGCGCTTCTCCATGTTTGTGATTGGTCGAATGCTCCAAATACAACCCCTTTCATGTGAACGCGCACCTAACTAGATAGGACACGACTGGCTTGAGCGATCCACTTGATAACCAGCGTCGTAGTACAGTTTAGCGACAGCGCGTATGTTTTGGATTAGGCCAACCGGCTAACTCAAACATATCCAGGTTAGGACAATCCAGCTTCGTAGTACAGGCCTCTGACAATACACAGGGAGGAAAACATGACAAGGAGAAAAGCAAAACACCCACTACCAGACACACAAAACTAAAAACGTGACACAACACAAGAATCATGACACTAACTGTACCCCTTATCTGCAGGTGATGGTAATGCGCCAAGAAACACAGCAAAGAGACGACCAGAAAATTCAGCCAGTATGAATGCAATGTTTTAAAATATTTAAATAATTATTGTTGCATTTCTTTATAAGGAAGGAAAACAATTCAGCACATCCTCAGGGATACACACAAAGCATGTTAGTGGGAAACACTGAATGTAAACATAACTTTTGTTTGTTAGCACTGGTGTTCAGATTGTGTTTTGTGGTTAGCCCACTGACTGCTGGTGGTAGCTTTATATTTTCTTCACAAATGTGAAAGTATTCTCTTCATAAGATGTCGCAAAATGCTAATCCCTTCTTTTAATAAGGTCTCTGTTGGTTTGTAAACACAACTCTTGTTTGCTTATAAGAAAACTCCACAGGACAAGTCAAGATAACATCTATATTCTAGTGATATAATCTGTCTTCTGTGTTCCTAGTTTGATAAGAGAGCTGTGGGTCAGCCTCAGGCGGCCTCACTTTTGTTTCTTTGTTTGTTTATTTCATATCTCAGACAACCCCACAATTGATGGACTGTGGCATTTCAGCATTGCATTACTAATAAGCCCAGGCCTTCGAAGGGCACCCTGCATCATCTGCTGATGTTTATGTGCATGTCAGATATGATAACAGAAGTGGAGCGTATACCACAGCAGCACTCTTTGTAAATGTGGAGGAGACTGTCAGCTGGGTGATTAAAAGTAAACAGGCCGGGTGTTTGGAGCTCCTTCACACTTCCTTACTGGCTGCTGTCCAAGATTCTCAACTCTGTTTTGTGCAATTGTACAAACATTTACAGAGGTGACTCTGTTCTGTTCTGTTCTGTTCTGTGACTCCCGTTCATCGGCTCTACAATATACAGTTAATTATCTCTCTGAGCCATTGTCTTATCTTGTTGACTGTACCAAGTACAATGTGTGCGTGGAAGTCAACTTTTTAAATTTCCAAAGAGTATGGCGCCACCTCCAGCTGACGCTGCAGTCCTGATTGAATGTAAGGTCAGCTGATCCTGTTGGGGGGAAGGAGTTTGAGAGACAAACACACACACTCACTCATACACACACTCACACACACAAATACAGCCAGACTGCTCCTGAGTGAAAGCAGCGAGTGTGTGGAACATGACGAAGACAAAGAGCGACAAAGACAGAGAGATGGCAAATTACAGGAATAAAGAAGTTAAAAAACACCAACACACACACATACACACACACACACACACACACACCACACACACACACACACACACACACACACACTCACACACACTCAAAACACACATAGTCAAAACCTCTGTCCGGTTTCCTGTTTACAGCAATGTGATGGCTATTTTTGTCCATGAAGCGAGGCCTTCAGCTTTAACAATAGAACACGTGTTAAATTAAGGGGGCTGCCATTAAGGCACACATTCCTCTAGATATCAGCAACTAAAATGTGAATTTTTTTATTCACTGAGTAGGTACTTAATGATAGTGGTTATTTCTTTAAAATGTGTACCGAAACACATGAAGATTCCCAAAGATTTCTGATATTTTTTTCAGAAACAATGACAAATGAACCATCTTACAATTTGTCCATATGAGGTATATCTGCTCCTCATTCACTCATGCACAATCTGTAAAGAATGGAAAGCCCTCCTGGGGCTTCATGCAGGGATTTGCTAAGATTAATTATTTTTCTCCCCCTTGGTTTTTTGCAGCAGACAATGAAAACAGAAGAAAGACAAACGTCCTCGCTCTATATTTGGAGGTGGGTCAAAGGTGTCGTTGGAGGTAAAAGAGTGCAGGTCGGTTAATCAAGGAAATAATTTCAGTGGAGCGGTGTGTTCTGGCCCTCCGCCATGACGCCTTTTTATCTATCGCACTTCCTGTGTGTGTGTGTGTGTGTGTGTGTGTGCTGAACTGCTTGTGTGTGTGTGTGTGTGTGTGTGTGTGTGTGTGTGTGTGTGAGTGTGTGTGTGTGTTGTGTGTGAGTGTGTGTGTGTGTGTGTGTGTGTGTGTTGTAATTGTATTTAAAATCTTGTGTGATGCTTTGTCTCTCCACTTTTCTGCATCAGTTCTGTCTGTCTCATTCACAGAGTCAACACATACACACACACACACACACCCACACACACACACACACACACACACACACACACACACACACACACACCACACCACACACACACACACACACACACACACACACACACAGTCACACACACACCCACACACACACACACACACACGCACACACACACAGTCACACACACATTCTAACTGATAAATTGCAGCTTTGTGAATGTGTCATTTCACACTCAGGGGGCTGCAGTGTTAGAACATTTTTGTTGTTCACTTTACTTCAGTAACAAATCATTTCTACACTGTAGTTTTACAACTTTTACTTTGTGATCTGAATACTTCCTCCACCTCTAAATAATGTCTTCAAACTAAGAAAATAATAGTTTTATAAACTTAAATAACTGTCTGCCTTTTGTAAATATTTCATTCCCACATTTTCTTCGGATGGTTATTGGCTTCCATGGCTTTACAACTGTACGCCTAGAAGACATGGGTGTTCAGTGTACAGCAATAACTACACATGGTGGAGTCAATGTGTGTGTCGTTACCCTGTGTCTAAAACGTAGTTGTTGTTTTTGAAAAGTGCAGAACCAGCTTGACAAAACATGAAGGGGATCACCCTCACACCAACACAGTCTTTATTAAGCTGCTCCAACCAAACCCACCGCCTCTTTCTGTTCCCACACAGCAGTCAGAGAATGCAGAGGCTCAGTGACAGGCTGCTTCAGATACCCTGTGTTGGGTGTCTATGTTTAACCACACGCTTGTGTATTGAGTCAGCTTTGTGTGTTTCTTAGTGCTGAGCTCTGGCTTTCGTAACACAAATTCGGTAAACCCATGTTTCCCATCCACCCACAGAGATAAGAGGGCTTCTGTTATTCGGGCAGACAGGCGCCCTCTGCTCAGCTAACAGCGAGCCATGCAGAAGACACTCACACACACATGCTAAACAAACACACACATTCTTTCCCCCTCTCTATGTACATGTGTTGGTGTACACGTGTAAACTTGTTCACTCCCACACACATACAAACCTTAACAAATGAGCACACTGTGCATACAAGGTTATTATAGAATGTAGCTGCTGATTTATTTTTAAATTTGATCATTCAGAATAGATTATTTGATGATGAATTTCCCACATGAGGTTATTTTTGTCAAGGTTATTAAATAGCATCTAAATGTAACTTTAACACAATCTTCTTTGATAATAATGGTTACCAGATTATGTTCAACAACACAAGCTTACAGTTCAGGAACCCATTACATGAGTACACTGTACATGCACACAGGCATGAATAATGCATGAACACAAGCCTCACACAAACATGCATCTCTTCCTTCTTTAGACTCAACGGTGTTTATTAAAGGTGTGAGAAGTGACACCAAACCAGCGCCAGCCACCAAAATCAACGTTCTCTGGAGAAGACGCCCTCATAGCTGAGCTGAATCTCATTACACGGTTTGTTGTTGTTGTTTTTGTTGTTGCTGCTGCAGCTGTTTTTATTAATCTTTATTCAAATCTCTCACTTGACATAGAAAGGCTTTTTCTGACCTACTTTCCCCTCTGGTATTTTATCATTTCATCCATCTCTGCTGCACATTCTTCTGCCTCTCTTCCTCTCAGGTTGGATGAAGGGAGAAAGGTAGAGACAACAGAATGAGGAATTTGGCAAGCGACTAAAGCTATGCATAATGATTAGGGAAATTCCTTCAAAAGTTAATGAAAGCCGTGTTTGTGTTTTAGCAGGTTGAACCCCGAGGGAGTTGCCCAGAAAGCTTGTGATCTAATGTGTCAACCCGCTGCAGATGTTCTTATTTGGAAAATCAAAACAGCATAGCACCACTGCGGTGGAGGTTGCCTGTGTGATATTTATCGTACAATCTGTTTCCTCTGTTTGATGCACCACAGCCCTTTTCAGCTGAATGCCAATGTTGCCAACAGAGCTTGTCATGCACAATGTTTTTCTTTGTCTCAAATGCCACTTTTAACATGCTGGCGTATTGTGTCCAATTTGCTCTTTGATGATAATTATCAGTCACATCATTGGACGTATGGCTCCAGGAGAAACCACAAAAAATATTTCTGATGCAATCCTTCTAGCTCTGCAACGTGCAGATTATATACGAAGAGGATTATACAAACCCATTACATTCATTGGTTTGATTTAAAGCCTCTTGTCCAGCTTCTGTACTGTGTTTCTGTAACAAAAGCACTGACTGTTTTAATGAGGCTTGCAAACCTTTGTATATACAGTGTATGTTGCAAACATAGCACTTAAAACAGGCTCACATGTTTCATGCTGAGAGAGCCTCACTTGAACTGAAGGGGAACTTCACTTTTCTTCCAATCAGCTCCACCGGAAGGTCAGAGGTCATATCACAGGTACAGAGCAGGGATTTTTTTTAAAGATTGGAGAATATATCAAACCACTGTAAGTACAGTTTGGCATTCTCATCAACAACTCCTGGTGCCCGCCCCCTCCCCCTCTCTGCACTGGCCCCTGACACAGAAATGCACACTCCCAGCTCAACCCCTCAATCCCCAATGCTCTCTCTCCTCCTTCTCCCCAGTGGATGTTCCACTGGTCTCGAAGCTGGTGACCAATGCTAAGGCCTCCACCTGCTCCCTTGACCCCATGCCCACGGTGCTGGTCAAGGCCTGCCTTCTCACCCTCTGCCCCATCATAACAGATATCATCAACTCCTCTCTGTCATCTGGAATAGTTCCCTCCTGCTTCAAAACCGCCTCCATCACTCCCATCCTCAAGAAGCCTGGTTTGGACCCTGAGGAGCTGAACAACTACCGACCGATCTCCAACCTTCCTTTCCTTAGCAAAACTTTGGAAAGAGCAGTTGCCGCCCAGCTTCATCAACATCTGTCCAACCATGAGCTCTACGAACCCCTACAGTCAGCCTACAGAGCACATCACAGCACAGAGACCGCCCTCCTCAAGATCACTAATGACCTCCTTCTCGCTGCTGACTCCGGACAAATCAGTATTCTCATCCTCCTCGACCTCTCTGCTGCTTTTGACACTGTTTCTCATACATTCCTCCTGAAATGCCTCTCTGACAACCTTGGCATCACTGGCACAGCTCTGTCATGGTTTCAGTCCTATCTCTCAAACAGGTCTCAGTTTGTTAGCATCAGCGGCTCATCCTCCCCCTCGGCCCCAGTCAAACATGGTGTCCCCCAAGGCTCCGTGCTTGGTCCCCTACTTTTCACCATTTACATGCTCCCCCTTGGCCAGATCATACGTCAATTCGGTCTCAATTTCCACTGCTACGCTGACGACACTCAGCTCTATCTCAGTACCTCACCATCCGCCCAGCTACCTCCACAGTCTTTGGTCAATTGTCTGCATGCAATAAAAACCTGGATGACAGCAAATCTACTCAAACTCAACAGTAAGAAGACTGAGCTCATGGTTGTGGCCCCCAAAGCACTGCTCCGGAAGGTTGGGGATCTCTCCTCCACATTGACGGCTGTTCCATCTCCCCGTCTCCCGAAGTCCGTAACCTGGGTGTCATCCTTGACTCCACTCTCTCATTTCAGTCACATATCAAATCCGTCACTAAATCTGCCTTCTATCACCTCAGGAACATCTCCCGTCTACGACCATCACTCTCTGATTCCGTGGCCGAGACCCTCATTCATGCATTTGTCTCCTCCCGGTTAGATTATTGCAACGGAGTCCTGTTCGGGGTTCCCAGTAAAGCCCTGGACAGGCTCCAGTATGTGCAGAACTCAGCTGCCAGGGTGCTCACTCACACCAAGCCCTGGCAGCACATCACCCCCACCCTGATCCACCTCCACTGGCTCCCAGTCAAGCACCGTATCACTTATAAACTCCTTCTTCTGACTTACAAATCCCTCCATGCCCTCGCCCCCCAATACCTGTCTGACCTTCTCCGCTACCACACTCCATCCCGGAACCTAAGATCATCTGGACAGGATCTCCTCTCCACCCCCCGCACCAGGTTGCGGACTTTCGGTGACAGAGCCTTCAGTGTGGCATCCCCCACCCTCTGGAACTCTCTCCCCCCCCAAATCCGCAGTGCCCCAACCCTGGACAAATTCAAAAAAGCCCTCAAAACGCACCTTTTTACTAAGGCTTTCCCCACTGTATAGATAGTTTAATAGGTTTATTTTTCCGCTACATCACCCCCCCCCCCCCCCCCTTAACCTGTCTGCCTCTTTTCCCCTACTCACCCCCCCCCCCCCCCCCCCTACCCAAATTGTAAAGCGACCTTGGGTTTCCTGAAAGGCGCTATAAAAATATTATTTATTATTATTATTATTATTATTCTCAAAGAAAAATGCAAGCATACTCATGGACTCAAAGCAAGGACAAAATATAGCTTTTTGGAAGTCAGCTAAAAATAAATGTACCCAAAACACATGTCAGTGATAACCATTCAAAAACAATGACAGAAGCCAATGTCAAAAATGCAAATCGGAAAAAATAACACCATATTTTCTCACTTCATACCGCCATAGTGTTTCATAGCGGATGTTCGACTTGTGACAGGGTAAGGTGAGATCACAGTGAGGTTTGTGGCCCACAGTAAACAGTCAATTGTTTCTGAAGCCGCTCTAGTGTGTTTCAGAGATTATTTTTCAATGTCTGGAGCACAACAAATTTCATTTCATTTGTATTTGTTCCGTTCATGGTACGCACAACCCAATGTACAACAATTGCCAACAAAACATGTCTCTACAAACACACCATTGAGCGAAAAGGAGCAGGGAGAAGAAACAAATCGTTTATGACCCGCCCCTTTCTAAAAAAAAACTAAATAAATAGAAATAGATGGTCTGCCCTTCATAATAATTTTTTTTTTTCACAGCCAAACATAACAGTATCTTAGGAAACTAAGAGAAACAGAAAAAATAATTATTTCCCACTTGACGGTTAACGGAAAGAAACAAAACAACAACAACAACAAAACAACAACACCAAAACATCACATGTATAAGGAAAAGGAAAAGTGCAACACCCTCATCTGAGTCCTATAGGGAAGAAGGTGGAAAGCGGCGCATATTAATAATAATAATAATAACAAATGGAATGTGAGTTAACAATTGTACTGGATAATATTATAATAGCTTTTACTGTATAACCTCAGCAGATCAAACTGAAACTATTTAACTAGTAGGATACGAGTGGGAATGAGCATTAAACAACAAATGTTTGGATAAAAGACTGTAAGCAGTGTTATACGTCTTTCAGTGCTTTCTGACAGTAAACTGTATACTCATTTCAGATCTGTCTGGATTTCTGTAATCTAACTAAAAAGAGAACACACAGGAGGAGAGAAGAGGCTATCAGATCCTTTAATTTGTATTTATCTGTGGATCTGTCTTTCACTGTCTTCTGCTCCTCCAGTCCCAACCTCTCTCTCCTCCCTCTCTTTGAACTTGTCTCTAGTTTTCTCTTCTTTCATCTCCCTTTCTCTCCAACGATTGGAGGAATGCCAAAGTCTCTAGAGAAGCTAGATATAAGCGGCATTGCATTCCTGTCTGCGTTGCTGTGTCGAGGTGGACAGGTTAAACAGGAGGCTGGAAGCACGTGACCCTTCTGGTGATGATGGGAACAAAACCCAGAGGAATCCATCTCTGTAACCTCCAGCCCTCGCTTCAACTCTTCTGACTGGAGTGTTCAGTTTCTCAGGCTCTCAGTCTCACACCTAGTCATAGCACAGTTTAGCCATATTGACGTTTATCCTAAGCCTTTATTATAGACAGAGAGAGAGGCGACAAGAAATGAAAGAGAGAAATGTGCTATAATAGTCCCCAGTGTTGCAGCTTTTTACAATATTGCAGAGAAAATCAAATGACATGTCTTTTGAGCTGACGAAGGTTTCTAAATAATTGACCAAATGAACAATCCGTCACTTACCCTGTGTTCTCAGCTGTCCTAAATCATTCTGTTGACAAGAGGCAACCATTTAACATTTGCGATGTTTCGTGTTGCAGTAAATTTGCAAATATGTTCAATGTAAAGTTTTCCTTATTCCTTAAAAACAAAACCATCTGGGGGAGTGCTGTTTCCGTCAAAATGTACAGTATTAGCTAATGCAATTTATGTGAAAGTAAACACTTTTTGGCGATATGGCTGACTATTATTAACTGTGATGGTTTAAAATAAGCGCTTGGTTTTAGGAGCAAGTGAATAAATAGCAAAAAATATATAAATAAATGCAGGTTGCTTGTTAATATGTCTATGCTAGATTATGTTGACAGAGCAAGCTCCTAAAAACACAAACAACCAGTCACACAAAGCTATGTTCCTTTCACCCTTGGTTTGTAAAGTATGCACACACACAGTGTTCAAGAACAATCCCATTTAATCACAAGAATCCTGACTGGGTGCATTCCTGTCGCACAGAGTTAGAGAGATTTGCTTATTAGAGCAAACAATGGTATCTGTCAATTTCATTTTCATAAGCTGAAAGATTACAGAGCGATGTGCTGATCCTCTGTATCCAGTCCAGCGCACTGAAACTCCTCTGCTTTCCCACGTCTGATCTGCACCATGTTGTATGTGAATTAAGCAAATGTATGGTCAGGGGGTTTCAAACCCTGCTCACATGTTCTGTACAGTAAACTCTTTCCATATTATGAAACCGTAAGGTTAGTGTGTATACATTACAACCACTAACAACTTTGCTGTTATTAAACCACGCTTATTCTAACGCCATCTCTCAGTCACTATGGTGGCAATATTCAAATGTACGAGCACTTTCTCAGGTGTTATTGCTAAAGTATTGCAGAGGCGCATCTGTTCAGACCTGCTGAACATTTTAATGAGCCGTCGCACCTGAAAGTCTGCATTGCTGTATCATTGAAAATGATGTGCTGATTCAGAGCAGCAAACCGGATTAATGCACAAGAGAAATGATTAATGGCACAAAAATGTGCACAAATTGTAACAATATAAGCAGTTGTACATGCACTGTGGAAGTGGTTTTTAAGAAAACTCGTATACTGGACTTATTTTATTATTATAAAGCAAATATTCTATCTATTTTAGCTGAAAATCCATGACAAAGCTACAACACAAAAGTACAAAAAGCAGAGACATACAACAAAATCACATTTTTGTATTTAATATGAACAAATTAAAGCTATTTTCAATAAATGATCAGTTGTGCCGGGCTGGTTTACTGTTGTATGTTTTTTAACAATCCTGAATGCACCTGCATAGACTTCTTATGTGCGTGTTCAAAAGCAAGTGCATGAAAACCTTATTGTCTGGATGTTTATGCAGTGTGTCAGATTATTTCTGTGTGTGTGTGTGTGTGTGTGTGTGTGTGTGTGTGTGTGTGTGTGTGTGTGTGTGTGTGTGTGTGTGTGTGTGTGTGGCCTAGCATTACTATACTTGTGGGGACCTAAATCTGTTTACACAGTCACGTGTGGCGACTCGCCGCCATTATGGGGACAAATTGGAGGTCCCCATGAGGGAATCATTAATTTTAGGGTGAAGACTTGGTTCGGTTTAGGGTTAGGGTAAGGGTAAGGGTTAGGGTTAGGGTAAGGGTTAGGGTTAGGGTAAGGTTAAGGGTAAGGGTTAGGGTTAGGCATGTGTTGGTTATGGTTAAGGTTAGGATAAGTCTCCAGGAAATGCATGTAAGTCAATGTAATGTCCCCTGAAGTGATGTATACATGGTGTGTGTGTGTGTGTGTGTATGTGTGTGTGTGTGTGTGTGTGTGTGTGTGTGTGTGTTTGTGTGTGTGTGTGTGTGTGTGCGTGTGCACTGAGTTATGCACATTTGTGTGAAAATATCCAATAACAAACATTCCAATGACATTCTTGTAGTGACCTTAGACTTCCCTTTGACGTTCCTTTCTTGTTATTGTGTCAAGTCCCTGCAGATGAATCATGTTTGTCCCAGAGTCCTTGAATGTAAAGGCAATGAGAGTCCCTACATCAACAATGTGTGTATTCTGTGATTTACATTAAAGCTGCTTGTGTTGCTGCTATGGCCCTGCAGCGTGGTTAAAGTGAAGGCCTGTCGTGTTGTGACGGCAAAAACAATGTTAGTGTCGCCTCTGGAGCTCGCTGCCACCGGGTTATCAGTGATCAATGAGGAAGAGCTGACTTCCTATGCTGCCTCACTCTCAGGATAAAGTGTATGAAAGCTTCATTCGTCCACAGCTCAGCCAACACATGTGCACTGCAGTAATCATTTTGCCTGCTTACACTGAAAACATTTATTTTTCAAGAGCTAACTGTCAAACCGAGATGACAGCCTTTTAAAAAATGGGACGCTGACTTTGACAAAACAGGTGCTGAATAAAAGTGAAAACTGTTGTAGTTATATTCTGTCTAAGAGTTCTGCTTGGAAGGTAGGATAACACTTGTTAACTGATCTAAAGTTATATTGTGTTATATAAGTGTCAAACAGTTGCCATTACATTTTTGGTGTGCAGGGAAGTCAGGTTTGTCTTTGTCTTCCCACTTGTTTTTCATTTTTTCTTTGTTTGTCTTTCATATACACTGTCTGCCTCGAACATGACTTATTTCTTCCCCCTCCTTCTCTCTTTCTATTCTCTAAGTTCATTGTCTCCCATCCTGTGTCTCAGATCCCGTACACCAGGGTTTTCGTCACAGTCACAACAACAACAGGCTGTGTGTGAGTATGTGTGTGTGTGTCTGTGTGTGCTTGTTACAAGTTTCCATACAGGACGACGAAGGGAGAGTGGCAGTTTTGCAGTTTCGGAGAGCAAGCCTTCGTCATTTCCTTCCCGTTTCCTTGATTTAATTCTCCGGTCCCCTGCTGCAAGCTGCCCCCTCTTTCCTCCACCTGCATACACACACACACACACACACACACACACACACACACACACACACACACACACACACACACACACACACACACTTTTGATGTCCCGAAAAAAAGAATCTGGGTTTCGTCTTTCAGCTCAACAATGTTGTTTTGATTTAGATTGTCTGCTCTGCGAAACAATTGAGTGAGTTTCATCATTCCTGTAACAGAAAGAACATAATTCCCTCTTTGACTTACGAGCATGTTGTATGTAATACAGAGGTGACATCTTGTTTAAATTTGTGTGTGTGTTGATACATTTCAGTTTTTTCTATTAAATGGTTTTTTAATGATCATGCTCTGTGAGGGATATGATTGGTTGTCCAGTGTGCATGCTTACTTTTTATATGTCTCATTGGTGTTTTATGTAAAGTACTTGTAATTGACTTGTTGCTGAAATGTGCTATATAAATAAACTTGCTTTGCCTTGAGTCAAACTGTGTTATTTGCTTTTAATCATCAGGGCATGGCACCAACCAGATACACAACATCCCATGCTATAAAAGTGTTAAACTCTGTGTCACATGCTTAAACTCAGTACAGATTTTAAATGAGCCCACAGATATAAACTGGCAGACTGTAAAAACCTGTTCTAATGACAACTGCTGAGTTTGCTTTCTAATGCAACAAAAATAAATCTCTTAATCAGTAATGTTTTTAGAAAAGATAAATCTCCTAATAGTTAATATATTATAAAGTTTCATGAAAACTTGCTGGTGTAAGCACACAGAGTAAGGTGACCCTTTACCAGGAGCAATCCTCTGTTGAACAGGAAGGGATGTTTTATGTTTTTGGCAGCAGCAACTGATAAGCTGAAGAAAAAACGTTGTTGTTCACAAAATAACAACCCTAACTAAACTCCAACACCAGTACAGAAACTGATGAGAATCTATAAAATCTATATATGGCATAAATAAAATGAAAACAAAGTTGACTAAATATCTGTCACATTAAGGTCTACTGCAGGTGAGACCAAATGGGCATAGCAACAGCCACAGGCACTGTGGGTTTCTTAGACGGCTCATTAGCCCCGATGACACGCTAATTCCCTGGAGACAGCGTTGTGAGGGGGGGTGAGATTACAGTCTGGCAGTGGACGTCCAGCAAGGTTCCTCTGTTGTTTTGTTAGAGCGCATGACCTGTGTCTTAAGAGGCTATAAGAGGCTTGGAGGAGATGAGCTGCCATCTGGCCAAACCCTGAACAGGCAGTCGCACATGGTCGGGAAATGTTGACAGCACTGATGGAGCACCGGATGCTGCTGACGGAAAACAAGGATTCTCCCACCTGTGACGACATTGTGAAGGGATGATGCAAGGTGATTTGAATAAAGTGAAAACTATTTTAAATCTCAAATATGGTGTTTATGCAATTCCTTTATCCTTACTTAAAGCTCTTTGTTGTTTGATTTATTTATTCATAATATATATATACTTTAAAAATATAAATAATTTTTAAGGAAAACCATTAATCAAAATATTAACAGAAATTAACATATATTAAAAATTATGAATCTTCATGGTATATTTTGCTTGTACAAAACATTACCTAGCATGAAAACATAACAAGAAATATAAATATCTATACATACCTTAAAGGGGACCTTTCATGCCAAATGCACTTTGTGATGTCTTTTCTACATAAATATGTGTCCCCGGTGTGTCAGGGAACTCACGCAGCGTCAGAAAATAAAACCCTCTCTCTTTTCCTCCGTACCCAAATCTCTAAAAACGGGGGTACAATGGAGCTGATCCAGATTTTCGTCCAATATGACGCAATATCAGAAATGTGGACCCACGGCACTACCAGTCGATGAGGGGAAATTAGAGTATTGAGAAACCTCTTAGGAGTTTAGGATGGCCAAGACACTACACTACCCATAATCCCCAGCTATTGTTTAGGACTACAGTCCCCGTGATTAATCTTCAAACTCTGGGATTGGATGTTGGAGTGGCAGTGCGCCAAGGTTACGCTGAGCGTCAAACAGCTGTTTGAAATGGAACTAAACCACGCCAGACTATCCAAAACTGGAATCGAACGCCCCCCCAGAACTACACATGCTGGCTATTGTGTTTCGCAAAATGTTCTATGGGACGTCTCTACTGAACGTTTTCGTTTTTTCCCACAATTAGAAGTTGCCAGTATTAAACACATTCGTGTTATCAAATGTAAAACATATAATTAATAAATGGGTGAAAATCGCTTGTGTCCATAATGCGCAGCATTAATATATACCCACATGACAGCTCATTGTTACTTACTTTGTAATTCTACTCCACTACAATTCAGAGGTTAACCTGGTATTTTTACTCCACTGCACTTATTTGCAGATTCTGATTAATGATGTGAAATATAAACAATCCTTAAATCAGACTTTAGTTACACCTGAGTAAAATTCAGGTAAGGTGATTGTCTAGTGCCAACAATCAGGAGAGACATTTGATAGTTGGTGCTTGAGAAGACTAAACATGTATCTGCAATTGACATGAATGGAAACGAGTAATAAAGTATATTCATTACTCGTTATATTAGTTAATTAAAGACTGTATATAATTGCTATTTTGCACATCCCTTTCCAGATTTCAAGATTTTCAAAGGTTTATTGACATATCATATACACAACTACAGTGTATGCAATGAATGCAAATCTTGGGTCGCAGGTTCCTCAACAGCGCATTACAAGACATCTATCAATATGTGTGTATACCTATTATATTATTATTTCATGTTTAAATAAAAGTTAATTCGTGTTTCTGTTTTGCACCTCCTCCTATTAATATCTTTGTACATCCTGCACTAAACTGTTTTATTGTAGAGATCACTTACAATGCCTTCTTGATTTTTTATATTCTATATTTCTACCGCGAAATGCCACCGCATACCGGGAAAATGCCCGGTATGCCAGATGGCCAGTCCAGCCCTCCGCCTACCAGTGTGAGTGCGGGTTTTCCGCATTGACTTTGATCAAAAGCAAGTACCGGTCAAGCAGGGATCTACCCCAGGTGCCACCCCAGTTGGCAGCTTTGTTTTGAAATAAAAGTTGTGGCTCATCGGACATTTATGAGAGAAAATCCCTAATGTCCGAGTGCAAGTGAATGCAGCACAAGACGCGAGCCTTGTAACACCTCCCCCGGCCTTGGCACGAGCGAGGAAATGTGATTGGCGGCGAATTTCATTTGAACGGGACCGCGCATACGGACCCAAGTAGACGGAAGGAATGAGATATTTTTGCGGTCTACGACAGAGAAGAAACTGTCAAGTTTGACTGTACTCAGCATTGAATCAAAACGCACTAAAGCTTTAGATCTTAATAAGTTTGTGAAGCGTTTTGCTGAACAAGATGATACACTTGGTAAACATTTTGTCATCTTCTATTTTCTACAAGTGCAAAGTTGACTATGCAAAGGACAAGGCCATCTATTGATAAGCATTCAGCTGGGCTCCAAGCTCAAGGCTTATAAATAGACTTGTCATGGATGACGTCTGATGACATGCTGGCAAAATGCTATGAGTGGAACACAGTTACTCACTGACACAATGCTCTGCACAGCATTGATCTAAATGCAGTGGTCAATGAAAGGGTTTGGCTGATGCTCGTCATTTGGCTCAATAGAAAAAGTAATTATATTTAAGAATAACCTTAGTGTGAAAACTCAAAACACCCTTAGCTTGAAGTGCAGCGTGGATAGTAAAAGCTCATGCATTAGATGACAGGCTCATAAAACCACAGCTACCTGCAAAGCGGATAAACACACATACGATTTTTGATAGTAATGTAAATATTCACACTGAGGGTTTTTCCTGTTTACATTGGGAATATACTTGTATTTTGCACCTCAGATCCAGCTTCTGCACCAAGTTTTTCTGTCAGCAGATAAAAGCACCAAAACACACACACACACACACACACACACACACACACACACACACACACACACACACACACACACACACACAGAGAGAACCATGTGCATCCTATGGGACATGACTATGAACTGAGGCGTTGGACATTGCATCTGTTTCCTGTCTGTATTTGAAACAGGAAAATTGCACATGTGGATTTCACCGTGGTTTCCTCATATGTGGTAAGATCTGAAAAGTAGGCCACAGTATCTATTACATAAAGATGCTCAAAACCTGCTTCCACTTTGTTCCACTGACCAATAGTTGCAAAGGGAAGCAAGTGTTTTGGGGGCATAGATGTCCCCTCAACTCTCCCCCTATACAAAACATGCTGATGGGCATCACAAAAAAAAAAAGCCTCCTAAACCCTTACAGAATGAGGATCCCATTTTGGATACTTCATTCACACCGTGATTTTCTCTCTCCCCTCTGTTATTATTAAATTTCGTTCCCGTGTGCGGAAAGACCGAAATAACCCTGCTGAAATCTATGGCCCTCCAGGGGCAGAGCTTTTGTGTCCGAGCAAGTGGAAAACAAGAGCCGCGGTGGCTGAATGGGACACTGCGATATCTCCAGTTTCAAGGCCTCATGGGGCTTTGCCCATAGACACAGACATGGCTCATTACATGAGCAGACTGTATGGACGCCGACTGAGAAGTGTCTTGTGAGACACTCAGCATGTATGATTCACGGGGGGATTTGTAAATTGGACTTTTGTCCGGAGCTGAATGATGACTGAGTGCACAGTGATGAGATATTCTGTGAGTACCTGCAACTGTGTATGTGGTCAACTGAGGAAGGCAAGTTTATGATGCTAACTTCGGCAAAACTAACATAAAGTCCTATGCATAAAGTCTAATAATACTTTTGATAATCTTGCTTCTTCCCATTAACTACATCTCTTGTCTTGCACAATAAACACCAACACCAACCATTTGCTCGTCCATCCCAGTTTGAAACATTACATGTTACTTGTTAGACGTTTTTATCCAAAGCGACCAATACTGTGAGCAATCCATACAAGAGCAATTTGGGGTGAAGTGTCTTGCCTAGGGACAGAACGACATGCTGACTGCAGTGGAACTCGAACTTATCGAACAAATCCTCTGATTTGAAGATCAGCGCACTACCCCACTGCGCCACACGTCTCCACTGAAACAGAGGCACTGTAGCCACAGTGAGACAAAGTTAAAATGTCAATCATGTGCGTCTTTTGGTAGTGTAGTTTTCCTAATATGTAACTACAATTTTACACTGAACAAAAATATAAATGCAACACTTTGGTTTTTGCTCCCATTTTTCATGAGATGAACTCAAAGATCTAAAACATTTTCTATATACACAAAATAACCATTTCTCTCAAATATTGTTCACAAATCTGAAAAGATCTGTGATAGTGAGCACTTCTCCTTTGCCGAGATAATCCATCCCACCTCACAGGTGTGGCATATCAAGATGCTGATTAGACAGCATGATTATTGCACAGGTGTGCCTTAGGCTGGCCACAATAAAAGGCCACTCTAAAATGTTCAGTTTTATCACACAGCACAATGCCACAGATGTCGCAAGTTTTGAGGGAGCGTGCAATTGGCATGCTGACAGCAGGAATGTCCACCAGAGCTGTTGCCCGTGAATTGAATGTTCATTTCTCTACCAGAAGCCGTCTCCAAAGGCGTTTCAGAGAATTTGGCAGTACACCCAACCGGCCTCACAACCGCAGACCACATGTAACCACACCAGCCCAGGACCTCCACATCCAGCATGTTCACCTCCAAGATCGTCTGAGACCAGCCACTCGGACAGCTGCTGCAACAATTGGTTTGCATAACCAAAGAATTTCTGCACAAACTGTCAGAAACCGTCTCAGGGAAGTTCATCTGCATGCTCGTCGTCCTCATCGGGGTCTCGACCTGACTCCGGTTCGTCGTCGTAACCGACTTGAGAGGGCAAATGCTCACATTCGATGGCGTCTGGCACGTTGGAGAGGTGTTCTCTTCACGGATGAATCCCGGTTTTCACTGTTCAGGGCAGATGGCAGACAGCGTGTGTGGCGTTGTGTGGGTGAGCGGTTTTCTGATGTCAATATTGTGAATCGAGTGGCCCATGGTGGTGGTGGGGTTATGGTATGGGCAGGCATATGCTATGGACGACGAACACAGGTGCATTTTATTGATGGCATTGTGAATGCACAGAGATCCCGTGACGAGATCCTGAGGCCCATTGTTGTGCCATTCATCCACGACCATCACCTCATGTTGCAGCATGATAATGCATGGCCCCATGTTGCAAGGATCTGTACACAATTCCTGGAGGCTGAAAACATCCCAGTTCTTGCATGGCCAGCATACTCACCGGACATGTTGCATGTTTGGGATGCTCTGGATCTGCGTATACGAGAGCGTGTTCCAGTTCCTGCCAATATCCAGCAACTTCGCGCAGCCATTGAAGAGGAGTGGACCAACATTCCACAGGCCACAATCAACAACCTGATCAACTCTATGTGAAGGAGATGTGTTGCACTGCGTGAGGCAAATGGTGGTCACACCAGATACTGACTGGTTTTCGGACCCCCCCAGACCCCCCCAATAAAGCAAAAATGCACGTTTCAGAGTGGCCTTTTATTGTGGCCAGCCTAAAGCACACCTGTGCAATAATCATGCTGTCTAATCAGCATCTTGATATGCCACACCTGTGAGGTGGGATGGATTATCTCGGCAAAGGAGAAGTGCGCACTATCACAGATTTTTTCAGATTTGTGAACAATATTTGAGAGAAATGGTTATTTTGTGTATATAGAAAATGTTTTAGATCTTTGAGTTCATCTCATGAAAAATGGGAGCAAAAACAAAAGTGTTGCATTTATATTTGTGTTCAGTGTATGTAATGTAACCATCCTATGCTTCAAAAGTTTAACAGCAAACTCCTACTTTCTTGACCTAAAATGTTATCGTTTAAATCGACTAAAAACATATGTATAAGTCATAAATAATATTGTCTTTTAGGGTGATCTTACAACATTTGTCCAAGGACTATGGATAACAAAATAGCCCCTTAGCTAACTCTGCTGCATTTACACTGTCCCTGCAAAATAACAAAAGAAAGACAGAAAGGAAGAACGAAAACATGATGAACAAGTATTTGTCTCTTGCCAATAATTTCTTCAAAAATGAGAAGGATGGTGGAATGGAATGTACTTTTTCTCGCTATACTTGGATTTTTGACCAAACATCTACAAAACAAGTGACATCTGATAGTACTAAGCTGTTTAATGCTCAAAATACAATGTTAACAGGCGTGTTAACCAAGTTTATTAGCATGGTACAAACCATTTGCGAAACATCAGTTAATTGGAATTACCATGTGAGCATTTTAGCATGCTCATGTTAACATCTAGCTAAAAGCAACTCTGTGCCTTTACATGTATACAGACTCACAGAGCTTCCAGCATGGCCGTAGACTCCTTGCCTCCACATTCATTGTTTTCCTCCAAGTTGTTCATCTTAGATTATATAACCCAACTGCATAAAATCACTGACATCTATCTGAATTTTCAGACACAGTCCCTTTTGATGGATGCAGTTTCTCAATAATTAATTAAAGCATGTCTTTTTTGCCAAGTCGATTCTGCACTTCAGTCAGAGCAGCACCTTAAAGGACGCGGCACGTGACGTAGAATGAAGACAGTTGGGCATGAAAGTGACTTCTACATACACACATAGTGGACTTGCATGCAAAGACACACACATTTATGCAGCTCCCAGAGGACAGCTGTCAGATGCAAACTAATGAGAGCTGAGGATGGCACCGTAATGGATTTCTTTCTGTCCCTCACTGTCTGTCTCTGTCTTTCTCACATTCGCAGCGACCTGGTACAGTCGTGAGTGGACTCTGACACTGACATCATCTGACACTGCCTGCCTGCGAAGCACGAATCAAAATGCACCATCCTCCAAGAGAAAAAGGCCAACAAAGTTCACCACAACTATCTACGGTCTGCAGCACTTCTAATTCTATGGTGTGAGTCAAATGACCCTCAGTGGTTGTTGCTGTATTTGAGTTGGGTGTTAATTACACCTTCATGCTACAAATAGTAGTGTCGCCTCCAGCTCCTCATCACCTGCGTCAAGTATTGAGTTACTGCCTACGTAAAGCATCTAATTACCATCTGAGGGCAAGCTGGGACATGTTGCTACTATTCCTAGAGATTTGTTTTTTATGTTTCCACAGACAAGAGAAGGTCTCCATCCTTCCATGCTCTGATTCACCCTCTCACTTCGCCGTGCTGCTGGTGTAATTAGATCCAGGCACACTAACTAACGTTCTGCTGCTTTCCCAGCCCTCCTCATGCATTATAGACGAACAGATTTTCTGCCGTGGCGTGTCTGGCTGGCGCTGGTGATGGTGTGGTACATCGATGGCCTGCAGCTGCGTTCAACCAGCACATCATTAAACAACTCTGCTCTTTTGCATGGGTGTCAGACAGCACAAGGACTGCCAGATTACCTTTCTCCTTGGGTTCATTCATTGGTCTTTATTCATTATTTGGTTGTACTGTCCTCCTCTTTTCACAAAATATGTATACAATTTCCATTTGTCCTGTATGTTTTTTTTACCGCTCTAGCATCATAACCCCCATCCTTTCCTTCCTGGAAATATTGGGGATGTCAGGCTGGCCTGGTCAACATTACACGTCATTTGTAGTTGCTGTTTGTTGCAAAGGAGAATGTATGTGTATCTGTACGAGTATAGTGCAAGTTATGTTACTTGTGTGAATACAGTTACACAATTTAATTCATTTATTTCAAATTGTACAACTTCTAAATGTCAAAGATTGCAGGGATTTGGACTATGGAACACTTCATTTTTGGGATAGAATAATCTATCAGTCATTATTTCATGATTTGTTGATAAGATAAGAGAGGTTTTCTCTCTTATCAGTCAGGAACTCTGCTCTCTCCCTTGGCAGATTGACACATCTTCTACAACTACTTGTTGTCAACAAACACTTTCAATCCTGTAATCATGTGAGTGGTCCGGCTGCACCTGTGGCCTATATTCAGGTATGCCGGGAAGATTGTCCAAGGCCATGATTGCTTTTGCAAAGGTGGGACATGAGACACGTTGTGCAAAAATGTAGGTCAGGTAGAAATATTGGACTACAAATTCATTATGCAACTGTTAAAAGCAGTAATTGTAGAAAATGCCCCTATTGCTCTGTCTATACTTGCATGTGGTAAAAGTTCTGGGTGTCCACTAATTACATTGAGCAGGGCACTTGCTGATGATGTCATGTTTCTTTGCATGTAAGGGCAACTCCTGTGAGGCTGCAGCTGCAGACAGGGCATCACACCACATGAGGAAGAGAAGCGTGGGTTCCTGTGCTATGTTGCTATTTAAACTCACATGCAGGATAACCACGACCAGCCATGGATTAAGTGTGTGTGTGTGTGTGTGTGTGTGTGTGTGTGTGTGTGTGTGTGTGTGTGTGTGTGTGTGTGTGTGTGTGTGTGTGTGTGTGTGTGTGTGTGTGTGTGTGTGGTCTCTCGGAGGCACATCAATTCATAATGAGCTGCTGTGAAGCTTTTTATAGAACTGGCCGACCGCTGCCTGAAATACATTAACCTTCTTTCTCCTGATCTCATATTAAATCCATGGTGGGAGTAGTTTTTGTTTTCAGTGAATACCTCAACATGGCTGATGCGATTTTGTCCGCTGGTGAACCACTGTCTGTGCAGATAACAATCCCCATATCCACCCACCTCCTCTGGGCAGCAGGGAACCTGTTTTTTGTCTCCTCATGTCTTATTCAGCCCTGTTATTGTGCAGCATCACTGCAGGTGGTGTACATGACAATCTGCCTGGCTCTGGGCTGGGGGAGCACCCGTGCATGCCGTGTGAAGCTGCAAACATTAGTCGACAGATCAATTAGTTGATAGAAAATGTATCGTCAACAATGTTGATAATCAATAAATCATTATTGTAGTTTTTCATGCTGAAATGTCTGAAATTTTGATTTTCTTGCTTTCCTCTTTTTTTAAATAGAGTTAACGAGTATATATTGGGGTGTTCGGCGGCTGTTAAAACAAAACATTTAAAAACATTAGCTAAGACATTAAGGCACTAGGGGGGACATGTAAACTATTTCCTGACATTTTATTTCCCAAAGAATAATCGAGAATAGAATCAATAGTTCCAGCCCTAATGCAGCGGGCTTTCGGGGTGTGGCTCTGGCAGACAGATTCATACCTCCAAAGATTACATTTTATATACATTTATAAATAAACTAAATAAGTGTGGTGATACTGTTTCATATGAAAGTCTGGTAAGAACTGTGTGCAGTAGGCGTAGGCCGGTTGTTATGTGGAGGGGAAGTGACAGTGGCAGGTCTTCTACTTTTAGAGCTGCAAGGGAAGTTGTGTCACTGCTGCAAAGTCACAACCCTCGCATGATGAGAGTTTATCTGCCACTTTGCTACTGTAGTTATCAGACATTGCACCTGATACACTATCTTTAAATAGGAGGAAGTATCCTAATGTGTCACTTCCCTTCATCAACTTATATTTTGGTGAAGTAACAACACTATAATAAATGAATACAACGTTGGTACATACATTTAAACCAGTTAGCAGGACGATTATGTGCTGAAATGATGTTCACATATTTATGGCTGTGAATATTACCATTTTTGACATCTTTAACCGTAAGTCAGAACTGTTTTATGGTACAACTCAACTCTATGCATGTCTTCAAATGGTATCACCCAAACATTTCATTTAGGCTTCAGTGGTACTGTGTCAATACATAGGCCTATGCCACTATAATGAAATGTAGTGTTTTGTCATTGTGTGACTGTTAAACTAATCATTCCAAAAAGATTGATTAATATAGGATATGTATATGTATTAATACAGTCTGCTCTCTAGTAACTCATGATTATGTACTGTAAAGTCCTCTATTAGAAATGATTAGGTATGTACTTCTTTCCAAATCATGAATTATCAAATGGTTCCTCAATCTTTCCTCCATAAACCTTGTTCTGATTCAATACATAGACCAAATGTAAAATAAATGTACTGGCTGGCTTTGGATCTACACATACAACATAGCAGTAGCCTATGTGGATTCCACAGAACTTGTTCTTGCCCTTGAGAGATTCTCTGTCTCATGAAAGGAAGACGTAATAGAAAATAAAACAGTCAGTATGTTGTTAAGGCATCTGGGGGTCAGCCGTCTTGTCATTAAAGGACCCATGTGATGTTCTAATAGCTTGCTTGTGGTGATGTCCTCCTGTGTGTCCTTGCTTCCCTGAGGCCAGGCAGAATGAATGGGCCTTCAGTACCTTAATTGAATAACTTCAACAGCCTTTTCCCAGAAAACTATTTGGCAAAAAAGGACACATTTTCAGCCAAGGTTATTAAATAAATAAATAATAATATGATGGTACCTGTAGTCCATACAGCTAAGAAATATCTCTCCGTGTTTCCTGCCTCCATGTTGCTTTTTTCACACTGCAAATCTGACCTGAATCTGAGCCTCTCAAGGTAAATCCCCACTCATATTGCACAAGAGGGAAACAAATGCCTAAATGTTTTCCAACACAAATCTACACATAAAGTTCCACAGTTTAATATAATTTTATTTTTTATTGATAAGTCTATGAGGTTCACATAACAAACCACATTTTCCTTTAGAAAATAACATATTTATACTTTAAACATCGTACTTTACATCTCAATACATAAAGGTGTGTTTCTTTTGCACAGCAAAGATAAGACATTGATGTTTTAGGCAACATACCAACAAACATTAAGTACATGTAGTCAACATAATACTTCCACAACAGTGCAAAATAAAGTAAATTAACAGGCAGTAACAAGAGCGCCCTGACAGGAAAATTAAGGATGCCTGTTTAGACCCACTGAACCACTTAGGAAAATAACAAATCGTGCTTAAAAACTAAGTATTTTTGGATCATTAAGAGCATCTTTCAACAGAAAAACGCAATTTGCAAGAGAGAGTAAAGTTAGGTAAACAAGCTTGAGGATACACAAATCCTCTTAAATAAAAGAGATGGAATTAGTGCAGTGCGTCCTGGGCACACTTGGATTTGTGTCTTTTCCTCTCTCAAATGGACATGCACTTATTTGTTTTGTTCATAGGTTGACACAATATTAAGGTATCGTTCAGTAGCCTTATTGTGTGTCAATGTGCTGTTATTGTCCCAGAGCTTAAGTCGTGTAGGCACCAGGTTGGACAAACACTCTCCAAAACAAAGACAGGGAAAATGTTTCTTGTGGAGACATGGCTCATCATAGGATACTTGCCCGTAAATATAATATTCAGGCGATTTCCTGCACCTTTACCTCCTCAAAGCCATTAGAGAGATGAGGGGGCTCCTGGTTGCTCTCTATGGAGGACTCGCTGCCCGTGCTCTCTCCAGAGAGAAGTCTGGTGACTCTGAGGTCAGCTTTCAGAGTCTGCAGGTCGTTTCCTATGCTCATCTCCCCCAAGTCATTAATAATCTGAGTCAATTCCTGTTTACCGTTAGCAACACAATCATCGTCCGTGTCCAGAATGTCCTCACACTCAAAGTGCATCGCTTTCTCCTCCTCCTCCTCCCCGACTAAGTCCTCTGTGATGGAGCCCAGTTTGGGTGCGCTCCGGCTGCGCTCCACCGGGGGTTTGTAGTAGCACTGTCCGTTCAGCAGCTTCCTGATGGGGACCAACGGGATGGTCTGTTCCCCTATGAGCTGCTGCTGCTGGTGCCTGGCATCGTCCCTTCGCTTTAGTCTTTTGAACTCAGCCAGGGCCGTGGCCGAGGTCTGGTACAGCAACAGCGCCATAGCCTTTGCCTTCTCCGGCTTGGACACCAGCACTGCGTGACAGCGCAGCATCACGGCCTTGTGCTTCATTTCGTGCCTGTAAACCCAGGCGAAAATCTTGGGTAGCCTCGGGTCCGCGACGCAGTATGTTATCCGGTGTAGCAAGTACAAGTGTCCCGGCCTCCTGGCCTTGTCGTCGACATGCACCATCCGGATGCCCTGCGAGCTGATGGTCAGCCTCATCTTGGTGCCGTGTTTGCCCATTTCGCTTTTTCCCCAGATCTTGCTCACGGCAACGTCCGTACAGCCGTCCCCTTTGGACTGGATGGTAGTGGCATTCCCCAGGTATAGCACCGTGTATGTCGGGTCCTCGCTGGTGATCTTCACCTTTTTCCTCTTTGACTTGAACATGCTGCCCACCCTGTTGAGCGCGCTCTCGGGGCAGGACTTGGCGAAGGAGGTGAGCGCAGAGTAGTTGAGGCTCACCGCATAGCCCTTCTGCTTGGACTGCTTGTCTTCCTCGATCAGGTCGAACTTATTCTTCTTCCAAGGCAGCATTGTATTGCTGTTTCCAGTCAACAGCAACAAAGTCTACTGAGAGAAAGAAAATAATACACTTTGTATTAACTGCTAAATCCAAGAAGTGTTTGAGCTACTCTATGAGAATTGAACTCAAAGACATCGTACTTCATCTGTTCTGCCTCTAAAGAGCTCATGTCCAATTGTTGTGTCTCCCGTCCTCTCTCTTCGCTATTTTGAAACTGACGAGGGACGAGCCTTCAGGACTATATACAGGGAGAAACCACTTCAGGGAGACTGTAGGGGGGGCTGAACCAAATGATAATAAACATGGTTGTGTTTATTGATACTACATTCCCTTTTGCCCTTTTTTCAAAAATGACCGATCCATACATTCGCTCGAACTAGATAAAATATACTTATATATTTTTTTCGTTAGAATTTTTTACATATTTTAGCATAACACGAGCCTATAACCAGATATTATTTTACAATGGGGAAACCTATATTTCGGCTATAAATATGCATACAATAGGACAAATATAAATATTTTGTTTTACAAAATCTCTCAAAATGTCAATTAGAATACTGTGGTGGTAATGGAAGAGTAAGCATAATACATATTTTTAATTGTTTTAATTTGAACAAATTAATTGTTTTCACTTAGAATTTGTTTGCATTAGGGTTTTGTGCATACAATAATAAGGTAATTCAGAGGAAATTAAAACACAGGCAAAGTAATGCTAAAGTCACACAATAAACAAACGAAGAAGGTTATCGCCATCTTCTGGTTCGCATCAGAAATGCATCTGTTAATCTGGGATGATGGGAGATAAGTAATGTGTTACTTTGATCAACATTAACTTTTTATTTGTTGAATTCAATGTACTTTCTTGATATGGATTGCATTATATTTATTTAATTTATTTGTAGCCTATTATTATTTCAAAACTGACCGCAGTTAAAAATGAGGAACGTATATCGGTACTGTCCCATTTTCTTCAGGGCACCTTTAAGAGCTGGACAAAAAAGCGGACTGTACCATATTCACGTCACTGTACTACCAATAAAGATAAAGGAGAGTTTTAATTTTTTTTTAAATTCCAATCATTGTTTATTTATCCAGATATTGTATGCAAATGCTTAAATAAAAAATATTAACAAATATCTCCTAGTATTTGAAGTCAGGGTATGAGGCTCGATTGGTTTATCCCACTTCCGGTTCTGACGACAACAACGTTGTGCACATGGGGCACAGTAGCTAGTCGGAGATAGCATTTTCCACATTCCCGATATCTTAATTTACAGCTTTGTTTGTTATATATTATATTACAGAACATCAGAAGTTAGTATGGGTAAGAAGAAAGTAGGAGGAGCAGGAGCACTGGGTCGAACTCTGATAAAGGAAAGGTTGAATGCAGGCCGAGGAAAAAAGAGAGGCGACTCATGGGTATGTCAGGGCAAAAACGAACTTATATTACACATGCTTTATCAAATAATTATGTATATGTTGCTGTTCGTGATATTTGATTAAGTTCACTGTCGGTGCTGTTTGAACTGCCACTCAACATGTGTGTTTCGGGTGAGCTCTCAATAGATCTGACTAACATGGGTAGTTGTTGCGCCAAACTCCATTGAGAAAATATTATTTTATCGCTGCTCTGAATATATTCAATGTAAAGTGACACTATAAACAACTTTTCGTAATAAATATGGTCCTGTGAACAATTCGGCATGGAGATAAATTAGACATTATATTCCCTAACCTTGTCTGTTTGCTTGTTACTGTGACCACATACATAGTTTGCTCATGCTGCTGCTGTTATAAACACGTTTGAAGCTGCTCTATTTTCTGTCTGCTAGCTACTTTAGCTGCCCGAAGCTTGTTTTCAGACTGCATTATGTTAATATATATCTTTCGTTACATGCGATTGTATGTAAGTATAGGGTCTGTTTGAAATGGTTTGATGTGTGCCTGCTACATTTCTACCTTTGCCTTTTTTCTTTTTTAATGACTCGCTTGGTTAAATCAATGTTAAATAAAGTGAGCAAACAAAAAACATCCTAAGTAATGTTAGGGCAGAACACCGTATACTTTTTTTTTCTTAAGTAGTCACTGTAATCCTTGACTAATGTGAGGTTCGTTATTAATGAAGCCCTTATTTGACCCTTTTTTCACCTTTGCAGATCCACACAAGTGAGCTGAATGATGGCTATGACTGGGGTCGGCTGAACCTGCAGTCGGTGACAGAACAGAGTTCAATGGATGATTTTCTGGCCACTGCAGAGTTGGCAGGAACGGAGTTTGTTGCAGGTTAGTAATAAGTCACTAAACGTATGTGTTCTTCGGATGTGTGTTGTTGTCACAGACTGTCAATAATTTGTACTCAATAAGCATTGCAAAGTACTTAGTACAATATGCCATTCTAGACACAGTTGTTGTATTATTTCGACCTGCACCCAGATTAAATGGTTAATTAAATGCCCTCAAACCAAATGTACAGTTGTTTAAATGGACTTATTGCTCATGTCACTAATAGTCTTAGACCCCGTTTACACGAGGACGAAACGGGTTGTATCCCCATAGTTTCTCTTGCGTATGTATAGCCCTTTCGTGTACACAAGGCCGTTACAAAACGATAGAAACGGACCCCGCAAACGATAATGGGTCCCAAGGTGGATAGATCTGCAAACGGAACGCTCTGGGGGGTCAAACGGCTCGTGTAATCTCCTCTATACGATCATTTTCTGATAACGATGAAATAGCCCCGCCTCCCTCTCCCCACGTCTCCTGCTGCTGCTGGGCTGTCAGAAGAGGGGGAGGATTTAAATTTTAACGGACATATTGACCGACGAAAAAAAATGTTAACGGAAACTCTGCCGCATGGTTCCCTCGTCCCTTGGAAGAGGCGGAGAGGTGGGTGTTTTTCATCTGCTGGTGGACTACCGGAGAGATTTACAGCAGGAGCACCATGAGGAGCACACGCCGTCCACCCATGGATGTATAATAAGAACTGGATACAGCGTGGGAGGCGGGGCCTCATTCATTCCTATGAGAGTTGCTCATTAGCGCCATGATGATAAAATGGCCCACTTTTGAGAGAGCGAAACGTCACAGATTACCCCCGGCATGCCTGAGAGGTACCCGTATGTGCGCTCATAGCGCATGCGCAACTTTAACCAAAATGCTCGTTCACATCAAGCACGTCAATTTGCGTACACGTAACAGCAACCGCACGTTCATGACAGCATGGTAATGATTTGTTATTACGATGGATTTAAATATTAACGAGGCGGCAGTTAGCAGCTAGCGGCTAGCTAGTAATTATGCTAATGTACACATCAATCGTTATGTACCTATATTACGCTGTAACAGGATCTAGTGATATCCAAGCAACAGAGCTTCATTTAGCATGAAAGAAATGATTGCACTGTGTATATATATATATATATATATATATATACTTATAATAATAAGTAATATTAACTTTATTTAATACGACATTTACGGTACAAAAGATTTAAATCATACAGCCCATGTCGTATGATAATGAATTATAGCAAACATGTGCAATATATCCATTATTACACAGCGCCGTGGGGTGGCATAAGACGATATGGGTCCGTTCTTATTGTGCATCCATGGGTAAAGATAAACGCAACTCACATTGGTTTCTCAAACAGCATCTCTGTAAACTACGTGTATTCACTGAATTTCACTCTCTGCCTTTAACGGCTCGTTGTAGCTCCAATAGCTCCAGCCCCCACCCTCCTGTGAGCACATTGTGCTCTGATTGGTCGGGACACGTAACATGAACGTGCCGGGCAGCGCGGTCCCGTGGGTTAGATGCGCGTTCATAATGCAGAGGGAAATAACTCTCAGAATAACGTTATTAGCACATTATTACAACTTGAGGAACGAATGTTTTTAATAAGGGCTATACAAGTGTTCATACTGGGTAGTTTATTTAGTTTAAAAAAAATTATCCAACGATTTACAGACCACTCTTTCCCCATGTAAGTCAATGGGAAAAAGTGTTTCCGGGCCTGGCAACCAAACGGAAGTGTAGTACCGCCGTTTGGCCAGCACAAATATTTTCATCTGAGTCCGGCGCACTTCCTGGGGGCTTGCGTCCACCGCGGAGAATAAACAGAAGGGCAACCATGCCTTCGCTGCTTTTGGTGTATTTTGTGGCGGCAGCAGCGCCACTTACAGGCCTGGCATATGTACTACAGCATTTCCAGCGGTCTCGTGTGAACAGACACGTTAAATTAATCGAATGCGTGTGAACGGAAGACTTTTTTGAAAACGCATACGGTGCGTAAACGCAAACGATCCAGTTTAAATGGGCTCTAAGCCTCAGAGCTTCATTGATGAAATGTTTCTGGATTCACTGCTTATTTGTCTTATGATGCCATTGATGTTTATTTCTTACTTTATTTTCTTAGAGAAACTCAACATCAAGTTTGTGCCAGTGGAAGCAAGAGCAGGCTTAATAACATCTGAGGAGAGAATTAGGCTGAAGCAGCTTCATGAAGAAAACAAGCATTTCCTCAGAATTCCTCGACGGTACGTAGAACATTCTGCTACATTCTTTTTAGGGATACCTTTAGCTTTTGTCATAATAACATGTTGTGATATCTCTCTCCCAATTTAAAGCCCCCACTGGGATGAAGACACCAGTGCTGAAGTACTTCAACAAGCGAGAAAGACAGCTTCTTGGAGTGGAGACGAAAGCTTGCACAGTGTGTAATATTCTGATAACTGTCACATTTGCTCTAACAATTATTGTTTTTTTATAAACAGTAGTGTTGTGGTTTCATGTTTATTGTTTAAGAAATTGTGGAACAAAAGCTGTCCATACAGCATGTGGTTATATAACTATTTGATTATTAGTTTGCCCAATCTAACGTCAAGTGTTTCCCCTAAAGTCTCGAAGAGGAGCAGAAGCTATTTCTCACCCCATTTGAGAGGAACCTGGAGTTCTGGAGACAACTGTGGAGAGTGATCGAGAGGAGGTAAAAAAAAACAAGAGCTGTGTACAACTGTTAGCTTTATCCTGTCTTCAATGAGGAATTTGTTTCACTTGTTTAAAACTTTTCTTGCAGTGACGTCGTTGTTCAGATTGTTGATGGCAGAAATCCTTTGCTGTTCAGAAGTTCTGACCTGGTAAGTGACTCTTAACTGTGACTAAATACGTTTTTCACTGACAGTTGTCTCTGCTTTAAGATACACATTTTAAATACTGGATTTCAGTTCTTTTATACTTCTCTTGAAGAGTTTGATTTATTTTAAGCTGTTATCTTTCATGTTGATTTGTTTGTCTCTAAATTTGTACAAATTGTATACTCTATTAATTGAAATAAATTAAACAGACGGGAAATACTGTACAAAGGTGAACTAAACATATGACACTTTTGTTGTTGTGTTCCCAGGAGTTGTATGTAAAGGAAGTGTCAGCATAAGGTGAACATGGTGCTGGTGAATAAGGCCGACCTGCTGACCAGACAGCAGAGGCGAGCCTGGGCCACATACTTCCAGAAACAAGGGCTGAGGGCAGTGTTCTGGTCGGCCCTGGCTGAGAACGAGAGACTGGAGCAGAGGAGAAGGTGAGGAGCTTTCAGAATATCTACCCTGCACGTCACCTGTTTATTTGAATGCATTCACTTACATTTATTGGGAGCAACTAATGGTGTAGATCAGAGGTAACCAACAGGTCGATCGCGATCGACTGGTCGATCTTCAAAGCCTTCACTGTCGATCCCTAGCATTTAAAAAAAAATGATTGGTTGGTTGGTTGGTTGTTTAAACACACTTTTTAGATCTAGCTCTGGTTTGTTGATTTGAATCACGCACAGGTCATTTTACAAACTCCAATTGGTTATTAGATATGTTGACGTCTATGAATTGCTGCATGCAATTGTTGGTGGGGTTAAAAATCGTGAGGAATAACTTAAACTGTACCAAGTTCTGCTAATCTTTAACCAACATCGATATGGCTGAGGGTCTGGCGAAAAAGAAATCAAAAACGTATTATTTCCACCCGGAATGGGAGCATGAATTTCTTTTCACATCAGCGAAAGAGAAGATTATATGCCTCATATGCCAACAGGCGGTAGCCTTGGCGAAACGGGGCAACCTGGAGCGCCATCATGCGAGCACCCATGGTAAATTCAAAGACTCATATCCACTCAACAGCGCATTAAGAACCAAAAGAATTGATGAACTGAAAAGAGGACTAAAAGCACAGCATCGCTTTTCATCGCGCCTACAGCAAAGAGCAATGCAGCTACAGAAACGTCCCTCCGGATTAGCCATATTTTGGCTCAGCACAAGGATGTGCAACAACATTAACCTTTCTGTTGGTCGCTTGTTAGCAGACCCTTCACACGATGGCAGAGCGTACAGGTACAGGCAGGGCCCATAATGATAGCCCTATAGTTTAAATCTACTACCCACACATGAACATATGGAAATGGTTACTATATAAAAAATAAATGTATTTAGGAAACTCTCCATGTGATTTTTAGTGGGGGTCGACCTCAAATCCTCTAGGGGGGTCCAGGGGCATGCCCCCCGGTAAGATTTTATTTTTTAGTAATCAGAGTAGCTCTTTTTTCCCCTGCTATATTTGATGATCGATACAAATATTTGTTACCACAAGTTCTTAATAAAAGTGACACTGTTGGACTCTGTACTAGTTTGACTGCTACCTAAAATAAAATGAATTACTTTTACTGTGTACTTTATGAGTAATCCTCTGTCAAAGTCACCTCCATAGTAGCCTACATAATGCATGTGTTCTGCTATCTTTGATGAATGATAAAAAGACAATTTTACCATTAGTTCTTAATGATATTGACTGTGGTCAACTCAGCCGTCTCTCGCATTTGTTTGGTCAAATGAGCAGCTCTTCATTTTGGAGTGCGCGATTAATAGCGTCTTTACGGTAATCGCAGAGAAGGGGCGCTGACGGTAGTTCAAGAGTTTATGCTATAGGGATAAAATGATTTTTAGCGATAAGTTCTTAATAAAATTGGTACCGTTGGACTCAGTACTTGTTAAACTACTACCACAAATACAATGAAGTACTTTTACTGTTTACTATTTGAGTAATACCCTGTCAAACTCCCCTCCAGAGTACAATAATGCATGTTTTCTGGCCTCATAAAATGATTTTGTTGCAATAAGTTCTTAATAAAATCGGTACTGTTGAATTCAGTACAACTTGGACTACTACAAGTACAATGAAGTACTTTTACTGTGTACACTTTGAGTAATACTCGTTTAAACTCCTGTCCTGAGTACACAAATTAATGTATTCTGCTATCTTTGATGAGAGATAAAATGATTTTATGCAATAAGTTCTACATGAAATTGATACTGTTGGACTCAGTATTACTTGGACTAGTACCACAAGTACAATCAAGTACTTTTACTGTGTACTTTTTGAGTAATCCTTTGTCAAACTCCACCCAGTACAATAATGCATGTTTTCTGCCATCTTTGATGAGAGATAAAGGGATTTGTTGTACTCATGGGTGGAGTTTGACAAAGGATTACTCAAAAACGTACACAGTTAAAGTACTTGATTGTTCTTGTGGTAGTAGTCTAAGAGTACCGAGTCCAACAGTGTCACTTTTATTGAGAACTTGTGGTAACAAATATTTATCGATCATCAAATATAGCAGGGGAAAAAGAGCTGCTGATTTGAAAAAAAAACTCGAGAGACGGCTGAGTGACCGCAGTGCAGAACCGCTGTACAGTTTTAAATCTCCTAACAATGTTGTCCATTTTAGACACAGGCTTATTATATTTACAGCCCTTAATAACATTCATTTTCTGGCTCAATGTGTGTCTTGCCGTTTTCTTTGTGATCGCTAAATTCCCCTAGTTTCTCCTTGTTTATAATATCACCGTTCCAAGCAAACGAGTGCTTTTTGTTTTGAAATCACTTCCGCGAGTTTCGCGGGCCCCCCCCCTCCCCCTCGCTACAATGACCATTAGACCATTTAGTAAGGTGACAAGCAAAAGGGCAAAAACGCCTCTCATACGCTCTTCCGTTTACTTTTTTAATAAAGAAAGACAAATGGTCCGTAGATACACGGATTCATCTCCCTCCATCGTGTTGATTTGAATCCGAAGTTCTGAACATGAGCCCGCCCCACTCGACCTTCTGAGCCAATCACAGCGCGATAATGACCTGCCTTCCGTTTCAACCATACTTTCTCTCACACATACATGCATTCTTCTCTTGCATACATATATTGTCTTCATACATGCATATATTTTATAACAAATGTAAACATTGAATGAATGTGCATGAGAGCAAAATGTATAATATGAGCATTGAAATATGATAATATGAGAGCAAAATGTAATTCTACTCCACTACAATTCAGAGGTTAACCTGGTATTTTTACTCCACTGCACTTATTTGCAGATTCTGATTAATGATGTGAAATATAACAATCCTTAAATCAGACTTTAGTTACACCTGAGTAAAATTCAGGTAAGGTGATTGTCTAGTGCCAACAATCAGGAGAGACATTTGATAGTTGGTGCTTGAGAAGACTAACATGTATCTGCAATTGACATGAATGGAAACGAGTAATAAAGTATATTCATTACTCGTTATATTATTAATTAAAGACTGTAATAATTGCTATTTTGCACATCCCTTTCCAGATTTCAAGATTTTCAAAGGTTTTATTGACATATCATATACAACTACAGTGTATGCAATGAATGCAAATCTTGGGTCGCAGGTTCCTCAACAGCGCATTACAAGACATCTATCAATATGTGTGTATACCTATTATATTATTATTTCATGTTTAAATAAAAGTTAATTCGTGTTTCTGTTTTGCACCTCCTCCTATTAATATCTTTGTACATCCTGCACTAAACTGTTTTATTGTAGAGATCACTTACAATGCCTTCTTGATTTTTTATATTCTATATTTCTACCGCGAAATGCCACCGCATACCGGGAAAATGCCCGGTATGCCAGATGGCCAGTCCAGCCCTCCGCCTACCAGTGTGAGTGCGGGTTTTCCGCATTGACTTTGATCAAAAGCAAGTACCGGTCAAGCAGGGATCTACCCCAGGTGCCACCCCAGTTGGCAGCTTTGTTTTGAAATAAAAGTTGTGGCTCATCGGACATTTATGAGAGAAAATCCCTAATGTCCGAGTGCAAGTGAATGCAGCACAAGACGCGAGCCTTGTAACACCTCCCCCGGCCTTGGCACGAGCGAGGAAATGTGATTGGCGGCGAATTTCATTTGAACGGGACCGCGCATACGGACCCAAGTAGACGGAAGGAATGAGATATTTTTGCGGTCTACGACAGAGAAGAAACTGTCAAGTTTGACTGTACTCGGCATTGAATCAAAACGCACTAAAGCTTTAGATCTTAATAAGTTTGTGAAGCGTTTTGCTGAACAAGATGGTAAACTTGGTAAACATTTTCATCTTCTATTCTCTACAAGTGCAAAGTTGACTATGCAAAGGACAAGGCCATCTATTGATAAGCATTCAGCTGGGCTCCAAGCTCAAGGCTTATAAATAGACTTGTCATGGATGACGTCTGATGACATGCTGGCAAAATGCTATGAGTGGAACACAGTTACTCACTGACACAATGCTCTGCACAGCATTGATCTAAATGCAGTGGTCAATGAAAGGGTTTGGCTGATGCTCGTCATTTGGCTCAATAGAAAAAGTAATTATATTTAAGAATAACCTTAGTGTGAAAACTCAAAACACCCTTAGCTTGAAGTGCAGCGTGGATAGTAAAAGCTCATGCATTTAGATGACAGGCTCATAAAACCACAGCTACCTGCAAAGCGGATAAACACACATACGATTTTTGATAGTAATGTAAATATTCACACTGAGGGTTTTTCCTGTTTACATTGGGAATATACTTGTATTTTGCACCTCAGATCCAGCTTCTGCACCAAGTTTTTCTGTCAGCAGATAAAAGCACCAAAACACACACACACCACACACACACACACACACACACACACACACCACACACCACACCACACACACACACACACACAGAGAGAGAGAACCATGTGCATCCTATGGGACATGACTATGAACTGAGGCGTTGGACATTGCATCTGTTTCCTGTCTGTATTTGAAACAGGAAAATTGCACATGTGGATTTCACCGTGGTTTCCTCATATGTGGTAAGATCTGAAAAGTAGGCCACAGTATCTATTACATAAAGATGCTCAAAACCTGCTTCCACTTTGTTCCACTGACCAATAGTTGCAAAGGGAAGCAAGTGTTTTGGGGGCATAGATGTCCCCTCAACTCTCCCCCTATACAAAACATGCTGATGGGCATCACAAAAAAAAAAATGAGGATCCCATTTTGGATACTTCATTCACACCGTGATTTTCTCTCTCCCCTCTGTTATTATTAAATTTCGTTCCCGTGTGCGGAAAGACCGAAATAACCCTGCTGAAATCTATGGCCCTCCAGGGGCAGAGCTTTTGTGTCCGAGCAAGTGGAAAACAAGAGCCGCGGTGGCTGAATGGGACACTGCGATATCTCCAGTTTCAAGGCCTCATGGGGCTTTGCCCATAGACACAGACATGGCTCATTACATGAGCAGACTGTATGGACGCCGACTGAGAAGTGTCTTGTGAGACACTCAGCATGTATGATTCACGGGGGGATTTGTAAATTGGACTTTTGTCCGGAGCTGAATGATGACTGAGTGCACAGTGATGAGATATTCTGTGAGTACCTGCAACTGTGTATGTGGTCAACTGAGGAAGGCAAGTTTATGATGCTAACTTCGGCAAAACTAACATAAAGTCCTATGCATAAAGTCTAATAATACTTTTGATAATCTTGCTTCTTCCCATTAACTACATCTCTTGTCTGCACAATAAACACCAACGCCAACCATTTGCTCGTCCATCCCAGTTTGAAACATTACATGTTACTTGTTAGACGTTTTTATCCAAAGCGACCAATACTGTGGGCAATCCATACAGGAGCAATTTGGGGTGAAGTGTCTTGCCCAGGGACAGAACGACATGCTGACTGCAGTGGGACTTGAACTTATTGAACAAATCCTCTGATTTGAAGATCAGCGCACTAACTCACTGCGCCACACGTCTCCACTGAAACAGAGGCACTGTAGCCACAGTGAGACAAAGTTAAAATGTCAATCATGTGCGTCTTTTGGTAGTGTAGTTTTCATAATATGTAACTACAATTTTACACTGAACAAAAATAAACGCAACACTTTGGTTTTTGCTCCCATTTTTCATGAGATGAACTCAAAGATCTAAAACATTTTCTATATACACAAAATAACCATTTCTCTCAAATATTGTTCACAAATCTGAAAAATCTGTGATAGTGAGCACTTCTCCTTTGCCGAGATAATCCATCCACCTCACAGTTGTGGCATATCAAGATGCTGATTAGACAGCATGATTATTGCACAGGTGCCTTAGGCTGGCCACAATAAAAGGCCACTCTAAAATGTTCAGTTTTATCACACAGCACAATGCCACAGATGTCGCAAGTTTGAGAGAGCGTGCAATTGGCATGCTGACAGCAGGAATGTCCACCAGAGCTGTTGCCCGTGAATTGAATGTTCATTTCTCTACCATAAGCCGTCTCCAAAGGCGTTTCAGAGAATTTGGCAGTACATCCAACCGGCCACACAACCGCAGACCACGTGTAACCACACCAGCCCAGGACCTCCACATCCAGCATGTTCACCTCCAAGATCGCTGAGACCAGCCACTCGGACAACTGCTGCAACAATCGGTTTGCATAACCAAAGAATTTCTGCACAAACCGTCTCAGGGAAGCTCATCTGCATGCTCGTCGTCCTCATCGGGGTCTCGAGCTGACTCCGGTTCGTCGTAACCGACTTGAGTGGGCAAATGCTCACATTCGATGGCGTCTGGCACGTGGAGAGGTGTTTCTTTCACGGATGAATCCCGGTTTTCACTGTTCAGGGCAGATGGCAGACAGCGTGTGTGGCGTTGTGTGGATGAGCGGTTTTCTGATGTCAATGTTGTGAATCGAGTGGCCCATGGTTGGTGGGGTTATGGTATGGCAGGCGTATGTTATGGACGACGAATACAGGTGCATTTTATTGATGGCATTGTGAATGCACAGAGATACCGTGACGAGATCCTGAGGCCCATTGTTGTGCCATTCATCCACGACCATCACCTCATGTTGCAGCATGATAATGCACAGCCCCATGTTGCAAGGATCTGTACACAATTCCTGAAGGCTGAAAACATGGCCAGCATACTCAACATGTTGCATGTTTGGGATGCTCTGGATCGGCGTATACGACACGTGTTCCAGTTCCTGCCAAATCCAGCAACTTCGCACAGCCATTGAAGAGGAGTGGACCAACATTCCACAGGCCACAATCAACAACCTGATCACTCTATGCGAAGGAGATGTGTTGCACTGCGTGAGGCAAATGGTGGTCACACCTACTGACTGGTTTTCGGACCCCCCAGACCTCCCCAATAAAGCAAAAATGCACGTTTCAGAGTGGCCTTTTATTGTTGCCAGCCTAAGGCACACCTGTGCAATAATCATGCTGTCTAATCAGCATCTTGATATGCCACACCTGTGAGGTGGGATGGATTATCTCGGCAAAGGAGAAGTGCTCACTATCACAGATTTTTTCAGATTTGTGAACAATATTTGAGAGAAATGGTTATTTTGTGTATATAGAAAATGTTTTAGATCTTTGAGTTCATCTCATGAAAAATGGGAGCAAAACAAAAGTGTTGCATTTATATTTGTGTTCAGTGTATGTAATGTAACCATCCTATGCTTCAAAAGTTTAACAGCAAACTCCTACTTTCTTGACCTAAAATGTTATCGTTTAAATCGACTAAAAACATATGTATAAGTCATAAATAATATTGTCTTTTAGGGTGATCTTACCATTTGTCCAAGGACTATGGATAACAAAATAGCCCCTTAGCTAACTCCTGCATTTACATTACACTGTCCCTGCAAAATAACAAAAGAAAGACAGAAAGGAAGAACGAAAACATGATGAACAAGTATTTGTCTCTTGCCAATAATTTCTTCAAAAATGAGAAGGATGGTGGAATGGAATGTACTTTTTCTCGCTATACTTGGATTTTTGACCAAACATCTACAAAACAAGTGACATCTGATAGTACTAAGCTGTTTAATGCTCAAAATACAATGTTAACAGGCGTGTTAACCAAGTTTATTAGCATGGTACAAACCATTTGCGAAACATCAGTTAATTGGAATTACCATGTGAGCATTTTAGCATGCTCATGTTAACATCTAGCTAAAAGCAACTCTGTGCCTTTACATGTATACAGACTCACAGAGCTTCCAGCATGGCCGTAGACTCCTTGCCTCCACATTCATTGTTTTCCTCCAAGTTGTTCATCTTAGATTATATAACCCAACTGCATAAAGTCACTGACATCTATCTGAATTTTCAGACACAGTCCCTTTTGATGGATGCAGTTTCTCAATATAATTAAAGCATGTCTTTTTTGCCAAGTCGATTCTGCACTTCAGTCAGAGCAGCACCTTAAAGGACGCGGCACGTGACGTAGAATGAAGACAGTTGGGCATGAAAGTGACTTCTACATACACACATAGTGGACTTGCATGCAAAGACACACACATTTATGCAGCTCCCAGAGGACAGCTGTCAGATGCACTAATGAGAGCTGAGGATGGCACCGTAATGGATTTCTTTCTGTCCCTCACTGTCTGTCTCTGTCTTTCTCACATTCGCAGCGACCTGGTACAGTCGTGAGTGGACTCTGACACTGACATCATCTGACACTGCCTGCCTGCGAAGCACGAATCAAATGCACCATCCTCCAAGAGAAAAAGGCCAACAAAGTTCACCACAACTACTACGGTCTGCAGCACTTCTAATTCTATGGTGTGAGTCAAATGACCCTCAGTGGTTGTTGCTGTATTTGAGTTGGGTGTTAATTACACCTTCATGCTACAAATAGTAGTGTCGCCTCCAGCTCCTCATCACCTCGTCAAGTATTGAGTTCTGCCTACGTAAAGCATCTAATTACCATCTGAGGGCAAGCTGGGACATGTTGCTACTATTCCTAGAGATTTGTTTTTTATGTTTCCACAGACAAGAGAAGGTCTCCATCCTTCCATGCTCTGATTCACCCTCTCACTTCGCCGTGCTGCTGGTGTAATTAGATCCAGGCACACTAACTAACGTTCTGCTGCTTTCCCAGCCCTCCTCATGCATTATAGACGAACAGATTTTCTGCCGTGGCGTGTCTGGCTGGCGCTGGTGATGGTGTGGTACATCGATGGCCTGCAGCTGCGTTCAACCAGCACATCATTAAACAACTCTGCTCTTTTGCATGGGTGTCAGACAGCACAAGGACTGCCAGATTACCTTTCTCCTTGGGTTCATTCATTGGTCTTTTTCATTATTTGGTTGTACTGTCCTCCTCTTTTCACAAAATATGTATACAATTTCCATTTGTCCTGTATGTTTTTTTTACCGCTCTAGCATCATAACCCCCATCCTTTCCTTCCTGGAAATATTGGGGATGTCAGGCTGGCCTGGTCAACATTACACGTCATTTGTAGTTGCTGTTTGTTGCAAAGGAGAATGTATGTGTATCTGTACGAGTATAGTGCAAGTTATGTTACTTGTGTAATACAGTTACACATTTTAATTCATTTATGTCAAATTGTACAACTTCTAAATGTCAAAGACAGGGATTTGGACTATGGAACACTTCATTTTTGGGATAGAATAATCTATCAGTCATTATTTCATGATTTGTTGATAAGATAAGAGAGGTTTTCTCTCTTATCAGTCAGGAACTCTGCTCTCTCCCTTGGCAGATTGACACATCTTCTACAACTACTTGTTGTCAACAAACACTTTCAATCCTGTAATCATGTGAGTGGTCCGGCTGCACCTGTGGCCTATATTCAGGTATGCCGGGAAGATTGTCCAAGGCCATGATTGCTTTTGCAAAGGTGGGACATGAGACACGTTGTGCAAAAATGTAGGTCAGGTAGAAATATTGGACTACAATTCATTATGCAACTGTTAAAAGCAGTAATTGTAGAAAATGCCCCTATTGCTCTGTCTATACTTGCATGTGGTAAAAGTTCTGGGTGTCCACTAATTACATTGAGCAGGGCACTTGCTGATGATGTCATGTTTCTTTGCATGTAAGGGCAACTCCTGTGAGGCTGCAGCTGCAGACAGGGCATCACACCACATGAGGAGAGAAGCGTGGGTTCCTGTGCTATGTTGCTATTTAAACTCACATGCAGGATAACCACGACCAGCCATGGATTAAGTGTGTGTGTGGTGTGTGTTGCGGTGTGTGTTGTGTGTTGTGGTGTGTGTTGTGTGTGTTTGGTCTCTCGGAGGCACATCAATTCATAATGAGCTGCTGTGAAGCTTTTTATAGGACTGGCCGACCGCTGCCTGAAATACATTAACCTTCTTTCTCCTGATCTCATATTAAATCCATGGTGGGAGTAGTTTTTGTTTTCAGTGAATACCTCAACATGGCTGATGCGATTTTGTCCGCTGGTGAACCACTGTCTGTGCAGATAACAATCCCCATATCCACCCACCTCCTCTGGGCAGCAGGAACCTGTTTTTTGCTCCTCATGTCTTATTCAGCCCTGTTATTGTGCAGCATCACTGCAGGTGGTGTACATGACAATCTGCCTGGCTCTGGGCTGGGGAGCACCCGTGCATGCCGTGTGAAGCTGCAAACATTAGTCGACAGATCAATTAGTTGATAGAAAATGTATCGTCAACAATGTTGATAATCAATAAATCATTATTGTAGTTTTTCATGCTGAAATGTCTGAAATTTTGATTTTTCTTTTCCTCTTTTTTAAATAGAGTTAACGAGTATATATTGGGGTGTTCGGCGGCTGTTAAACAAAACTTAAAAACATTAGCTAAGACATTAAGCACTAGGGGGGACATGTAAACTATTTCCTGACATTTTATTTCCCAAAGAATAATCGAGAATAGAATCAATAGTTCCAGCCCTAATGCAGGGGCTTTCGGGTGTGGCTCTGGCAGACAGATTCATACCTCCAAAGATTACATTTTATATACATTTTAAAAAACTAAATAAGTGTGGTGATACTGTTTCATATGAAAGTCTGGTAAGAACTGTGTGCAGTAGGCGTAGGCCGGTTGTTATGTGGAGGGGAAGTGACAGTGGCAGGTCTTCTACTTTTAGAGCTGCAAGGGAAGTTTGTCACTGCTGCAAAGTCACAACCCGCATGATGAGTTTATCTGCCACTTTGCTCTGTAGTTATCAGACATTGCACCTGATACACTATCTTTAAATAGGAGGAAGTATCCTAATGTGTCACTTCCCTTCATCAACTTATATTTTGGTGAAGTAACAACACTATAATAAATGAATACAACGTTGGTACATACATTTAAACCAGTTAGCAGGACGATTATGTGCTGAAATGATGTTCACATATTTATGGCTGTGAATATTACCATTTTTGACATCTTTAACCGTAAGTCAGAACTGTTTTATGGTACAACTCACTCTATGCATGTCTTCAAATGGTATCACCCAAACATTTCATTTAGGCTTCAGTGGTACTGTGTCACATAGGCCTATGCCACTATAATGAATGTAGTGTTTTGTCATTGTGACTGTTAACTAATCATTCCAAAAGATTGATTAATATAGGATATGTATATGTATTAATACAGTCTGCTCTCTAGTAACTCATGATTATGTACTGTAAAGTCCTCTATTAGAAATGATTAGGTATGTACTTCTTTCCAAATCATGAATTATCAAATGGTTCCTCAATCTTTCCTCCATAAACCTTGTTCTGATTCAATACATAGACCAAATGTAAAATAAATGTACTGGCTGGCTTTGGATCTACACATACAACATAGCAGTAGCCTATGTGGATTCCACAGAACTTGTTCTTGCCCTTGAGAGATTCTCTGTCTCATGAAAGGAAGACGTAATAGAAAATAAAACAGTCAGTATGTTGTTAAGGCATCTGGGGGTCAGCCGTCTTGTCATTAAAGGACCCATGTGATGTTCTAATAGCTTGCTTGTGGTGATGTCCTCCTGTGTGTCCTTGCTTCCCTGAGGCCAGGCAGAATGAATGGGCCTTCAGTACCTTAATTGAATAACTTCAACAGCCTTTTCCCAGAAAACTATTTGGCAAAAAAGGACACATTTTCAGCCAAGGTTATTAAATAAATAAATAATATGATGGTACCTGTAGTCCATACAGCTAAGAAATATCTCTCCGTGTTTCCTGCCTCCATGTTGCTTTTTTCACACTGCAAATCTGACCTGAATCTGAGCCTCTCAAGGTAAATCCCCACTCATATTGCACAAGGGGAAACAAATGCCTAAATGTTTTCCAACACAAATCTACACATAAGTTCCACAGTTTAATATAATTTTATTTTTTATTGATAAGTCTATGAGGTTCACATAACAAACCATTTTCCTTTAGAAAATAACATATTTATACTTTAAACATCGTACTTTACATCTCAATACATAAAGGTGTGTTTCTTTTGCACAGCAAAGATAAGACATTGATGTTTTAGGCAACATACCAACAAACATTAAGTACATGTAGTCAACATAATACTTCCACAACAGTGCAAATAAAGTAAATTAACAGGCAGTAACAAGAGCGCCCTGACAGGAAAATTAAGGATGCCTGTTTAGACCCACTGAACCACTTAGGAAAATAACAAATCGTGCTTAAAACTAAGTATTTTTGGATCATTAAGAGCATCTTTCAACAGAAAAACGCAATTTGCAAGAGAGAGTAAAGTTAGGTAAACAAGCTTGAGGATACCAAATCCTCTTAAATAAAAGAGATGGAATTAGTGCAGTGCGTCCTGGGCACACTTGGATTTGTGTCTTTTCCTCTCTCAAATGGACATGCACTTATTTGTTTTGTTCATAGGTTGACACAATATTAAGGTATCGTTCAGTAGCCTTATTGTGTGTCAATGTGCTTTATTGTCCCAGAGCTTAATCGTGTAGGCACCAGGTTGGACAAACACTCTCCAAAACAAAGACAGGGAAAATGTTCTTGTGGAGACATGGCTCATCATAGGATACTTGCCCGTAATATAATATTCAGGCGATTTCCTGCACCTTTACCTCCTCAAAGCCATTAGAGAGAGGGGGCTCCTGGTTGCTCTCTATGGAGGACTCGCTGCCCGTGCTCTCTCCAGAGAGAAGTCTGGTGACTCTGAGGTCAGCTTTCAGAGTCTGCAGGTCGTTTCCTATGCTCATCTCCCCAGTCATTAATAATCTGAGTCAATTCCTGTTTACCGTTAGCAACACAATCATCGTCCGTGTCCAGAATGTCCTCACACTCAAAGTGCATCGCTTTCTCCTCCTCCTCCTCCCCGACTAAGTCCTCTGTGATGGAGCCCAGTTTGGGTGCGCTCCGGCTGCGCTCCACCGGGGGTTTGTAGTAGCACTGTCCGTTCAGCAGCTTCCTGATGGGGACCAACGGGATGGTCTGTTCCCCTATGAGCTGCTGCTGCTGGTGCCTGGCATCGTCCCTTCGCTTTAGTCTTTTGAACTCAGCCAGGGGCCGTGGCCGGGTCTGGTACAGCAACAGCGCCATAGCCTTTGCCTTCTCCGGCTTGGACACAGCACTGTGGCGTACAGCGTCAGCATCACGGCCTTGGTGCTTCATTTCGTGCCTGTAAACCCAGGCGAAAATCTTGGTAGCCTCGGGGTCCGCGACGCAGTATGTTATCCGGTGTAGCAGTACAAGTGTCCCGGCCTCCTTGCCTTGTCGTCGACATGCACCTCCGATGCCCTGCAGCTGATGGTCAGCCTCATCTTGGTGCCGTGTTTGCCCATTTCGCTTTTTCCCCAGATCTTGCTCACGGCAACGTCGTACAGCCGTCCCCCCTTTGGACTGGATGGTAGTTGGCATTCCCCAGTATAGCACCGTGTATGTCGGGGTCCTCGCTGGTGATCTTCACCTGTTTTGCCTCTTTGACTTGAACAATGCTTGCCCACCCTGTTGAGCGCGCTCTCGGGCAGGACTTGGCGAAGGAGGTGAGCGCAGAGTAGTTGAGGCTCACCGCATAGCCCTTCTGCTTTGACTGCTTTCTTCCTCGATCAGGTCGAACTTATCTTCTTCCAAGGCAGCATTGTATTGCTGTTTCCAGTCAACAGCAACAAAGTCTACTGAGAGAAAGAAAATATACACTTTGTATTAACTGCTAAATCCAAGAAGTGTTTGAGCTACTCTATGAAATTGAACTCAAGACATCGTACTTCATCTGTTCTGCCGCTAAAGAGCTCATGTCCAATTGTTGTGTCTCCCGTCCTCTCTCTTCGCTATTTTGAAACTGACGAGGGAAGAGCCTTCAGGACTATATAAGGGAGAAACCACTTCAGGGAGACTGTAGGGGGGGCTGAAAATCAAATGATAATAAACATGGTTGTGTTTATTGATACTACATTCCCTTTTGCCCTTTTTTTCAAAAATGACCGATCCATACATTCGCTCGAACTAGATAAAATATACTTATATATTTTTTTCGTTAGAATTTTTTACATATTTTAGCATAACACGAGCCTATAACCAGATATTATGTTACAATGGGGAAACTATATTTCGGCTATAAATATGCATACAATAGGACAAATATAAATATTTGTTTTACAAAATCTCTCAAAATGTCAATTAGAATACTGTGGTGGTATGGAAGAGTAAGCATAATACATATTTTTAATTGTTTTAATTTGAACAAATTAATTGTTTTCACTTAGAATTGTTTTGCATTAGGGTTTTTGTGCATACAATAATAAGGTATTCAGAGGAAATTAAAACACAGGCAAAGTAATGCTAAGTCACACAATAAACAAACGAAGAAGGTTATCGCCATCTCTGGTTCGCATCAGAAATGCATCTGTTAATCTGGGATGATGGGAGATAAGTAATGTGTTACTTTGATCAACATTACTTTTTATTTGTTGAATTCAATGTACTTTCTTGATATGGATTGCATTATATTTATTTAATTATTTTGTAGCCTATTATTATTTCAAACTGACCGCAGTTAAAATGAGGAACGTATATCGGTACTGTCCCATTTCTTCAGGGCACCTTTAAGAGCTGGACAAAAAAGCGGACTGTACCATATTCACGTCACTGTACTACCAATAAAGATAAAGGAGAGTTTTAATTTTTTTTAAATTCCAATCATTGTTTATTTATCCAGATATTGTATGCAAATGCTTAAATAAAAAATATTAACAAATATCTCCTAGTATTTGAAGTCAGGGTATGAGGCTCGATTGGTTTATCCCACTTCCGGTTCTGACGACAACAACGTTGTGCACATGGGGCACAGTAGCTAGTCGGAGATAGCATTTTCCACATTCCCGATATCTTAATTACAGCTTTGTTTGTTATATATTATATTACAGAACATCAGAAGTTAGTATGGGTAAGAAGAAAGTAGGAGGAGCAGGAGCACTGGTCGAACTCTGATAAAGGAAAGGTTGAATGCAGGCCGAGGAAAAAAGAGAGGCGACTCATGGGTATGTCAGAGGCAAAAACGAACTTATATTACACATGCTTTATCAAATAATTATGTAATGTTGCTGTTCTGATATTTGATTAAGTTCACTGTCGGTGCTGTTTGAACTGCCCACTCAACATGTGTGTTCGGGTGAGCTCTCAATAGATCTGACTAACATGGGTAGTTGTTGCGTTGCGCCAAACTCCATTGAGAAATATTATTTTATCGCTGCTCTGAATATATTCAATGTAAGTGACACTATAAACAACTTTTCGTACTAAATATGGTCCTGTGAACAATTCGGCATGGAGATAAATTAGAATTATATTCCCTAACCTTGTCTTGTTGCTTGTTACTTGTACCACATACATAGTTTGCTATGCTGCTGGCTGTTATAAACACGTTTGAAGCTGCTCTATTTCTGTCTGCTAGCTTACTTTTAGCTGCCCGAAGCTTGTTTTCAGACTGCATTATGTGTATATATATCTTTCGTTACATGCGATTGTATGTAAGTATAGGGTCTGTTTGAAATGGTTTGATGTGTGCCTGCTACATTTCTACCTTTGCCTTTTTTCTTTTTTTAAATGACTCGCTTGGTTAAATCAATGTTAAATAAAGTGAGCAAACAAAAAACATCCTAAGTAATGTTAGGGCAGAACACCGTATACTTTTTTTCTTAAGTAGTCACTGTAATCCTTGACTAATGTGAGGTTCGTTATTAATGAAGCCCTTATTTGACCCTTTTTTCACCTTTGCAGATCCACACAAGTGAGCTGAATGATGGCTATGACTGGGGTCGGCTGAACCTGCAGTCGGTGACAGAACAGAGTTCAATGATGATTTTCTGGCCACTGCAGAGTTGGCAGGAACGGAGTTTGTTGCAGGTTAGTAATAAGTCACTAAACGTATGTGTTCTTCGGATGTGTGTTGTTGTCACAGACTGTCAATAATTTGTACTCAATAAGCATTGGCAAAGTACTTAGTACAATATGCCATTCTAGACACAGTTGTTGTATTATTTCGACCTGCACCCAGATTAAATGGTTAATTAAATGCCCTCAAACCAATGTACAGTTGTTTAAATGGACTTATTGCTCATGTCACTAATAGTCTTAGACCCCGTTTACACGAGGACGAAACGGGTTGTATCCCCATAGTTTCTCTTGCGTATGTATATCCCTTCGTGTACACAAGGCCGTTACAAAACGATAGAAACGGACCCCGCAAACGATAATGGGTCCCAAGGTGGATAGATCTGCAAACGGAACGCTCTGGGGGGTCAAACGGCTCGTGTAATCTCCTCTATACGATCATTTCTGATAACGATGAAATAGCCCGCCTCCCTCTCCCCACGTCTCCTGCTGCTGCTGGCTGTCGAAGAGGGGGAGGATTAATTTAAACGGACATATTGACCGACGAAAAAAAATGTTACGGAAACTCTGCCGCATGGTTCCCCTCGTCCCTTGGAAGAGGCGGAGAGGTGGGTGTTTTTCATCTGCTGGTGGACTACCGGAGAGATTTACAGCAGGAGCACCATGAGGAGCACACGCCGTCCACCCATGGATGTATAATAAGAACTGGATACAGCGTGGGAGGCGGGGCCTCATTCATTCCTATGAGAGTTGCTCATTAGCGCATGATGATAAAATGGCCCAACTTTTGAGAGAGCGAAACGTCACAGATTACCCGGCATGCCTGAGAGGTACCCGTATGTGCGCTCATAGCGCATGCGCAACTTTAACCAAAATGCTCGTTCACATCAAGCACGTCAATTTGCGTACACGTAACAGCACCGCACGTTCATGACAGCATGGTAATGATTTGTTATTACGATGGATTTAATATTAACGAGGCGGCAGTTAGCAGCTAGCGGCTAGCTAGTAATTATGCTAATGTACACATCAATCGTTATGTACCTATATTACGCTGTAACAGGATCTAGTGATATCCAAGCAACAGAGCTTCATTTAGCATGAAAGAATGATTGCACTGTGTATATATATATATATATATATATATATACTTATAATAATAAGTAATATTAACTTTATTTAATACGACATTTACGGTACAAGATTTAATCATACAGCCCATGTCGTATGATAATGAATTATAGCAAACATGTGCAATATATCCATTATTACAGCTCCGTGGGGTGGCATAAGACGATATGGGTCCGTTCTTATTGTGCATCCATGGGTAAAGATAAACGCAACTCACATTGGTTTCTCAAACAGCATCTCTGTAAACTACGTGTATTCACTGAATTTCACTCTCTGCCTTTAACGGCTCGTTGTAGCTCCAATAGCTCCAGCCCCCACCCTTCCTGTGAGCACATTGTGCTCTGATTGGTCGGGACACTAACATGAACGTGCCGGGCAGGCGCGTCCCGTGGGTTAGATGCGCGTTCATAATGCAGAGGGAAATAACTCTCAGAATAACGTTATTAGCACATTATTACAACTTGAGGAACGAATGTTTTTAATAAGGCTATACAAGTGTTCATACTGGGTAGTTTATTTAGTTTAAAAAAAATTATCCAACGATTTACAGACCACTCTTCCCCATGTAAGTCAATGGGAAAAAGTGTTTCCGGCCTGGCAACCAAACGGAAGTGTAGTACCGCCGTTTGGCCAGCACAAATATTTTCATCTGAGTCCGGCGCACTTCCTGGGGGCTTGCGTCCACCGCGGAGAATAAACAGAAGGGCAACCATGCCTTCGCTGCTTTTGGTGTATTTTGTGGCGGCAGCAGCGCCACTTACAGGCCTGGCATATGTACTACAGCATTTTCCAGCGGTCTCGTGTGAACAGACACGTAAATTAATCGAATGCGTGTGAACGGAAGACTTTTTGAAAACGCATACGGTGCGTAAACGCAAACGATCCAGTTTAAATGGGCTCTAAGCCTCAGAGCTTCATTGATGAAATGTTTCTGGATTCACTGCTTATTTGTCTTATGATGCCATTGATGTTTATTTCTTACTTTATTTTCTTAGAGAAACTCAACATCAAGTTTGTGCCAGTGGAAGCAAGAGCAGGCTTAATAACATCTGAGGAGAGAATTAGGCTGAAGCAGCTTCATGAGAAAACAAAGGCATTCCTCAGAATTCCTCGACGGTACGTAGAACATTCTGCTACATTCTTTTTAGGGATACCTTTAGCTTTTGTCATAATAACATGTTGTGATATCTCTCTCCCAATTTAAAGCCCCCACTGGGATGAAGACACCAGTGCTGAAGTACTTCAACAAGCGGAGAAAGACAGCTTCTTGGAGTGGAGACGAAAGCTTGCACAGTGTGTAATATTCTGATAACTGTCACATTTGCTCTAACAATTATTGTTTTTTATAACAGTAGTGTTGTGGTTTCATGTTTATTGTTTAAGAAATTGTGGAACAAAAGCTGTCCATACAGCATGTGGTTATATAACTATTTGATTATTAGTTTGCCCAATCTAACGTCAAGTGTTTCCCCTAAAGTCTCGAAGAGGAGCAGAAGCTATTTCTCACCCCATTTGAGAGGAACCTGGAGTTCTGGAGACAACTGTGGAGAGTGATCGAGAGGAGGTAAAAAAAAACAAGAGCTGTGTACAACTGTTAGCTTTATCCTGTCTTCAATGAGGAATTTGTTTCACTTGTTTAAAACTTTCTTGCAGTGACGTCGTTGTTCAGATTGTTGATGGCAGAAATCCTTTGCTGTTCAGAAGTTCTGACCTGGTAAGTGACTCTTAACTGTGACTAAATACGTTTTTCACTGACAGTTGTCTCTGCTTTAAGATACACATTTTAAATACTGGATTTCAGTTCTTTTATACTTCTCTTGAAGAGTTTGATTTATTTTAAGCTGTTATCTTTCATGTTGATTTGTTTGTCTCTTAAATTTGTACAAATTGTATACTCTATTAATTGAAATAAATTAAACAGACGGGAAATACTGTACAAAGGTGAACTAAACATATGACACTTTTGTTGTTGTGTTCCCAGGAGTTGTATGTAAAGGAAGTGTCAGAGCATAAGGTGAACATGGTGCTGGTGAATAAGGCCGACCTGCTGACCAGACAGCAGAGGCGAGCCTGGGCCACATACTTCCAGAAACAAGGGCTGAGGGCAGTGTTCTGGTCGGCCCTGGCTGAGAACGAGAGACTGGAGGCAGAGGAGAAGGTGAGGAGCTTTCAGAATATCTACCCTGCACGTCACCTGTTTATTTGAATGCATTCACTTACATTTATTGGGAGCAACTAATGGTGTAGATCAGAGGTAACCAACAGGTCGATCGCGATCGACTGGTCGATCTTCAAGCCTTCACTGTCGATCCCTAGCATTTAAAAAAAAATGATTGGTTGGTTGGTTGGTTGTTTAAACACACTTTTTAGATCTAGCTCTGGTTTGTTGATTTGAATCACGCACAGGTCATTTTACAAACTCCAATTGGTTATTAGATATGTTGACGTCTATGAATTGCTGCATGCAATTGTTGGTGGGGTTAAAAATCGTGAGGAATAACTTAAACTGTACCAAGTTCTGCTAATCTTTAACCAACATCGATATGGCTGAGGGTCTGGCGAAAAAGAAATCAAAACGTATTATTTCCACCCGGAATGGGAGCATGAATTTCTTTTCACATCAGCGAAAGAGAAGATTATATGCCTCATATGCCAACAGGCGGTAGCCTTGGCGAAACGGGGCAACCTGGAGCGCCATCATGCGAGCACCCATGGTAAATTCAAAGACTCATATCCACTCAACAGCGCATTAAGAACCAAAAGAATTGATGAACTGAAAAGAGGACTAAAAGCACAGCAGTCGCTTTTCATCGCGCCTACAGCAAAGAGCAATGCAGCTACAGAAACGTCCCTCCGGATTAGCCATATTTTGGCTCAGCACAAGGTGATGTGCAACAACATTAACCTTTCTGTTGGTCGCTTGTTAGCAGACCCTTCACACGATGGCAGAGCGTACAGGTACAGGCAGGGCCCATAATGATAGCCCTATAGTTTAAATCTACTACCCACACATGAACATATGGAAATGGATTACTATATAAAAAAATAAATGTATTTAGGAAACTCTCCATGTGATTTTTAGTGGGGGTCGACCTCAAATCCTCTAGGGGGGTCCAGGGGCATGCCCCCCGGTAAGATTTTATTTTTTAGTAATCAGAGTAGCTCTTTTTTCCCCTGCTATATTTGATGATCGATACAAATATTTGTTACCACAAGTTCTTAATAAAAGTGACACTGTTGGACTCTGTACTAGTTTGACTGCTACCTAAAATAAAATGAATTACTTTTACTGTGTACTTTATGAGTAATCCTCTGTCAAAGTCACCTCCATAGTAGCCTACATAATGCATGTGTTCTGCTATCTTTGATGAATGATAAAAAGACAATTTTACCATTAGTTCTTAATGATATTGACTGTGGTCAACTCAGCCGTCTCTCGCATTTGTTTGGTCAAATGAGCAGCTCTTCATTTTGGAAGTGCGCGATTAATAGCGTCTTTACGGTAATCGCAGAGAAGGGGCGCTGACGGTAGTTCAAGAGTTTATGCTATAGGGATAAAATGATTTTTAGCGATAAGTTCTTAATAAAATTGGTACCGTTGGACTCAGTACTTGTTAAACTACTACCACAAATACAATGAAGTACTTTTACTGTTTACTATTTGAGTAATACCCTGTCAAACTCCCCTCCAGAGTACAATAATGCATGTTTTCTGGCCTCATAAAATGATTTTGTTGCAATAAGTTCTTAATAAAATCGGTACTGTTGAATTCAGTACAACTTGGACTACTACAAGTACAATGAAGTACTTTTACTGTGTACACTTTGAGTAATACTCGTTTAAACTCCTGTCCTGAGTACACAAATTAATGTATTCTGCTATCTTTGATGAGAGATAAAATGATTTTATGCAATAAGTTCTACATGAAATTGATACTGTTGGACTCAGTATTACTTGGACTAGTACCACAAGTACAATCAAGTACTTTTACTGTGTACTTTTGAGTAATCCTTTGTCAAACTCCACCCAGTACAATAATGCATGTTTTCTGCCATCTTTGATGAGAGATAAAGGGATTTGTTGTACTCATGGGTGGAGTTTGACAAAGGATTACTCAAAAACGTACACAGTTAAAGTACTTGATTGTTCTTGTGGTAGTAGTCTAAGTAGTACCGAGTCCAACAGTGTCACTTTTATTGAGAACTTGTGGTAACAAATATTTGTATCGATCATCAAATATAGCAGGGGAAAAAAGAGCTGCTGATTTGAAAAAAAAACTCGAGAGACGGCTGAGTGACCGCAGTGCAGAACCGCTGTACAGTTTTAAATCTCCTAACAATGTTGTCCATTTTAGACACAGGCTTATTATATTTACAGCCCTTAATAACATTCATTTTCTGGCTCAATGTGTGTCTTGCCGTTTTCTTTGTGATCGCTAAATTCCCCTAGTTTCTCCTTGTTTATAATATCACCGTTCCAAGCAAACGAGTGCTTTTTGTTTTGAAATCACTTCCGCGAGTTTCGCGGGCCCCCCCCCTCCCCCTCGCTACAATGACCATTAGACCATTTAGTAAGGTGACAAGCAAAAGGGCAAAAACGCCTCTCATACGCTCTTCCGTTTACTTTTTTAATAAAGAAAGACAAATGGTCCGTAGATACACGGATTCATCTCCCTCCATCGTGTTGATTTGAATCCGAAGTTCTGAACATGAGCCCGCCCCACTCGACCTTCTGAGCCAATCACAGCGCGATAATGACCTGCCTTCCGTTTCAACCATACTTTCTCTCACACATACATGCATTCTTCTCTTGCATACATATATTGTCTTCATACATGCATATATTATTTATAACAAATGTAACATTGAATGAATGTGCATGAGAGCAAAATGTATAAATATGAGCATTGAAATATGATAATATGAGAGCAAAATGTATGAATGTGTGAGTGTAAATATATACGTGTGTAAGAGGGAAAATATATGTATGTAAAAGGAGAATATATGTGGTACGAGTGAACAATATATGTATGTCAAAGGGAGAATATATGTGTGTAAGAGTGAAAATGTATGTCTGTAAAAGGAGAATATATGTGTGTACGCGTGAAAAATGTATGAATGTATGTATAAGGAGAATGTATGTGCGTAGAGGACCAGTATAGAAGTAACGGCCCCTCATAGTCGGGGCAAGGTGCTCCAGCGTTCTCTGGATTTGCTGCCAGAGATCAATCAGTTTTCTGAAGTCGAGGAACGAGGAGTAATGAGCAGCTGTCCGACGATACTTGGTTATTGGACTTGGGGGTTCCTTACCGATCTGACTGCAAAACTCAATGACCTTAACCGAGAATTGCAAGGGAAAGACCGAGAGCTTGTTCACATGATTAGCGCAGTGGAGGCATTCAAAGTGAAGCTCAGTTTGTGGACCACTCAGTTAAGAAATGCGAGGCTTCCCAAATCTTGAAAAGGTGTCACAAAACCTCACAGACCAAACTGCTTTCCATCCTGAACAATTCTGCGCCCATTTGAACAAACTGACATCAGAATTTGGTGCTCGATTTGTGGAGCTACAAGACATGGGACAAGTAGTTGGTTTTGTATCAAACCCTTTCCTCAGCGTTGACATTGAACAGCTGTCAGCTAAAATGCAGGAGGTGTTTTATTACCTATGGGTGTTGACATGGAGATCATTGAAATGCAAAGCGACATTGAATTGAAGGCCAGAGCAAGAGATCAGGACTTTTGGTCACTCGTGAGTAGAGAGAGGTATCCACTGATTGTGTCATGTGCGCTTAAACTGAAGGCCTACTTTGGCTCCACATACTTATGTGAAACGGCCTTTTCACAAATGAATATAATTAAATCCAAGTATAGAACTCGTATGACTGACACACATCTTACTGACTGCCTCAAGCTGGCAATCACTAACTATCAGCCAGATTTCAAAAGGCTTACAGATAATGTGCAGTCACAGCAGTCTCATTAAAGGCAGGCTGATAGAGCAACTTGAGCATTGAAAATATATTGTGCATTGAACAGAGAAACTTAATATGGATTACATTGAACTGTAGGCTAATATCTGTACATGTGAATATTACTAATTGAACTGAGAAACTAAATATAGTGCATTGAACAGATACTGTAAATATTAATAGTTTGTAACTGAGTTATTTGAACAGATATGCCTACCGTAAATATGAATATTGTATATTGCACAGATAACTGTTCATAACTGTGTCTTTCTTTGTGTGCATCTTTACACGTACATTGAGCCTGTTGTAACATAAATTGATTGCAAAAATAAATATGACGATGAATAGTCTTACTCCTAAGTGGGTTTTTTGGAAGATATCGGATTGGTAGATCTCGGTTTACATTTGGAATAAAAAGTGATCTTGGGCTTGAAAAGGTTGGTTACCACTGGTGTAGATCGTTGTCTTGGGAAGCTCAATGTTATCAGTTTCTGTTTTTTTGTCATCACTGTTCAAATATATTTGGGATTTTGAGTGACACACAAAGCATTTAAGGGTTGCAGAGAAACTGTGACGGACACTTTAATTTAATCTAGAAAAAAAAAATGCAGATTAATTGCAAGTAATTTCAGCCTTAAACTCTGTATTAACATGCAAAACTTTTCATAGGGCCTTGAAGTGGAGGCTCCAGAGATTGAAGAGATTGAAGAGAGTGACGAAGAGGAAGATGGGCCAGACAATGAAAACTTTACCCAGAAAGGGGCTGCGGGAGAAGAGGAGATGAAGACAGCCGGTGAGGAGGAGGATGATGAGGTAGAAGAGAGTGGTACAGATGAAGATCAGCGGGAAAAGATAACTGTACAGGCGGAGGACTGGAACACCTGCTCAGAAGATGAAGAAGAAGAAGACACTGCCGGTTCATCCAGTAAATCCGCCTTCCACAACTCAAGCCGCCTGCTACGTAAGGATGAGCTGCTGGCCATGTTTAAGTCTGTTCACAACGGGACCAGGTGCAGAGAAGGAGAACTGACAGTGGGACTGGTGAGTGAAATGTTTCAGACGAATTACCCACAGTGGTGTGTGAACAATTATTTTTGTTCACGTCCCCGTAAGACCTTGAATCCTTTAAATTACAGGGGTTATTAATTCATTTATAAATGCTTGATTCTGTGTAGGAATTATTAGTTTAACAAATGCTGTAATAACGTCACCCTATGAGTTTTATGATTGACTATATCATTGACTATATGTATGAATTCAACAGGTTGGATATCCAAATGTGGGAAAGAGCTCCACAATCAACACCATCTTCAGGAACAAGAAGGTTTCCGTCTCAGCGACTCCTGGACACACAAAGCACTTTCAGGTACAAGACTAATCTTTAAACCTATTCATATTAATTCAGTCATTCATTTAGAGAAAGTCTAATGACGGTTGTTTTGCCTCTCTTGTCTGACAGACTCTGTTTGTGGAGCCGGGCCTGTGCCTCTGTGACTGCCCGGGTCTGACCCTGCCCTCCTTTGTTTCTACTAAAGCTGAGATGATCTGCTCTGGCATCCTGCCCATCGACCAGATGAGAGATCACGTCCCTGCAATTTCACATATATCCTTTTTGTGATAGTGGCGCAGCACCTGCAGAATCCACTTGCAGCTTTTTCTTTGAGGAAACAAAGTGTTGATGAGCATTACATGTGCTATATGTTGAGCTTTAGGGGTGCAACAACTAATCGACTTAATCGATTAAAATCGATTACCAAATTAGTTGCCAACTAATTCAGTCCTCGATTCGTTGGTGACGTCATCACGTGTGTTTTACGTGCCGTTAAGCTCCAACGTTATTGGTCTTTTTATCGGTACTGGAGACATTTAAAAAAGATATGTCATGCATTATATCGCAGTCTTAGTGTCGCCAACTCATTTCTAATATGCAAAAAGACAAAAAAATATGTCTATGATGTATTTTTGACCTTTCCAATCCAGAAGAGAGATCTCTCTCCCCCGTCTGTGTGTGAGGGGGCGGGGCAGTTTACACACACGCAGCTGCTACATGCATGCAACACACTGCGGAGACGGCGGAGAGCACGCGCTCCGAGGTGTGGTTAAACTTTACCCGTCTCGATGTGGAAAATGCTCGTTGCCAAAAGTGCAATAAGAGTTTAGCATGTAAGGGCGGTAACACGAGCAATTTGTCTAAACATTTAGCAAAAGTGCTCCACATTCAGACGGAGGAATGCACCGGGTTCCACTGTCTTTCTAGCAGCTCTGTAGCCCCCCCATCCACGAGTAACGTTTCCACGTCAGGTGTTATGTATGCTAGCAGCAACACACAGAGTTAACTACAGTATACAAACATGGGTTAATGATTAGAGGTAACTGAGTTATTTATTTTGTTAAAGTTTCAGCTATTCTGTTTACAGTTCTGTCATCACATTATTTAATACGATTTGTTAAAACATTGTTGTTTCTTTTGATTATTATTATTATTATATTCTTTATATTATTTATTTAATTTAAATAAAAAGCAATGTTAATTTTGTTCAAAATGTGTTTAGTTCATTTAATAATATATGTATTTTTGAATCAAGTATTTATCTTTATTGTCTTCATTGTTAGTTTCCACATGCCTAAACAACCTCAAGCTAAATCTAAAAGTTGATGGCTAAATAAGAGCGTTTGAGAAATTGTGCAAGGCATAATAGTCCGAATAGTCGATTAATCGTTTAATTAATCGATAGATTAATCGATTATCAAATTAGTCGTTTGTTGCAGCCCTAATGAGCTTATAACGTGCAATAACAAATGCTCATGATGGGAATTGAGTTGGAAGAATTGTCTGCAGGAGCGTGAGAAGCAGTAATCTTCTTTCGCAGTAACTAAAGAAGTTCATTGGAAATTTGGTGTTTTTAAAAAAAAATGCAAGATTTAGTTATTGTCTGGAGTATGTAGTGTATTAAAGTAGGTAATGTTCTGTCGACAAAAATCTAGCGTACTTAGGGAGGGGTAAAATGTTCAAAATCTTCTATCATAATATCGCTAATTTTAAAACACTGATATCTATATAAATCCCAATACAGCACGTTTTTTGGCTATTTAATAAATAATCTACTACATGAAGTAACCTCATGGTGGAGCCTACTGTGTGAACAGCAATTTCTATTTACTGTGATGGAAACAAAAATTAAACAATATGTTGGTGTTTAAAATAATATACCTAGAATATTCAACGTCATGAAGCTCACAGCGTGTCCAACTTTAAGTCCTTGACAGTTTTTTCACATATGTCAAGCAATCCCTCGGCATGTGTTAGAAGGAATCTACGGCTTCAACATCATCCGACCGCGAGAGGACGAAGACCCCGACCGGTTCCCCTCCTCTGAGGAGCTGCTCATGGCTTATGGATGTGAGACTCCCAGATATCCATTATGTTTTTATAGAGAATAAATAAACAACAGGCCAAAGTAGCGCTGTATGAAGATGAGCTGTGATAGTCACCCATGTACTTCATCTTTCATATCAAATATTACAATTGATTTCATAGACTTGTGTAGTATTAGCCCACTATTGTTATTATAAACTCTGCAATTACATAAAAGCAGAATAATAATTATCATTATGTTTCCCTCTGTTACAGACATGAGAGGCTTCATGACGGCGCATGGACAGCCTGATCAGTCCAGATCAGCCCGGTACATCCTGAAGGATTTTGTCAACGTAAGCTATTCTGTTGGTTGGTTTTTATCAACCTATCCAAATCTGTAGATGGTCTTTTTAAAAGCAACGTGTAATGCCTAGAAGATAATAGTTCCAACATGAAACTGCTCACAACAATGTCTGTTGATGATGTTGAGTTTTTAAAATGTTTATTTTTGGCACTTTAAGCATCAAAAGTTTTCCATTTCCATTATGTTGAGAAGAAGGCAGATATCTTTATGCCTGATATCCCCAACACTCTACAACTCACCCAAAAACAATCTATATTATTAATTAGCACTACGGATAAGAGAAAAACATATTTTGGTTGGGGTGAACTTTCCCTTTTGATTTACTGTTTCCCACATACATTTTACACCCACCTGCAGCATCACCTATACTAATTGTGATACCACTGAAAGCTTCTGCTTTGTTGGGACCAGTTTGCTGCAGAATGGAGTAGCTGTCTTGTATTATTGAAATTTCAAAAATGTGCATCCTGAATTGACCCTTTTTCCTAATGTTTTCCTGCAGGGAAAGCTTCGGTACTGCCATCCTCCTCCACACATTAATCCTGAAGACTTCCAGCCGCAGCACAGCGAGTTCCTGAAAACAGACGTAGACTTCAGTGAATTCTCCTCCACATCAACGAGCCACAACAAAGTCAGGAGGATTGAAAATGTGGTTGACAAAAACTTCTTCCATCAGGTAAAGCTCATATACAGTCTTTGTGTTAGTAAGAAAATGCCTCCATATTGTGACGTGGAAAAGAAATGTGAAACTAATGGTTATTGATCTCCATCTCCAGGCAAATGTGCGGGCGCTCTCTAAGGGGGTTCAGTCTGTAATGGGCTACAAGCCCGGCTGCGGACCTGTCCCTGCACCAAAACCTGGAAAAGAGGTGGTGGAGGGAAAACCCTGGAAAAAACACGGCAATAGGAACAAGAAGGAGAAAGTACGGCGTCTTAACAGGCATCTAGAGGCCTGACCACGATCTGAAATCAAAGCATTACAGATCATTTCATTGGGAATGTAAAAACCCTTAACTGCAGTTCACATGATGTGATTCCAAAGGAATTAATGCTGAGCAGTATCTGACGGTAGATGAAGGCCCTTTAATTCTTTGAGTATGGAAATGCAAGACAGTCTATGTTAACTACTGAGATGCATAATCTGTTAAAAACATATTGGTGAAATGCATTCCATCATATGAACCAGTAGTTGTTCAACAGATCTCACCACAGTGTTTGGAAAGGGACTCAACATCACTGAAGTTGGGATTTTACAAGAGATTGAACCAGATTTTTGTATTTAGAAGACATTTCAGAAACACTCATCACAAAGTCTTTATTACCCAAGTAAATGATTGTATATCTGATACTGCATTTATCCATATACAGTTGTGATACATGTAACTCAAATAGCAAACCAAATAAATCAAATTGTTCATGTTTCAATTCTTTAATCATTTCCACAAGGTTATCTATTGAATGCTTCACAGTGCAATATTTGGAAAATACTTCTTAACCTACAAGGGTTTATGGATTCATATTGGGGGTTCATCTATATTCATATTAATATCAGCATTTAATGAAATGACTAATGTTAAAAGGATCATCTCTTGTGTTGTGTATTAAGTTGACCTAAACTCATGAAATTTAAAAATGTGCAGAAGTGTTGAATTGATTGTTGGAAAATAAAAAGCTAACAACCTGAAACATCTAGAGTTTATTTGAATGTTTTATTTAGAGGTTATGATGTTTTTAATTTAGCACCCACATTAGCATATTGATGTTGACATGCTGATTTAATATCAACAAACAGGCCATGACTCTTTAAACACAAGCTAACGTTAAAAGGAAGAACTAGGATCACATCATATAATAATGACATGATCTCCAACTAAATGATAAACTCAAGCTTTGTTTGATTGGTCTTCCTAAAGTGATACTTCTGTAGGTACTTTTCCACAACCTCCAGTATTCTGTAAGGCGTCTATCAGCCAGGTGAACTCCTCCCCACAGGTCACTGTGCGTCAGGTGGCTGCATGGCTGCACATGTGCTGCAAGGATTAGTTGTTTTCTAGTAACAGAAGATGTAAACCTATTTGCAATCAATATGGAACCGCGTATATTGACCTTAGACGGTCAGACAGGAGGTAATCCAAACTTTGTTTTCTTCAATTTGGTTGAATTTTGCGTCGATGCAGTCACCACCTGTTTCTCTCATGGCGCTGACAAACTTTGCGTCCCCATCGGCCTGAGCTCTCTATCTGCGCTGCTTCTACTGCTATCATGCATTATGTAAGTAATTATTGCACTTGTTCTAGTTATTGTAATGTTAAAATGTTCTACCATTTAAAACCGTGTTAACTCTTTAAGACTCGTGTATCAGAGGTGCACATTTCGCGGGAAAAATCCGGGAGAAAGCATCATTCTCCTCTACAGCCTCCTCGGTAACCTGTGTAGCACAAGTGGGGCCATTCTGTCCAGACAGCTTCATATTCAGGTAAAATACTTAAGTTACCATACATTTTAAGATATTTTCCATGCACTGGTGATAACAATAATGTGTTGCTCTCTTGTTTAGATTGTTTTGGGTGCTTTTGCTGCTGCTATGGATGGTATCGGTTTTATTTCTTGCTGCTTACCTGTACTCCTGTGCTGGAACTCAAAGGCAGGTACGTTAAGAGAAATGCCTAATCTCAACAATAATGCAAACGTTATCATTCCCAGACACTGTTCAGCATTCAAACAGTGGAGTAAGGTAGTACTAATACCCAGGCCCACACCTTTTAGGCAAAACAGTTAGGAGACTTATCAGAGAAACTCTACAGATAACCAAAGACATGAATAGACTGAGTGTTAGAACTGAGTCCAAATGCAAACATCTCCTCTTGTGTCTGTGTTCTTTCTCAGAAAAGAGGATGAGGATCATAAGGGGGCGGAGGAGGCAGCACCTCCTGGCAGTGTGTGTACTGATGGTGGTTGCTGGTGGTTTTCTGAAGTCCAGGGACTCACACCACCCTGTAGACGGGCATCTCAGCGGGAGGAAGCTGCTGCATGCCACCTTCCAAGTAAGAACACACCACCATGCTGGCTAGTTGTAATTGTACAACCCATTGCACAGTGCAACTAACAATCATTTGTTGTGTGATTGTTTGTTACATTGTGAAACATGGATCCCAGTTTCTCAAATATAATGTAATATTAAATGTCTTGTTTTGTCAGTCCAAAACTCAAATATATTTACTTTATCATGATTTAAACTGACAAAGGTAGCATAACTCTGATATTTAGGAGGCAGGTGGCAGTTTCTTCCATTTTTGCATGGAAGATTACTTTAACGATTTTGCAAATCGTAATAAGCAATTGTTGCAGCACTAGTGTATTTCCATATACAAATGAGTCATTCTACAGAAAAGGTGGAATCTGGGTGATACAAATCTGCTGAAATGCATTCCTTCTTACACATAAATCCTGTTGAATAGCAATAACTAACATCTTAACTTGATGAATCCACAACAAGTAGAGCTTAAAGTATTTGTATACATTATACAAAGCTTATTTATATAGGAACGTTACTGGTGTTACCAGGAAGAAGAGTAACACCAGTGACGGTAACACCAGTGACAATTTGGAGAAAACACTACAATTTTAACATGTGTCAGACCCATCAGACCACATGGCTTCAGTCAATATCAAAATAGTTTAACTCTCCAATGCAATACATTTTCCATAGACTGTATATAGACATTTTCCCGTTCAAATGTTCACCCCTAGGGCTATGAAATGTGTAACACTAATGACAGACTTAAACACTACACGTACAATTTGAACATAAAATGACATCTTTAACAAACAAAGTAAGAAGTATCTGACTTACTTACCCTATGTCTTAGTCCACTGCACTGCCTCAAATTATCTCTTGTTACAGGAAGCTCTTCAGAGACAGTACATTATAGCGTTTTGTGTAGCAGTAACACCAATGACGTAATTTTGGGTGACTGACATTTATTTGATATTATTAATAATAATTCGCGTTTTTTTTTTACCATTTCAGTGTTATATTTAATTTTATGTAAATGTTACTGAGATTTATTTATTGAAAAATAAATCTTTTAAAGGTGGGGTAGGTCATTTTGGAGAAACCAGCTCGGGTGCACTAGAATTTGATAATACACAGCCGGAATAAATCTGCTACTTCCTTACAGAGCCCCTCCTCCAACACACACGAACGTGCACATGACCAATGAGGGCACGAGATAAGTTTGTGCACAGATGGAAGGCTGGCTGGCAGGTAGGCCATCTAGTTATTTTAGCCGGGCCGGCTAAAATGATTGGTTGTGCTTTTTACAGTGCTACGGCTTCCACAGATGACATTTTTGTATGGATTTTTTGTCAAAGCACTTCAGATATTCATTGCTATCGGGATGTTAAGAGCATTCCATGGAATATAACAAAAAGTGTATCTCGAGCCGGTTTCTCAAACTTACCTACCCCACCTTTAAATGAAAACTATAGGCTCCACTTCCATGTATGATATAAGTGACAAGGCAGTTCCTTGAACTTGGCATTTTAAATAAATGGCAATTTATTAATAAAACACATTTTTAAATGTATTTATTTAGTACCATTGCAAAGACAATCTCTATTTATTCAACATATATAATGAATGTGAGTATTATGGCGCGTTTCCACTGCAGCGGGTAGCTCGCTTTAAGCGTGCCGAGCCGTGCGGGGCCCGTTTTTGGTTGCGTTTCCACTTGGCCTAGTTTTGGCCCGGGGCTACTTTTTCACCTTTTTTCTGGCCTGACTAAATTGTGGTTCTAGGGCCAGGAACAACCAGGCTGAGTATGCTAAACTAGAGAGAGAATCGCTGGCAAGGGAGCTACAACAAGATGAACATATTTGACCGTGATTTAATTGTAATACACGTTTCAAAATGATGCCGAAGTAACAACATACTTATACCGGTTAGTAAAAACCATGAATTAATGCTTTGACAAGTCTGCAGACAGACGGCAGGCGAAAAAACCCTTTTAAAATGCGTGCTTTCTAAATGGAGCTTGGCTAAGCTAACGTTATATATGCTCCGACCGTCCACACTCACAACAACGGCCTACAGACATGAATAAACCAGCGACTGTATTCGCCATGACACAGACAATCTGTGGTTTGTACTTGTTTAACTTTTGTCTAGTTTCTGAACAGATATGAAGAGCTGTGAGCTCTGAGTGCTAAGAGCTAACGGCTGTGTTGTTTTTCTGGGGCTCTCATTGAAGATGACGTCACGGCTCCGCCTACACTACGTTACTATAGTAACTACCCCAGTTCCTAAACTGTAATGGAAGCGCAGCATTAAAGTGAGACGGGCCTAATAAGGCCTAACCAAACCGAGCGAGGCCTGCAGTGGAAACGCGCCATTACTGTAGGTCAACGTCATGTATTTTGGTGTCTGCAAAAGTAAGTGACAGTACTTCCACAATTTCTGTTAGGGATGCTCCGATCGCCAATCTTGAGGCCGATTGCGGAATCAGTATCGGCCAATCGACGACCCAATCGAGTGGGTGGGGGCTATGGGTAGGGTTGGGTATCGTTTGAATTTCCACGATTCCTATTCTACTTTTCGATTCCGGTTCTTAACGGTTCTCAATTCCGATTCTTTGAGGGGCAGGGTAAAACAATTATAAATTTCTTCTTCCACCAAAAATATTACATTTATTCGAGAAACTTTTACACAGGTTAGTTTACAGTAATATTCATATTAATCAGTCTGTTTATATTCACTGCTATGTAACTGTAACCTGAGAACCATTGAAGCTGCAACAGTCCAACTTTTAAAGGAAACCCCCCCCCCCATTTAAAAACAGTTCTTGTTGAGAAAAACAAGCATATCTGCCTTCTCAGGCATACCGGGAAGAAATGTTTGAACACTTTAAAGTAAAATGCTTCAATCTGGTGCACTTTAAGCAGAATTAGAGGTCGAGGGTACAACTATAAACACCCATATGAAAAAGATCAGTTTACATTTTAATAATCAAATAAGTATGTGAACATAACCAGTAACCTACCATAGCCAATAACAAATACATGTAACTTATTTTATTTTTGTTGTTCATTCATATCTTATTTTACTATTTTATTTATGCATATTTTTTTATCTCTCCAGTTTAAAATGACATGTCTGGTTTACTGTCCTATAGTATACATTGGAATGATTTCAAACCTGTTTTATCCCAATAATTATAAAGGAGTGCCTTGGAAATATGTGTTTACATAAATTGTGATCAAACCGTTTGAGACCCACTGAGATAACTTAGACTAAAGCATCTTTGAGTTGTGAAAAGCGCTATATAAATAAAATGCTTTATTATTATTATTATTATTATTATTATTATTATTATTAAAGTGAACTATCTAAACATTCAGAGTCCTTTACCTCACTGAGCTGTAGTTATCAGCCTCAGTCTGACTGGAGAGGACTCTCCCTCCACATCATTGTAGAAACATCTTCTTCTTCCGTTAGAGCAGCTAGCACCAGATGCTAATAACAACAGCGCCCTCCCTTTCTCCCTCGCTCGCTCACACTTTGGCTGTGCGCTGCGGGTGCCAGATAAGCCAACATCCCCCATTTTCATCACTTACAGTGCCCATCGTACAGGGAAAATGAAAAGTGTAACCGGGATGAAAAGGGTGTTACATTTACTTAATTATGAATGTTGTTACATCAAGGCCGAACATTAGGATGAGCACCAACGGTCAAAACATTTTTTGTTCCTCCCAGAGCTGTCAGCGCGGCGCCTCCACAGATCTGGCGCCCTAGGCGAACATCTATAACGCCAGTGCGATGGGCCCGGATGGGCCGGCCCTGGTCTCAGGTTACGCTGTAGGAAGTATAGGTACAACGCTACATTTCCCGCCCCGCCGCAGTCATACAGTAGGCTACGGAGAGCGGCGAGAAACATTTCCTCAGGCATCGAAAAGCGGAACCGAAATTGACATTTCTAAATGATGCCGTTGGAACCGGTTCTCGGTACCCAACCCTAGCTATGGGGATCTTCCATTTCACATTTCAAAGTGCTGTTTGGCACTGCGCGAAGTTTACACCGAGCGTCAATCTCAGAGCTTGAGGACTAATCACGGGATTTGTCAAGCAAAGCACATGGTGTAGTCCTAAACGATAGCTGAGGATTATGGGTAGTATAGTGTCTTCGGCAATCCTAAACTCCGAAAAAATATTTGTTTCTCCGAATCGAAGGGGAAACATACAAAAGCATTGTACACAATTTAAACCAATCAATGTTTTGTAATTAACAAGGATAATCTGGTGTTTTTGAGTTGATGAGTAGTGCAGATATCACTGTAAAATCAATCGACAGTAAGGAGAATACTTACTTCCGGGTGTAAAATTCTCCGTTATCCAATGGGACTGGACGCTCACATTGCCTTTACCTGCCGCCGACATGGACCGATGCGGTGCTTCCCTGAGCGTCAAATACTGCCGCCGATGGGAATACATTGCAATTAGTTGAAAGCTCTTTGCGTCCGTTTATGAAGCTGAAGGAGACTCGGCGCATCACAACTGCACGCCAAAGGACCCTGACCAAGCGTCGCTATTGGACTAGGGGAGTGAGACTGTGTTGCTCAAATATGTTAACAGTTGTAGTGACTGGAAGACTGTACTGAACACATTTACTAGTGTATTCATTTGACCATTAACCTTTTACTCACGCTCTTGTTCACGCTCTTCACCACAGCTTATTAAGATCTAAATATCCTTTCCTTATATTGCTTTTTACAAAATAACAACCTAAAACTGTCCCATCAGGACAACACTGAAATCCTGGGTTACATACTCGGCCTGCTGTCTTCTGTCATCGCCTGTACCTCCAGGTTCCCTGCCCTCTGTAGAACAGTAAGTGACAATACACAAGATGTCAGAGCACCTTTCTCTTGCATTCACAAAATTGGTCCCAGTATTAAATCTCTTTCAAACGTTCTCCCTTTAGTACAGAGGGGAGATGTTGACCTGTGCCAACATCTTCTCTGGGCTCCTGTGCTCCCTGGCTAGTGCCCTGTACACTGCGGCCATACTCCTCTACAGCACTCGTTTTGGGTTTATTTTAAGAGTCATGCCGTGGCTGCTGTCAGCGATATGCTGCACCACCCTGGACCTTCTTGTATCCTCATAAATCAAAGTGTGATTACATACTACTTGCTCACAATCAGTCTGTAGGTTTTCACATACAAGGAAAACAAATCAAACAACTTTTACTTAAAAGTGAAGGAGCACTTAATAATCAACAATATAAAATAGAAGAGAAATATGAAATAACACTATTAAAGAAATTGGAAGTGGTAGGTTTGTGAAAAATGTGGAAAAACATTCCATTTAGCTCAGGGCTACACTCCAGCGTAACACTCCAGCGTAACACTCCTGAAAAGGTTTTAACCAGGACATTGGGAACAGCGTTGCAAAAGGTTTCTGGTAGGATTCACAATATGTATTCAGCTTTTCCAGGTTCTGATCTTTCTCATGTAATATTTTCAGAAAAAACAGTGATAGACACCATGACTAAAGAAAAAAGTAAACACATTTTAAATAGGACTCTAATAACAACATTACTGCCCACACTGTTAGATATCTGGGGAATACATGCACTTCATTTATTTGTAATATATAAATGATGTCTTGAAATGCTTGAATGTATGTGAATTGTTTGGTTTTTCAACCAGTTGAAATCTGTTGACCTTTAATCTAACATCAGATTCTTGTCATCCACTGGTGGAAGAGAGGAACAACACGGCAGCTTGTACATTTTTCTCCAGACAGAGAAAACCTTTTAGGAGGATCAGGCATCCCGACTGAGGATAACGATGTCATGAAGAAACAAAGAAAACAGCAAGTTCATTCTTCAGCAAGGACTAAAGTATGTTTAACAACAATACAAGACTTCTGAACTGATTGTTTTATATAAACAATTACAATAAGATGTTTTCTACTCATTAATTGTGTGGATGTGCATGAGTCAGTTTTATAATATCTATGCCAGTGCTGCTTTCTAGTTTGAGCATAATTCTCGACAACTTTTTTCAAAGACAAATCCTGTCCAGAGGATGACTGAGATGGGCGGTTATATGGATGTCAGTCTTCATCCTGCAGAAAAAGTAAGTGAATAATCTGGTGTGGAACAGATTGCAAGCTCACTTACATTGTTTTGCACCTCCATCACCAGTCAATTCTTGCATTGGAATATATATTTATTTTTGTTTCGCAGACCTGCCTTCAGAAAGTGACGTTGTCCGAGGTGAAGGACCTGCCTCTCAACATGACGCTGCGAGTGATCGGAGGTGACCGTTTCTACTCCTCAGATACATCCTGTGAGTCTTCCCCGGTCAGCTCTGACCTGGAGGTGGGTTGGAGCCCTGTGTAGCCCTGTTGGTGAGCAGTATGACATCTTCTTACAAACTTTAAGCTATTCAGTCAGAGCACAGGTCTAAAATAAATGCGTTACATTTAATGCAAAATACAGTAGCCAGCAACTGCACAAACAAAGTTGAACCCCTTAGTTAAATGTTAAGCCTGTAGTTATCTGAAACTGATATTTCACCCATTATTTGATTTCAGCCAGCAGTGCGACAGTGACTTCAATTTGGTATTTCCTGTTGTCAAAAGGGAAAAGTCTCTAATTTTCACTATTCCATATATTATTTACATATTATTTCTGCAATATTTCAGCAATTGGGATACTGAAAACCTTTATAATCTCAGACCGACCAAGCTTTTAAGTGTAATTATCATTATGTGCCACTGGGGGGCGGCAATATTTAGTATTGAATGCCTACCGTGACAGCATAAATGAATACAACCGGGTGTTTGACTTTACATTACATTACATTGCATTTAGCTGACGCTTTTGTCCAAAGCGACTTACAATAAGTACATACGACCAGGAAGACACAGCCCAGAAGAAAAACAGAATCATATAAGTACAGCAGGTATCATAGAGCCACACATTTCAAGTGCTACTCAGCTGGCTATAGATAGGCCAGTCCTATGTTAGTATATAAGTGCTTTGTCAGCTGGCTATAGATAAGCCAGTCCTATGTTAGTATATAAGTGCTTTGTTAGTAATTCTATCGCTCGAAGTGGATTCGAAAGAGATGAGTTTTCAGTCTGCGCCGGAAGATGTGCAGGCTTTCTGCCGTCCTGATGTCAATGGGGAGCTCATTCCACCATCTTGGAGCCAGGATAGCAAACCCACGTGTTTTTGCTGATGGGAACTTGGGTCCACCTCGCAGCGAGGGTGCAGCGAGTCGTTTGGCTGATGCAGAGCGGAGTGCACGCGCTGGGGTGTACAGTTTAACCATGTCCTGGATGTAGGAAGGGCCAGATCCATTCGCAGCATGGTATGCAAGTACTAGTGTCTTGAAGTGACTGCTGTGCAATATCCCCCTTGAGTAAACTGCTGTTATTCATGAATCTGTAATTGTATTGCCTTTTTAGAGATGGGCTTATGTAACGGGTTTCCCTGCAAAGCACAGCACGGAAGTTCATAAAGAGGTTAAAGTCAAAACATTATAATTGACCTACTAAAAGGGTTGAAAAAATACGATTGTACCTCCAGTGTCTGTAGATAATATACTTTTAGTATGTAAGGGCTGTCCCATTGAGATGAGATAGATGAAATGCCTCATTAATTTTAGAAGTTATATTGAGCAAATGAAACGTCCAGCGCTTAGTCATAAGAAGTAACTGTCAGGAAAGGTCAAGAGTTTGTGTTAATGGACATCAAGCTTTTTGCTTTCACATGTGACCCTGAGGGAAGTAAGCCAGACAGTCATCAGAGGTTCTTTTAAGAAGACAACAGTCAGCATGCTCTTGTTGGATTGATGAGTCAAACTCTTTGGAGACGCCCGTTTGTGTGAGGGTTTGTGGGTAAAAGTCTATGAGGAGAATATTTGTGAGAAGCAGAATATGTATTTCAATGATGGTTTGAAGAAGTGGAAAAAAGTGGCTTTATTCTACAGCGTACAATTTCTGCCCAGAATTAAACATATTCTACACTGCAAAAAACAGACTTGTTTGAGACGACCGCTCCAAACTCCACTGTTTTGAGTTTGAGTTTGCAGGGAGAGTGAAATTACTGGCTGTTCTTTTTCAGGCACTCGAGCCACAAGAGAAACTCCCTTACTGTTCTGCTGTGGAAAACCAAGCTATGGAGGATGTCATTTAATCAGAAACAAAGGCAAATGGTGTCAGCGCAAACAATTGCATCTTGATTCCATTTATGAAACCGGAAAAAGCAAATGACGTGACTGCCCCTTAGTACATGTAAGAGAAGTAAGATGCCTTTAACAAAGGTTTCAAAATGTAATATGTGGTTATGTGGTAGAGTGTACAGCTATCTGGCTGTGTGAAAACTCCTCCTCTGTACCTTAATCTAATCTAAACTCTCAATGGTTGATGGAGGTTTGTTTCCCGGAAAATGTCAGGAGCTTCTAAATATTCAATGTTTTGGGTGCAGCTCACATTAGTCTGTGAGGCCATAATACACAATCTGTAAACTCCTGATATTATCTGATGATCTTTTCTGATCAACACATCACCAGTCTGAGGTTTTTCTAAACAAAGACAGCATTCATAGATTGACCCCTCCCTTTCTGGGAGGTTTTCCACTTGCTGGTTATTATTAACAGAAGCTGTTTACTTGGTGATTTAATGGAAAGTTGGTTTCCACAGTGTCTAATGTGTAATCTCCAACACAAAATATACAGATGAGTTCCAGCCTGCGCTTTGAAAACTGTCGCTTTATATTTGGTTGTCAAACTTTTCCACTACATAAAACGCAGAGGTCACCCAACTGTAAAAAAAGCCAGTCGAGGAAAGAAAGAAACAGATCATAGTGCTAGGGAACAATTTTAGATGTGTATACATGAATAAAAAAGTTGTCTGCTTCTCGTGAAATCACCATAATTGCGGATCATGATAAAAACCACACAAGGTTTTGCAGTGTGTTTCTTGCATACAGCGAGCAGTCAGAGTTCACTGCACCCAACAGCGTGAATTGTCTATTGTGCCCTTTGTTTTCTTGCACATTTCTGCTGAGCGCCAGTTTTTCGCTGAGGTGAGGGGAGGGGGTGAAAGCAAGGGTAAGAATTGTTTGAGATTTGCTTTGTGGCCCAATTGTTCTCCTGTAAAGGATATTTGATTAAAGACCAGCACTGGGTTGGGCCAGTCTGCCTAGGAAGTAGTGCAAAATAGTTGCTTGTCTATAGGGGGCCAGTGTTACCCTCGCTGCTATTTTGGGAGATGTTTATGGTCTCCTGTGTGATGCCTGCTGTCCAGGATCTAACTGTGTGTGTGTGTGAGCAAGTCTAGGCATTTTGCATTCTTGACATTTTACTGATGCTCTTACACAACATGAGTCATAAAAAAAGGACCTCGGACATTACAAATAACCAGTATTAAAGGTGGGGTAGGTAAGTTTGAGAAACCGGCTCGAGATACACTTTTTGTTATATTCCATGGAATGCTCTTAACATTCCGATAGCAATGAATATCTGAAGTGCTTTGACAAAAAATCCATTAAAAAATGTCTGTGGAAGCCGTAGTACTGTAAAAAGCCGTAGTACTGTAAAAAGCACGACCAATCATTTTAGCCGGGGCGGCTAAAATTACTGGATGGCCTACCTGCCTGTCAGCCTTCCATCTGTGCACAAACTTATCTCGTGCCCTCATTGGTCATGTGCGCGTTCGTGTGTGTTGGAGGAGGGGCTCTGTAAGGAAGTGGCAGATTTTTTCCGGCTGTGTATTTTCAAATTCTAGCGCACTCGAGCAGGTTTCTCCAAAATTACCTACCCCACCTTTTAAATAGTATAAGGATCAGGGTCTGAAGTAACCACAAGTATTTCTGTACTCAATTACATTACATTACATTGCATTTAGCTGACGCTTTTATCCAAAGCGACTTACAATAAGTACATACGACCAGGAAGACACAACTCCAGAAATGATAAGGCAAGATAAAGAAGTGCTAAATGGACTGTATTCGCTGCTCGCATGTAGTTTAGATGGTGTGAGCACACTGTAACCACTATGAGACATTATCTGTCACACAAAAAAATACCAATGTTGAGGCCCCAAGGGGATAGTTTGGATTTATGGGTGGATTGAGGTAACTATCCATAGTATGCTTATTACCTATAATAGATGAAGGTCTACATACTCCCAGTTTTGAGGATCAGACAGGAGGGCAGGTGAAAAATAAAATCAATATGCTGATGTCGACGGGTGCAGCAGACAAAGGTATTATAGCCATAATTTAAAGAAAAAGAAAAGTCCCATCGAAAAAAAACACAACATAATAAGCCATATTTAGAATATTATCCTGCTTTAATACTTGCTGTGAGATTGCCTTTATGATCAAAGATATGACAAAAATATGAATATTGTGTTTTTGTCAGTAGTGTCTGGTAGCTTTGGAAAGAGTCTGATAGCTAATCAAATAGAAACCGACCGATCCATTTATGGATGTCTTTACAGCACAATATTTTTTTATTGTATCCTAAGACATAACAGAATAAATGAATAGCTACAGGGATGGTTAATAAGCTACTAAGGTATGATGAGTGTTATCTAAGCATTGTAAACTATGAAGCATTTTGATGTGTCATAGTCTTGAATTCTCCATCATAATATCTTGACTGTTCTGTATTTTTCAGTGGGATTTTGAAGAGACAAATGCCCCGTGGAGAGAACCAACAGCAAATCAACGGGAGGGAGAAGAGTTTCCGACTCAAAGGCCAACAAACCCCAAACCCTTCTGCACCTGTGCCATGTTTGGATTCCCCCAGAAATCCCTGTCTTCTAGAAAAGAGAATGAGATGCAGCTTTGACAGAAAAACAAACAAATGTCATTATCAATTACTAAGGTGATACACACCTGGTGCATTTATTTGAGGGGAAATAAAAAGATAAAACACTAACCTGTTATCTGTCTTGTTTTACTTAACCTGATGTGTGTGATGCAATAAACAGTATATTTCTCGTCAACTCGACTGGCCAGTATTGATCCAATGACAATTAAAATTGCAGATCATGTCGTTAGTGATTTTGTATTTTGCAGTTTGTCTCTTAAATATAAATGTACCTTTAACTAAAGCTTGTGGCTTAACTAAGTCAAAGTTCTGTCTTGACTATATTCACAAAGCCTTCTGAGAACTGAGAGAAGTCTTTCCCTAATAAAACAATATTGCGACCCTGCTGCCTTGCAGGGTTATGGGGTCATATCCTGTATTTTGCTAGTCGCCCCAGGTTTCAGGGCTGGACTGGGAAAAGGCCCCTCAGAGCAGATAGGCACCAGACTAGACGGCCATGACTCCCCCGTCCTCTCCATCATCCCTCAGAGCTCAATTTGCCTGCTCCCAGACTTTAAACCACGATGCTGGAGCAACAGACCAGGCCATTTTTAACTGAAGGGACTTCCTAAAACTGATAACAGAACAATACACAGATTAGAGCAAAGTTATGGAGCACATTTTACTCCTCCCTAAGTGATATGCCTGTCTGAGACAAATTACTGGGAAACAACTAATGAAGTTGAACAGTAATTGCTGATATCAGCTGTAGAACTGAATGTCATTCAACACCTTGTTCGGTGTGTAAACATGACATGATAGGTCGGGCTGGGAGATAATTCAATAATATTGTTTACTTATGTTTATATATGGGTTATCCATGTCAAGATGATAACATCTCATTATAAATTGTAAATTATTAGGTTACATTTTAAGGAGGTCTTTTTTTGTGCATTAGTTTCTGCAGATCATGTAACATTGTAAAAAATACATGCTTTGAACATTTGTATAATTATTTCACATGTGGTTTTATATACAATCATGTCAGGAAATCCCTATTAATAATGTGATGTTAACCACACCCTTACTGCCAGTGGACATTTGACCTCATAAATTCATTCAGTGCTTAGTCCATATTTATTTTTCTTTTAATGAATTTGGGATGTGATTAATCAACCCACATAGAAATGCCTTGGGTGCTTCCTGCTGCATAGGCTAGTAGTGTTGCTAATGGATAGGAATGTATCCCATGTGTGCAGCTTAGTTAAGAAGCCTGACATCTGAAATGCAGAATAAGATCAATGATTACTCACATAGTGGCTGTTTAACTGGAACTCAGATTGCAAAATATGTTTCCTCAACTTCACTGGGGTCAATAATTTTGTAAAAGTTTAATCTTTTTGGTTAAAAACTTAAGCTATTAACCTGCATGTAAATGGACCTTAAAAATGTCTTATTATGGACAGAAATGTTTATCCAACAGATTCAATAAACTAAAAAGGACATGTTTGTACTAAGCCGTCTGATGTCATGATGAGTGCTGAGCTAGCATTGCTCCATCTCTGGGCCTCATCTCTGTCCCTTCTGAGACTAGGCCAAAGGAAAACAAACCGTGTGTCCCACGTAAAAAGGTGGAATTCTGTTTGCAGAAGTGATGAAGAGGACGGATTAGCACATCTGAAGCTGCAGTGGGAAACAGCCTTTTCTGTTTTTCTTGGCCCATGCGTCAGAGATCGCCTCACTGAAGAGGACATGGAAGACATTGGCTGATTTGAGCCCGCAGGACATTTTGTTCACCTCACACAGGGGGAGAGGGGAATTGAGTGAGACAACATACTGAATGGTTGCAGAGAATGTGCGAGCAATAAATCATAAACAGAAAGCTGAATAACAAATACCTTGTTTTTACTGAATACCTGAATAAAGATTATGAGTTGCATAAGAAGGGGGACTATTTTTGACATTAATGTACCAATATCCTTTTACAAATAAAAAAAAGTATTCAACTGTGTGGCTAAAAATCCAAAATTGCAAAAATAAGCATTGGCCTGAATGACCTTCAATACATAAACTCAAGTATGGGCCCTTTGAGCTAATGCCTACTTTGTCCATTTGATAATCTAGCCTTTCTTGAATTTTAAATACAATTGAACAAAAACAAAAAATGGTATATCCTTATAATGAATTATTTGTGTCACTGTCACTGATTATACAAAAAATACATAAAACCTGTATTGTTACCTTACCATCATGTGCTATTCTGTGGCTAAAATGAATATACAAGACAAATTGTTCACAATATGTCAGATGTTGCAACTGACCCCAATCCGTGGAAAGTTGCAATACATATAATTTAAAGATACATTACATTTAATATTCACTTTTTGTCTCGAGCATAGTATTCTTCAAATATGTATTGTTTTACAATATAGTTTTATAAATGTATTGTAGTGCCGGGAGATATGGGAGTCGGAGGCGGTGCATCGAAGGTGCAAAAGGATACTTTAATGAGGAGCTGCACAGGACATGTTGTTGGGTCGCAGCCCGGGTCGACAAGAGAGTGAAGTCAGGAGGGCACACAACATATACAGTAAACACATACCTGTCCGTGTGGAAACAATACCCCCCACTATAGTTCCATGTGTGGATTATGAACCAGTGTATTAATAGGTGGTCACTACAGTATACAATAATAAAGTAGCATTAGCCTACTTATTGTACAAAACTACAACTTTTTTCAAACTGATTTTTTCGCCACACTTGTTCACCTCAAAAATCACTTTAGCATAATCAAAAGCATTATAAACTTGTATTTGGGTTAGATATCCTTTAAATTACCCATAATAACTTGTTTATTTAGAAACAAATGTCACAATCAACACAACAACGCAACCGTATGTTTCGTGAATTTATATTTTCTCAAGACAATACGCTTCCCTTCTATTGCTGAAATGACATTTACTACATGGGGGTGGTCTCGCTCTCCACCTTGCTCCCCCCCAGTGAAGTCACTTCCTGCCGTCAGACAGCCAGTTCAGGCCAGTTCACCACGGCTGTAGGTAGTACTCAGTCTGTCCCACTGAGCTGTCAACACAGCAGCACTCCACTCTGCAACAACATTTTCCTACTAAAACTAGTCCCTCTTTCTCTTCAACGACGTTTTCCTTCAGATAACAGCTCTTCTCTTCTCACCATGACTCGGAGCTGATCTTCAGAGTGTCCCGGTGGTTCTGGGTGAGTGTGTTAGATTATGTTTGCCTTCATCGCTGTCATCATCACCCATGTGGCTAGCTGCAGTTGGGGAAAAAAGCTACCGTTAGCTGATGCTTTTCCGGGAAAACTGGCCTGGCTTAATATTGAAACTCTATTTCTCTCAAATAGTTTCTGAAACCGAAAGAAGGATGAGCAGTGAAAGACACGTGAAGGTTGTTATTAGAGGTAGTATTACGTAGCGGGCTAACAATGGATATCGGCTAACGTTAGCCACCTAGCCAACGATGTCTTGAAGCCATGGTTGGTTGTCACCAGTAATCGCTAGTGAATGTTATCAGGTCTGTCGGAAACAAGAGATAATGAAAGATAAAACACGTATGTTCTTACAATGTAGATAAGTGACAGTAACACAGGACACAGGTGTGATTGTAAGATTATTTATTTGGTCCTAATTGGCTTAAGACTGAGTTTTCTTCCGTTGGGGGTGGTTGCTAACAGTTACTGGGCTTATTTTTCATTTAGTGTAGGCACTAGGCAGTAAATTCTTCTTTTCTTTTCTTTAACATAGACCCTGAAATTACATATAGACAGGAAAAAAGGGTAGGACACATGTTAACATAGGGAATGTTAGATGGAGAATGATATGATGAGTGAGTAATTGCTGAAGGGAAACAGCTGTGATGTGTCAGTGTCTTCAACGACAGGCTTCTTTGGAAGCAGTTATAATAAAATAAAGTCTGTAATGATATAAGAGTCAATGATGTACAATACACAAGCAAGACATCTTATGTACCTTTCAAGTAATGAGAACATGTAATTTGTCATATAAAGTTTAAACAAACACTTATTGTAAGAACATTAACACTTGACATTATCATCTCTTTTGAGAGTTAATTAAATTCAAAAGCATGAATCTGATCCTTCAGATATTCTTAAATGAAAAAACAGTATTGCCAACAGCGAAAGTATTGATACTGGTCACTCCCAAATGTAAATAAAACTGTATGAAACCTAAGCAAACTATGTAAGCATGATCACACCTTCTTCAATAACTGCCTGTTTGTTTCTTTCACGCTTGCCTCAGCGTGATCTTGTAGGTTAAAACTTTACCCTAAAATTGAAAAGGAGAGGAACACACTTTATTTGTGAAACATTACAGTGTGCAGACATCCTTTTGTCATGACGGGACAGCTGTCACTGTTTATTCGGGGCTGCAATATAGACTAGCTGCCTGAATGCATACAGAAGTCAAAGCTAGCCAGCAAAGGGTCAACAAGAAGAAATCCCACTGCAGCATCCAAACTGTATGAGAAAGTTGTTCTAGCTAGTCAGAAAATAGCTGGAATAAAGCTTTATATATTTCCTGTTCCTGCTGCTACATTAACTTAATACCAATCATTTGAGGGAGATGTTTTCTGGAAGTTAATTTAGGTTCGAAAAGATTATGAGAGAAGAACATTTTTACATTTTGAACAAACAATTTTTTAGACAGAAAATGTGCATTATGTTTACACATTGTGAAATGGTCACCTTTTGGCTTGTAAACAAGTCTTAGATGTGCACTTCTGGCCTCATACAATTTTAATGTCAAATTGCATGGGAACATTAATTGAATGTCTTGCCACAAATTATCATATTGATTTGAAGTCTGGACTGTGACTTTCCCACAACATTTTAATTTTGAATATCCCACAAGGAAGCCTTCCAATGGTAGCCAATATCATGTGAGTTATGTTCAACTGTGGCTTTCTCTCTGAACATCTATAGAGCTGTAGCTGGTGAAGCACCATGGTCGCAAGAATATATCTCTGATCCTTTACAGTAGCTCTTTCAGAGGTGCGTTAGACCTCTTGGTGGACTCTTTCAAAACATAGCATTTTGATGGTCTTATAGCTGTGCTGTTTTACTTTTTGCTTTTCCTTTTGTTTGTCATTGGCCTTACTTTCAATGAACATCCATTGCCTTTTTTGTATTCTAACAGGGATGGTTAACATATTTAACAAGATCATTGATTAATCAGCATTCATTTATCTTAGACTGTTTTGATGTGTTCCAGTCAGGCTTTCGTCCAAACCACAGCACTGAGACTGCTCTTGTAAAGGTCTTCAATGACATCCACTTAAACACAGACAGTGGCAGAACTTCATTGTTAGTATTATTAGATCTCAGTGCTGCGTTTGACACTGTTGACTACAACATATTACTAGACCGACTGGAAAACTGGGTGTGACTTTCGGAAACAGTTCTTAATTGGTTTGAATCCTACTTAAAGGACAGAAACAACTTTGTTTCTATAGGTAATACACATCTGAGTTGACAAATATGACATGTGGGGTACCTCAAGGCTCCATCTTGGGGCCTCTTCTCTTTAACGTCTACATGCTACCACTGGCTCAGATAATGAAGAACAACAAAATAAGTTACCATAAGGCGCATTCACACCGCAGTACTTTTCCCACAAAGGTTCATGCGAACTTAGTTCATGCGAACTCTTTAGTTCGCATGAACTAAGTACAGATCGCATTCACACCGGAAAAAGTCTCTGGGGGTGGATTAGGCAAATGAAGCCGCTGACGTCACTTCTTCTTCTTCTGCTTTAGGCTTACTGGCAGGCTACAAACAACTTCACGGCGGATACTGCCGCCCAAAGTCCCCGGCCGGAAGTCCCCGGAGTTGTAAGAGGACTTCAGTAGAAGTTGCTGGGACTCCCAGCAGCTTCTACTGAAGCCTTCCGAGTAAATCGCCAGAACGCCGACACCTCCTCATCTCCACCGCTCCCATGTTTTATTTTGTGTTGCCATAAGTTAGTCTCTCTGCGTTTCTGCGCTGGGCTAATGCTAATGCCAATAATGCTAATGCGAGGATAATAAAATGGTGGCTTCACAAAACTTTTTGGAAGTTTTACGGGGCGTGGTTTGCAATCCGCCCAGCCAATCAGAAATATAGCTCTTTTCTCACAAAAGAGCCGCTCGAAAGTCCCTGCTCTCTAGCAGGGAATTTCGAGGGGGTAAAAATGTTCTCATGAACTAATTTTAGTACCGGCTCTTTTTGGTGTGAACGCGATAAAAGAGTTCTCATGAACTAAGTTCGCATGAACCTTTGTGGGAAAAGTACCGCAGTGTGAATGCGCCTATAGCTATGCAGATGACACACACATTTACGTAACAATTTCACCAGGAGACTATGCTCCAATTCAAACACTGAGTAAGTGCATTGAACAAATCAATGACTGGATGTGTCAGAACTTTCTCCAATGAAACAAAGATAAAACTGAGGTAATGGTTTTTGGAGCCAAGGCAGAACGTTTCAAAGTTAGCGCTGAGCTTCAGTCTGCAATGTTCAAAACAACAGATAAAGCCAGAAATCTAGTTGTAGTCATGGACTCTGACCTGAGTTTCAACAGTCACATTAAAACAGTTACTAAATCAGCCTACTATCACCTAAAGAACATATCTAGGATTAAAAGACTAATGTCACAGCAGGATTTGGAAAAACTTGTCCATGCTTTTATCTTCAGTAGACTCGACTACTGCAATGGTGTCTTCACAGGTCTCACTAAAAAATCTATTAGAAAGCTGCAGCTGATTCAAAACGCCGCTGCTCGAGTCCTCACTAACACTAAGAAAGTGGATCACATCACTCCTGTTCTGAAGTCTTTACACTGGCTTCCTGTGTGTCAAAGAATAGATTTCAAAATACTGCTGCTGGTTTATAAAGCACTGAATGGTTTAGGCCCAAAATACATTTCTGACCTCCTGCTAAATTATGAACCATCCAGATCTCTCAGGTCTTCAGGGACTGGTCAGCTTTCTGTCCCCAGAGTCAGAACTAAACATGGAGAAGCAGCGTTTAGTTATTATGCTCCAAATATCTGGAACAAACTCTCAGAAACCTGCAGGTCCGCTGCAACTCTGACTACTTTTAAATCCAGACTAGGGATGCCAGCGATTATTCGATTATTCGTTACAGTCTCCATAATCGAATATTATTTTTAAAAATCGATTTTATTTATATATTATTTTTTTATTATTTATGTTTCATTTTTTTTTTTCTGGCTTAGTTCCAACCAAAATATCGACTAATGCTAATAATAGTAATAGTATTAATAATTGTAAATGGCCATTGGTCACACCACCAGTTTGTTCTACTGTAAACTTGGAGGAAGCCTGCGTGCAGAGCAGACTGCTGCTGCAGCACGCTACACACCGACCCCGCCCCCCCCCCCTCCTCTCCCTCACACGTGCGACTAAAGATGAGCAAAGCGGCAGTTAAAAAGAGTTCCTCGTGGAACTACTTTGAACTTACAAGTCCAAAGGAAGTGAAATGCAAGCTCTGCGAAAAGACGTTGGTCTATCACAGCTCAACCTCAACAATGCGTTCGCATTTGAGTGCGAAGCCAAAGAGGTTACAGAGAAAGACGCAGCGCAGCCGGCCATTACCAACTTTCCTTCGAGGCCACGTCGTTGTGATGACATGCAGGTGAAATAACTGCACTAATCACCAATATGCTAGTGAAGGACATTATTAATACAGGCTACATGATGGTGGTTTATTTTTTGTTATTTGCTAAAGTGCCTGTCATTGCCTTTATTTGAAGATGCGCGCACAATGTATTTATTGCAATGCTATTATTAATACAGGCTACAGCCTGTATTAATAATAATAGCAGCATTGCAATAAATAAATTGCTATAATAATATTTATTGCAATACTGCTATTATTAATAGAAGCTGTAGCCTGTATTTAATAATGGCAGCATTGCAATAAATACATTGTGTGCACATCGCGCATCTCCAAATAAAGGTGATGGCAGGCACTTTAGAAAATAACAAAAATAAACCACCATCATGTTGATGTAGGTTTATTTTTTCGTTTATGTTGTTTGTACTGTTAAACATGTTCCAGTAAAAAAAAAAAAACGGAATTCCTTTTGTCTGAGTTTATTTTTTTCTTCTGCGGAGGGGGGGTCGGTCGGTCGAATAATCGATTATTATTCACCAGGGCTGCCGAATAATCGATTTTGATCATGGTCAGTTTCTGGCAACCCTAATCCAGACTAAAGACTTTTCTTTTTGCCGCTGCTTTTAATTGAACTATTCATATCTTAGACTGCACGGTAACATTTATCCATGTATTTTTTCTTTTAATGTTTCTTTTATTAGCTTTTCTTTTTAATGACTGATTTTAAATGCCATTTTCTTAATGTCTTTCAATTTTTGTAAAGCACTTTGAATTGCCTTGTGTTGAAAAGTGCTATATAAATAAACTTGCCTTGCCTTAGAGGCAGGCTTATTTATAAAAAAAAAAATCATACAACTTAACTTACAACTATGATTTCCATTGAGTTTTGTGTAACTTCAGGCAACCATTGGGATGATTTATGTGTGTTAAAGCAAAGGGAACGGGTTATTTTGTTTTGTCAATTCTTGTGTAATATAACTGTTTAAAATCAGTCTTGAAGTGGCTGAGGCTGCATGCTATCCATGTGTATATCAGTAATTCAAACTGATTGCCAATTTGTGCCCACACACCTGCGATACAAACCCATTTCAGTTAACAAGGTACCAGAAAGGGATTTTTCTTGTCATCACCAACAACAATCAATATATGTCCTTTCAGAGGTCCTGTCGGGTTCATTTGTGTACCAACTGCACAGTGCAGTTTTCTGTTGTATTCATTGTTTGTTCTGTTTATACATTAACAGAGACAATGAAATTAAATGATTAGAGTGTGTGTGTGTGTGTGTGTGTGTGTGGCTATAATCAAAATGTGACCTTTGAGTCCAAATAAAGAATCTTCACACAAATACCCCAGTGCAACCTTTCACTAAACACTTAATATCTCACAGGTGACATACGGTACAAACTTCCACTTGGAGTCAAGGATAGACATGTATTATTTCAGGAAAGCTTTGGGAGAATTTCCTTACATTTGGCACAAAAGTCAACTTGGATTAACTGATTAGAATTTGGTTGAGGGATGGAAGATCAGGCCATAAAATGCATTTATTGTCATTACTCAAGAGAATCAAATGTTTGATAGGATATAATGACAGGGAATGACATAAACTGAAACTTGTAAACTGATTGGTCGAAACTTGCAAGGTGATAATTGTAATTGGCAGCATTATTGACAAACTCTAGCCGTGTATGTGCAGCATTCAGAGAAAAGCCTAACTGGTGAGTAAAGAGTCCTCTGATTTCCCATTCTTTCTAAAGCATCTACTGAATTCCAATTTAGTCTTACAATTAATCAACTAATCACTGTAGTCCTACTATTTAGTTTAAGTGGCACTGTCTTCTGCCAGAATAAAGTCTACTTAAATATTTGGCCAAATTGGAACTTAGACATACTCTCGTATTAATGCTTTGGTTTTGTTTTAGGACTAGTTGACATGATGACTTTGTTTAGCTACTGGACCCGTTTCACATGTTGTTTACAGGACTGTCTCAGAAAATTAGAATATTGTGATAAAGTTCTTTATTTTCTGTAATGCAATTTAAAAAAACAAAAATGTCATACATTCTGGATTCATTACAAATCAACTGAAATATTGCAAGCCTTTTATTATTTTAATATTGCTGATTATGGCATACAGCTTAAGAAAACTCAAAAATCCTATTTCAAAAAATTAGAATAGTTCCTCAGACCAAGTAAAAAAAAAAAGATTTATAACAGCAAAACACAATCAAACATTTGAAAATGTCCATTAATGCACTCAGTACTTGGTTGGGAATCCTTTTGCACGGATTACTGCATCAATGCGGCGTGGCATGGAGGCAATCAGCCTGTGGCATTGCTGAGGTGTTATGGATGCCCAGGATGCTTCAATAGCAGCCTTTAGCTCATTAGCATTGTTGGGTCTGGTGTCTTTCAGCTTCTTCTTCACAATACCCCACATATTCTCTATGGGGTTCAGGTCAGGGGAATTTGCAGGCCAATCGAGGACAGTAATGCCATGGTCAGTACACCAGTTACTGGTGGTTTTGGCACTGTGGGCAGGTGCCAGATCATGCTGGAAAATGAATTCCTCATCTCCATAGAGCTTTTCAGCAGACGGAAGCATGTAGTGCTCTAAAATCTCTTGGTACACAGCTGCATTTACTCTGGGCTTGATGAAACACAGTGGACCAACACCAGCAGCTGACATGGCTCCCCAAACCATCGCTGACTGTGGGAACTTCACACTGGATTTCAAGCAACTTGGATTTTGCTCCTCTCCAGCCTTTCTCCAGACTCTGGCGCCTTGACTTCCAAATGAAATACAAAACTTGCTTTCGTCTGAAAAGAGGACTTTGGACCACTGTGCAACTGTCCAGTGCTTCTTTTCCTTAGCCCAAGTCAGACGCCTCTTCCGTTGTCTTGAGTTCAGAAGTGGCTTGACCATGGGAATACGGCTATTGTAGCCCATTTCCCGGACACGTCTGTGAACAGTGACTTTTGATACCTGGACTCCAGCTTCAGTCCACTGTCTTTGAAGCTCCCCCAAATTCTGGAAGCGACTCTTCTTCACAATGCTGTTAAGGCTGCGGTCATCTCTCTTGGTTGTGCAGCGTTTCCTGCCACATTTCCCCCTTCCAACAGACTTTTTGTGGATGTGCTTTGAAACTGCACTCTGTGAACAGCTTGCTCTTTGAGAAATTTCTTTTTGTGTCTTACCCTCCTGATGGAGGGTGTCAATGACGGTCCTCTGGACAGCAGTCAGATCAGCAGTCTTCCCCATACTTGTGATTTAGTTTACTGAACCAAGCTGAGTGTTTTTCAAGGCTCAGGAAACCCTTGCAGGTGTTTCGAGTTAATTAGACGATTCAAGTGATTCGTTGAACACCCTACTAGTATACTTTTTCATGATATTCTAATATTTAGAGATAGGATATTTGAGTTTTCTTAAGCTGTATGCCATAATCAGCAATATTAAAATAATAAAAGGCTTGCAATATTTCAGTTGATTTGTAATGAATCCAGAATGTATGACATTTTTGTTTTTTTAAATTGCATTACAGAAAATAAAGAACTTTATCACAATATTCTAATTTTCTGAGACAGTCCTGTATGTCTGGATTCCTATAATCAAGAAATTGAACTTGCCCTTTTCACCTTTTGAACTTTCTTCCTATCTGTGAGAGAACTTGAAGTCTTGTTCAAAGATGCAGTGAGGCGCCAATATTCCACTGGCCTTTGAGCCAATGCCTCAAGACTTTTCACATGTGAGCTTTAAGAAAGCAGCCTGAGATGGAAGGCCTGCCAGTGTTTGTTCAAAGTGGAGGTGAGAAATATCCTGACATGGTAAAAGTCCTGTCAGCAGCATAGCACTGTTTTGTTTGGGATTCCCACAGCAGCGTGATAGAGAAACATATCTTTCTTATGCCGGTCTAGCGCTTTGCCTCCAACAAGAGCAGGACAAACCAGCGGCCTCCATCAGTGGAAGTGAGATAAAACACTTGAATTGAAAATAGAAACTGTGAAATTTAACACCTTAACCCAAACTTGAGAATATAATTGTGCAATTGGGTGAATCAATCGGGCATTGCAGATGGACTGAGTAAATCACTGGTTGAAATTGCCTTGCTGATTTAATCATATTGTTGATCAACACTTTCCAGCAACTCAGGTAGTCCTTTTTTAAATTGAATTAAAGATTTTACTGAGCGCTTCAAATTATTTGCATAGCCTGGTCCTTCAAATTAAAGCTTTTAATCCCTTACAAATCTGCTTCTAGTCTTCAGGGATGCAGACAAGAAAGTCTTAACTAATTGAACGACTTGCTCCTGGTTGTCGGGTGCTGTTTGCTGACCTAATGTGTAGCGGACCATCGTTGGTAGTTTTTCTGTTTTTTGTCTGTTAGTCCCAACTCAAACATATTAGAAGCTGCTTTAAGAATGTGTGACAGAAAGCTCAGCACACAATCTCAGGACACGTCTCAATAGTTCTCTCCCCAAAATGCTTCTCATGATGATGAGATCAGAAAAGAGATGACAACAACATAGATGCAATTGACACCACAAATCCATCCGGCATTACAACAGTGACGCAGCAACACACTTCTTGCCCTGAGTCACAGAGCGGTTTATTTCATGGTTACAAACCTTTAATCAGATGATGACCAGCTACTGCATCTTCTTTAAAAAAACAACAATTCATAAGCAAACTTTGCTATTAAAATATCTTTGAAGACATTGCCGATTGGTTACATCATATCACAGTTCCCTGCCATTTGCCAGGCAATAGCAACACAAAGGTGATCTCTGTCTTACTGTTTCTGTGGGGCTAGATGGTAAATTAAATAGTTTTATTGAGGCAGTGAGAAATAGTTGGAATTATATTTATAAATAATTTTCTATTTAAGTATGTATGATTGTTATAAACTTAATCTGAACTTTCACCTAGTTTTTGCTGAAGACCTGACATTAGCAACCTATTACCTCCATGTAGAAACAATATTTCTCACCCAGGGTGTTTTAATCTTTCTCAAATTGGTATCAGCTGTTTTTCATAGACTGTAACCAATGCCCCTTTTTAATCCAAGAGCATGTGGCCTGACTTAAAACTTTTGATCTGTAGGATTATTGCTGTTTTCCCAGCTCTTTCTCTCGATTTCTTTCGCTGGAGTGGAGCTGAAATACAGACTCCTAGATCTGTTTTCCCGTCCTCTTCAGCTCCCTGATCTCATCCCTGTAACTCCCCTGTCCTCTGCATCGGTCGTATAGCCTGTAGGATCAGCAATTCTTCTCACTTGGTTGTGAGTGTGTGTATGTCATCTCAACACATACCTGACTGACTACAATGCATTTTGAGGATAGTGCTCTGGATTATTTGTAAGAGGTGTGGATGTTTCCTCAATCTATAGGTGAGTTTTCCCAGTTGATTAATTCCTCTTTAAGCTTGAACTGAATTTAAAGTTTTAGAAGCAAGAAACCATTTAATTCTGTCCTCCTGTTGTTTTTTTCACCCTGCCTATTATTTCAGTTGTTGTTGCATTGCTATATGAGCTCTTTTATGAATACCTTTTGATGCTAGTTTTCTTTTTAGGCAATTTGTTAAGATGTAATTGTTAAATTGATGATGTTATCAGTTATGGTGGGCTCTTATACCTGGCTGTCCCGACCCCAGAGGAAGGGCAGATACTCATAGATTCTTAGTAAGGCCAGTGGTCACAGTGATAAACAGCTTGATTGGCCTTTGACGGGAAACAAAGCTTGGCTATAATACCCCGAGAGTAGGAGGGGAAGTGATAAAGAAAGCACATTGAGTTCAGAGCATGATGGCAACAAAACACGTTTTTCCTTCAAATGCTTCCATGAATTATAGACTTATGTCATTAGGTCATGGCTCATTGTTCACTTTTTCCTCTGTGTCGGTGTGTTGAATAAGAGGACAGAAAGGGAAAGGATAATATGTCTACTCTCAGCTGTACTGAAGATATTTATTTGTATACTTTTACCTCATACATGTTAAGTGTCTAGTGCTACAAGAGGCTCAGGCTCACATGTGAAATGTGTACAGATAATATTTTTAGCAAAACAATATTGAGACACTTTAACATCCCTCATACCATGCAAGCATTGGACTTGAAGCATGACTGTGTGCTTATGTTACTGTTGAGTCTAATGCATGACTCTTTTGACTAAGTTAAACTATCAGTAATATCATAATGGGACTCTTTTATATCAGCCGTCCTTCACCTGCAGGTTTGGTGCTACTGTAATCATTCAGAATGTAATTATTTAGAAAAATAAAGAACAAATGTTAATTGTTTCCCAAATCTCACTGCTGTTTAATCACTAGCAACGGTCCATTTGCAAATTCAAATGAATTTATGACGGTTGGTTGAAAGCAGTTGATGATTTGGAGTAAGGCAGTTCATAGTACACTCAACTAAATTAATCATTCATTGTGTCAACACAAGTTGTCATATCATAATACATGTGTGATTGACCTGTATAAAAGCTGTGCTTAATAATAGAATCACATCTGCTCTTAAACTCATAGCTGTTCATGTTTCTAACTCTGTTGTGGTTTGATAAACATGTACTCGGCGGATATTATATCTGACAACTTACAATTCCTTTTCAGGAACTCTGATGATCGTCATGTTTAATCTTGTAGTTTGGAGAAAAAAACAACCGCTGAGTCATGTTTCTTCTCTCCTAAGCCAGCTTTGCTTATTAATACAATAGCAGACTAATCAAATGAGAGACAACAATGTGGCTTTAGGAAGGGCTGGAGGACTCTATAAATATCTGTGAAGTCATGCTGACTCTTATGCCCCTTTCACACCAACGCGTTTTCAGCTCCGGCTCGGAGCTGGAGCCTGAAAAGTGCCGGTTTTTCCTGTTCACACCGCAGCTGCGCCGCCTCTTAGCTCCGGAATCCGGTTCACTTCCAGCTCCAAAAAATTGTCGGTCTAGAGGCAAGAGCTTCGGAGCTAAGAGGTGGCGTCGCTTACGTCTCTCTTACGTCGAGGCGTGCAGGAAACTAAACCCACCTCCCCTGAACATGGGTCGACTGTCATGCCTGCCTACAAGCAGTAATGCTTATAAACACACTTTATAAAGTCAGGCAACACTAACCAGGCTTCGTGTGATTCTGTTTATTTGTACCGTACTTTGACCATCCGTTCACTGTTATTGATCATTGTGGAGAGAGGCAGACGTTTTGTTTCGTATTATAGCAGCTAGCGGATGGAATCAATACATGGGCTGCACAGGTTGTCGTGTCCAACTATCACAAGTAGAATCATAATAAAAATACGCCGGTAAAATGTGCCTGTAGAAAACGGTTTATGCCACAATAGGATAGCAATAGCAAGTAGTCAGTTTAGCTTCGGTTGCTATGCTAACATCACCCATTTTATACCAGAGAAACTTTCATAACAGCGTTGTGATGCCAAACAGCGTCAATTCAGACTGACATACATTCACTTAGGCTAATAATGATATGTATCAGCTGCTTGTGTGAGTCGGACAGTGAATACTTTAGAGCGGCCGCTGACGATCTTTGGTCGAGCCAAAGTGCTGTACATATAATAAAAATTAAGACACTTTACAGCAAATACAACAGCACAGATTGTTCAGAATATCAGTATGAGAAAACACGACACCATCTATCTATGTGTAGGTGAGGCATTGATATGAGCAAACACATCCAATGTAATTTGATGTTCATCATAATATTGAGAGATAGGTCTTATCAGATACCTTCAACTGCGGGTACTCCATATTGTTCTGTGTGCCTCCAGAGCACACTAAAACACGAGGTCTGAAATGAAAGCAAAAAAAAAGAGCCTATAGTTATTCAGGTACTATTCTGATGCTAATACTTTAGTACTTATACTTGAGTATTTCTACACTCTGGTACTTGTACCTTTACTCAAGTACAAGATCTTATCACCTCTTACACCTCTGGAAAGCACTTTTATGTAAAGGAATACATTTTTATAAATGTCCCAACATTTCATTTGTACATGGCAAAACGTTAATATGTTATTAATGTCAAATGGTATATGTTGTATTATATAACAAAATAGACATATTATAAATGTATTAAATAGAAAATATTAAATAGATACCTTTACATCCTAAACAGAAGGTCAAAACGTTAATATGTTACATGACAAACAAAAAAACGAAACATTATATAGGCTATATATACAGATGTTTGCTAATGTATCCCTTGTAGTGCCGAGATATATGGAGTCGGAGGCGGTGCATCGAAGGTGCAAAAGGCAACTTTAATGAGCAGCAGGAATGCAGGTGTTGTCGGGTCGCAGCCCGGGACAACAAGAGAAAGAGCCAGGAGGGCACACAACATATAAAGGTAACCACATATTTGTCCGTGCGGAAACAATACCCCTACATGTCAACCAGTGATCACTACACAAGCCCCCCCGGAATTCAACCATGGAGACAATCCCCGCGTCTGGGAGGAAGCACCACTGCGGCCGAGGAGGCCGGGGTTGCAGGTGCACAGCGGCGGCGGGCACGAAATCCTCGGGAGGAAGGAGCCGTGGACAGGGGAGAGGCCAGACGGGGCGCCGAACCGTGAGCCGAACCGTGAGCCGAACCGTGAGCCGCGGTTAGAGGAGAGGCCAGGCAGGTTCCCGATGCGCGCCACCCACGGGCCGATGAAGGCATGGGCGACGTCCGAAACTGCCGAGGCGAGGGAAGAGGCCAGGCAGGGTCCCGAAGCGCGCCACCCACGGGCCGATGAAAGCGTGGGTGACGTCCGAAGCCGCCGTTGAGGCGGTGAAAAGGCGAGAGGGTCCACACGAGGCCGACCAGACATGGTCGAACCTCCTCTCAGGCACCAGAAAAAGCTCAAAAAGGGTCGTACTGTCCACGGTCAAAAACAGGTGGGCGAAATCGTGAGAGGATCCACACGAGGCCAACCAGACATGGTCGAACCTCCTCTCAGGCACCAGAAAAAGCTCAAAAGGGTCGATAGCCGTTAGCAGCTAGCCGTTAGCTGGCAGCCATGGGTAGCTGCTAGCCATCGTTAGCCCCTCGTGGTTAGCCACTAGTCGCCGTCAGGTAGCGCAGCCGGGACGTGCAGCCGCACGCCCCGAAGAAACAGCCCCATGTGGAAGGAATCAGGTTCATCCCTACCCAGCACGTCCTGCATCGTCTCCCTGTAGTTGAAAGGCTTGCTGTCTTCCAGTGCCGAGACGATGTGGGAATGGCGAGCGACGTCCTCAGCCATTACGCGTGGGGCGCACCGAGCCTCAGTCCGCGTGCCGGTGGCAGCCACGGATGTCTCCAAAAATCCCCGGCATTTCGAGAAAAAAAAAAAACCTGAGTTTTTGTTTTTTTTTGCCGTGTTTTTGCCGTGTTCGAGACGTTGTCAGGGTCACCAATGTAGTGCCGAGATATATGGAGTCGGAGGCGGTGCATCGAAGGTGCAAAAGGCAACTTTAATGAGCAGCAGAAATGCAGGTGTTGTCGGGTCGCAGCCCGGGACAACAAGAGAAAGAGCCAGGAGGGCACACAACATATAAAGGTAACCACATATATGTCCGTGCGGAAACAATACCCCTACCCCACAGTTCCGTGGTGAATTATGTCAACCAGTGATCACTACACCCTCTTATATCCATCAGGAATTAATATTAAATGATGAATTAACATTACCTCAGCACTGCATAATTGTGGTTGTCAGTCATATTGACAAAGAAGCACTATTATATTGTATATTATGCGGCGTTTAAAAGGAAGGTATTTCGCTTGTCAGATTCAGATTTCGCGGGTGTGCCGCGGTGATGTAACCATAGGGATGTAACGCCAGGTTGATGCTGTGACGTAACGCCGCGTCGATGCTTGCGTAATGCGGAAGTGGGATCTAAACTGGGTTGGAAAAACGATAGACGCGGCCGCTGCAGTGTGAGCTAACCGGGAGCTAACGCGAGAATAAACTCCCGTGGATGAGCAGCCAACACTGCAGCGGTCGGTAAATGCCGCAGAAACACATAAACATTGAACCACGGCACTCTGGAGAAAAGCATAAGGTTGGAGAAGTCGTTATTTAATTTAATCTGGCTTCGTGTGATTAAAAGCAACACGATCATCGACCCGACGCAGTTCCCCGTTGTTGTGAGCGCCGTAATGCCGTTGGGGAGCAAATCAGCGATGTAAACGGTGACGTCATGACGCAGCAGCGGCAGCTCTGGGCGGTGTGAACAGAGCGGGAGTAGAAAAGGGAAACAGGAGCTGAACCAGAAAAGCTCTAGCTCGGAGCTAGAAAGGGGAAAGCGCTGGTGTGAGAGCCGCATTAGAGGCCCCGTGAGGGTCCTCTATATTTCAGTAAATACAGTGGTTTCTCCTGTTATCCTTATGTATCATATTATGGCATTGGAAAAGGACAGAAACAACAAGCCTTGTGAGTGGATTTGAGTCAGGAGGAATCACCTGACCATTCTTCCATATACTGCAGCTATTTCGGTATGAGGCTGTGATTATTTGCTTACGGCATTGCTAATTATTAAGCGCAAGTAATTACTGGCAATAAAACATAAAACAAACTGGTCCTGAGCTGAACAGGATTATCATCAACACAAGTCTTCAGGAGACGTTGGATACTGTACAGCAGGGGTGCCCAACCTATGTGCCCATTGCCCAACCAGTCGATCGCGGGGAGATTCCCAGTCGATCGCGAGATGTGTCTAAAAATAGAACAACAATATTCTGTTTTATCGTTAATGTCCTATAAAATAATCTTCCTGTGCCAGAATAATGCACTTGAATGCATCAAAGCTTTGTGATGTGTCGGGGCGTGACTGGTAGGCAGTGGGCAACAAGAAAATTAGACACTAAATTAGACACATTGTTGAAAGGAACATGTGCAACATCTTTGATGCGACTCAGTCGTACACCCATTAACTTTGTCCAAATATTCCTTAAACTCTTGTTTTGGGCTCTTACCGGGCTATTACTGTTATTTATAGCTGTTGTAGTGATCTGCTATTATTTGTAGACACATCATCCACAGAACCTTCAAATAGACACCAGACATAAAGGCTGAGATTCTCCTGGAGCTGATAGCACTGCAAAAATGCTATACAACTTTGAGAAGTGACTTTGGCAGCATCTAATAGCAAACGACATGTTCTACTCCCCATGAGTACATTTTAAAGACAGATTAAAAACTCAAAAACCTCCTCAAAACATAAAACCCTTTCAGCAAACTAACATCCACTGTTGTCACACACAGGTTTCGGAATAGTAAATACAATTTAATACTGCACTATAATTAGAGGATATCATTTCACTGGAGGAAATGCACTTATTGCAACAGTATAAATGTAATCATTGTGCTACATCCCTTAGGTTTGCCCATTTAAGAGACAGTTCTATTGCATGTGAGGGGTCATTCAAGGCTTTTTGGATGTACGATTGGTGAGGGCTAGGGACAGATGTCTTCTTATTTGTTTTAATAATTGTATTTATTTTTTCTTTCTCTGATGTACATTATAATTGTAATTTGTATAGCCGTGTTGTGCGACAGTACCCTATCCTGACACTTTTGCACAAATTCCTCTAAATGAAAGTATAATTGTATCTCCAACGTGAGTTAAAGTGTAACATATTACTCCCTAAGCCATAAACAGGGTTAACATGTCCGGCTCCTTTACCATTACGTTTCAACTCTGGCCTTCTGTCTCTTCGGAGCCTGTCATTATTGGACACTGAATGATTTCGAAGGTTACTACCCTCTGTCTTCTATGTAATGATTCCAACTTAACAGACTATGTAACACTTTTTGGTGACAGTAACCACAAGCTTGGTACTTTTTAAACCCTTTTTGAGTGCTATCTGTTAGTCACCATGGCAGGACAACCATCTTGTAAAAGAATGTGTGCATGATGCACTGGTGTCGACATTTCCAGTCATAGCAGGTTTTGGGGAGGGATTGTTCTCGTTGCACTGCACCCTCTGCATAGCGCCGGCCAGGGGGCTGCTATTGTAAAATACTAGGAAGGGCTTGGTCCTAAGCAAAATATCCCGCTGTATGCCAGGGAAAAAGTCCACCCGGGTGCAGCTGTCAGATAATATCAGAGTGTGGGGGCAGTGATACAGGATCAGTGGGGGCTGTAGCAGGGTGACCCTATGGTTTTTGTATCATTCTTTTTTATTTATTTGGTGTACTAGCCTTTGCACCAAAGAACACAGAGCACAGAGAATGGCCATTGTTTTTCAATGGAGAATGTAGCTATACTTTCTTAAACATGTATTGGGTAAAATGGTACTTACTGCCAGCATTTCTTGTTCAGTTGTACTGTAAAGGCAGAGCACTAAAGCAGACAGACTGGTAGAATATATATAATAATTTGGATGTAGGGTTGTCTCAATATACTACACAATTATCATGGCCAAAACGTCCCACAATACCAATATTTGTACAATATTTAGAACTTAAAATCATAAAAAATATATATTAGTTACAGTTATATTTTACTTTGTTTGATGTGCAATTTGTCACATTTGGCACATTTAAACAAATGTTCTGTATGTGTGTGAGGCGTTCGGTGAGAGAGACAAAACGGAAAGAAAAAGGAATTGATTAAAGAGGCTTTTATTTTTAACACACTTTGATAATACATGAAGGATTAACATGATAACAATATTTTGTTTTTAAACTACTACTGTTATGGTCAATTCCGGCATATTGTAACACTGCCTATTTGGAAGTAACCAGTCAATAGTCAAAGAGAATATGTAAAAGGAATGAGACCTTTTGGTTTCCATTCATAGCATGTATGTTTGTATGATGTTTGTTGCTGAAAACTTGAACTCTATTCAAATCAATAGTACATTTATTTGGACTATTGGATCAGAATTCATCCAAAAAGCTACAGCAATATTTAGAAGATCACGCAATCACGCTATCAACTCGACCATAACACATTTGAATACGGTAAATAGTATTCCTGGCAATAAATGAAGTTTGAAAAGAATGAAGAACAGTACCACCTGAAAGGTAGTGCACGCATGTGTGGTGTAGTTGAGCCTTGCCCTAGGTCAGGGGGGTCAAACTCAAATACACAGTGGGCCAAAATAAAAGCTTCAATTATTGCCTATAAAAACAACATTAAACATTAAATAATCAGTTTCATTCATTTGTTATGGCTCTATCTGCAGCTTTTCCAGAGTCATTTCTTATGATTACATTTCTCCACAGGCCAACAACAGCTTAAACAAGACTATTTCCCTCAAAGAAAAAACCAAACATGCCCTGTTATCTCAAGAAAAAAGTGCAGAAGGAAACATCCATTGAAACTCAGTGTGCTGCTCTGTGATGCTAGTTCGCCGAAATTAAATCTACCACGTGCCGGATTAGGCCCCCGGGCCTTGAGTTTGACACATGTGCCGTAGGTCAACAAACACACACACAGACAGAGAAGAGAGAGAGACAGACAGGAGAGGCCACTATAAATAACACCAAAACCAAACTTTCTGTACTGTACTTATAAAATAAAAAAACTCAAATTTACCCAACAGTTTTATATGAGTTACAACCGGCTCAAATTCAGATCCAGGAGATGCTGGCAGTTTTAAGCCCGGGATGAGAAGCCAGAAGCCCAAGTGTAATCCACAGTGCACCTAATTGATTAGCAGCTCCTGACCACAAAGCCAGTCTAATTAACCTCACACAGTTTGTCTCCACAGACATTCAGCTTCACTGGATCTCCCTGTATAATACTATGCTAGAGCACAATGGAAGCAAGCAGCCTGCAGAGTTGGTTCTGCTATTGGCCAAAGAGACAGTTTGTCTGGAACACAACTGATAAGAGATTGAACATATTGTTGTCGTAGATGCTCTTCTGAGTCTATATAAACGCAGCATAAAATATAAATTGAGTCACAGTGTGCCCTCCTTGGTATCTGCCTGTTCCTTGGAAACAAGTGGGAGGAGTTCATTGGTTGATGACTCAGTTGTTCTGTGTGTGGGTGTGTTAACAATCTTTGGGAGTGAACTTAGGTTTTTGACAATTAGCAGCTGTCTGTGAAGTGCTGTGCATTCTTGTAGTTGGAGCAGTTCCCATGTGCTCAAATGAACTATTGACCTCTGCCAGCTTTCCTGCAATGTGTGTCCTCAGACAGTTATACCCTCCTTTGTTATAGCTCTTTCCCCACAGACAGTTAAAGGGTTCAACTTGGGTTAAATAGGTGGAGTTCGGAAAAAAACATTTTGATCTCTGCTCACTTTTTATTATTTTTAAACATGGTAGAAAATGTACGCTTGTTATTCACATAGATATAGGCCAAAGCAAGGACTGGAAAAGTTTCCTCATGCCTAAGGCTTTTAGAAAGATTGGTTGGATGCATTCACTGGTTTCTGATATGCCTACGGACTTATTTTCACTGCTCAAAGACTTTTGCAGTAGGACAAGATGTATTTCAGACCTTTAGCCAATGTACTTGGCTCTCTTGTGGACAGACATTTGCAGTGTGTGGACAATTGACTCTTCTATTTACAGGAGATTCTCTCTTATCACAAGACTCTTTTCTGCATTCCATCTACTGTAGGTATTTGACTAAACATGACTCTGTATCTCTAGTATAATCTACTATAGGGTACAGAGTTATGTTTAGTCAGATGGGTGTGCATGGGGAAAGGAGTGTTTTAAAAATGTTTTAAAAATACATCAAATAGAAGGGAACTGACACATTACCACTTAACACCTCCTGAATATTATAGACTGTGAACACCGGGCCCAGGTGGTACCAGAACCCACTGATGACCAGCATGTCAATCCAACAGTTGGGTGAAAACAAGTACACTGTATTGATACATATTTGTATTAGGGCCTAAGCTTGTCAAGATGATAACGTTATCGGATTATTGTACGACACATGAACATTAATTATGGATTTAATACTAGATTTTCATTCCAGAATTGATGTTAATTGGCTTGGAAACAGTGATGGTCCTCAATCCTTTCAGCTCCTAAACCTCAACTATGAAGTTATTTGTAGTGTATGCATGATTTTGCAACTACAGAAATGTAGAGTTAACTGCATAACATAAAAACAAGCAAATGATTATCTGGAGTTTTTTCTCTGCTTCTCTACATCACAAAAATGTGATACATTTGTTAATGAGAAATACCCAGTATTTCCACACAAAACTCACTTATCATTAGAAAGCCTCTTGTGACCCAGCCTAAGATGTCTGACCCTGTGGTGTGGAGCCACTGTTTTGATTTGCGGTTGTGGAGCTATATTGTTTTCCCACACTGTCCACTCTGACAATTTGTCTGTTTTATTTGCAGTGACTAAAGGAGGGGCTTGGCAAACTGTTGAGCAGCATGGAGAAAGAAGACCTGAAGGTCCTCAACAAAGGGGAAGAGGAGGAGCTGGTACGGCTCTCCATATCATTTTACATTCGTGAACATTTTGGAATTAGTGTTTTTTTTGCTTGTAAGACTTCTCCCCCTTTTCTCCCTCCACCCTTTAGGAGCTGCAGGGGTACCGTCTGTGTCGTTGGCGGCTGGCCCTTGTGGGCCTCGGAGTGCTGTTCACAGCGGGCTTCCTCCTCCTGCTGCTCTACTGGATGCCGGAGTGGTGCGTCAAATCCACCTGCACCCGCACCACAGCCCGCGATGCTGAAGTGGTATTGCTGCGCTCCACGGTAGGTAGAATACACAGCTACAATAGTTAATGAAATACTTGGACATTTGATTTTGTTTCAGTCCTTGTAATTGTGAGTATTGGTATAAAAGAGCCTACGCTGTATAGAAAACAAGTGGTCCCTTTTCAAATGGCACTTTCATTCATTCATTTATTATTATTATTATACATCTATTTCAGTTATTTTAATAATAAAACAGTATCATGAGTCTATGCAGAATATTTAAACCTCAGCTTTTAAAGCTGTGAATGTATACATTATTTATAGTGTTGTCTAAGCAGAGTAAATAGAGCCTGGCTGAGTCACACCAGCAGAAATACACAGATAATTTGCCATGTGTCAGCCCATGTGTTCATAACACCCATGTGTGTCATTTGTGTCTTTCCTCTCTCGCTGTGTTGGTCTCTTTGAATGTGTCTGCATTTGTATTTCCTGTTAATATATTATGTACCAAACCTATTCTGATTTATTGAAGAATGTTGCCACTGACAACTCATAAATATATTAATATAGCAATACTTTGATCATCGGGCCATTGGCTAAATCCACATTGTATTAACCCATTTGACAATAAATGTTGACTTAGGAGACATACATAGTAGGGTTGCCAGAAACTGACCATGATCAAAATCGATTATTCGGCAGCCCTGGCGAATAATAATCGATTATTCGACCGACAAATGCGAACGCATTGTTGAGGTTGAGCTGTAATAGACCAACGTCTTTTCGCAGAGCTTGCATTTAACTTCCTTTGGACTTGTAAGTTCGAAGTAGTTCCACGAGGAGGAACTCTTTTTACCTGCCGCTTTGTTCATCTTTAGTCGCACGTGTGAGGTAGAGGGGGGGTGGGGGCGGGGTCGGTGTGTAGCGTGCTGCAGCAGCAGTCTGCTCTGCACGCAGGCTTCCTCCAAGTTTACAGTAAAACAAACTGGTGGTGTGACCAATGGCCATTTACAATTATTAATACTATTATTAGCATTAGTCTATATTTTGGTTGAAACTAAGCCAGAAAAAAAAAAAAAAAAACATAAATAATAATAAAAGAATATATAAATAAAATCGATTTTTAAAAATAATATTCGATTATGGAGACTGTAACGAATATTTGAATAATCGAATAATCATTGGCATCCCTAATACATAGTGTCTTCACCAAATGCAGATCAGTATTTGAAGATGGATAAATAAGGATTGATGCTATGTCTGGCCACCTTATGTTCTTTAGTGATGCTGCCTTAAAGTTTATAGAAATTACCTACTGTAAGTTCAGCAGAAAATGTAGGTCAATTTGTAATAAAAAGTCCATTACAACAACCTTGCCTGTATTTGTTTGACCAGGATGAGTTCCGGCGCTGGTTCCTGGCCAGGGTACGAGTGATGCTGGCCCCGGGAAGGAACCCCTTCCACTGCCTGGAGACCCAGACCACCTCCCCTTCCTCTCCCTCCTGCTCCTTCTCCTCCCCCCCTCTGGCCAACGGACACACCCCCCACCCCTCCGATGGCAACCCCGACCAGGAGCTCATCAGAAGATATGGCGACTACCAGCCCACACAGGTAGGCTCAAACTCCACAGTATACAGTAAGTACACACACGCTGAACACACCGATGATGGAAACCATAAACTGGCTGCCAAGCACCTATCAGTGTTTGTTTTTCCACAGTAGATCAAAGTATTACAACACTTTAATAATGTTTTATCACATTCTATATTCATAGTGATGCTGCAAATTGTCAAAAATATGTTACATAAAACTGAATTCTGCCTTACCCTTCTCTTTCATGCACATTTACTTATTGCCTTTTAGCATGTGGACAGCAAGTATCCCTTCTTATCCCTTCTCCCTGCTTTTCCCTCTTGTATTTCCCTTTGCTAGATCCGCTACTTTACGTTCCATAGCACAACGTATTATTGGAGCGACGAGGTGCAGAATTTTGGTGTTTTAACGTAAGCATTCTTTGGATATTTACAGAAATGTTATTTATTCCAGTTTGTAGGCGCTACTGCTTCTGAAAACTCCTCCCTTAGAGTAAGCTAAATTGAAAGCAGATGAATTATAACTCCATCCGTAATTATGTTTTAACTTGCAAAGACCAATACATTAACATCTGAAATCCTTAACCTTTTACAACTGTAGTAATTATTAGACTTGCACCATTATGTGTAATTAAAAGTCTTGACTTTTGCCCCCCTGCTTTGACCCCTGCAGCGGCCTGGAGGATTTGCAGGTCAGCTGCTCCACCCTCCACTCGGAGCACAGTGTAGGCCTGACCAGGAACCAGCAGGAGTACAGGTACAGCTCACCTGTCTGAAGGATAGGTGGCACAAACTAACTGCAGTCAGACTTTATAGAGCCCACATATTACTATGTTTATGCGTGCATATGTGTTTGAGTATGTGGTTATGTTTTGATAAGAAGGTGCTGTTTACAACACTTTGCTCATTAATGTCTCTTTCACCTCTTGTCAGGAGACTGTTCTTCGGAGTGAATGAAATTGCAGTGAAAGTGCCTTCTGTTTTCAAGCTGCTTATCAAAGAGGTAAGGCCCGGTTTGCCTTCACACAGGCAGCACGTCTTTGACTCGAAGTTTGAATTGTCTTGAATTAAAGACTCCTTGTCGATTTTAGTGTGCCCAGATATTAAAGTTACAATGTTGTGAATTTATCTCTGCATTTCAGTTCCTTCAAACAATGAAATACCACACTAACCAATATTTTCCCAGCTAGTAGATAAAGAGACCTTTCTAGTTTTGTGCATTCTTTTTAAGGAAACTGTTTTGGATATCTACTTGCTGTATTTCTATTAAACGAGTTTAGTTTCAGTATGTAATTGGTACGTTGATAAATACTACTACTGCCCGTGCAGGCAACACAATGAACAAAAGAGGGACATCTCATCCCCTTACACATTAAACTTGTGTACAGCGTGTAACATATCTAAAACTACATAAATAAATATATTTACATCTTGTAAATGAGAACATGTCTCTTGCAGACATATGGGAACTTGTTTAAATCTTCTTTTTCCCTCTCGTTGTCAAGGAAGCATCTTGATTAAATCCTCAAGTAGACATCTCTGTCTTTGAATAACCTCACTAATCTCTCGGTCTCCCTCCTGCAGGTCCTAAACCCTTTCTACATCTTCCAGCTCTTCAGTGTGATCCTGTGGAGTGCCGATGAGTATTACTATTATGCTGTGGCCATCCTTTTCATGTCGATCATATCCATAGCTACCTCTCTGTACACCATTAAAAAGGTGAGCTCCACAAATCTTGAGACTTTCAATAAATTCAGAGACATTTATCTGACCTCACATCTGGCTACATAGTTATACTCGGGTAAATATGTGAATCAAAAAGATGTCTAAAGTCTGTCTTCTTTGTTCTTTTATTCCAGCAATACATCATGCTCCACGATATGGTGGCAACTCACAGTGTTGTCCGTGTGTCTGTATGCCGACCCAACAATGGTTTGTACCTTTCTGTTTTCCTTCTTTTCTTCTGTTGTTCTTTTGTTGCAGATGGTCATTTAAATAGTAGTACACCACATTTTTTTTCTATTCTCTCCAAACGTAACCTCGCAGTAGACCTTTGCTTGTGTGCTAGCCCAGACTCAATTACACAGTCCCATTGGCTGTGTTTCAGATGGCTGCTAGTATGGGACAATGCAGTCTTAAAGAGAGAAAGGTTTTATGTTAGATAGAGGGCAAAGCATAGGCATTCATTTTTAAGCACTCTTTAATAGTTCTGCCCATAGTATTATAGGTCTGTGTGGGTTATAGTATCTGCTGCAGAGATGCACAAGCCTTGACATTGTCATCCTGTGTCCTATCAGCTGTAGCCAATTAAAATGAATACCAAGATTGGCCAAAGGACAAAATTAGACTCATGCTCAGAATCAGTTGGAAAACATTGCCGTGGAAGTTTGAACACCCTTATACTTTTATGTATGCATCCATTTACTGCACTGGCCCCTGTTTGCTTTGCCTCAGCTTTTTCCTGCTGCCTTCCTAGGCATGAGTAATGAGAGAAGTGCTGAACAAGGCTCTGGGGCTCTGACACACAAAATGTCTCCTTTCTCCCCCCCACATCCTCCATCTGCTGTTGTTGAATTACACCTTACACCTTTCTCCACACTCCTCATTTAACTGTCTCCAATTTGTTTTACTCCACACTCCACTTGTCTGAATGTAATGCTCTCCACTCCTCCCCTGCACCCCCCTCCCCCCTTCCCGACAGAAATCGAAGAGATTTTGTCTACTGATCTGGTGCCCGGTGATGTGATGGTCATCCCCATCAATGGGACCATCATGCCATGTGACGCCGTGCTGGTCAGCGGCACCTGCATCGTCAATGAAAGCATGCTCACAGGTTAGAGGCGACATCTGAACATTTAAGAAACTCAGCAGAGAGCGCGGCCGTTGGCTTAACAACCGACCATAGGAGACTCTAAACAGCCAACAGCTCTTCTTGTTAATTGTCCAGCTGCCAGTGCTAATATCAGTCTAACCTCTAATTAGGTGAGAGTGTTCCTGTGACAAAGACCAACCTGCCAGACCCATTGCCTGGGGACAGGGGGGAGGATAATGACAGTGTCTTCAACACAGAGGAGCATAAGAGACACACACTCTTCTGTGGCACCCACGTCATCCAGACCCGCTTCTATACAGGCGACCTGGTCAAGGCTGTGGTGGTCTGCACAGGTAGGTCTGTGTGTGTGTGTCCGGGGATGTGAATTCAGGAATGTAATGTTGAGATCATCTCTAAATTGGTGTAAATGTTCTATATGTTTGTTGTAGAAACGTTGGATCTAAAACAGTGTGACATTCAAAAGTGTTTTTATTTTTTCTACATACATGCTCAGCCCACGTGTATGGTCTTTATTCTCTTGCTGGAGATGCTACTTCCATAGAGTAAGCTGTACTTGGATTCTTGACTGAAATACAAGGGTTTCATTCGTTGTTTAAATAAAGAAATCACAGGTTCTACTGCCATTTGTTAAAAGATCAACATAGCCTCTCTGAGGTTAGGAATATCCCTCTTATTCAGGGAGCCCCCTTATTAGGTGCTCTGCAGTGTAATCCTTGTTCGTCACAGTTTAGAGACCCTTTCTGAAAGGAGTGTAAGATCGAATATTTGAAAAATTCTCCTAAAAACGTCTTTACCCAGGTTTCAGCACAGCCAAAGGCCAGCTGGTGCGCTCCATCCTTTACCCAAAACCCACCGACTTCAAGCTGTACCGAGATGCCTACCTCTTCCTCTTGTGTCTGGTGGCTATAGCTGGAATTGGCTTTGTCTACTCCATCGTCCTCAGCATCATGAACAAGGTAAGCATTGTTCCCTGTTTTTTTTACAGAAGTAAAAGAGGGGGTGAACATGTAAGGGAAACTGCAAGAAAATCACATACTTTCCTATAGAAGATTCACTGGCTCTGTGAAATAAAGAATGATGTCCTGTGTCAAGCCCTTCATTCCCTCTGTGCAACATTGTGCTCAACATGAAACTGCATTTTATAAATGTCTGAATCACTGAGTTCCAGAGGTGGGACCAAGTCATTGTTTTGCAAGTCACAAGTAAGTCTCAAGTCTTTGCACTCAAGTCATTATGTGCTTTTCACCAAATGTAATAACATCCATCAACAGAATAATACTTAATAATCAAACTGCTCTTTATTAGTCACATTAATAATGTAATAATCCATTTTCTCTCTGCTGGTAAAGTAAATTGTTTATCTTCTATTTTAAGAGAGATAAGTAAGGTAAGGCTACCGTGACGGTTTGATTCAGAAGGTAGTTTAATTGATAAGATCCCTGATGTTTATTTCCACTGTGTACAACATGTTATAAGGGACCCACAATCTATCTCTATGCAAGGGATAATGTGCAGCGAGGCGGTCTCTATGGGGAAGAGAACACCTGAATCTAGATCCCTCTGCAGGTGGTACTTTAAGTATATTTTGATGATAATACTTTTCTACTTTTACTTGAGTAACATTTTGAATGCAGGACTTTTTATTGTATTCCTACACTCTGGTACTTTTACTCAAGTACAAGATCTGACCTTCTCCCACCTCTGGCAATAAATCCTGAGTGGTTACCAAAATAAAAACCCTGCTCTGAAGGTTATTTTCAGTTTACAAATCCTGCACTCAGCTTTGCTTTCTCCAATATCATTGAAATGCAGCCAGATGCTGCTTCTTTTTTCGGTTTTCACTAATTTCTTGACTTTTTCCGACACGCTAGCATTTAAACCCGTCTCTCCGTGGCTCTGTGTAGCTGGCCTGTACCACTACACTTGCTGTCTTTGGAGCGTCTGCCCCCCACCCTTCTTTCACATAATGGTATGATCTTAGTGTGTCCTCGCATATGATTGGCCGCATGGTGGCCCAGCAAAATAAAGTCCCGCCCCTCCCTGCATGGATTTTCAGCAGCAAGAGTAGGACCGGCTGAAGACTCTGCTCTCCCCGACGGGAGTCTGCTCTTCTACCGGCATCTCGCGATTGGCATGTTGAAGACCCCTGAATTAAAGTATCAAGTCACCTCAAGTCCAAGTCAAGTCCCGAGTCATTGGTGTTCAAGTCGAGTCGCAAGTGTTTTGTGATTTTGTCAAGTCGAATCCAAAGTCATCAAATTGGTGACTCGAGTCCAAGTCATGTGACTCGAGTCCACACCTCTGCTGAGTTCTATAAAACATGAATGGTTTGAGACATCACTTTTCCTGTCTCTCTATCGCTTGTTGCATTACAGCAGAATAAGCATCAGCATGTTGATTTATAGCTGGAGAGTTTTCTGATCAATGTGATTATCAACCATTTCAAAGTATCCTTACTCTGTTCTTTCTGCCCTCCCCCAGGTGCCAGCTAAAACCATCATTATTGAGTCTCTGGACATCATCACCATTACTGTGCCCCCGGCGCTGCCAGCCGCCATGACAGCTGGCATTGTGTACGCCCAACGACGCCTCAAAAACCTGGGCATTTTTTGCATCAGCCCACAAAGGATCAACATCTGCGGTCAACTCAATCTGGTCTGCTTTGACAAGGTGAGTACCTCTGGTTGTATAACTGGTAGTAGTCAGCTCTAACTTTACATATCAACTAGAAAAGTACACCACCTGAACATAAACAAAATATAAAGAAATAGAGATATTTGTACCTCTACAGTAGTTTCTTATATTTGATTTGATTCCATGTAACTCAGTTAAATTAAACTTTCTTCCTGCTTACAGACTGGAACTCTGACAGAAGATGGATTAGACCTATGGGGAGTTCAGAGGGTAGAGAACGGCAGGTAAGCTGGTCTGGTTATCTAACAGGGAATTGCCACTGTTTTGTTGCCTTTCAGCTGCATCCAAAATATTCAAACTCCAAAGAAATCATTATCTTAAAGGTTTTAGAAAGAAGTCATTCTCTTAGTTAGCCATTGATGAACTTGTATGGATTTGCTGATCACCTGGTGAGAGGATTCAGAATCCACAGTTTTTTTGAAGGTCTCTTGTTCTCATGTTTCTTCTGTCTCCAGTTTCCACCTGTCAGAGGAAAATGCATACAAGGAAAATCTGGTCAAGTCCCAGTTTGTGGCATGTATGGCCACCTGCCACTCTCTCACCAAAATAGAGGGCCAGCTGTCCGGAGACCCACTGGACCTTAAGATGTTTGAGGCCACAGGCTGGGTGAGTGGTTCTGAATCCATCCTAAAGCATGAGGATGGTCAGGGCAACACAGTGGGAAGGAGAGAAGTAATGGCACCTTTCAAAGGGTGTATGAGGGCAAATAGCCTTTTAAGTCAGGCTGACAGTGTGCAACAGAAAGAAGAAGATGGAATAAAGAATATATCTATATGACAGACAATTTTCTCAACAAAATTTTTTTTATAAACTTTTGTCTACACAGATCCTGGAGGAGGCCACTGAGGAGGAAACATCTCTCCACAACCGTATCATGCCCACTGTGGTTAAACCCCCAAAACAGCTGCTGCCCCCAGAGCCTGCCGTAACACCAGAGCAGGACATGGTACTGAATTTAACCCAGTTGTTCAGAAAGATGACCACAGTTCCTCAATATATGGGATAGCTTTAGTGTGGTCTTTTTTTATCTCTTCCTTTTTAATAGTCATCCTTATACACGTGATAAAAGAGTGTCTTACTCCACGGTATTTTGGCTATAAATAGAACCAGCATTTTTATGTTGCCTTAATGCAATATAAGTAATACACAGTTAATAGACATTTTTTTCAGCTATTACTGTATTGGTTGTTTTGACATATTGTGTTCTCATGGACTCGTCCCACTCTGCTCTTTTCCAATTCTAGGAGCTGTATGAGCTTTCGGTGAGTTTTCCCGCTGTATTCAAACACATTTTCTATATATATATTTTTTTCAATAAGTAATTTATTCGCATTTTCCAAGATGGACATTTTATTTTAAATGTTCTTGTCCTTCTTGACATTATTAATAAGAACCGTATTTGTTTGTGTGTATCCTTGTGTCCGTGTGCACGTGCAGTCAGCGCATGAGATAGGTATCGTGCGCCAGTTTCCCTTTTCCTCAGCCCTCCAGAGGATGTGTGTGGTGGCTCGTCTGCTAGGGGAGAAACGTATGGACGCCTACATGAAGGGGGCCCCCGAGATAGTGGCTAGCCTCTGCAAGAAAGACACAGGTGAGGAGCAAAGTTATTGTAACCAACTAAATCAGAGGTGGGGAACCTTTTTCCTCTCAAGGGCCATTTCAACATCCTCCGACGGCCTTACAAATGATTGACCTCTGCTTAAAAAAAAAACTAAAATCACAGCCCATTCATTTGTCCTTTCTTTCATGCTGTGCAATAAAAAAGCAACCTCCAGATATCTTACCATGACTCGCGTATGCATGCACGTGCACGGTTGTGGCATGACCAGAAAGATATGGACACAAGATGTGTGCAAATGTAATTAGTATCCTATCCATGCGAACATGATTGAAGTGGGGGGGGACCTAACCTCCTCTAGGGGGAAGATTTTTTTTTTAAATGTTGAAGTTAAAAACATCAATCTGGTGCACTTTGAGAGCAACATTAAGAGATCTATGGATACATCTCTCAACACCATATGAAACAGAACTGGAAGCAGATTTTCTTTTTCTTTATGGATATTTTACAAATCACTCCCCTTTTTAAACTGTATTCTTGTACAAAAAACATTAAAAAAATGTTTTACTGTCACATAGTATTTCATACCTCTTTACTTTATTCTCTTATTTTTTATAACTATAATGATCATATAAAGATGTGCCTTTACCTCACTGGTTGTAGAAAAAGCTTCTTATATTCGTTAGCATACTGTAACTAGCTATCCAGATGCTAATAACAACAAAGTTATTGACTGTATGATCAGTATGACAGATCGCCAATGGGCTTACAACTAAAGACACAGCCAAATGGTCTCGCGGTCTGTATACGGGCCGGAGGTTCCCCACCCCTGAACTAAATGAATAGATGCATAACATATTTAAATAAGCTAAATTGATTTTCGGTATGGTTTAAAAATTACAATTCCAGCCAATAATTACATAAACTACGGATGAGGTAAACACTGTTGCTAATTCTGAATGATACCTCTCCTCCAACAAAGCCATAGATATTTGAATTTAATTAATTATCTGTCCTTCTCTAGCTTTATTCACTTCATAAATGTTTCTCTGTGTCTTTGCAGTGCCAGAAAACTTTGCAGATGTTTTAGAGGGCTACACCAAGGAGGGTTTCAGAGTCATAGCTCTGGCTCATCGACGACTTGAATCCAAACTCAGCTGGCACAAAGTCCAGAACATCAGCAGGTAGAGTTTTGTACATTATTGATAAGATTGCCTTTGACCTTCATGTTAAACCTATCCATAATGTTAAATAAGTTATTCTTTCTCTTTGAAATAGGGATCACATTGAGGCAAACATGGAGTTCCTGGGTCTAATCATCATGCAGAACAAGCTGAAGGCAGAAACCCCAGCAGTGCTGGAGGACCTCCGCCAAGCCAGCATCCGCACTGTCATGGTTACTGGTGAGGCCATGCACACATACACACATTTGCACAGGTTTTATCAAAACCACTACTAACAGCACCATTATAGTCTCAAACTAAAACTCATACAGATATGTCAACGCAAATTGCTTGCAGAACTTATTTATTTATTTGATACAGGCAGCCGGTGGGTTTGGTAATCTGCGTATTGGCACTTATTTCATCTGCTGCACCTGCGATATCATGACTAATAACTTTTCTGGGCTGCTCACTGTAACTGGCACAAACTCCAATATCCACCAGAATTGTTTTTTACGTCCTTGCTTAACTTTGTCCTTTTTAAACTATTTTCTAAAGTTTGCTTTACTGGTCCTAAAAGGAAACCAAGTGAAGCTGAAAATACACGTAGTTATTAATTTGTGAATCCTGTTCTACACAAACAGTATAAGGCACCATTTCAGAACCAGTCTTCCTCCTCTTATTCTTCAAATGTCTTGGCACAAAAGGCTCCTCTTCCCATTGTCCACCTCACCATCAGTTAAAGACTACAATTGACTCATTCTTATGACTTACTAATATTGGTTGTTGAGTAGTGGATCAGATAGAATCTTTGTAATGCATGTGTAGAAAGGTATAATGGAGAAGAAATTAGAAAGAGATGAAAGAACAGAGTAGCATTACAAAAAGAAATGATTATATTAGCTGATCATTATAAAACAAGTTTCTGTAGACTTGTGCATTTATTAATGTGTGCTGTATTCACATTCAGGTGACAACATGCTGACAGCCATTTCTGTGGCCAGGGACTGTGGAATGATTCCTCGCCAAGACACAGTCATCATTGCTGATGCCCTCCCTCCACATGATGGACAGGCCGCCAAGATCACCTGGAGATACGCTGACAAGGCGAGCCAGACATCTCATTTGGAGGTGAGGCTAACAAGAATAAATGTGTCCAAATAGTGAATGATAAGTAAACTAAATGACAAAATATGACCTGTGCCAACCAGCATTCTTAATCGATGTTAATACACTCAGGTTGATTCAACTCTAATGTTTTTTGAGGCAACTTTTTAATGATATGTTAACATTTTATGGATCTAATTGATGCTCTATTATACCAACAGGAAGTGAACATCTCTCTGGATGATGTGTGCCACATAGATGAGCCCAAAAAACAGGAGCTGTACCACTTTGCCATGAATGGAAAATCCTTTGCCGTCATCTCTGAACATTTCCCTGACATGCTTCAAAAGGTGAGGTCTCTTAAATGAGAGTCACTTATTCCTTACCTGTAACTGGAGTAGAAATGTTCTAGTTCATGCTGCTGTATGATCTACCTCCATGCTAACTAATACTTCTTTTGATATGATCATGTGTTCTGCGTTGCAGCTGGTGCTACATGGGACAGTGTTTGCAAGAATGGCCCCAGACCAGAAAACTCAACTCATTGAGGCTCTGCAGGGCGTGGAGTGAGTGTTTAGTCCCAACACATGATGTAGAGATGGGAAATACTTTGACAAGTCCCCCAAAGTTTAGAGAAGTATTTTATCTACAATAAAACAAATTCATTAAACTTCAGTGGTAGAGTCAGTAGTGTTTCTGTTTATGAAAAGTTGTTAACACTGAGCACAAAGTCACTGTTCTTCTTTATCTGCTCCTAGCTACTTTGTTGGGATGTGTGGAGATGGAGCAAACGACTGTGGGGTATGTACATTCACTTTAAAAGTAACATTTAATGAGACAATGAGAGTTTGACATTAATGAATTGCGCTCTGGACATATTTCTCACTTTTCTCATTAGGCTCTGAAGAGGGCTCATGGTGGCATCTCTCTGTCGGAGCTCGAAGCCTCGGTAGCCTCTCCCTTCACCTCGAAGACCCCGAACATCTCCTGTGTCCCCAGCCTCATCAGGTCTGTCTTTCTTTACTTCTTTTTGCACACAATAAATAAAGGGCACAGAAAATATGAATAGGACAGTGGAAACCTCAAAAGCACCAAGATGGAGAATATCGTTGTCATGACATGCTCTTTAGATGGGGTGGTAATGATGCATAAACACTTAATATACTGATTGAAAAGTGCTATTGATTTAGCAGGCAATGATGTTGTATGTATTGATCTTTAAAATGGATTCAATTCCTATTCTTTAACACAAGAAAACCAACCCATGCTTTTAAAATCCTCCTTATTTGGACCTGTTCATATTACTGAAAAGGCCTTTTTATGTCAGGTTGTGTGTTTAGCCACATGACACAATGTTAGCTTCTATGTTGCACGGAGAGATGACACAGTGTTTGTTTTCCTTTACAGGGAGGGGCGTGCCGCTCTCATTACCTCTTTCTGTGTGTTCAAGTTCATGGCCCTCTACAGCATCATCCAGTACATCAGTGTCACTCTCCTCTACTCTGTACGTAATGCTGCTTCACAATCAATGGTAGGCGAGGGGGAAAAAGGAGAAATCCCATCTCTGATCTGTGCTGTTTTTATTTGTTAGATCCTCAGTAACCTTGGAGACTTCCAGTTCCTCTTCATCGATATTGCCATCATCCTTCTTATTGTCTTTACTAGTAAGTATATGGATAAGGTAATGTGTAGTGTGTCTCCCTTTCTTTTTCTTAATCTCTATCTTACTTTCTGCCTCTTCTCCTCACCCACCCTGCGCATCTTCACCTTCAGTGAGTCTGAACCCAGCGTGGAAAGACCTGGTGTCTCGTCGTCCCCCTTCAGGTCTGATCTCAGGGCCTCTGCTGTTCTCTGTGCTGACCCAGATCCTCATCTGCTTGGGCTTCCAGACCATTACATTCCTTTGGGTCCGACAGCAGCCGTGGTACACAGTGTGGACACCGCTCTCTGAGTGAGTCCATGTACCTCACACAAACAAAAATAACATCAAAACATAAATGTTAGATTTCTGTATTTTAACCACAGCCTGAAAGTGTTATTTGATTGTTCTCAAATCGATCTCCCCTCTCTCCCAGTGCCTGCAACAAATCATCACATATTAACATGTTTGGCCACAACAACACTGAAATTGACGACCACAACATCCAGAACTACGAGAACACCAGCCTCTTTTATGTCTCCTCCTTCCAGTATCTCGTTGTTGCCATCGTTTTCTCAAAGGGCAAACCCTTCAGGCAGCCTAGCTACAAGAATTGTACGAAACCTACTTCCTATTAAATCTGTCCTAAAATAGTTGCAAAGTTATTGTTATATGTTATAAATGTGTTTGTGCTTGCTATGTGTTCTCTCCTCAGGGCCGTTTGTGCTGTCTGCCTTGACTCTGTATGTGTTTCTGCTGTTCATCATGTTCTACCCTGTAAAAGCCATTGACGAGTTTCTAGAGGTAAGAAGATGTCAAACACAAGAAATATATTACTTGCTGTACAGTATCTAGTTTTTTCATGGCAAGCTCTATACTCTTTTACAATTATGATATTATATAAAGTCCTACTCTGTAAGTTCATGAAGACACATAAAGCCTTAAAACAAGGCTCCTTGTAAATACTCTCTGATGGTCAGCGTTGGAGTGTTTGTTTTCTGTCTCTGCCTACAGATTGTTTGTGTCCCGTTTGACTGGAGGGTAAAGCTCTTCCTCATCATCTTAGTCAATGCTGCAGTGTCTGTTGTGATGGAGGTAAGACACACACTTCACATGGTTTCTGTTGTGTTTCTCATGTTCAGCTTTAGTTTGTCATGCAGTGTGCTCATATTTGTCTCATTTAGCGGACTGCAAGATCAATCTTGTGTTGTGAGAAGAATTTATGTTGTAAAGTGTTCTTGTCTTTAAAGAAACAAACTAAGGTATCTGTAATGGTTAACACTTACAGAACTGCTTAAGTTTGTTGGGCTTTTGAAGCAGATTTTGAGCACATGTCTCTGGATAGATGGATGCTCTTTAAGAAAAGAAATTGCTGTGCCACTGCACGGCAATTTCTATCTATTGCTAGCTTGCCCCTGCTCTTTGGAGCAGTATAGCTATGTCAGCTTTCCCTTTAAGATGACTTTCCTTGCATACATGCATTGCTTAGCATCATTGCCGAGGTGATGCTATTTCCTAAACATTGCATATTCCTTTCACAGTTTTTAGTGTCAGAAATATAACCAAAATGAAATTCGCACAAAATTAAGAATGATGGCTTTTTTCAGTTTTAAGTGGCAATAGTATCCATGCTTATCTTACTAATTTGTTTCACTCAATTGTAACATCACATGTAATGACTAACACACTTTTGATAGAAGGAAAAAGTTGCCACACAAGCTTTTATAAATGGTGGGTCTGCAAAAATAATTGTAGACCTATGTGCAAAAGACAATGCAGAAGATATTAGGAACCAAATGAGCCTCTCCTTAATTCTTTCCCCTCCCCACTGCGCTATTCCATAGACCTTCATCCTTGACATCGTCTTATGGAAGCTTGTGTTCAGCCGAGACAAACAGGGCAGCTTTGGCGTCACTCCTGTTGCCCCGACACCACAGGTTGGGAAAACCAGAGACCTTCTTCCATCGCCCGTTCATTTTCCTCTTGTGTGTTGTTCCCTCTCTCTGTTCCAACTTCCCTCTCTAAAGTAACAGAGCACACCTTTCTCTAGTACTAACCAAGACGTGCATGTGCGAGACGTCAGTCTCTTTCTGACCTGTCCTCTCGTGACCCTCTGCTGTTCATGGCTTGATAACAGTTGCAGTTTTACTTCATTCTATTCTCCGGCTCTGTGTTTGAGATATACTTCATAACTGCTTTTAAAGACAAATATTCTATTTAAAATAAGGTCAAACTTAATGCTATTTTCAAACTTAGAGCTACTGTATATGTTGTGAACTCCTTTTTTTGTTTGTTGACCTTTGACTCCATGAGCTTGTTTTTATGGAGTGGGCTCGGTCATTAAGCCATCTGCTGCCAACTCCTTTAAACTATTATCATGCTGAATTTTATTTGGAATGACCTGCATGCATAAATACTTGTTGCAAGTTATCAGTGTAAAGAAATGTGCCTGTGTTTAACGCAAATGGCTTCTGTCCAGTTAAATAATTTTGCATGCAATGATTGCATTAGCATGATACTGTCAGATTTGCATTTGTCAGTAAAAGGGTTTTAGAAAACCTGAGCAATAAAATGAAAACAGCTCATGGCATCTCTCATCCCTCCCTTTCCTTCTTCCCCTGGTACGTTTCGTTTTATTTGTTTGTTTATTGGGGTTGTGATATTTTCAGGGTGGTATAGACCTGCGATACTACAAGTGTCTGACCCGGCTTTGCTGCCCGAGCAGGATTACCCCCAAGGCTCGCTACATGCATCTGGCCCAGGAGCTCAGGGTGGACCCCGACTGGCCTCCAAAGCCAACGACAACAACTGAAGCCAAGACCCTCCCAGAAAATGGATCCACCTATCAAATCATGAAAAACTCCTAGCACCCCCCACAGTGTGTACTCTATACATGACCTACAGGAGAAGTGTATGCATATTAGGCGCGTTCAGTGAATCCTTTTAAATTATTCGAATGAAACCGTCACAGTAAGGTTGCTTGTTGTTCCGGTTCACAGCGACTTCAGTCTAATGCTGGAGTTCATGAGACATTGCTGCAAAAATCTTATGATCGCACATGACTACAAAACATAGTGTCAGTTCTCTCAACCACTTGCACTCTCTCAGGTCTCTGTTGCTTGTTATTTAAACAGCAGTAACATTAATGTACGCCTCTTTCCTTATTGCAATGTCTGAGCTGGGTCTAATATAACTTTGACCTTTTCAAGTCGACTTCCAAGTCCACTCCAGAGCTAGCGTCTGACGTGCTATCAAAAATGTTCTGGAACAATGTCTTCATAGCCTTTGAGAATTATCCTAAAAAAACAAGTAGAAGTATAGTATATTTATCAAACAGGTGCTAGGTTGTACTCTGGCCCTCTAAAGTAAGACCTACCATTACCAAAACAGTGATTACTTTATTGGTTGTTTTTAAGTCCACTCTGTATGTTTTTAATTCACAGCAGCCACAACCTCACTTGTTAGGATGTTCACAGTTACCATACTCGGATTGCTACTATGTAGTCGTCTCTTACAGCTAACTATATAATTTTTATATAATTATGGAACCATAACCAAAAGGAAAGCTTTTATGCTTACCATGAACCCCCAGGGATACATGAAATTATTAACTTGATACAAGAAATCATATAGTCAACTCTCACTGTAAGTTGTAGCAGATTTAAATCAGCTTCAAGGTTCTTTATTGTCAAACTAACATAGCTACAGAGTAATTATGTCGTTGAAAATCTTAGGTCACAGGCTTCTCCAACAATGCAACACAATAATACAGATAAGCAGACAATATTAAAATATACTATATTAAAAGTAATACAAAAAGAAAAATAGTTAAAACAATTAAAAAGAATTGCACACCTCAGGCATTTTCCTATTTAAAGACAAACACAAAGAATAGGTTGATTGCCACAAGCACCAATGGTCAAGGTTTAAAGTGTAGACACTTAAATGGGGAATATCCCAGCTTTTTAAGATTTGGAAACTGCACAATAGGTCTGAAAATATGGGAGACATTACCTTTTTTGTATAAATGTAGTCATCATCCATAATGTTGCATGTCCATAAAATCCTGCTGTTGTACTCGGCCACCTTTTTATTTTAAACCCTCAGACATATAGAACTTGTTCACATTAAAAGTAAGGAACACTTATAATGGGAAGCCTTTTTCACAAACTTCAGCACGTTATACATCAGATTGATGATTGCAACTAGAAAGTTATGAACCTCAGAAAATAATCTACGGTTGTATTTTTCTTATTCACCCAGAAGTTTCATAGTTTACAGTTTATTCTTGAATCTAATAACTGAAGTCTTCACTTCCTCAACTGTACTTTTCTAACAAAGCATGCTAACATATTAAATGTTATCGTGTTATACTTGCATAACATTCTAAATGTTGTTTTTTTCTGCCACTCCCCTTAGGCCAAACATTTGCCCCATCAGTGGTTTAAATGTGGCATCAGCCAACCGGTCTGTATTTTACTCACATGAGCCACCAGCACGGCTATACACTTTACATCTTGTGATTTTGCATCTATGAGCTATGTCTGGTCATCAGACTGAGACTGAAAACATAACAAGACTCGCATGATGCCACCTTCCTATCGATCAAGTTTAAGACTTGATGATTGCAATACTAGAAATATTACTATAGACACATCATTACTGTAAAATGAAGGAGTATTTACATACACATCTCTTCATCAATTGAATCTGCACAAGAACAGCATGAATTTGGTTGGTTATCATGGATAGTGCACATACATGAGACCATACAAATCTGAGCATCCTACATTTACAAAACTGTCAGACTGGCTCAGTAAGCCAGCAGTGCTACTTTTTTTTTTTTTTATAAAAATCACATTTCTTCCTATGGAAGACTGATTCAAAGTGTGGTAGTAAATGAGGACAAAGCATTTTGCATCTCCTCAGTTTGCAGCACATTCAAAAACATCCATGCACCAACAACAGCTGGATTCTGTATTTTACCATATAGACGCAAATTCATGTATTACACATTGTCTACCTGCCTAGAGTTAAGGGCTATTTTTTTTATGTTCACTGATTTAACTTTGATGTTGAAAGGGATACTCGCAGAAATCGAGTTGAATAACAAACATTCAATCCTTGTGCATCTTGGCTGTATTTGTGGGTTGCTCATTATTCAATGTAAACTTAACTGTGTACATTTATTTGAAGATTACAATAATGGCACACCAAGCTTAAAAAATGGTTGGAATTGTTTGAGCAGTTTTAGTTTGCATTTTGCTGCTTGATTCAGCAATTACAAATGGTAGCAATGGAAATGACTGTACTTTAATTGAATGAAAGCTGACCACAGCTACTTCAAGGAGGAGAACAAGCTTTCAGGGCAACCTTTAAAGCCACAAAATATATTGTTTGATTCTCAAAAAGCAGATTTAGGCTGGAGTATCACTTTCAAGCAAAGATGGATCAACAGATTTCCTCAATATCCACAATAACAAGTCTGCGCAGTTCCTTAAAGCCATTGTCTATTGAGATGCTTGTAATATTTATTACAAATGCACATGAAACTTGGGATCCATAATTTTGTATGACAAGCTCAAATGTGTGCTTTTAATTTTCACAGATACATTATTTAATTGATGAGAGTATTTTGTTATAGGATGTAGTGGGTACATTGTGTGAGGAGGAGTAGATACCTGTGTAGGTGTGTATATATGTGTGTATATATATATATATATATATATATATATATATATATATATATATACACACTATAGATGAAACTGGTAAAAATGCATAACATGGCTCAAATGGACATTCTTGTGCCAATTTGCAGAAAGATTCTGACAACATGGGTTTCTATGCCTCTGGATTCAGTGGCTTTTCTCAGTTTTATATTTGCGTTCAGGTTTCTTTTTTTCTTCTTTTGATACCTACTGAGGCTAAAACTGAATGTTGTATAAAAAAAAGACTACATTTATTGTATTGCAATACGATAGCTATTGATTATTTTTCCAAAGACTTTTAATTACATTTGTATTGCTTATTTAAAAAAAAAAAAAAGAACGTATAGCTTGTGTTTAGTTCTGTCAAATCTGATTTGGCCAGCAGAAAAGTGGACTTAAAAAGGTGATAATAATAATAGAGATGTTGGATTCTATCTGTATATATGAGATGTACATTTCTAGTGTGTGCTTACAAGTACAACATATTTAGTTATATCAATGTTTGTTTTTGGATTATCAAAGGGCTGGTGTGTTTTTCTACTATTTTGGTACTGTGTTCAATCAGTTGTCTGTCTACTTTTGATTTGTAATGTCTTTGATTTGTTTTTGTTTAAAATGTTGCTATGGAGTTGCATTAGCTTTATTCTTCCTTTTTTGGGCATGAATTCTGGGCATTTATTTCACAATTTTAAACATGCAATGTGAAGTATTAGAGGGGAACTTAAGTATTGGTTAAAATAGAAAGCAGCACATGTCTACTTTAGAGTTTGATGTTTAAAGAAAGAGTCCTTCGTAGAAACATTTATCTCTGCAGATTCTTTAAAGTACATTTGCTTATCAATTTTGCTTTTGCTTCTGTTTTCTCTAATTGCTTTGTATACATTTAAGGACCTGACAGGGAATTAAAGTGTTGTAATTTCGTGCTCATCAGCAAATTGAGAACATCTGACAATCTTGTTAGTTTTCTGTTTGATCATCCAATGAACGTATTTGCTTTTTCTTCTCTAGTATTTTTTTAAAGATCATTTGCATCCATAACATTAAATTGTAATTGGCAAAAAGAATGTGCATTGCTGCTCTACATCAGCTGTCTATTGTAAAAGTTTCTATATTGCTGCTAGGGCCTAAATGATTGAGCTGAGTCATAACTGCACCTTCGTACAGAGAATTAAACAATTTCATGAGGTGCAAAGTGTAAATACTAGTATTGCTTGTGTTCTACGCTACGCCTTTTATTCTGACACAGCAATGGCTTTTATGCTGAAACCTCTACGCTCTTCTAAAGGTACAACATATACCGAATGTTGACAGTTGGCCGCCTACTCGCATCATGTACAGTATTTGAAACAAACCATCAATGGCATTTAGATTGAGTCAGCCACTTATACTGTATAAAGACTCATGTGGATATTCCCTCAGGGAAATGTGTCTATTTGTAATTATAAAGCAAATAAAAGTTGAAACCCAAACTGAATGAAAACATACTGTTGGTGAAACGTTTAGGTCCATCTGTATGTCTGCTCGTTCCGTACAGTTTATCTAATGTGCTTTCCATTTCCCGCACCTCAACAAGAGGCTAATCTGGGGTATATGTATTTTTTTTATTGGCAGAGATATGTAAATTTTTTGAGAATTTTGTACTTAATAATTTATTTTTTATTTATCTTCATTTCTTTCTCCCTGAAGATTGTATTTCAAATTGATCTTGACTTCTTTCTTTTCAATAAATGTTCTCAAAACGGTCTTTAGCCTGTCTACGAGTAATTTGTGTCAAGTGTGCATGAATGGGATATACCATTATACTGCAGAAGCTACAGCAAAGTATGCATTTATTTAAGTGGTGGAATGCAACTTGTCATAATGCCATGGAACACAATATATCATAGCGCCAGCTGACTTGCTGCAAACGGCCCTAAACGTCACATGATGGTTAATGATTCGGCCCTGAACAGCTGATCTGATATTGCTGTAACACCAGCATACATTGTGTATAAATACACCATTTTCTATTTCATACCATGGGTTGTTTTATTTATGAAATATACAATGAATACATATAAGTACTTTAGTAACCAAAATGTGATACAGTAAATAATTCATACTGTATATGTTTACACAGTGAGGCACACATAAACAGAGATTTGTATTTTATTTTTAAATCAAGTCTTTCTAATACTAATTGTATTGTGGGGTGGAGGTTGGAGTGAGGGAGGGAGAGGGGTGAAGTAAATAGAGAAGCGATTTAGTGTGGTTGTTTTTTTAGTCCTTTGTAATATGGATTGCTGGAAAACCTGATAAAACAGGAGAAAACCCTATCTGAGCAAAAAGTGAAGCAGGGGGGTGAGGTAGGAGGAGGGGGAAGTAGGGGCTGGAGCAGTGGCGGTTTTACGGGGTGGCACGGGGTGGCAGCTGCCACCTCAGAAAAATGCCTTGCCACCCCAGTTGGCAGCTTTGTTTTGAAAGAAAAGTTGTGGCTCATCGGACATTTATGAGAGAAAATCTCTAATGTCCGAGTGCAAGTGAATGCAGCACAAGGCGGGAGCCTTGTAACCCCTCCCCCCCATGGCGCGAGCTTGGAAATATGATTGTTGGCGATTTCCTTTGAACGGGGGACAGCGCAAAACGAGAAGCATTTCGGATCCAAGTAGACGGAAGGAATGAGGTATTTGCGGTCAGGGTATGGCTGGGGTAGGCTACAGCCATACCAAGAAATGCCCCACCGTAGCCCCACCATGAACAATGATGTTAAAGTAAGCAAAATAAAGTCCACCAACTAGCTCGGAGTAAATTGCACTGACAGCAGTTAGTAAGATTGATTTCAGTAGCCACTTGTCTGGAAATACCGAAGACTAGAAACAGTTTTGAAAACTTTTGTCTAGGCCTTTAACCTAGAACTGGAGAGCCTGGACTTGTCAGATGAGCTCAGTGGTACACAAGTTGAAGAAACATGGCTTGGTTTCAAAAACAAATTATCTGCAATACTCAATGATTTGGCCCCCCTAAGAACAACCAGGATAAAAAATCGTGCTGAGCCGTGGATGCACTCCGGCATACTGACCGCCATGAAAACCAGAGACAAAAAATGCTCTGAGTTTCATAAAAGTCAGTCAATGCTTTCCAAAAGCACGAGCAGTGAACTCCAGGCCCACGTGACTGAACTAAAAATTGAAAGAAACAGACTAAGAAATGACGTAAGCTCCATGATCAAAACTGCCAAAAAGAATTTCATCAATGTCAAAACTGAGGAAAACAAAAATAAACCCCGTGAACTTTTGAAATTACTCAATAACAAGCTTGGCTGCAGTAAAAAACTCAAAACGAGATTTTTGAACTTAAACATAAAGACAGATAACAGGCTCATCACAGACAAACTGGATGTGGCCAAGTACTTGAACATTTTTTTCACAAATATAGCCACAACTCTTGTAAATAAATTACCCTCCCACTCAGGGCTTTTTGGAGTAGATCACATCATGACCTACTACAAAAACCTAGGGGTACGCAAAGATGATTTCAGTCTAGCAAGGGTAACAACAGCAGAGGTACTCATTAAACTGAGCGCCCTCCAACCTAACAAGGCCACTGGCCACGACAATATCCCCTCCAAATTCCTCAGAGACACAGCAACCGCCATCTCACCAGTCATAGCTCACATAATTAACCTCTCCATAAAACAGGGGAAAGTACCCAGAGACTTCAAAATTGCAAGAGTAACCCCCCTGCACAAAAAGGGCAGCAAATTGGACCCAGGCAACTACCGCCCTGTTTCTATACTTACCTCCATCTCGAAAGTCATGGAAAAAATAGTATATGAACAGGTCGAAAAGTACCTCGCGGAAAAGAAACTAATCTATGAATTTCAATCTGGCTTTAGAACATCCCACTCCACTGACACATGCCTTCTTTATTTGAGCGACCACATCAAACAAGAGTGTTAGGGAAATAATTGTCCTCGACTCCTAGATATGACGTAGATGACTAACCCTGACGTCTGACCGGTCAACACTAGGTCACAGATGGTCTGTTGTTGTGGGCACACTGAGTCACTTGCATCCGTCACTTATGGCCTCGAAGATTTCATACCTTGGAGTCCACAAACAACAAAGAAGGAAGTGTCCCAGTGCACCCACAACAACAGACCATCTGTGACCTAGTGTTGACTGGTCACAGAATGGGAACAATAACTTTATGGCTGAAGCAGCCTAATGTCAGGGGCCTCTTAGTTCTACATGTATTCACATTATATAGACAATGTGTCCACCTGGTAAAAAACTAGAGGCTGCACGAAACTCAGGCTACAATACGACCATTCTGTTCTGCTCTAACGATTCAATTGATAGATTCTACGTCAAAACAATTAGCTTTCATTGTTTCCAATGATAACGTCACCTTAAGTGGAGGAATGCAAACCTGTTTTCAAATGTAAGGTTTTGAATTTGTTTGACATTTCTCAGTAATGACACCCTCAGACACCCAATTCCATTCATGCTATGCCTTCAGTGGTAACTCAGATGTTAAGGGGGTTGAAGCTTTTCCTCCCAAATCAGATATGCTTTGTTTTTCAACAAAGGTATACATTTCCTGCATAATATATGTTTCTCACAATTGTTTTTTTGCAAGCTGCACACAGGTGATACTGAGTCTTCTCGAGTAATAGATTATAAACTACACCATGCTTAAATAGACTCCTAAGTTATTATTTCATATGTGACATATCGTTAGCCTAATAGCATAATTGCCTAAGTCATTTTTTGGCCAAATTGTGATATCTGCCTAACTTTACTCTCCTACCACTGCTGCATCACCCTGCCTTATTGCCTATGTCCACAGCCTATCAGAATGCATTTTAGAGTCCAAAATCACTATCTGCCTAAGTCATCGCTTTGACTTAGGCATTTTTGCAGGGCACTTTTCCTTGTTTTCCAAAAACATTCAAATATGACTTGGGCAATTATGCTATTAGGCTAACGATATGTAAGAAAAGGGAGGGAAGAGTCAATTATATTGAGTAATTGATTTTATATTGGAACATTTATTACTCAAACCTATTTTATGGAAGAGGAAAAATATATATTTCTGATAAACTAATATTTTATCAAATGGTGAATTAATATAACATTTAGAATCATTGAGAAGGGGTTATATCCAGAGACTAGCTCACCTTTAAATTAATATATGATTATTGCATGTTAAATTACTAACACAAACCTTACATTTATGCATGTGCATGTGTCAGGAAGGCTCCCAAATAATTCTGAGGGGCCTATCCTATTTTCGTAATTAAATGATAATGTGCTAATCCATTACTTTGAGTTGTCTGCACTCAGGAAAACATCCCTATCAGGTGTTAACCCAATAACTAGGACAGCTCTGAAGGCCAAGGGTCAGAGAGAGCTGTCCGGCTGCAGAGAGCACCCCCATCCACGGGCAAGGAGGCACGAGGTCGTTCGGGATGAGAGGATTATAATCTTCAACTATCTGAGGAGATGGGATGCTTCTTCACCATTCTGCTCGGTGGGCTCAGGCAGACAACCCTGCGGGACGAGCGAGGGCTTCAGAGGCTTCATACAAGGTTCCGTGTTTCTTGGAGGAGCAGATGTCTTCATAACCTCTCCCATCCACGGGGGGAGACCTGGATGCGCCATTTGGAATACGCAGTTGCACTGCTCTCAAGCAGATAGCAGAAGGAATGCAGGCAGATGAGCCTCCGTTTCACTGGGGGATCATACAGTGCTCACTGAATTGAGCCACACAAAAGCAGAGCAATTGGGGGGTTGAAATATGGCGCTCTGATGACGAAGAGTTTGAGCCAATCAGCACCTCAGTGCTAATCTACAGTATCAGGATGCCTTTACACATACCAGACACTCTTTGTCATAAAGAGAGGAGGAGAACGAGTCAGAAAGACTGAAGGACATGTTCTTCCAGCTTTCGTACAAAGATGAACTTTGAATTGATTTTATATCTTACAGATGTACAATTAATGACTGTCTTTATATTTCTAATGACCAGACATGTGTTGAATAGTGGTGATTAATATATTTTACCGGATCAGATTACACTTTCGCACTAAACAAAATTAATTAATTAATATTTTCAGATTATAAAGTATTGAATAATAAGATATTTCTACTATTATCACAGATAATGTTAATATCCTTAATCGTCCAGCAATCAGGCTTAACAACACTACTCTTTAATGTATTATCCATGCACAGAAAGACCTACAATGATGTTTCAAGTACTGGATTAATTTCAGTTTTGGCCCAAAACAAATATTTATAATATTTCATATAACAATTATGTAGCATATTTGATCCTCAAATTAGAGAAGTATAATTTAAAGAAATTGATATTCTATATTCAACATTAGATAAACACAGAAAAATCCTTTCCTTTCCAAGTACCATAAGTAGATGCTCAGGTAAGTATGGCTAATGGGAATAATTGATAGACTTCATTTGGCACAGATTAGTGGTAGCATTTACAAATGTGATAATTCAAGTTTTAAGAATGTTTAATCCTTCCTTTCCAGTTTTTACAAAAGTCTTTGAATATTTGCCTAACTTTTCCTTTTCAGATTTTGAACAATGTACTTGACTAAAATGAATGTATTGATTTGACTAAAGTGCCTTACTAATGACTAAAGCGTATGTAAGTAAACGTAAAAGTGATCCTAATATTGAGGACACTGCACTTTTGCAGATTACAGATTGATAAAATCACAACTGTGAATTGTATATCTTAGCTGGATCTCTTAGGATCCTAAGTTTTAAAATGCTTTTGACTAGTGATTGCCTTGAAGTAAATCTTTAAAACGGCAAGCTGGTTTTGATTTTATAGTTTGATGAATGAAATTAACTAATGATAAATGATAAGAGATATTAGTTTAAAACAAATATTTAGCTATTTTTGCATCTGTGTTTTATGTGTGTTCATTATTGTGCTTTTGACGAAAGATGATCAAACACTGATGAGAGATGATGTTTCCTATTATGATTGTCTGTATCAATCATTGTGATTGAGTGTTTCAATCTTATTCTACTTTGTGATGTAATTAATGTAAGGTGAGACCACCCTCAAATCTGGAGACGCCTATTGAGTTGAGTATTGACCAAATTATTATTAGACTAATGTTTTTAGGTTATCATAAATGATAAAAAGAGAGGACTGTTAGGGAAATAATTGTCCTAGACTCCTAGATATGACGTACATGACTAACCCTGACGTCTGTTTATCTCCTTTAAGGACATAGGCTGCTTCAGCCATAAAGTTATTGTTCCCATTCTGTGACCGATCAACACTAGGTCACAGATGGTCTGTTGTTGTGGGTGCACTGGGACACTTCCTTCTTTGTTGTTTGTGGACTCCAAGGTATGAAATCTTCGAGGCCATAAGTGACGGATGCAAGTGACTCAGTGTGCCCAACTGTCTAAACTATCTTATCAAAATATGTTGATCACTCTCTGTGAAACCAGTTAAATGGGCTAACGAGAGAGAGGCGCTTCAGAATTGACGTGGCAACTCTCCCGTGCAGTCTCACCGTGACTGATGTGACTTGTGATGTGAATCCTCCGGCCGTAACTCCAAATAAACCATCAGTGTTTGACATCAAAAGCTCCTGCTCTACCGTGTCTCCTTCCTGAGTCGGTGACTCCTAATGCACCGCTACACAGAAGTTTCCTCCACAAAGAGGTGGACGAGGGCAAATACTGCGGCATGGTGATGCTGGACCTACAAAAGGCTTTCGACACTGTCAATCACCCCATTCTGATTGACAAGCTAAAAGCAATTGGTTTTGATAAACTATCGGTGAGCTGGATGCAATCCTACCTGGAGGGGAGAGAACAGATGGTGGAGGTAAAGGTACTCTGTCCCCCCCCCTCCCAGTGAGCTGTGGTGTTCCACAAGGAAGCATATTAGGTCCATTACTGTTCCTAATTTATGCAAATGACATGTCATCAGCATGTGACTGCAACTTATTCCTGTTCGCGGACGACTCAGCCCTGCTGGTCTCTGACAGGAGCAGATTGCAGGTTGAAAAAACCCTCAGCTCCGAGCTCGGCAGAATCTGCACCTGGCTCGCCGATAATAAATTATCATTACACCTGGGTAAAACAGAGTCCATTCTCTTCGGTTCAAAACATAATCTCAGCAAATCCGACGACTTCTCAGTTGCAGTGGGTGACATTATTGTCACAAGTAAGAAGGAAATTACATACTTAGGATCTATTCTTGAGGCAAACCTCTCCTGTGACAAATGGCATCCAATGTAATAAAAAAAGTCAATCAAAGAACTAGATTCCTATACCGGATCTCCTCTCTGGTAAACAAAAACACCCTGAAAACTCTGGCAGGAGCCCTCATTCAAGGGTACTATGACTATGCTTGCACGTCATGGTACCATAGCACCTCTAAGATGCTAAAAATAAAACTTCAAACATCGCAAAATAAACTGGTCAGACTACTGCTTGACCTTTCATCTAGAACCCACCTCACCTCTGCCCACTTTGACAACCTAGGATGGCTTAGAGTAGACGACAGAGTACAGCTACTTGCAATGGGCCTGGTATACAAGATCCGCTACACCTCTATGGTACCCATGTACATGTCAACATTCTTCCCAAAGTCAAGGAATACCATGATCATAACACCAGAGGGAGCTCCACAAATCATGTGAAACCCAGATTTGGCACAAAAAAGGGGGAATACACGTTTCACAATTATGCCACATCAAGGTGGAACGCTCTTCCCACAACTGTAAAGGAAAGTAAAACTATACTTATCTTCAAAACCTCTCTTAAAGAGCACCTTCGGGGGAGAGCATTGCAAAACTGGCCCCGGTAATGGTACAAATCTCAACCTGTCGTACAATGGACAGCTTCCCCCCACCATCTATGTATTTACTCGCATTTTAGACTCTGTTACTAACTGTATATCTGTAGACTTGGTATGTCTTAAATGTCCGGTTAGGATGTATTAGAACGAAATCTAAAATGAAAATTGTAAATAAGAAATCTGTATGTAAAAAAACACCTGTATGTACATTGTAAATAAGCCATCTGTATGTCAAATATGTCTTATATGTCTTAAATGATATGATGAATTGGAAATGGGGGACCCTGATGTAAACAAGACGAAAGTCTTTCTCTGGTCTGCATCCCCTTAACAAGTATGTTTTGAGCTGTACTGTACTGTACCCAATATACAAGCTGTTAATAAACTTTTCAATCAATCAATCAATCGTCTTCTCAATAGAACATCTTTGATAATGTCTTCTGACCAATCAGAATCACGATAACGGCGTGGTGTTGTTGCAGGAAGTCCCGACGGAGAATAATTTTGCTGTAGTACATCTCTATATACATCGATACAATATTACGTGTTGATAGAAATCAACACGTAATGAAATAAGACCCCACGGTTTGATGATTGATAGGTGTGTGGGCTGTCTTTCATTTTGACACACAGAACAATGGGGGTATCCACAATGTAAAGTAATTCACACAGCCTCTTCCCTCTTCTCTGTGAGGAGCAGCAGGTTCAGCTTTCAGAACAAAATAACACAAAACTAAAATGGCATTCATTTTTTTAAATATGTCGTGTAGTAATAGATTTATTCATTTTTCTTCTCAAGAGAGTACCAGAATGTGTATTTTATGTTAGTATTTCAAAAAATCTCCTGGGGAGAATCCCCCCGGACCCCCCTACAGGGGTTGGGCTTTCAGCATGTCAACTCTTTCACTTGTGGGGAAATTGCAGGATTGGCTCCAGGTCGCCCTTTTTATTTACTACAAGACAAATGTGCCTTTTTATTTCATACAGTTCAATTTGGATTGAGACAGGGAAATAATCTAAACCTCACGCGTGGCGTTTCACTGTCAAGGGGAGCGTGTATGTAATTACATTTCAAATACTGACTTGAGTCCCACCACTGTATGGGTTAGCCCTACCATAGATTACCCAACACAAATACTCTGGCGCCGCCACTGTTTGCAGTCTACAATGACAGAGAAGAGCCTGTCAAGTTTGGCTGTTCTCAGCATTGAATCAAAACGCACCATAGGTTTAAATCGTTTTTGAGGCGTTTTGCTGATCAAGATGATAAACGCCACATTCAGCTGTTATAGGCAGGCCAACTTGATGCTCTGCTCACGGATGAGTCGATGAGAATAATAAACTGTTAAGATAATGACCTTACGTGTGTATAATATTTTTCTTCTTTGTGGGGTTCTGCCCCCAAAAAACAGTTTCAAGTCCTGAGAAAGTCAAATAAGACGGTGTATAAAACTACACTGCCCAGCCAAAAAAAAGTAACCACTTTGATTTAACTAGGCGAGTAGGTAAGGACTTTCCGCTGGATAATAACTGCAGCGATGTATATGTTTTAGCTGAATACACGTTTTTTAACCCTAACTGATGCAGTTAGTCACTTCTTTAATGTGTGTTCTTTCTGATGTAAAGTCAAGGTTGTAACTGTTTGCAATGAAGTTGTGGGGCGCTGAACTGTTCTTTTGATTATTTTGATTTATGATAGTAATTACTTGTCTTTCACATTTGAAGGAGGGGTGAGCAAGCATCTTGAGGAACATTCATCATTAACTCCTCCAAAAAATATAGTTTATTTAATAATAACACTGAATATGTGAATCATAACAGTGATTGATAGCTGATAGGAATAATATGATTGTTAATAGTATCATATTCATACAGACACACATTGATGAGACAGTTAATTCATGTACTTATTGCAGCAGTCTGCATAGATTTGGTTCCCCTGCTGGTCTAAGAGTGAAACAAAGTCATTCAGTTATTGTTCAGTTAAAATTCATTACATTATGTCTGCCATCTTATATATTTATATGTAAGGCTTTACTGATGTGCCACAATAATGTCACCTAATGTTATTGAGTTAAAATATTAATATTGTGGCTTTCCAAGTTAACATTGATTGATATGACTGTGATTAAATCAGCATATACTTCTGCCAGGGGACGCCACCCCTGAAATTCTCCTGCCACCCCATGAATATTTGTCTAGATCCGCCTCTGGGCTGGAGTATACTGTTGTCCAGCCGGAGCTGATTCACCAGTAGCCTCCCTTTTCTCCATCGTCTCCTCTGAGGAGTTGTTTCTCGCCTCAGCTTCCTCTCTCCTTGATTTCTTCCTCATCTTCTTCTCTTGCATCTTGCTTAGCATTTTCTGCAAGATGACGTCTCTATCCTCAGTGTCCCTCCTGCGAGAGAAGAAACCTCTCCTCTTGCTCTTCATGTAAAGACAGAGGTCTTCCAGAAGTTTATATTCCTCCTCCATCTTTTTCTCAGTCGTTGGCTCAGACGTCTCTGAGCCAGGTTGTCCCTCTGCTGCTGTACCTGTTTCAGTTGTGTCTCCGTCAAATGAACCTTGGTCTCCCAGCTCTGGTGTTTCTGTGCCAGGTCTTTGGAGAACATCTCCTTCTGCTCCTTCATCTCCTCCTCAAACTTTCGTCTCCAACAGTTTGACTTCCCTCTCCATGCTCTGGTTCTTCTTGGCCGAGTCCTTTTCCTCATCCTCAACCATTTGTTATTTAAACTGAACCTCTTTCAATTCACTCTCCCTGCTCTGGTGTTTCTTGGCCGGGTCGTCCTTCTCCTGAGTCACCTCTTTTAATTTGGTCTCCACCAAATTAAACTTGGTTTCCCAGCTTTCTGATACATTAAATCCTTAATATATCAGAAGGCTGGAGAAAAGATGCATACATTGGATGTCCTGTAAAAGGGAAAGTTTGACACTCACACACATTACATTTGTGAGACATGCAACATGTTGCCTATAAACCAGGTTGCAGACATTTCTTTACATATTTTAATCATTGAAATAGGCAAATGTCTTAAGTTAACATATTTAATCTCAATTGTCCACAACAGCTACACCTGTTTATAAATGACATTTTATCTGAATGTTATCTGTATTTCAGTTGCAAATGTCCCGATTAACAGGTAGCCCTCAACATTTTGTATTTGTGACCTCCATATGTCCTTCCATTCTGATGTTACAAACTAAAAGCATCGGCTGACAGTAAGCCATGATTACCTTAATGTTGGCTACATTTGAGCAAGCACTGCGAACCTAAACATAGGAACTCTTTAATTGATGCATTTTCTGTCAGTGCTGATTTGAATGTAGCACCGTGTACAGGAAGTGGACTGTCAGTCTTGCTGTGTCCTTGTTAGCTTAAGAGCTAACTGGCTTCCATAACAGGCAAGCAAATGTGTACCATTTGGAAAGATGAATTAAGTTGTACATAAAGAGTGAGTTTGAAACAGATTTGTGTTTACCCGCTGTTGCTAACAGCACCATGCTACGTGTCGGGGATAAAGCTGCCTGGTAAGTTCACATTTAATAAAGGAAACGGCAGCTAAAGCTAAGTGTGTTAGCTGTGTAGAAGGAAAGACACACAGCTGCTAGCTGGTCATTCTGACAGCTGAGGAGGACAGCGAAGCTAGCTACCTGCTTCGTGTTAATATATGTCGTCTCGCTAACTAGATGCTGATTAACTTCTCCATAATCTATCAGCACTATTACTGATAAGCTAAATGTGCCGCTGTTGTTGATTTAACGCTGCTTAATGTTTGCCAGTTAACCAAGCTAGCTAACCCGGTGTTAGGGTACTGTGGTTTATCCTATTGAGTCTACCCACATGTGGATTTACAGACTAATATCACTTAAGCTGACATGCGTTTATAACGGGTTGTTTAGCTAACATTATAATGGTAATATACCTTGAACTTGATGGATTTTGCAGTGTTATTTAATGTCTATTAGTGACATTACACATTGTAACTTGGGGTCATCCCTGTGTTCTCACTTACCTATGTTATAAAATAACATTGTAAGGGGTGGATTGCAGTTCAAATAACCAATAATGGATTGTCCATTGACGATTAAAAAATAATTTACAATTTTAAAGATTCATTCAGGTATGGTCCTATTTTAGAAGAGTTAACATCAGTAGGTGTAGGTGGATGAAGTTAAAATATTGAGAGAGGGAAACAGACATTGAACATGGAATGGAAAACATTGCTGTGAATATAAAACCCTTTTAAATGTGTCCTTAATATATATGTCTTATTTGAGGTATATTGAGCAGGGGAACATAGGACCCTGGGAACAAAGATAAGCTCCCTGTTATCAACATTCACTTAACTATGTACTGTATGGCACTTATCAGTTGCTTCTCGCTGTTACAGTATTCCATGGGCTGGTTCAATTCACTACTTTAGGACTGATGATGGCTTACAGGCTAGATATTAAGAACTTTTAGTGTATAGTGCTATATTTTGCTAATCCTACAACTGCTACTTCTTCTGTTTTTGTTTCATCAGCAAACACATGTACTAATGATACAAGCTTTAGATTGTCTTGTTCCAAAATATCACAATTCTGTCCTGTAAAATATTCTCTTGAGAGTAGAATTTAATTTAATGTGTGCTCTTTGACGAGTAACTGCCTTGGGATTACTTTTTCGTCCGTGACTATATTTTCAGGGGTTATGATGTTTATGCAATAAGCACATGACGAAGATGAGGTTTGGTCATTTTTGTGTTAATATTTGTGTCATCTCAGCATGGCCTGCAGGAACCTGGTCTCCACCAACATGGGGGTGAGATTTCGGGTGCCGCTGCAGAAGCTGCACCCTCTGTCCCGTGCCATCCACCACCGTTACTCTGGAAACAGCAACCCCCAGCGCCCCCCTCATCGCGCAGCAGCGCGCTACTTTACCTCCATGTCACGGTTGCCCATGCGGCCCCCCAAGCCTCCCCCAGGGTCTGGGGGCCGGGGCCACCAGCAGCAGCGCAACTTCTGGGCGATTCGTCTCGCTGCCCGACTGCTGAAGCTCCGATACATTCTGCTCGGGTCGGCAGTGGGAGGAGGTTATACTGCTAAAAAGGTAAATATTCAGTGTTTCTAATACATTTTTATTTGGTAAGAGAGTTGTAAACCTGTCAAATGAGAAACAGACAGCCTTCACTAGCTGTAATTGCAGTCTGAAACCATCAAAACAAACAATTCATCAAGGAAAATAACAAAAGTTTGTCATTTTATCTCCAGACTTATGAGGAGTGGAAGGATATGCTGCCGGATTTTAGTGAATACAACTGGGTCATTCCCGATTTCGTCTGGGAACTGAGTAACCAAATTGATCTTGGTAAGTGTTTCAAGTTTTATCTCACTATTCAAAAACATGTTGTATTTCATGTGTGTTTTTCATTGTAAAGAATCCCTTAGTTTAGTTACAAAAACAGAGACCATTTTTTATACATTATACATAAAAAAACAAACTGCACAACAATGCATTGTGAGATAAAACTGACAAACTTTTAGTGTTTTTTCACTTGCCATAATGTCTCTTGTATCCACAGATAAACTGACCAAAGCTCTACCAGAGATTGAAGAAATAGTCAAACTTCTACCTGACTTCGACAAGATAGGCGAGAACTTCTCTTTCCTCAAAAGCCTCTTGTCCTCGGGTGAGTATACAAAACTATAACATTCTTATTTGACGACATCAAGGTATGTCAGAGAGGTTTCAAATTAAAAAAAACTATAATTGTAGCCAAGCAAAATTCTCTCTTACATCTGCATTGGTCTCTACTTTTATTTAATATATCTAACAGTACATTTGGATGCCTTATAGTGTGGTATCTGTAATTCACCTACCACAAAGTGGCCTTAGCTGAATGAGATAAAAGAGTTATAAAAATGACTTAACCTGCTTTATCGTCTTAAGTGCTGCTTTTTCTGCAATAGCCTATCTGCCTATGGTTGTGGTTGCTAAAATATTCTACAAAGAAGCCTCGTTTACACCATAGAAAGAAAAATGGTTTCAAAGACAATCGTACAAAATATGACTATAATGTTGCATATAGTCATTTATTCTTATGGGATGTGGCGCACATGGCTGGGCAGTGCTGTGTAGTTTGCTTTGCATTGCACTGCTGGTTTTGAATGTGCTCTTTGCACAATGACACTCATAGCTGAACTGAATAGAAGAATGGTTTAAAATAAAAGTATCTACTCATGGCCATGTCAGTTGAAACAACCCTTGAGATTTTTTTCAGCAATTTGGCTTTTTGTTAAGATTAGTAAACAATGACATATATCCAAAGCTATTAGTTATTATAATTTAATGCCAGTCTTAAGTCAAGTTTTTTTTTTTTTTTTCAGTCAAAAAGGATTTATTCCATAAAGTATGGTAAAAGAAGTGGTTATGTTATAATGAAACATAGACACATTTTTTTATTCTGCCTACCAGTTTGGAATGTGCTTGCTCATTTTCTGTGGCTGCTGCACTCGGCAGCTTGATTTTAATACACATCACTTAGCTGTGTCCCTGCTTTGACCACCATCCCTCTGCTTCTGTCTTTTATGATTTTTATCTTGTGTTGTTCTTCCTTTCTCCTCCTCCCCATCCCTCCTGTCCTCCTCCACATTCTTCACAGGTGTGAGTTTGGGTAGTGAAGTCAAAGGAGCTTCTGGTCTGCATCTGTTGTTAGGTGTGTAAACCCAGCACTCTGTAGCACTGCCCCTCTTTTCTCTCTGTCGCTGTTTGGTCACCACCTTGCCACCAAATTGGCTTGGTTGTGACTTCCTGCTTGCCATGGTTCGGCTGTAAAGGCGGTAGCAGAGCTTCCTCCAGGACGTTGGCTTCCAGGTTGCAGAGCAGTGCTGCTGTCAACAATGACAGTGTTCATGGTTAACACAAGTTCTGTATTCAGTGAAATGTATGACCTGCTGTCACCAGGATGGCGAAAAAGTATTCCTATTAATGCAGACACCCAACTTAACCCTGTGGCTCAACATTTGTTTACTGAATCAGAACTCTTTATGTGTCTCTCCTTTCTGAACTTTCTGAATTCGTAGAGAACTTGATAAGTTAATTTTCCAAACGTCATACATATGCACAAGTACAATTATAGTGGCAATGACATGCCATAATAGTACATGTTTCTTCCTGGTTTGAAAAGCACTTAAATGCAGATCCAGTGTGCTTGCATTTAGTTTGTCCCCTTCTGACTCTTTAACCTGACTGTCCTTGCTGTACTTTGTCCTACTTTTGTGGTTTTTGCCTCCTTTGACTTCCACCCTCTCTCCCCTGGCCTGTATGGGCTACTCTCTTTTTAATAACGCTCGCATTAACTGTTCTTTGGGGTGAGCTCATTCTGCTTTCAGTCATTTCTACTCAAATGTTTGGAAAATGCACACAAAATAAATGTTACATAGAACATCAGTTGATGTTTTAACATATCAAGATATTGGAACATGCATATTGTCTTAAATAAAACATAAAAATAATCATCATAATAAAACCCTAAAATGTGTTGTGGTCCTCTACAGTTGGGGACGGACTATGTTTGTCAAATGTTGACAGACACTTTGCCAGACGGGACCACACCTTTGCTGTGAGTCATACAATCAGCAAATGTGTGTTCCTGGCTCTTTTGTCTTCAACCTCTCGACCTCACACCCTTTTCATAGCCTAAGGGAAATACCTTTCTTATGACTGATGTAAGTTTTCATATTATATATTAAGTGTACTTAATGTTAATTTTTACCATGCAGGTCACAGGCTCTCTAAACACCTGCTTCATTTTACTACGCTGAGTTTGCATTTTGCATGGCAATAACAGCATGCCATTTCACATCATGAGAATTTTAGTTTTATTCAAAGTGGGTACACGAAATACAAAATGTCTAACCGTACACCTAAATGTAACCTGCTATAACTATTTTTAAACTTGTATTGCTTATTTGTATTTGCTTATCTTCTGTAGACACCCTTTCTTCTTACTCATTACATAACTAGCCATGATTTCTTCAAATAATCTTAAGTAGTTTGCACTATTTAAACATTACTGCTGCAGAAAAATAAATAAATAAATGTCAAAGTATAGTCACTGCAAAATAATTCAAATACTTCAATAATAACAAAATATTATCTTTTTTATCCACTGTTGGTCATTGTCTTTGTGCTTTTATAGTTATTTATTTATATTATATTGTTAGATACATGTTCAGTGCAATATTTTCCAAGCATTTGAAATAGAATCACTCTGGTCTTTATTTTGCTATATGAATGCATGCTTTACATAATAGCTTTCTGCCACCTCTCCATCTTCATTTTCACAAGTAACCTCTTTCTGTGTTGTTGTGTCTCACTGGTAGAAACGACAGGCGATCCTCCACTAAAGGCCACAGATTCTTCTGCTGCAGCCAAGCAGGATGCCAGCGACAAGCAATATAAAAAGGCAAGTTTCTTAAACCTGTGGACACTTATCTTTGCCCTCTGTACTCTGCCACTGCTCCGTTTCACTCGGCTTCTTCTGGACCTGGCAACTCTCCACTTCAGTGGCAAGAACGCTGGTCGATTTAATCAAAATCGACTCAAAGCATCATATACACCATTTTAAGTTGCCCTTAAACACAGCTCTAAGTATATTTATATAACCTTATTCAATCACAAAGAGGTTTTAATCAAAATGGCCTATATTGTGTGATGCAGGGAAATATTTTTCCTTTGAGTGTGTTTTGATTCAATCAGTTCCTCTGAATGGGATTTGAGGTGCACATGCTGGCAGGCTTTAGTGTCATTAAGGTAATGTAAAAATGGTATGGTCATATAGTTTAGGCACACTAATATTTGGGCATCTATTACTTGTCATGCATCGTAACTGTTTCAGAAATGACTTTCATGGAGGCCATTCATTTTGTAGCTTTCAGTTTTGCAGCACATTCACAGAACTCATCTGTTATCCTCTCTGCCTCTTGCTCATCTTGTGTTTTGTTCTTTTCCAGTAAGTGACCCGTTTCAGTGTCCCTCTGTTTTCCTATTATGTTTTCATGTGTTATTTTCTCAATGCATAGTTAGAGTTTTAACGATGACAGCAAGATGGTTTGACAACAAATATTATGAAGTCTTTCCTCTCCTCCTTCCTGCTTCTCATCTCTAATCATGGTCTCCAACATGAGCACAAATTAAACACAACAAGTTGATGTTTCTATTCAAATTACATTGATCAAATATTGTATCTGCATTTCACAGAGCAGAAGGAAGCACAAGCCACCCCAAGTAAAATGATGATGTCATGTTGGGGACTAAAGTAGATTTCACCTGCTGTACTGTACGCTTTGCCCTCATAGAGCTATGTTTCAGCGCTAGCTTTGCTTATTTTAATCATCAAGTTCAGCTTCATCAGGACGATGATGTTCAGAACCACCTAACATCACTGTGTTGTAGCACACACGTTTCCAATCTCTTATCCTATTCTATAATCCTGAGTTTAAGTATAAACGTAGCGTTGTCTGGTAAACATTCATCAGTCCACATTGGTGCTTGATGGCGAAGGAAGAGTCACTGTTGTTGCCTCATGCTGGGAGGTGTGGGTTGTAGTATCAGCCACCTCCTCCACCTTCAGTCCGGCAAAGTTTGGCATCTCCCCTTCGTGTTCGAGAGGGACGGACTTTGTTGGGTGGCACTAATGATGGTTGCAAGATTCAAAAAGCCTTGATTCTGTTAAACTTGAGCCTCGACTGAGCCGCCATTCTCCAGCTTGAACAGCCATAAAGGGCCAGGTTTCCTTTGTTGTAGCCCATTGATTGGATGCAGCATTAGCTCGTATGGCTGAGCCCAGCGGCTGGTTGTTGTGTTTGTTGCTGCTCCTACATGTCTCTCATTATGACGTACCCCAGCAGGGTCTGCTGGGCGAGCTCATTCTAATTCAGCAGCAGATCCAGCAGCACGAGGAGGAGGTCCGGCGGGCCGCAGCATCCAATATTGCGTGTCCCCCACCGCCAGAGCCTGCTCCCAGTCCGCCTCCGAAACCCAGCCCCCCTCAACAGAAACGCAAGGTGAAGGTCCCACTCCACTTAGATCCGCCCTCTCCCACCAAAGTCTCCTAAAGGCCACAGATGCAGAGAAGAAATTCAAAATATATACTGTATATATATTCTAGGATCATTTCAATGAACCAGCCGCTTAAGTAACATCAAGCTGAAAATAAGTGTTTAACATCCTCTGTGGTAATGGTTTAACCGATTTGTGCCCGTAACTGGAATTTTAAATTGTCATTGGTGAAAGCGTTCTCTGAGCTTAACTTAACACAATCTGAACACATTTGTTGGCTGAAAAGGCTTCTTTTGAAATAATATAGCCTTTAAACAACTGCGCATTTGTTTTGCTTTTGTGATATTTCATGCCATCTAAACATTTCAAAGTTGAACTCCATACCATATTTCCAAACATTAAACAAATCGGAACAAGGCATTTTTATCCTACGAAATATAATCTTTTGGCATTGATGGGTTAAAGGCTGTTGCACCTGTTATAACAACACTTCAGCAAGGTGAGAAGTTAAGCCACTGGAGGTTGGAAAACACAAGAGTTTCAGCTGATGTTAAGTTGCTCTGGCAATTATATGAATTGAATAAACCTCTTTCATACAATAATTGAGAATCCAAATTGTAGCAGCAGTGCTTTGTTACTCTCTAACACAGGGCATGGTAGACACAACAACATGAACAGCTGCCAAATAATTCATTAACATGAATGCATTCCAGTGCTTTGGCGATGCAATAAATACATTGTCTGTTATGTAGACCACATCGACGGTAACATCTTTGGACAGAATCCACCACCATAAATCACAACACCCTGACTCGATGTATTTATTGCGTTGTTAGTGCATCGGATTGCATTATACACAGGTGATCGTGTCTAGCCCTGTTATTAAAGCAATGGCGTTAATGTTAAATATATTTTTACTTTGTATAGCTCATATTATAATATTTGTAGTGCAGGCAAATTGGCCTTTCAATACTATATAGTGTGTCCCCTACAACATCCAACAGTAGCCTCCATGTATCACCCCATAGTGTCAGGCTAAGCGTCGGTTGTGGAGAAGGCATGCATGCTCCTCCATAGCTTGGTCCCAGCAGCCCAGTGACGTAGCTCAGTCTCACTCTCATGCACATGGACGGATAATCATCAGCAGCACTCCATGAATGTACGGACACACTGCATGGAGTGGAGTGGAGTGGAGACCAGCTGCATGGTGTGAGCTGCTTTTGTTGAAGATACCATGAATGCACCCAGCTGTGTGATATCATTTGAGATTTGACTAACAAGGTAGATGCTTCGAGCTTATGAGCAGTTTGTTTTAATGTCTAAATAAGTGTCTTATTTATGGAGTTTCAAAAAACAATTTAATCTTGCTGGCAAATATTGCTAAAAAGAAAATGACAGCACATTCTTAATGTACAAAATAGTTAACAGTAGTTTTGTAGTCTTTTAAAATTCCCTTTCCTCTGCTGCCAATCCCATTTGTTCATGTTTGCTGTGTCTCCTGCTTTCTGTCCTGTCTCTCATTCTAACAATTTGCTTGAAGTATAACAAAATACACAATCAAAGGAGGTTTGCCTAATCCAGAGAAATCAATATGTAATGATTTTGATATTTAAATCGGCTGTGTTTCCGGGCTCTCTGATGATTTGTGCCCGTTTGGTAATAATAGCTTGTTGATCGCACCAAAGGAATACCAGAATGATTAGTGTTTGCCTGAAATCTGTTTTGTGTTCCTCTCTTTATGCAATAATGTGATTGTTAACTCTGGTTCTTTCTGTAATACAGTGTGCACATAATGAACCTTCGTGGTGCTGGTGGAATTTCATGCTTGCACAGTGAGAGCATGGGGAGCCCTTATTGTTCAAAACTAAAAGAAAACATTAACTCAATTTGTTGCTGTTCATTTTTACTTTAACCTCTAGCCATCAGACAAAGAAAAGTTCGACCAACTTCAAGAAGAACTGCTCCGTACCCAGGTACAGTAGATTCTGTGTTACTTTGATTAACTCTTATCTTTTAGTTGGAACAGAGGAATGTTTGTAAATGTGGGAATCATTGTACCTGATTGTGGTTTATCCCGTAGCTTAAATATCAACGCATGCTGGAGAGACTGGAGAAGGAGAATAAAGAGTTACGGAAAGTGGTGCTGCAAAAAGATGATAAGGGGATCCACCAAAGGAAATTGAAGGTCGGTTGCACATGTGAACATTAAAGTGTCCCTTTTCCTGATTGGAATTACGTTATTAAACTTATATTAAAATGTTTTAGATTTGTTGGTTCTGTTTTACTGCCGTTTGCTGTCTCTTATATTAGTTTAGATATTTCTTGATGTCACTGTCACTCTGGATAAAGTAAGAACACTGTACATTTAGAAATCCATAATATGTGTTGCCATTGTGTCCCCTCGTGTAGAAATCTCTTATCGACTTGTATTCTGAAGTCCTGGACATCTTGTCAGACTACGATGCCAACTACAACACTCAGGACCATCTACCCAGGGTAAGGAGCATGTACTGAAATTAGCTTTTTTTAATCAAAGACACAAAGGTATATTTAGTCTGTCCTTTATACCCTCTTCTGTCCTTTGTCTGCCTACTACTATGTGTAATATATCATCCATTTCCTCCTCTTGTGTGTCAGGTGGTGGTGGTCGGGGATCAGAGTGCTGGAAAGACGAGCGTGCTGGAGATGATCGCTCAGGCCAGGATCTTCCCCCGGGGCTCAGGAGAGATGATGACACGCTCTCCTGTCAAGGTGTGTAGGACAAACCTGGCTGATGTTTGTGTAGTCTTTACTCTGAAATTAATACGAGTTATAAGATTATATAATTATAACCATTGTGAGCCAGAATCGAGGTATTTTTTAAGAGGAAAAAGCACAGTTCCAATGGAGTTACTTTTTTCTACAGGTAACACTCAGCGAAGGCCCCCACCACGTGGCCATGTTTAAGGACAGTGGCCGAGAGTTTGACCTTACCAAGGAGGAAGACGTAAGTCATGAATTCCATCCAACTTTTATGATTATTTCAGCTCCTTCTTACTAGTTATACATTGTTACATCTGGTGTGTCCTGCTCTGCCTTGCAGCTGGCTGCTCTGAGGCACGAGATTGAGCTGAGGATGAGGAAGAGTGTGAAGGCGGGACAGACCGTCAGCTGTGAGGTGAGATTTAATGCCTCCATTTAGAAAACAAAGCTCTGACTTGCCTATTTGAGTCTCTTATGCTTCATGGAAATTGATGTTTATTTTTTGCATGACAGACAATATCCTTGAGTGTCAAAGGCCCGGGCATCCAGAGGATGGTGCTTGTTGACCTACCAGGAGTCATCAGCGTGAGTATACATTATTACATTCATAAGGTTGGGAATGTTTACACATTTCCTTCGCTGTATACTTTCAGTAATTTTTTCAAGTCAAGTTTTATATAATGTATGCATGATATCCACTTCAGATACTTAACGACCTTGTAATGTTTAAGCTTTGTAATATTAAAGCTATTAGACCAAACTTGTCTTTAGAAACATGGTAATACAAATGCAATGTTTGAAAGATTTTTAAATCATATTTCAAATATGTGTCTCTCTCAGACTGTAACTGCAGGCATGGCGGCAGATACTAAGGACACTATCTTCAGCATCAGCAGGGCCTACATGCAGAACCCCAATGCGATCATCCTCTGTATACAGGGTGAGCCATGAGTATAATTCAGTAACAGCAATCAGGGCTTGTTGCCACAGAGGCTTGAGTCATGTTTGGCAAATTAGAGCATTGTATATTAAATGAAATCCCACACTGATTTAACACAGACACGCGTAGATCACATCATACCTCCTGTGCTCCCCTTGTCTCCCTCCAGATGGCAGTGTGGATGCAGAGAGGAGCATCGTAACGGACTTGGTCAGCCAGATGGACCCCCAGGGGAAGAGGACCATCTTTGTTCTGACCAAGGTGGACTTGGCTGAGAAGAACCTGGCCAGCCCCAACAGAGTAAGAGGCTTAACTATCCCCAAAATACAAAGCAGCAACAATGTTTCTTATAAATGTAAAGGATACCTTGGCTCTTATAAATGCTACTTGTAATGTTTACTTGCTTTGTCTTCTATCATAAAAAGGATCAACAATGCCACAGTTCAGTCAATGTATAGAAGTCATAAAAATCAATCATAATTTGTCATCCATAGTTAAATAGTATTAGTATTGCAGAAATAGTGAGTAAATGAGTTGCAGTTGTAGATTTCAAACAGTTGCAAACTGATGAATAAAGTGCCTGCGATATGCAGCTGCTCCACAAGAGGGAGCTCAGCACCTTTATTTGAACTCCTTGGCCCCTCAAAGAGCTGATGTTAGGGAAACGTGTGCAGAGTAGACTGGTGTAAGAATTTAATTCCTCTGTTTACATTTTTATTTCAGATCCAGCAAATAGTGGAAGGGAAGCTGTTTCCAATGAAGGCCCTGGGCTACTTTGCAGTGGTGACAGGAAAAGGTAACATGTTGTCCTGAGTTATCCATCATGCTACATTTAATATCCCAATATCTAATGAGGATTTTCAGATCACGGTTACGTCTGAACTTGGTTTCAATTGTACACCGACTATGATTATCATGGAGCAAGTTGCAGGTTAATTTGTTTTACAGCATATCGTTAAACTGTTTTGTAAGAATGTTTGTACCCACTTTAACCTGAATTATGTAGCACTTGTACCATAATGACATATGAGACCACACATTAACTGAATTGTGATTTACTCACACCTTGTTGTGTGTCTTCCTGTGTGCTGCAGGGAGCAGTGGTGAAAGCATCGACTCCATTAAAGATTACGAGGAAGATTTCTTCCAGAACTCCAGATTACTAAAGTAAGTCCCATGTGATCCACCAAATATCAATGCTTCATCGAAGGAATTCATTTAAAACGGACAATTAATATATGTATGCAACTAGGGACGGCATGCTGAAGGCCCACCAGGTGACCACGAAGAACTTGAGTCTGGCCGTCTCTGACTGCTTCTGGAAGATGGTCAGAGAGTCTGTGGAGCAGCAGGCGGACGTCTTCAAAGGTAGGACTTCACTTACAGGACTAGCCCTCTCACAGGAAGGCTTGACTGATTTATACTGTATTCCTTATTATTTGTGTTACTGAGTGAATGTTAATATTCAATGTATTTTACAGTCCCTGGCATGTTTAAACCTTAACTGTACATAGAACAGGTGCTCCTTCTCCTCTTCTCTTCTCCCAGCGCCTTGTACCTTACTCTGCCCGCCCTGCCACACTTTCCCACTCTTTCAGACCTGACCTCCAACTGCAATTAGTCTAGACAATCTCAAACCCATTGCTAACAGCACGGGAGATTTATGGCGGTGAGACTACAGTTCCCATAGGCCCATTGTGTGGCGTATTGATCCATATCCCATCAAATCACAAACAGCCGGCCTCCGTCCTCTATGCTTGGCGCCACTGTGGCCCCTCAAACCGGCAATTAGCCTAATCCCCATTGTGCATAGGGAGCTGTGGAGAGGGACAGTGGTCCTGGTGTATGTTTGTCTGTGTGCATGCATAAAAAGTGAACTTACACTCTGACTGTTTGTTGATAAAGAGAGTGTGTGATTAAACCCATCCCCTCTCCTCACGAGGGACCAGTTAAGACAGCGAGTGTGCAAAGTCCTCACTCACTTCTTTTAAAGGATAGGCACCATTTGCAGTCTGAAAGCTGCCTTTATATCATACTTGGATCAAACAAAACAGGCCCTGTCCCTGTATGGACATTGCCTCTTGAATATAGAGAATTCATTTTTGATGAAGCTGAACATCAGATGTGAACAATAGAAATGTGCAGGATAGAAATAATCTTCCAGACATTTAAATAACAAATCAGATATTTTAAGGTAGATTTTTGAGTGGCCAGGTTAGCTTTATGATAACATTATTTATGTTCAATTATCATTTACATTTTGTAAATATGAAAAGTTTGTCCATTCTGAGAAAGGTTTGTTTCATCAAATTCACTGTCTCTTCCAATCCCAGCATCTCGCTTCAACCTGGAGACAGAGTGGAAGAACAACTACCCTCGCCTGAGAGAGCTGGACAGGGTGAGAGACACCTCACATTTATAATGCTCCTAACTAGAGGCTCAACAAAAGCCAAATTATTGGTATTGTAGCCTTGTTTTGAAAAATCTAAAGATATAAAACCAAACAATATATTAAAACTGTTGCACGCTGTTCAAGCTTTTCAAAATGTGACCGTAACAATTCCTTTCTGTTCTTTTGCAGAATGAACTATTCGAAAAGGCCAAAAATGAAATTTTGGATGAAGTCATTAGTTTGAGTCAAGTGACCCCACAACACTGGTAAGTAAATGATAAGCTAATATTAATGTTTATTTTGTGTGCTCATTATCATTTCAAATACAGGTACAACTATTTATTAAAACAAACGTTCTATTTTGTATATAATCATTTTAGCACTGTCACTATTAATGTTTTATCTACTCTATATAGGATATTTATCTTAATTAGATGCACCCTATTTAGGACTCAATGGTGTTGAACCTGGCCTTTGTTGAAAGTCTTTAAGATCATGCATTTTGCACTGCCCCAGGACTCAACCAGACACGAGTACAGAGCTATTTCTAGAGCAAACTGCGGGTCTTTATGTCTGGGGTCATTTATCTTTGCATGAATATATAGTTATACCTCACCCCCGATGAGGAAAACCTTGCTAAATGAGTTGTATGCATGGTCTTGGGACCATCCCCAGTGTGTGTGTGCCATCAGTTTCCCAGATCAATACTCTGATGAATGGCCTATGGAGGGGAACAGGGGTGGCCCTGTTAACCAGCCAGCAGCCAGCCAACACTATTGGAGATAACGCTTATTGACAGTGAGGAGTGCTAGCCGGAACAAAAGGGGCGCCTAATGAAATATGAGTGTCGTTTATGATAAATGAGAGAGGCACAGCCATGGTCTGCTCTCAGGAGGACTTTGGTTAGGGTTTTGTTCCATTGTCACGCTCCCCTGGAGAGAAAGAGCGAGAGTGTGGAGGCTGTTGGCTGCTAACAGGGTCACACTGGAGCTGTAGTGGAATCTACAGTCAAGTGTAATTGCAGCAGCACTGACTTCACAAGTGAAAGCAGCTCATAAGAACAATCCTTCACTCATTGTTCTTACCCGACCGGGTCACTCTACTGGACTGGACACTTGGAACCAACTTTGTTACAAACACACTTGCTTGCTATATATGTCTCAAATATAAATCTGAAAATAATCATGATTCTATGGTATGAGAGTCAACAAAAGCTAGAGGTAGATATCTTCCTTCTCCAAGTCAAAATGTGCCCTTATTTTACATGTTCTCTTCCAGGGAGGCCATCTTGCAGAAGAAGATGTGGGAACGTGTCTCCACTCATGTGATTGAGAACATCTACCTGCCTGCAGCCCAAACGATGGATTCGGGTACCTTTAACACCACCGTTGACATCAAGCTCAAGCAGTGGACAGACAAGCAGCTTCCATACAAAGCACTGGAGGTAACGGCTTACACCTGATCATTATGGTATTCAAAAGGTTATTTCTAAATCATTTGCCATTTTACTGATTATCACATTCTTAGAATTGCCTGTACTTGTTGTTCCTTAATATATATATTGGGTCCATCTACTAGCCACAGAGAACAGAAATGTAAGAAATATTCAATCAGGCACTGGCCTTGTGGTAATATGAGCCTCCTCTTTCCCCTCTATACTTGGCCTCCCGTTAGGTTGCCTGGGAGACCCTGCAGGAAGAGTTTGCCCGCTTTATGGCAGAATACAAAGGCAAAGACCAAGACGACATTTTTGACAAGCTGAAGGAGGCTGTGAAGGACGAGAGCATCAAGAGGCACAAGTGGAATGAGAGGGCCATGGACAGCCTGGTAAACACACCGTAAATCTACTCGGAGCACACAGGTCGATTTAACATCTCCTAAAGCAGACATTTCATCATCAATAAAATGCAGAAATTGATCAAGCAAAGACGACCCATCAATGCCAATTATTTGAACTTCTGGTACAGGACAAAATACCAGTGTTAATTTGTATTTATGAATGATCTTACTACATATGTTTTGTCTACAAAACAATATATATTCTTCTCATTCTGAAATGTATTTAAAAAAACTAAAAACGTTTTACTTTCATGGACAAAAAAGATGAGACTAAATATGATGGATTATTATAAAACAACTTCAATGCAGCACATTTTTGTTATGTTAGCAGTACTCGGAGTGACTTACCCACTTTAATTCAAGTTAACAAAATCAACAGCAAGACTTAGGCTATGGAAATGATCTGATGAATGAACAAGACTAAAATGTCCACAATTGTTGTATTACTTAAACCACCCAAAGAGTGATGGTGTCTTTGACTAAGGGGATTCTTAAATCACCAGACTTGTAGTCAACTAAACTTAACTTGGGAAAAGCAGGAGGGGATTGATAAAAAACGTATTAGGAAATGTGACATTTGACTAAAACACCATGAAACAAAACACACTTAATATGCATTAGCAATTACTTTGAAGCTGAACATGTGTTTTATTTTCTCCTTTGTATGTGTGTGCATCAGAGGGTGATCCAGCACAATGCCCTGGAAGACCGCTCCATCACAGACAAGCCCCAGTGGGATGCAGCCATCATGTTCATGGAGGAAACCCTGCATTCACGCCTCAAAGACAGTATGTTGGCCATGATGGCTTCATACAGTGTCACCTAGCCAACATTAGACTCCCTTCATTGTCTTAAACAACTTATACACCTGCCTGTTCTATTGCCTTATGTTGATCAGTTGACTAAGTATAACACAGTTTCACATCAGTGAGTAGAATTGTTGAAGTAGCAGCCACGTTCAGCATCTTCTCCACCTGGCTGGCCCTATTTAAATATTTCCTCTCCATTAGACTACAAGGTTAGCGTTCAAACAGTCATGTCAGATCCATGTCAATTACAGAATGAATTATTACGCTTGCTGTGGGACATTGTAGTAAACTGTTAACAAGTCACAGACACACATATTACAAGAGAACAGCTTGTGAGACATGGTCATACTTATGTAACATCTTGACATACGATCTCATGTTTGTTTGAAATAATGTGGATAGAAGGCGCTGCTAATGTAGGTAGCTTACTCACAACAAACATAGCAATCTCTTTTAATATGTCTTTTCTTTCTCTTTTCTTCACATTTCTTCTTGTAGCTGATTCAGTTATCAGAGATATGGTGGGTCCAGGCTGGACGCAGAGATGGATGAACTGGACGAGTCGCACTCCAGATCAGGTCAGAGTCCGAGGGGTCTCCCCAAATTCCAGGTTGTTAAATTTTTACCACAAGGCCTTTAGAAAGATTGTGAGGCATATGTAAAACTTTTATAATACCAGTTATAAAACAGGTAGTTTAAATCAAGTAATCCTTTTCGTTGAGCTATCTCTAATTACACACAGGGCAAGGAATAATCATCAATATCTTAAAACCCATTCACCATCTCAAGGACGGCTTCCTTTTCGTTTAACCTTGCAGCACGTTCGTAATGAAACAAAAAACGAGTTGGAGCGCCTGCTGAAGCTCCACGATGAACACACAGCGTACTTAGCCAACGACGAGGTCACCACAGTGAGGAAGAACCTGGAGGCACGATCTGTGGAAGTCGACCCTGTGCTGGTGAGATTTTTTAGGTAGTGGGCGAATAGAGTGCCACAGTGACGCGTCCTAAAACCCGGAAGTAAACTCCTTCCGGTTCCTTCGACAAAAACCAATGCAATTTCTCCATAGGATTTTGGAAAATAGCTCGAAATAAGGTCTGTGGTTGACACACATTTAATGTTTCGAAATGATAAAAGTAGGGTAGACATGTGGATATTATCCGGCTGAACAAAACGTGATCTGTCTCTTCAATTTGTGTCAACCACAGACCTTATTTCAGGCTATTTTCCAAAATCCTATGGAGCAATTGCATTGGTTTTTGTGGAAGGAACCGGAAGGAGTAAAATACTAACTTACTTCCGGGTTTTAGGACGAGTCACTGTGGCACTCTATATTATTAATTAAATCCAATGCTTCTTGTTATTTCTCAGTTAATTGGGGTTTGTATGCGACATTGTCTTGATACAAGTTGATATATTTTTAGCTGTAGCATGAATACAGTGTTTGTGCCCCTTTTTAATTATGCTTATCATCCATCAACTGCTGAGTTACTGATCTTCCCACCTGTTCAGATCAAAGACACGTGGCATCAGCTGTATCGCCGACACTTCCTGCAGAAGGCGCTGTCTCACTGTAACCTCTGCAAGAGAGGCTTCTACTACTACCAGAGACACTTTGTTGACTCTGAGGTAAGGAAAGGGTTTGAGTTATCCTTAGTTCACTTTTTCTCTTCTACTTACTCTCAGATATATTTAATGTCAATGTGTGAAGAAGCTGAGCCCTGTGCCTGTATGTTTTTCTCCCCCAGTTGGAGTGCAATGATGTGGTTCTGTTCTGGAGGATCCAGAGAATGCTGGTCATCACAGGCAACACTCTCCGACAGCAGCTCACCAACACTGAGGGTAAGGGTTGGCAATAGAACACATGATATCTATCGTTTAAAGGGGAAAATATGTATTATTTGGGAAATCCTATTCAGTTTGGATAAATGATGTAGTCTTTATGTAGTTGGTTTTGGCTACCAGTAGTTATTGTGAGCTGTTCCAAAATACTGTCAGGTCATTGCTGGGGTTTTTACGGCATACTCATGATTTTCCTTTTTCTAAATGAGTACATTGTTGCAACAATATCATTTTCAGTCATTTAGGAGGAATTATTTTAAGTTTTCTGGACGATCACCACAAGCAGCCAGACAAAACCATATAGTTAAAACGGATTGAAATGTGGTCTTATAGCTGGCCAGAGCTTTGTTATTTAATTAACCCAAGATCATGAACGATTCACTGTAACCATTTAATAATGAAAAAACACCAGCTCACAACCATTGTAATGATCGTACAATGTTTTCATTGTATAATTGAACAATAAATCCAAATATCTGATGCATTGTTGATGCTCATTGATTAAATATTGATTGTTATGCTTTGTGTGTGTCTGTTCCTCCATTCTTCTTCTCAGTGCGCCGATTGGAGAAAAATGTGAAGGAGGTTCTGGAGGACTTTGGGGAAGACCAGGAGAAGAAGACCCACCTCATCACCGGCCGCAGAGTCCAGCTGGCCGAAGATCTCAGTAAGACACATACCATTATTAATAAGTAACAAATAACAAAGGCGTGCACTTGAGTAAGGAGGCCATTTATCACTGGAAGTTATTTCTCTTGGTTATTGAAGGGATCATAACAGTGATTTGAATTTTCCACACTAGTAGACCCCAGTGCATCTGAAATGCTTGACTACCTCAACTTGTGGTTTGTTTAGTAAACGGTTTCTTTATAGAAAATCCTAAAGTGGTCAGTAGGTGGCAGTAGTGCTAAAGGAGATGCCTTGTCCAGCAAACTGATTCAGGGCAGGCGAGTTAAAATAGCTTTAATGTCAACAGACAATTTACCTTTAAGCTTATTTCTAAGGTTACTGTTGCTGTTCTCTCAGACACTTTGTTAAACCGTATTATAAAAAGCATTAATGCGGCTGCTTTGGGGTTGCGCACACTGGTTGGCTCTGGTCTCATGAGGCGAAGGAGCGGTGTAACAGTGTTAAACTTTGTTAATCGTTTTAATTTCCTTGCTATATTTAGGCCTAACCCCCGACATGTTTATCCCTATATGCTGATGATACGTCTTGGTGATGAAATCCTTTTTACACGGAAATATACTGTATGATCTCACTTAATATTTTGGGGTGTGAGTGAGTGGGAGTGTGTCAGTCTGAACGGTAGCAGCAGTGTGCCGGCTGTCTGCCTGTCAGGGTGAGCCACCGGCTGCTCTGTTAACACAGCCCTGCTGATTAAAAACAGCACAAGTGCCTGCATGCCTAGAAGACCAGCCTAGACTTGCTCTCTGTCTCTGTGTGTCCATCAAACTTTCTTTATGAAACACATACACATTTTGACTATCATTTTTCAGCGTAGATATATTATAATTACACTTTTTTGAATTTGCAGGATAAAAATCTCAGAATTTCAAAAAAATTAAATACCCAACAATTTCAATGACTGACACTCATTTTTCAAAAATGGGCGTGCTGGCTTTTTGTTGTTGTTTTGGCAACATGAATTTGGGTGTTTTCTTCACAGTTGTTAGAAGAAAGTGAATCATAGTTTGGAAAATACTGGTGTTATCAAATGTCATGGACCAGACCCAGGCACACAATACTGCACATGCATGCATGTTCATTTGTTGTGAGTCAGACCTCCACTCTGGCGTTAATGTTAACCAGAGACGGATGGAGAAGCTTTTTCTCTTTTTTTTTGGCATCAGTGGCTACCCCTCGATTTGAGTATTAGTCATGTCTTGTACTGAACCAGTCTACAAATAGACCTGTACACATTGGCTGGTGTTTCTATCGATCTGTAGATCTTGATTTATCCACAGGGGGTTGATTGAGGCCCACTGTGTTTTGCACCCCCTGACAGCAGTGGTTGCGAGTGCTACACATGAACATTGTATTGCCTTATCTTTCCCTGTTGCTGCATGATTCAAGCCTTAAACTCTCTGTGGAGATGCTGTTGGAGCAGATGTTTAGTCTTCTAAATGTGATTTATTTATTTATTTATTTTTTAAGAATCCGTAAATGTACAGAAATGTGTCTCATTTACATTGATACAATTTATTTAATTATGTAATGAATGTAGTGTTCGTACAATTATACTGTGTGAATTAACTATTTCTGCACCGTTGATAGTTTAGAACAGGGGTCGGCAACCCCTGGCACCAATGCTGGCACGCGGCACCGTAACCAGTGGCACACTAGGAATAAGTGGAATAAGTGTGCAAAATATTTAAATTGTATTTTCGGATCCTGAACGAGACCGCCGCCAGAACGCGTCTCCCCGTTACCCGCAGAAGGAAGCCATGCACGCAGCGCAGCCCCGCTCTCTTTAACTCCAGGTGACTTTCTGCCGCTTTCCTCCGTGGTGCTGATCGTTTCACCACGGAGGAAAACACTTCACTAATTGCAGTAGCCTACCCATAAGGAGCTGTACACATGCCGCAGTTTTTGCGTGGCTGTGTATTGAGTTGAAAGCCCAGTGGCGATCTGCTCATCTCTCATTGAAATAATATGCTACAAAGGGGCGGACTGGCCATCTGTGTGTTGAACTTTCCTGTCGCCTCCCAGACCGTAGTCGAGGAGGGCAGAAGCAACAAGCTTCAGGTTCAATAACCCACTTTAGCTTCAATGACTGGAGAGAGGCGAGCTCTTCTTGGGAGGCCGTTGCATTTATTTAGCTGTTCTTCTGTTTCACAAAATACATCACAGACCTCTGTTTTTCTGCTTCCTCGTTTCACTTCCAGAAACATACACACGCTCCCTCACTGTCGCTCTACCATCCACACACACACATGCACAAGCCACACCCCTCTCTCTCTCTCTCTCTGTCTCTCTCTCTCTTAACGGGACAGCGATCTCATCTCACTCTGCATGACCCTAACATCATAACATGTGTGCTCTGGAGAATCACAGAACGGACGATCGTCATTATTATGCCGTTTAAACCAATTATTTAAATGTGTTGTAAGTTGCGCTGACAGGTCCACACACTGCTCCCCCGCCCTCCTGCTGATAGTTGACGAGCGTCAAGCTCGATAATTCTCGATCGTTGGCACGCTGATAACAATTTTTATTTTAAATGGCACTTCATATCAAAAAGGTTGCCGACCCCTGGTTTAGAAGAACATTTCCTGGGGTTAGGCACATTTTTAACGGTCTGCTTGCTAAGGGCTTGTGTTACAGTGCGATAAGGGTTGAGTCATCTCCCGTTTGGTCTATTTCAGAAACACTTTTGCTTCTTTAGCAAACTCTGTATTTACAAAGGAGCATGCAAGGCTTGCAGCTTTTCCTGAACTTTCTGTATGACCGACACACCTGCATAATAACAGTTCCTGTCACCACAAAGGCATGGCAAGTATTATTAACACACACCTACTGGAATGTTGTACATGACACAATTTTCTTTGTTTTAATTATTCTTATGTAATGCATTGTAAGTGCCTTGAAATAAAGGTGCAGATCTGTGCTGTTATTTTTAAACAAAAATGACGCTTGATTCTAGAAAAAATAAACTCAGGTCTTTCTTTATTGGACTTGGCTACAATAGTCCTTTCTCATTTACTTTTTGTATTAAAAATTCCAGTCAAGAATGACTGTTATCTATGAATGTTTCCTTAAACCAAATCTTTGTATTTTTAAGACCTTTCATTAGATATTCTCAATCAGCAGTGAAATATTAAGTGCTTAAAAAGTGTATAAATGAAAGTGTTTGCCTCTTCCTGACCTTATGACTAGTATATCAAGTCATATTTGTGATTCGGTGAATGTAGTGGCAGGCATCAGTTCAAGGTGTTCTGCCCTCTGGCATTAGAAACCTCATTGTGTTGTTTCCTGCTGTCAGATATTCTTGGCTTCAATATAAAGAGGTTTGAGGCCCCAGTAACACCCATCAAACATTAACCCTTTAAGAGTGCTCTACGTTTATCTAAACCTTAACACGTGCACACAATTCCTTTTGTTTCCTGTCTCTATATTCCTTACTACTGATAGGAGACTAATGTTATAAAATCCCACAAATGAATGACGTTACACTTTCAATGGTTGGTCAATCTGTGTTTGGTTTGGTTGACTAAGATTCAGCTATCGCCTTGAGAAAACACACACACCTTCATTGACTTTACCCTACATTACTACCAGTAAAAACACAAGTGTTTCCTGATCATGTAGGAACAGGATACAAACCGTATTGTGTAATCAAGTGTACACACACACACACACACACACACACACACACCCCAACCATATACATCACGTGCATCAAAGTACATGGAGAGAAACAACAAAAAGAGATTAAAACACACATAATAATGTTTTTTGCGACTGTTTTCATTTCTGCTGCAGTGGAGTCATGTTTTGTGTGACAACCACCAAGGGGAGAACACAAACACACACACACAAAATAATCTGTCCAGTCCACACACTTTAGGAAATGCCAAGACCTGCCTGGCCTTGCAAATACAAACCAATACCAAAACAGTTTTAAAGTAGGATGCAATAGTTCATATAAAGCTGGTTTAATGCAATTTTGCCTTGTAAATTATTTTTATTATTATTATGTTATAATATTTGACCAATTGTTTGTCCATTGTTCATGCAGCAGAAAGAGCCTTTTAGGTTCTGCATCAATACAGGCAGCCTAGAAATGAAGGTACAAACCAAAGCACTCATGTCATGGCCGTATATAGAAATCTTCCTGTTTTGTACAATGGTGGCGAGATGTAAAACTGCAAGGAAGTGAAATAAGAGTTTAAGAAAATATACAAATATTTCAAACTAACCTAACCATTTTGGCGCCCTGGTGCTCTAGGGGTTTAATGCGCTGAAGCACAACCTTCCTGGATCGCCTTGGGCTGGGGACATTTGTTGCATGTTTTTCCATCTGTCTCTCTCCCCTCTTTTCCTCTCTGTCTCTACTGTTTACTCTTCAGCAACTGCATGAAATGACCCCGAAAATGTCAACACCTTTGTAACATATTCCCTGCTTATATGCCCCTAAGCTTTCCTGCATCAGTAAGCCCTAATCTTGTGGTTATGGCACATTTTTCTATTCATTTTACCAAGAAAAATACGTGTCAAGAGTTTTAACTTTGTCAATCTGTCTAGTCGAGTTAGTGGGTGAGTGTAGGATCTGGGTCATTAGATGTCGGACACTTTGAGCAGACCTTTCTGTGTAATGCAGCCTGGACCCGTGTGTGTGGGTGTGAGGGTCCGTCAGTCTAGACTGAACTGCATGTCTGATGGGCTGACTCAGTGACACGCCTCAAAGCACAAAGTGAGCGAGCTTCTGAGGGCCAAAAGTCTTATGAACTAACAAGTTCATAAGAAGTTTTATCTGCAGAAACTTTTTCACTTGTGGTGCTCTTAACATGTCTTTAAAAGACTTCAGGTTTAATCCTCAATTTGTTATTATGTATCGACACGCAAGTTTGTAGCTTTAAAGACTCTGATTAAAGATGTCTGGAGGGACACTAAGCATCGAGTCTGTGTGCATTACGTATTATTTGTAATTGATAGTTTATAGGAAGAATGCATCACCCAGTCGCTGTGTTTTGCTAAAACATATTAAGTCTGTCGGCAAGCATCCAACCTAGGGATGCACGATAAATATGGGGGCTGATCAATTAGATAGAGAAAAGCAATACAATTGCAAAACATTTTTGATTACATTTACTGTAAAAAAACATTTCAAAACGTCAAGATTCGATTTTTGTTTTTTCATGTCAGCGATAGTGATGCCAGTCAGATTTGTTAAGATTGGTGCTATGCAATATTAAATCATCCATCTTTGCTCAAAAGATCTTAGCTTTAGCTCATCTTACTCTTAGGTGTACATAAACAGGGAATTAACTTATTTAAAAAAAACTGAAATATCTCATCAGCCTTAAAAAAGTATCCATAATGCTTATTCCTAATACACCTGTGGGTTTTCAGTTAAAAGTATCTTACCGACTTCAACAACAACCTGTTGAAAATATAGGTTTTAATGTAGTTATTCAAATTGGGTGTTTAGGGCACTTGACTAGCATTCTATTTCCATGTAAATTACTGCTTTATTTTAATTGTATTGCTATTTAACTGTATTTTTTTTTTATTACGGTGTAAAAGATTTTGTGTTTTATATTAGATTTCTTGTTTTTTATATTTTATGTATGCACCATGACATTAAGTCAAATTCCTAGTATGTGCGAACCTACCTGGCAATACACCTGATTCTGATTCTGATGATAGGAGCCAGAGCCACACACCTGTTTCCAGCCGTGCAATGTTTTTCAGGCTAAAGGAATTTGTGTCTGTCTATGAAGCAACCTTACTCGATGCATTATGAAATCATCATCATTCCTCAGAGCTCCTGTTCCACCCTCATTCTTCATCCTGTTTAAAGGCAACGGGTCAGATTGCCTGAGGCCCAAACTGTGGCCTGACCCCACAGGTCAGCCAGCTTATACCACAGGCTACTTGATCCAGCCAGCTTTCTCTCCCACCTCTCCATCTCTCAGGATCTCTCTTTCACTTTTTCGCTGTCAAATTCTGTCCGACTGACCCTGTTTCTCTGATAGAAGAAACCATAAAAACAATGAGAAACAGAGTTAATACCCCACCTTCACCTCACAACCTCTACTAAAGGAAAAGGAGGGAAGAGATGAGGGAAAGAGGTGCATATAGGAGGTGGGAGAAAGGATAAACACACTTAACAAAGGCAGAAATGTGCTCCCAGGGGCAGTGGGTTGTTAAGCTGTGTTTGCCCCGACTCGCAGGCAGGCTCAGCATTGCTCTGGTTACAAACACAGGTCAGGTGTGTGTCTCGGTGGTGAGAGCGTGAAAGCACTGTTAATGAGTAGTACAATGTACACTGTAGAAAGGTGTGTGTGTGTGTGTGTCAGCGTGTGTGTGTGTGTGTGTGTGTGTGTGTGTGGTGTGTGTGTGTGTGTGTGTGTGTGTGTGTGTGTGTGTGTGTGTGTGTGTCAGCGTGTGCCAGACCAGCTGTATGGCACAGTGCCGTCTCTGGAGCAAAGCCCAGTCCTAATGTTCAAGCAAAGGAGCCCACTGGGATGTCTCCTGGCTGCTCTATCGCCACTCATAGAAATAGTTTTGTGTGTTGTACTGGAAAAAGTACTCTGATGTCTGATTTGTTCACAGTGTGTCCAGAATTACTACTATGTTATGAAGTGTTGGATTTCATCTTTGATAATGTGAGTTTCCAGACACCTTACACTAAATCACGACTGCACAGCTTTGGTTATGTCATATGGGGCATTTGTCATTTATAACATATAGATCCCCTTACAAATGAGCTGGTATTAGGACATAAGACTTATGGTATTCAAAACAATTTGGTATTCTCAGTGTTACTTTTGAGTTTTCCCCTTATTATTTAATACTGGCCCTATTTCTCAGTGATCTATAGAGTTTTGGAAAATGTGCTATTGAAATTGCAGTAATACTTTCTTTCCTCCACTCCACCTCTTCCCGTCACATGATTCGCCTCCCATGAAGGGTAAGAAGTGGTTCCCGGCTGTCACTCCCCTCATGGTGGCTTTTTATATCCGTTTTGTCAACTTGATGAAGAGTGTGTGTACAGTTCACTGTGGCTCTTATTGACACATTCTTAAATCAGCTCTTTTCTTCATTGTAAAGTTGAGGTCAGTTGTTTAGTCATGGGAAAGAGGTTTTCTGAAGCATTGACAGAGTAAATACATTATATGTCGGGTGTGTGTGTCTACGTGTGCTTGTACTTGAATGTGGTTTTGTTGTATTGGGAACGTTTTTTTCAAGGAAGTGAGACATTTTGGTATTGTTTCTTCATTTTTCTAAGGTTTATATTAAGGTTATATTAAATATATCATGGCAGTTTGGTTTAGATGTTTGCACAGATGTCACAGTACTCTTGCACTAGGTCTTTTTTTATAGCGCTAGAAACTCTTGCTAATTGAACAGAACGAGAAGCATGAACATTTGTGTCCCCTTAAAGATGGGTATGACAGTTTATTCAGACAGAGGTTTGTGGATAGTGGTGACTGAGTAAGTGTTTCCTTTTTTTATTTGTTCAACTATTGAAACATCCTGGAAAGTACATTTCCCCCAGTATGCCTGAATTAAAGCATTTTACAATCCAATCGTTTAGCTTCACTCTTTGCTGGTTTCTTGAAGACCACAATTTAAATGAAGACCTGGTCACCACTCAGAGTGGAACAATAAGTTAATCAAATGTATTGACCCTGATTTATCAGAGATTGTCAAAAGGAAGGATTTTTATCTTTTGGTTTTTAGTGTTTAGGAATTAGTCGTCACCAGAAGGTGGTCTCAAGAACAGTGATAATGTGTGAAGTGTTTGCGTGTTTGCACATGCAGTCACTTTCTCCTGTTCCTTTCACTTGTGTGGAAGCAGAAATCTATAAAGCTCTGGTTGTCTGGGCTTGCTCGCCGGAATGCCCTCTCAGCCTCACGCTCACTTCTCTCCCTTTCATCTCCCCCCCCCCCCCTCCTGCTCTGAGCAGCTTCTTTCACAGTGATTAGTGAGTGCTCAATGAGAAGTGCTCCTCTGTAACGGATGACGTATCCTCCTAAGGTGTTGTGTGCACATGTGTCTGCGGGATCACAATATGCAAATTATTAATATTATTCGCCCAAATCCAGGGATGCTCAGATCTGATCAGCTATTTAATACCATAGTACTTTTAATCAGTCAATTATCTTCATAGACATTACTGACATTTACATTTACATTTTTAGTTGGATGTTTCTGTGTTTGTAGCTTGAAACACACACACACACACACACACACACACACACACCCACACACACACACACCAGTATGTTTGAAATCATGCATTTCACCATCCACACTAAAACACAATTCTTCATAGTGCACTTTGAGCTATGCTTTATAGGGGGACATGTTCTTTCCAGGGATCAAAATGCCACCCTGTTATGGATTAAAAGCCACAACTGAAAGAAATGGTTATCATCGTTGACTCTCCCCGAGCCAACTGGTCTGCACCCTGGACTGAGGGGGTGGATTCTGCAGGGAGACTCTTTGGTACATTGGGAGTTTTGCCCTTTGCGTGATCTCTTACTTTTGACCTTTTAATGAATTTGAAATACTTCCTCCAGTTGTTTTGTTTGTCCATCTACACTTTAGTCTGTTGTTACTACTCTCCATATCACTCCCTCTAATGCATATTGGTTCTATCTCTCATTCTGATCTATTTGTCTTCTTACCTTTCTTGCTTTTTCTGTAACACTTAATCCCTTTCTTTTTGTCTCTGCCTTAAATAGACCCAGTTAGCAAACAGCGTCACTCTGTAAACTAAGGAGCCTTAGTGGTGATACAATCGGTTTGTTTTTTCTCACGGAGGAGGAAGGTCAGGCTGCAGAGTTGCTGCCAATTGATCCTTTTCTCCCCGGGAGCATCAAGCACACAGACAGTAGATCCACAGTTGTCATAACACTAGTGCAGTTGAAGCTGCGTTTGATCTAATCTTATCCTGTGAAAGTGACTTCCGAAGTTCTCAGACATTTATGTCACAAGACATCCCACAACATCTGTAAATGTCTTTGGATATTTTCCTCAACATCTCATGACAGCTTTGCACTGCGTCAACTACTAGATAAGTAAAAAGAGCAAGGTTAAACGGTATGAAAGACGTTTTTGTAGTTGTATCTGGTTTACTACAGTAGGCTTCTTAATATTTCTGGCTGGCCTTGTTTTGGTACTGCGCATATAGTTTCCATTAAGTTTAATTTTATCTTCCAGGTCGTGTTTTCATTTAAAAAGCACATTACATTTTTACCAATTAACCGTTTATCCTGAAAGTCTGGCTTTTGACCCTGTTTTGCTCCAGCTGTCGGCTTGTTTCTGTTTTCACACGTCCTACTGGGTCCTCTCCACTGTTGCATCTTGCCTCACATCTCTTGTTTTTTTTACTTTGTCCCTCTCTCAACTCACAAGAAGCATGACTAATGTAAAGCACGTGGCAGAAGAGTGTGACAAAGAAAAAAGAGGGGACCCTTCATTGTTTCACTCTTCACCACGTGTCCCTTGTAGCTCCCCTGTCTTAATGTGTATATAATACTTTTTTACATATTGTGAATTTTAATTTAAACTGTTAAACAAAAACTGTTATCTATCTTCCTAGTAAAGAATTTGAACAGCTAATCCACTTATTTATAACGTCTCGTTTAGACTATTGTAACTCCCTCTATATTGGTGTTGATAAGTGTTTGATCCGTCGCCTGCAGCTGGTCCGAAATGCGGCTGCACGCCTTCTTACTGGGAAGAGACGTTATGACCACATCACACCCGTTTTGGCAGACCTTCATTGGCTTCCTGTCAGTTACAGGATCCAGTTCAAGTACTTACTTGTTGTTTTTAAATCATTGCATGGACTGGCACCACATTACCTGTCTGAGATGTTGCACCGCCATGCTCCAGCTAGAGCATTGCGATCAGCTCAGCAGAATATGTTGGTGGTTCCTCGGAGCAGGAAAAAAACCAGAGGTGACAGGGCTTTCAGTGTTGCAGCTCCCAGACTGTGGAACAGCCTCCCAGCTCATATCCCATATGCGGAGTCTATTGAACTTTTTAAATCTCAGCTAAAAACTCACCTCTTTGCACTGGCTTTTAATACTAGTTGAACATTACATTTTTATATTTGTGTTTTTTATTTATTTATTTTTTATATGTTTCAAGTTATTGTGCTTTTTATTATGTTTTTAATTATTGTTTTATTATTGTACTCCCATTGGGTTATTTAATATTGTAGTTACTTCCTGTACAGCACTTTGGTCAACTGAAGGTTGTTTTAAATGTGCTATATAAATAAATTGAGATTGAGATTATCCCAGCTTCACCTCTGCTTGTCTTCTTCCTAACTCCATCAAGGCTTCAACCAAGAAACCTGCCCTCCTTTAACAAAGTTGTGACCTTTGTCTCCTTCCACTTTCCCATCATCCATCTCTTCCCCCGTATTCCCCCCTGTCTCTCTCGCATCCTTTCGTCACTCCTGTACATCCATCCATCCATCCTTCCTTCCTGTCATGTCAGGAACAGGGAAATGTCTTTGCAAAAGATGTTGCATACGCACATTGTACACAGCTATCCAGTAGGCAATTATTATAAGTCAATTATTAAGGTATCTTTGTATAGTAGTTCAATATGAGAAAACATAGTACATTAATAAAACTGTGTTTGACACACACTGTGTTTGTTCACCAGGGTCTCTGCTCCTTCAAACATCCAGCAAATGTCTAACATTAAAGTCGATAACATTTAGAAAACGTACCAGCACTATTTGCAGTCGGTTTTAGTTGGCTGAAATCCATCTTCAGCTGAATCTCTTTAGATACAATCTCAGGAAAGAGAGGTCTGTGTTTTTAGATGACAACCGAGCAACAGGCAATAACGGAAGTGATAAAGAAGTAAACTATAAAGAATAATGTTAGCAATATTTCACTCCCCTCAGGGAGAGAGAGAAAGAAAAGCCGAGTGTGGGAAAAAAGGAGGAGGTGTGTCCTTCTGTTCACATGTTTCCAGCCCAGTGTGGCCACCGGGGACCCGTTCCCACTCATCCACCTGTCACTCACACACTCACACACATTCAAAAGTTTGACATCAGATGCCGGTTAAGATGAGGTAATAGGAAAACCTTGCTTTCTGTGATAGGTGCGGAAATAATGCAACTATGACCATACTGCCCTAGGATACAAGTCTAACCCTCTTCCTGATATATTGTGGTCTCATTAACATTTAGCATTTTAAAATATTGTTTGTTGAACAGTTCTGTGGCTGAGGATATTTTTTACATTTCATTTAATCGTTTATTTGACGGGGACAATGCACATTAATGAACACCACAAAAAATGCGTCAAGTGTAAATATGGGTTTCAGGTTTGTGGCACAAGCAAACGACCAGTTTGTAAAACAGTATTCATTGTGGGATAGAATCATACAGTGGAGGTATGACTTTGCAGCATTGACAGTTAAGAAGGGTCTAATTTGTTGAATTTGTTGAATTTGTTCATATAGGACACATTTCACTTTGAATTTAGAGTGGAAAAGACCATACAATGTGTTTCTTGTATGCTGCTATGAAGGCTTTTCAGACCCTCAAAGCAAAGTTGTCTCAGGTTTATACTGAGGGAATGTTGTTTAATATTTGTGTGTTGAAAATACAGAAGCCACTGCAAGCAAACAAGGTCAGAAAAACCCCAGCTCTAAAAATTGTGTTTTTGCTTTTAGTGTCTCCTCCTAATGTAGGTTATTACATTTTCTTCATGTTGCCATTTCTGATCTCTAAGTTAATGAAAAAGAGAATCTGATTCTCTAGTGTAGTAATGTGATTTTATAAGATGGCCATTTTTGAAGTACGAGTACTACTTTGTGGCCTTTACGAGTAAAACACCTGCAGTCCAGTGACTCCAGCCTATGGGCCTGGACAGGCTCAAAGGAATTCCAGGTGCGTTTGCTGTTTCTTCAGCGTTATATGGTTGTAACGGTGTGTGGGGTCCAGAGCAGCTGGGAACATGTATTTACCTGAGGGCAGCCGAGGGAAGAGGAGGGCCCTTCCCCCCGTCTTATCTCTCTCAGTCGTCTCGTTTGATCGGCTAGTTAGGGGTCAGTGCCGTGTCAAGAAGGGAGAAGGTTATTAAAAAGGCATCCTTTTCATTTAGGACCAGGTATCAACACGACTGGATGTGTGCATGCCCTTCCTAACTCGAGTGTATTTGTTTTGTGTTCTCACTCGCTGTGAGTTCAGCATTAGTTAACTTGGTCAACACACCTGTGGCAGATTCAGCAAAGGGAAGTTTTCTCTGAGAGATTACGGCAGGATCTCAGTTTAAACCAGACTTGTCAGACTCTTATCCCCAGGCCCATGTGACTACTTCAGATTGATTGCCACTTAGCCACAGCACAGGGCTCCATTTCACTGTTCAAGGTGAGTCTTGGAGAACTTCAGCCCCCTGACTTTCTGTGAGTTACACCTAGAGTCATAAGGAGACTTACCATCCCAGACCTGTTCAATGTTATGAATGGGTATTGGAAGCAGAGGTCGTGTTAACCGAATATTTTCCGTCTGACAGATTTTTTTAACAATGACGGAAAAATCTGAAAGCAGTCCGTCATTTTGACCGATTAGAACAAACTCGAAACAGCACCAAAGTTTCCCGGCAGCGAGGCTCCGGTGTTATGCCGTGTTATGCATGCCCACCAAAAAGGAAATGATACAGTTTCCAAACCCAACTTTGCCGTACAAATCATTGAAATGTCTGAGTTTTGGTTTACGCTGTGAGCTCTCCCGCGAAGTGCAGTGGGCATGCATAACACGGCGCTAACACTTCAGGAGCGTGCGCGTGGCCCCACCCCCGTTGACAGTTCACGAGCGTGTCCTCTCTCTCCCCCCTCGTCAGAGTTGGCCGACGGGTAGTACTGGATTTTGACGGAAATGTTTCGATCCTGTCCGTCAAAATGACGGGCAGCGAAAAAGTGTAGCGCAACCTCTGGTTGGAAGTATTTGCGGCAATATTGGAAAGATAAGTTTCATTTATCATTTACTTTTTTTTTTTTTTTTATCCTTTATTTGTCCAGGTGTATCCCATTGAGATCATTGATCTCTTTTTCAAGGGAGACCTGCTCATTTACACTTGCTGTCAGAGCTATTTCCTCAGTTAAGCCCAGCTCCTTCTAAATTAAGTCACCCCTATCCTTAGCTTTATTACCCCAGTACTAAAATCTTCTGAGATGTCTGGCCCTTCAAAGCCACAAGCAATGCTTAACAATAACACACCGACAACGGCAGTCGTCACCTGGCTCTTTCAAAGGATTCTTCTCTGCATGTTGCTGTTTTTTGTTCAGCCTGCCCTGTGACTGACCCCAGACTTTGACCTGTTCAGACCTACGCATGTCTCTCCCCAGGTTGGGCTGCATCTGTTTTCTAGATAAGAGCCGTGAGTGCGAGGGCTGATTCATTGCTCTGTCACTGACATGGCGTTTGGGCCGCCGACATCCCCGCTCTCCTTGTGTCCATGTCTCCCATGGCCCAGTTTTATAGCATTGCAATCCAGATTTAGTGACGAATCAAGCAGCAAGCTGAGGAAAAAGGCCTTTCTGTTTGTTACATTAAGAGATTGGCTTTCAAAGAGGGGAAACAGTAGAGCCTTAAAAAATGTTCAGTGTCCCCACCTACACTGTGACCCTGGTAGTGATGCAATATAAAAAAGTTTGTTCATGAATGATGACAGGTTGGGACAGGAACCAAACCTTCAGCCCCGCTCTCTCAGGTGACCACGCTGTGAACTGCCTCAACCTTGGGACCAAACTTCATCCGCTAAAATCTTTCTGTTGCCACTTTTTCACAACAGCTACCCTTTCTCTACAGGAGAGTGGCTATCTCCCAAAGTAAGAGGATTAGTTTTCTTCTATCTCAAAGTACGTTGCAGGCCTCCCTTACTCTCCCTCTCCTGTGTTGGCTACTTGTCCAGCAGGGCCACGCAGTTTCACAGTCTAATTACAGGTCAATTAAAGGCTTTGTGGCTCAGCCCTCCTTCTGCCAGCGCTTCGGCCGCAGCAAGCTTAGGAGACTCGACAGAGTGAGAGTGAATGAGATATCATTTCATGTGGAGATCAGCCGAGAGAAGGCCCTGAAAGAGGGAATTTGGGGGGAAAAGCTCCCCACTCTTTCTCTGAATGGGCAAGAGTCCCTCCATCCTCGCCAACCCAAAAGCACCCAGCATCTTAAAGAAGGGGCCTCTGGGATAGAGGCCAGAGGATTATGGGAATATTCATGACCAGATAAAGGGGTGAGCGGTTGAATGACTGTTTTGGGGCTCATCTCTTAGGTAAACAGGAGCCTAAATGGAGTTTTAGATCACTACTCCCACTGCAGTGAGCAACAGGCAATGGTGACTCTGTCCACTGTTTTTTTTTGTTGCATTTCCACAGGACAGAGGAAAGAAAGCCTTGTTGTGGCCTTTTCTTCCTATGGCTGCTGTCTTTTGGTGACAAACAGATGGTGTGGGGGAAATAAATATCTGTTTCTCACAGTTTTTATCCAGAGAATATTGGCTTTTCTGAAAGACACCATTCACTTTCACTGGTGGCCCCCTGGGCTCCTGGAAGCTGCTGAGGGCTCATTTCTAAGTCATTAAGCATCCCGCTGTAAGGGAAGGTTTTTCTGTTCTCATCTAGGTTTAGGTCTTCTCTTCAGAAGGTCATGGTGAAACTCTGACTGCACAAGTAGCCAGCCAGCAGGTTAAACTCAAGCTTAATTGTATATCAGTAAATAATGGTTTTCTTAATATTGTGTCAAACAATGGGAGGGGGCAGAGGAGGTTTTTCGCTTGGATGAAACTGGAAGTCATCTCTGACACTGATTATACTTATTGCAATATTTACTTTACACTTTACTCCAAAATGTAATTATATTCCTTTATATGTCCATTCTGTTGGCTTCTCCCTTCCAAAAAGAAAATGTAAATGTACATTTTTCATGCAGTACCAGTCAACCTAATTTCTGAAGTTGAATAAGAGGTGTCATATATTGTGCAGTGTAATGCCTTCTGAGTGAGATGAGTGACATTTGATTGTAGAGCATATAAAGTCGTTTTTTTACCTTTCTTTACAAGAGCTGCCAGCACAAACACAGTTTTGTTCTATGGTTTGCTGAATTGATTGATTTTCCGGTTCCCAGCCAACTTTCCCTGTCAATCTTGGTAATCAAACCGGTATCTTTCTTGTCAAAAGCCCTCTAATCTAACTGCTGCTGCCCCAGGTGATTCAGCAGAGCTTGGTGTCTCTGCCCTACAGTTGGCAGGGTCCTTAATGTTTGACCCGCTGTCTGCATGTGAAGCACTGAGGCTGCACAGAGCACCTTATCATCAGCCACATCTAAACTCACTCGGAAGCTTTGAAGCCTGAGACAGGGGATTTCCCGTGTTTTGATGATCTGACAGGCAGTACCCTCCTTTCCCCACACCAACCAAAACTCCCCCCGCCCCCGTACCACACATCTCTTTCTGTTCAGGTCGGACAGATGTTGGTAATCCTGCTCTGATTGGCTTGGATTGAGCTGTGTTGTTCTGTGGTCAGGGCACGCAGCCCACACTGAACTCTGTCAGCTCCCTTTGAGCCGTGCCCTGCGGTGGGCTGAGTGTTGGAATGGCACACTGTAGGGTTATGTTTCATTCAACCCCACACCTGCTGCAGTGACTTGTCAGCATGCCCCTCGACAGGCCCCCTTAATACCTCCATTAGGTGTTGTAATCTCCTCCTGACGCCCTGCCATTTTGCCTGAGTGTGTTAACAGAGTATCAAAGGTGGGGGATTTTTTTTTTTGCCAGCGCTGAGTGTGTAGGAAGGTGAAAAGAGGTGGAGGGGGCTTGACTGCACAGCTCTACCTGCTTTTTGAGGCATTGGCATTTCTGTCTGCGTGTCTTTCAGGGCCAAGCTTTTTTTTTTGCCTACCTGTGAGTGGATATATGTGTGTGACTGTGTCCAGCTCTGCTAGTGTTTCAGGACGTGTGTGGGGGTGTGCCTGCATCTCTCCCAACAACCGTGTGCTTTTCATCCATCAGGAAAAGGATACATCAGCAGCCGTGCTCCATCAAAAGGGGGCTGCACACAAGCCCCTGAGTACCATATTTAGTTTCACTCCAAAGCACGCTCACAGTTATCACCTTTGTGCCGACTTGAAATAGACACTTAGGACACTGTAGCGCTGGGGTCCAAACCACAATGATTTATCTCGCTGCAAACGGGCCAGTCCGATTTAAAGCTGTGTTTTCATTGGGAAAATAACCAACAATAGGTCGCCTATGGATCTCGTGTGGCTGATTGATCAAGATAGAGAAGTGCTAGTTTGTTTTTCAGTCGCTGTTTGAGTTTGTGCTTGGGGGAGATCCAGACAGATTAGGGTGGGTGACGGGGAAGAGCCAGCCAGGCCTGGAGGTGCAGCTGCGAGCCTTTTCTCTGTGTGGGCCCACAGACTTCCTCCAGCCACTGTTTAATCAGCGATTAAGACTGCTTTAGAGGCTCGCTCTTCTCGTGTGACAGTACATGTTGGGTGGAAGGACCGCTCGTCTTTTGCAGTCTTCGGACAATGGGAGGGAAGTCAAGAAAAGAAGTGAATGATTGTTTTTCCAGTAGATTCGCCCCCTTTCATGTGAAATGTTGTTGTTATGGTATCTCCCTGTGTCCATTAGCAATGTGCCTGTAAGGTACATACCATGAGGAGGGAGGGGGGGGGGGGGCTTTGATGTGGTCTGTGCTAACTTGGAAAGGGTACACAAGCCTTCATCATCAGATGTGTGACTGTGGTCCGCCTTGAGGTTTGGCTGTCACTGTCACAAGGGACCATCTGCTGTTTTGGGGGAAAATGTGAGGGAATTTCTACCTGCAGAAGAATAGCCAAGGGAAGGAAATATTGTTTTATATTTTCTGTTTGAAGAGCAGATTTATGTCCTGCTGCCCACCTGTTGCTTTATTTAACACCTATTAGGTTTTAGTGACTAATATATACAGACAAGCACACATGTTGACATTGTTTGAAGGAAACTAGTTGATGCTTTTGGAAATGGTTCGAGCTGCAAATATCAATCGTAACAATTAAACATGAATCTGCCAATTACTTTTCAGATTATTAATAATTGGAAATTTGTGATGTTAAGAAATTGTCCAGAAACCAAGACATTCAGCATTCAAGGACCAATAATTATTTTATAGTTGACGTATATAAATATTGTTTTTTTTCCTGTTAATCCATTAGTTTGTTTAGAATATTTAACGGGTAAAAGTACAAATGAATTTCCCATGCCGTTTCCATAAGCCAAGCTGAAGTCCAAAAGACATTACAATTTGAGAGATTGTTTGACTTTCTTTAAAAGATGACTTAAATATCACTAAATTACAATAGTAGATGCTGATACATTTTCTGTACAGATGGCGATCCTAGAAGACAAAGAAAAGCAGCAAATGTTCACATTCATAAAAGAATATCTTTCTTGAAGAATAACTTAAACTGATTATATGGATTATTAAAATTAAAGCCCATTTCTGTAGGTAGACTAATGAATGAATTGACATTGTTTCTATTGTAACAATCTTTTGTATTTTTGATTTATTTGACTAACCATTATACCCCGTGTGCTTTTCTGCAGAGAAAGTCCGTGAGATCCAGGAGAAACTTGAAGCCTTCATCGAAGCTCTTCACAAGGAGAAATAAGAGAACCAGGTATTTGTCTTTGTGCTATAAAGGAAATTGACCAAAAACATCAGCAGTCGTGCAGCACAATAAAAACACTTCTATAAAATTGTTATTGGATTATAAATTGAACAGTTAAAGGTGGGGTAGGTCATTTTGGAGAAACCAGCTCGAGTGCGCTAGAATTTGAAAATACACAGCCGGAAGAAATCTGCCACTTCCTTACAGAGCCCCTCCTCCAACACACACGAACACGCACATCAAATCAAATCAAGTTTTATTTATATAGCACATTTATAAACGATTTTTGGTCGAGCCAAAGTGCTGTACATATAATAAAAATAGCCTACAGTAGAGACACTTTACAGCAAATACAACAGCACAGATTGTTCAGAATATCAGTATGAGAAAAACGACACCCTCTGTCCTTAGACCCTCACATCGTACAAGGAAACACTTCCAGAGAAAACCCACAGTTTTAAGGGGAACATGGGAGAAACCTCAGGGAGAGCAACAGAGGAGGGATCCCTCTCCCAAGACGGACAGACGTGCAATAGATGCCGTGTGTAAATCCAAGAGATAATACATTTTACAGCATATAGACCGAATGTTAGGAAATGCATGTGTCTGTAATAAGAAGATGAATCCACGAAGATGTCAGCTTGACATGACCAATGAGGGCACGAGGTAAGTTTGTGCACAGGTGAAGGCTGACAAGCAGGTAGGCCATCCAGTTATTTTAGCCGGGCCGGCTCAGAAGATTGGTCGTGCTTTTTACAGTACTACGGCTTCCACAGATGACATTTCTTTATGGATTTTTAAGATATTCATTGCTATCAGGATGTTAAGAGCATTCCATGGAATATAACAAAAAGTCTATCTCGAGCCGGTTTCTCAAACTTACTTACCCCACCTTTAATGAATAAAAGTAAGTATTAAAAGTGTTGTAAAGGGATCTTAAATATGGTAATATAGTGACTATGTGCATCTGATTTTTTTTTTTTTTTTTTTTTCCCCCATAACAGAACCATTAAAAGTAAATTGGATCACAGCAGAGAAATGCACTGAATGAAAAAAACTAAACCTGTAAATGACCGTCATCACCCGCCGAGTCTGACCGCACCACTCACCTGATTTTAATTCCCCATCTTTGTCGTGCTGTCCCCTTTGATGCTGATGGGAAGATGGACCTGGACTATAAAGGAAACCGTTTTCAAGCTTTCACTTTGATTTTTTTGATCTCTTGCAAACTGTCCTGGGTGAAAAGAGGGACTTCTGCACAGGAGCCCCAAACACATTGAGAACACGAGGAGAATGAGAAGCATGCAGTGTTTTCAGACATCTGACCTCTCATTTTCAATAAATGAGGATTGTGTACATGTTAATCTCCCCAGTTGTCTTCAGCTGAACGTGTCTGTGTTCATTAGTTGCACTGATCCCAAGCACTTACTTTATCCCTCCAAGCTGCAGCTATGCTCTACATGTATGCTCCATCTCCTCCTAAATGAGACGGTGTTTAGTTTCAGCACATATAATAACCTTGAGTCATTATTGGTTAAATATTCAGTTTCCCTCCCGTCAAAACTCTCCATTGTAACACACAACAACAAAAAGGATACTACCAACTCTGAAGGCGTTGGAAACAATATTATGTATAAATATATTTCGTATTATTTTTGAACTCACTGCGTTTATTCAACATTACTATGTATATATGTCTGCCAAATACACATCATCCTCCCTTCATGCCACCTTTCATTTCTGTCTGTGTGTGTGTGTGTGTGTGTGTGTGTGGTGTTTACATTTCCATCATTGTACATTAACATTCTTCCTATGTTGCAACTTCAAGCTCATAATACAACTTCCAAAAAAAAAGAATTAGTAAACACTCTTTATATATTAAACTGTAATCAACCATTTAATTGTGGATGCTTCCACTTAGTTAATTGAGGTGTTGCAGACATCAGTACTCGAAAGCCACATTGCATCATCAGTTAAAGATGTCATTATAACAAATAAAAAAAATACACCCTGAAGCAGTTTAGAGGTACTTTCAATTGGACTTTCAGAAGCTACTGTATGACATTATCTGTCAATGTTAACGTCTGAACATTGGACCTGGGCTTCAGTCTTTCCCGCTCTATCGTGATTAGTTGCTCCAGTTACACTAGGGGAAGTTTGAGCGTTTCCAATCTCACCAAGTTGGATTTCCTTGGTTTATATTCAGCGCAGTTATGCCTATGATCATGACACACAGCACAGGTGCACTTGTATTTATCCACTTATTCTCTCCTGACTGATTGAATGGTCATTAAGATCGTATACATTGCTGCTTCATGGATAAGCTCAAACACCTGAATACCAAAGGAAATAATTGTCTCTATACTCAAAGTTAGGACAGGAAATTATCCAAAATGCTGGTGGGTAATTTTTAACTTAAGGTGTATGTGTTAAATGTACAAATGAGCTGACCAACACATACACTGTTTGTCAGCTCATTTATTCCTCTTGTCTTTCCACCGCTCACAATCTTGTGCTTCTTCCTTGCTTTCATCCTAAACCCCTTATCTCCCATGTTCCTCCATCATTTGAACTACCCTGACTCTTTCCTTCCCTCACCTTGGCATCCTCTCACTCCTCCTAGCTTGAAAACGTGTCTGATGTTTGATAGAAAGAAGGGTGAGTGACTGATAACCCTATCCTCTCATTCATGTGTATATGGGTATATATATATTATATAATAGGCCATGCATTCTGTACAGGAAAAGTTAATGGAGGGGCATGGAGCTACTATCATGTACAGCACGTGGGAGCAACTTGTGTAACAGAAACAGTGAGTTGGTTCAAAACAATGTTTTATGTTGTAGAAAGTAATGTTTGCATGGTGTACTCCATCAGATGTGCTTTATTTATTGAATTTGTGTTTAAAAGCGAAAATAAAGTTGAAACAAATAAAATACATAGTTTTTTCATGTCGTGTCGGCTTGTCCCGTCAGTGGTGAACCATTTGCACATTTTAAGTCGCTCTCGGTTGAACATTGTCCATTCACCTTTACTCACTGAGAACACTCAAATAAATGGTTGACATGAATATTAAATGAATGAATTTAACCTATACTTTTATTTATTAGCTCTTCCACTTATATATGATCTTCATTAGCAGGTTGTGTGGACATTTGTTCTGATCCTTTCTGACCTTCCAAACGGTTCACAAAACATTGTTTCCAGCTAAGCTAACATTCGCTAATTGGCACCAAACAAAGAGTTTAAGCTGATGGGATGTCTTTAGTAATTGGTCATCAAATGTAGACATCATGTTTGCTAATCCCCAATTGTTACATGCTTGCCCCTGGCCTCCTGTCATTTTGTTATTGTCCCCCAGGCAAAGTATGGTTGAGTATCCCTGCAATCGCATAGATGTTTAGCTAAATAAATACAAAAGTTAAAGGGCAGTCACCTTTACAGCATTGCATTATTCCCATCCTTTGAGAGTTGTGTTGCATGTAGCTGGATGTAGTGACCTGTGTGCTCCTGTGATGAGGCCTCTGCTCCCGGTCTGTTAAAACCTTTGGAGTATTTGACTCTGCAGGCTGTTCTCTCCTCCCTGAGCAGGCTGAAGACACGTCTCAGCCCGAGGCAGCAGCGATGGAGAGGCCGCTGAGGGCCTGCCTGATTAATAAGTCAGAGTCCAGAGGTCCTCCACTCCTGGGCATCCTCTCTTCTTTCACAAGAGCCTGGTTGTTACTCCACATTGCTCAAAGCAAAGCACAGTTGGGAGGGGGTGGTTGTAGAGGCCTCATCCTCCCTACCATCACCTGAGGCTTTACACACAGAGATAACTGTCTCACGTCAACTTTCTCTGCGGCCATTATATCCCCTGGTTTCTCAAAAACAAGGGAAGGGGAGTGAAAAAAGGCCTAATGACTCTGTAGCAGCCGTGAAAAGAAAGGGGGAAAAGTCAACCTCCAGCAGAAGGCCTTTGTGCTATCAGATAGCCACGTTCTGGGAGGAGGGAGGCCGGCCGGGACACACTATACACCATTAGCATCTGCAAAGGCCGTCACGTTGACTAATAGCCAGCGCCACAACGGCACAGTGGTTCAGTTTGTGTTTTCCTTCAATCCCCATTATGTCGGTGACACAAAAGCAGCCAGGCCAGACTTTTCAAATGTGCCACAGCAGCGGACGTGCACAAAGCTTCATTTCTAGTCTTTCTTAAGAAAAAGAAAGGGCCGATCTTGTTGCTTCGTTTCTTTAATCCCCCACCTCATCACACAGACACATTCTGGGTCTTTTAGCAGGGGGTGTGGCTGGTTGGTATATGATGAAAACATTGAATAAGTGTTAGAAAGGGGCAATAAATTGTGGGATGGGCGTTTTTTGGCGGTAGCAGCAGTGTTAGCATTTGTTTGCCTTCTTGTTGGCGACACTGCCTTTGTTCTCATCTTTCTGTCCCCTCTGTTATCGAGCTGTTTGTTGAGGCTGTGGGAGAGGCCCAGATTATGGCGACCATATTAATGTCCATGTTCATTAGCTGACAGCGACACGTTGGCTGGTCGTCACTGTAGAACAGCTTTAAAGCATCATCAGGTAGACACACATCAAAGTGTAAAGAAGTCCACTTTAAGGATCATTTTATAAATCAGGAAGTTATGAAAACGTAACAAACAAAAAGGGTTAATATGTATACCTTTTTAAATTGGAGAAAGACCAATGAATTTGTTAAAGGAATGCTTCAGCAAAAAAAAGATCATTCCTATATCAATAACTCACCCCTGTTTATTAAGAATATTCAGCTTTTCTAATGTTTTTGCTGTGAAAACTAAATACAAAAACCCAGAAAAGCCTTGATGAATTGAAGTCAATTTGGGTTAGGGTTATTACGTTTAGCAAAATGTGATTGTATGCTAACCAAACATGCATTTTCACTAAAACCCTATTATTTTATACGGTTCTGATTAAACAGTGTCTTGGTCTTGCAAATAAGTTTTTTTTGTTTACTGTTGCATACCTTTTCTATTTGATCAAACACACTTAAGCCAAGATGCTTGTTTAATGAGCTTTTAGGATTATGGTCCTTGGTTTATAATTATTATGTTGCATGCCTTCACAGTAAACGCTACCTAAGTTGTTGAAATTACCGCTGAATGACCATGATGCATTGGGGTTGTTTTTATCTATGACAGTAAAAGAAAGGGCACTTGATCCCAGCGTGGACCAGTTTCACGGACCATAACAAATATTGACATTACTGGAAAGATATTCTTTAAGGAGACACTAAAACACCTAAAAGACAGTGGTTTGGGCTAAGAGAGTCACTTATCAGCCCTTCAGTCAACCAGCACAGAAACAGTGGATGTAAATCTAACACTTTGCGCCCCAGGAGACAAACTGCCAGCGTTGAGTCATTGCTAATGAATCTTATCAGAAGCTTGTTGGAGCAACAGGCTTCCTTCTCCGTTTCATCCAACAAAACCTTCTACTGTCCCCGGGGCCCGCTGCTTTCTGCCCTCAGAGAATAGAGTCACAATTGGCCTTTGTGTTCATTATGTTAGAGGCATCTTCCCATTGCACTGTGGGGTCCATTCCAATGCTGAATTAGGCCCATGGGGATTTTAGCCAAGTCACAGAGGTCACTGACCTTTCTTGTCACAACCCCAACACACACACACGCACACACCCCTCTTCTTTTTCTGTGCGAGCTATAAATTATGGCAGTACTCAGTGCTTCAATTTTAGGAATTGAAGGAGGCTCGACCGTGTGAATCCTGTTGTGGTCCTGTATCTGTTTGAGTGTGTGTGTGATTGTGTGTGTGTGTGTGTGTGTGTGTGTGTGTGTGTTTCCACAGGGGTGGCCCACTGCATGTTCTCACCATTCAAGTGACGTCCACCCTGAAGGAATCCATAATATGACCTCACCGTCTCATGGCACGGGACGTCATAAATGAATCATCCCATTGTAAAGGGAAAACAGCCCCCATTAATAAATCCCTGATGGTGGATCTAGACATTCCTACTAATCCTACATGATGCAGGGTCTCTGCTCACACATGGGGTCTCCCGCAACACAACAGAAATCACGAGAGCTTGACTTTCATCACATTGCTTCTTAAAATAGCACATTAAAGAATGAGCCCCACTGTTTGTTTAATTATGCAAAAACCTGATTAAAGGGGCTATTTCTCCCAAATACCAACCTAGACTACTACATTGGATCCCTACATATACAGTCGTTTTTTATACACGAATAATGAATTCTGGACACTGACTACAGATTATAACTACAACATTTTAATGTCAAATATTTGAGTGTGATGAAGAGTCAATATTTTGTCGGCTGGTCAGTAAAATATTGTAGTTCTGGGGTATATATAATATATTTGGTTCTATAACATGGCTTTTTCAACCTACCTATCCCCCCCAAAAATAAGGACATTTTCAATGCTTAATACAGAATCATTGACACCACAACCATAACTAAATAATTAAAACATTCACTTGCAGCAGCAGCAGTCATTTCACCTTTATTTTTACTCACTCCAGCTCAGTTAAACTAGTGGTAGCATAGTTTAGCACAAAGAAAAAGAAAGCACAAAACAACAAAAGCTGATTTATTATGACTTGGTTTAAGTTAAATGTCGTCAAAAACACGGCCACTTAAATGTTTTGTAAACCTGCAAAAACAATGTAGCCCTTTTAAAGAATTGAGCCCTTGTGCGCACACTATCGTGAAGACTGTAACACTTAGAGAAGTCATTATGAGGCACCCCAAGATGACGGGGAAAGTGTGACTTGAGTAATAAAATGCTGTAACAGAGGGTGAATAAAGGAAAAGGGATGTGTGTGTAACAACTGAGGGCTGGGAACTTTCCTCTGCAGAATGGAGTTGTGCAAAGTTGCCATGGAAAAACTGATCGTCGCACAAACTGTTTCTTAATCGAGTGAAGGTCTTAGTGAGTGGGAGGGTCTCTCAGTTTTTAGCACAAGAAGCAGCTCTGGGTTTGCATGGATTTAGTGGGATTATGTGAGCATTCATGGCAACCAGTGAGGACAGCAGGTGAGGTCTGGGCTCAGCTGCCTTAGCCTTTAGGTAAACACAGAGTAGGGTTGCCAGATCCTGGCTGTGTTGCCAGGCTGAAATTGTATCTGTCCACACTACTTACGTCAGTCAGGCTGATCTGTAGAGTGGCGCTGACAGGGGGCTGCACTTGTTGCAGGATGGGGGACGTTGAGGACCGGCTTTCATCGCCTAAGTGCTGCAGTGAGGCTGGACCAGAAACGGTCTGGTGACATTACTTGACTGACCGTCAATAGTATCTTAGCAGGCGCTAAAACCAAGAGCAAACACAGAGAGCCTGAGTGTGAATGTTTGAGACGAGGCTCTGTAGCATTGAGTGTTAACGCAGAGCAGGAACTACAACGGGCCCCGTAAAGTGATCAAGTTGTGAGCTTTGTCTCTTTTCAGGAAGTCCTGATCTCATTTCCACTGAGCTTATACTCTTAATTTGATTTGCATTTTCCAACATGCCTGTTTTACATGTGTTTTTGGACTTAAACTGTAAAACAGGCTTATCTGAATGAATAGTTCTGTGTTTCCCAGAATACTTCCATTTCAACCCGCCTGACACCTCATCAGATTGAGACAAGGGAATTGCCACGTTACATATTCAGTGTTGTCAGGAATTCTTGCACATTCGCTTCACAAAAACAGTTTTATTCTTTCACATGACCTTTGCACAAATTAGAGTTGATAAGAAGATGTTAATTCAATTAAAACTAACAGACGAACAAGAACAAGTTCAGGAAAGTTACCTAGTGCACGTTATGTAGAAACCCTCTTGTCTTTTCCTGAATACTAATGTAGAAATATACCACCCAAAGGAGTGAACATGATTATTTAAACTATGTTTTCATCATTGATCACACACTTTTGCCAGCTGTCTTTTGAAAACATCAGATCGTAAGCTTTTTTTCCCTTTTATGTTCATCCGTACATATTTTAAAACTAAGCTAAACTTCAAAAGCAAAATCCATTTCTGCCATCCTATCAGGTCACCATGGTGCTGCAGCCTCTCTGTTTGTTCACCTGCTGGTCAGTCGTGCCGGCCTGAAAGACCAACGCCTCGCCCCGCTGACCTCTGACCCCTGCAGCCTCCACACGCCTCCTCATGGACCAGCAAATATTGAAGCAGTCAGTCAGGGTCTCTCTGCTGCCCACTGAGTGTTTGACTGTTGCCGGAGAACAGATTCACCACCAATAGAGAACGTGTGTGTGTGTGTGTGTGTGTGTGTGTGTGTGTGTGTGTGTGTGTGTGTGTGTGTGTGTGTGTGTGTGTGTGTGTGTGTGTTGTGTGTGTGTGTGTTGTGTGTGTGTGTGTGTGTGTGTGTGTGTGTGTGTGTGTGTGTGTTGTGTGTGTGTGTGTGTGTGTGTGTGTGTGTGTGTGTGTGTGTGTGTGTGTGTGTGTGTGTGTGTGTGTGTGTGTGGTGTGTGTGTGTGTGTGTGTGTGTGTGTGTGTGTGTGTGTGTGTGTGTGTGTGTGTGTGTGTGTGTGTGTGTGTGTGTGTGTGTGTGTGTGTGTGTGTGTGTCAACTCAAACCATTCTTTAAATATCAGTTTGAGCCATATGTATCAGACTTTTAATACTACTACAACAGTCATCCCTGGTTTGCTTAAAGTTGCTTAAAGTCTTTCAGTTTAATCAAAACTTTTTCTGGTGTCCAGAATTGAAAAGAGTATAGTTTCAAAAGTCAGCATGCAAACTAGGAAACCTGATGTGTCACTGTGCCGTTACAATGCAATGCACAAAAGAACAAGAAGAGCTGTTAAAACTTAAAATAAATGTGTGAGTGGTTGCTGAAATCAAATGAACAATAAGAAAAGATAGTGTTGCTTTGCTTTTCATTATTTGAGCAGTGGGACTAAAATGTCAGCACATTTATCACATCATTTTCCCATCAATACAAAATGATAAACATGTTCATATCTTGTTGAGCATCTCAAACAAAATATTCTGTATGTGAATTAGTATACAGCACATACAAAATACTATTAGATGTGTCTCTTTTATCAGTAGATACTTTCAATTCCCATTCCCATGCTTGTGAATGCTATAAGTTGTGTGTGTTTACGTGCCTTATATTGTTTCTCAGAGTTACGGCCTGGCTGTATGTGTGTGTCTTTCCTCCACATTGTGTGTGTGTGTGTGTGTGATCCTGGGTGCTCAGGAATGTTTGCTCTGCCCACACTCAGTGACTGTAGTCGTCGTGGTCTCTCCAGCCTCGAGTGAAATAGGCACTCTGCAGCCTTTCATCAGGAGGACATGGCTCGTCCCTTTAAGAGGAGGAAGATAAATAATGGCAGGACTTTATTGGTGGATAATGTGGTCACAGGGCACAAGACTGACCGTCCCTGAGCAAACAGGCTCATGGCAACCTACGTACACACACACAGACACACAGACAAACAGACACGGGCCAATAGCTCTCCCAAACAGAAGAGATAAAGAACGTAAAGAAGAAACGTATACGTTCAGTCCTTTCTCTCTCACACACACAAACAGCTTCCAGGGCTGTTTGAGGATTTAAAGATGAGGAAACACACTCTTACAAATGAGTCACCTTGCTCTGTAATTTCATCTTTTTCATTTATTTTTGCCAAATTACAAGCAACTGAACAGTGTTTGAACTTTATTTTCAGAGCTGTTTTATTTTTTTATATTTCTCATTTGTCTGTTTCCCTTTCAGGTTTTGTTTAGACTTATATTAGATTAGTTCAGATAACTTTATCAATCCCCAGGGAGGAATCTAGTTTGATCGCCCATTCTGAATGACAAACTAGACACAAGCCAAACAACATATAAAAACCCTTTTCACAAACAAACAAACACACATTTCAAGGCAGACTTTAATATTGGGAATTAAACAAAACTATTCATATAAAATAAGACTTTAATCCGTGTTGAATATAAAAATCATGTCTCCGAAAATAAGCGACATAGTGTGAATTTCCTTATTTTGGGTTTATTATCACCCTTCTCTCTTCAATCCTCATCATCATCATCATCATCCTCATCATCATCAACAACAATTCATTTTCACACTCACATAGGTTTACACACTCGCGGCACACACACGCCTGAAGTCGCTGAAGTCTCCAGAGTCCAATTAAGCCGGTCTACCTACCTTGGGGGCATGTGCGCCATCCCCACCTCCACCCCCCTACCCCCCTCTCCCCCCCGAGTCATCACCATCATCCCCCCCGAAGACCCTTTGACCCCTGACACGACCTCTGTGCTGAATGAGTACACACAGGGGCGTCAGAGCGAGACCCCCGGCCATTCCTGCACCACTAAGACACACACACATACACACATAGCAACATACACATCCACAAACCCTACGGCTGTGCACAGTGGAAAAGGTATGGACCACTGGTCATACACAAGCCTTCTCACTACACATACACACACACACACACACACACACACACACACACACACACACACACACACACACACACACACACACAGCTGGGAGGTGAGGGGTTAGTTGTGGGTCGCAGGTTAATATAGTCCAAATGGGCAGAACAGCTGCAGGATGCAGGGGGAGCTGAAGACGAGCAGCAGCATCTCTCTTCCTAGATCCTAAAAGTGTGTTTTATGGTGGGACACACGCAAGGTAGCCTATTAATAAAGCCGTCTAGGAGCTTAAAAAGCACATCTCAGCAGTGTTGGGCAAGTTACTTTTAAAAAGTAACTATTAATAGTTACTGCTCTCAAAAAAGTAACTAGTTACTTTATAAGTTACTAAATTATAAGTTACTTTACTTTAAAAATAATAACAATAAAAATACAAGTTTTTGTGTTGTTCTGTGGCACCGTAAGAGAAAAGACAACTCCCCATCATTGTAGCAATTATCATTATGAAATAGTGGAACAATAAAACACAAAAGTGCGATTTAAAAAGATCGTTTTTTGGCTGTTTAGATGGTGTTGCTCCATCTGGGTCACTGCCAGTGGTTGAGACGGTGGGGTCTTTGGCGACTAGTTTTATAGCCCCATGTACATTACTTAGGTGCTTCAGGAGATTGGCATTGCTGTTTTTCGATGTGGACAATGCTTTCTGTCCCGCACACAGTTTACATTTTACCGTAATATTTTTTGCGTCCTTTATCCCCACAAATTGAAAATAGTGGTTATATTTCCAAGTTGTATCTGCCATTGTGTGTGTGTGTGTGTGTGTGTGTGTGTGTGTGTGTGTGTGTGTGTGTGTGTGTGTGTGTGTGTGTGTGTGTGTGTGTGTGTGTGTGTGTGTGTGTGTGTGTGTGTGTGTGTGTGTGTGTGGTGCTGGTGGTGAGTGTTGCCGTGTGTGTGTGTGTGTGTGTGTGTTTGTGTGTGTGTGTTAGCATTAGCAAGTGTTCGTGTGTATTTTCATACATCCATGGTATTTTCCCCATAAGGCAAGACCTGCCCAACTCTGTCTCTGATTGGCTTACCCTGAAATGTTACCCCGCGTTAACCAATCATCGCAGTAACGCACCTATTTACATCACAGTAACTATAACAGGGTTACTTAATGGGAATAGGTAACTTGTAATGCTATTAGTTACCGCAAAAAGTAGTTGCGTTACAGTAACGTGTTACTTTGTTACTTTGTAACGCGTTAGTCCCAACCATAGACTGTATATATAAACGTCACTTCCCCCTTATCTATCCTACGGGTACAGCCACTCCCCCTGAACCCCGTTTCCCTGCCAACCCCCCCCCCCCCCCCTCGCCTAAGCAAGCCCCTCCCCCTGTACCCAGGGCTCGCTACAATACTGTATATAAACTATACAAAAACGCCTTTACGCTTTGGAGCTTGTTTATCCATCTATAAGCAACTGCCAGCTAGGTTTCTCTCCTGATCGTTCACTGCGCAGTGACAGCTTCTACGGGCCTGATGTGTGAAAGTGAAACTATCTGAGAGATAGAACATAGGTAGCCTATCAAAACGGCCCAGCCCAGCCCAGTGGGGTGTGGGCGGCAGCGGGCCACACCCCTCCAGGGAGTGGCCGGAACACTTACAAATGTGGGCCGGTAGGATTTTTTATTTTTTTTTAAATGTAAATGTTGGCCCTCCGGCCCACGCACAGCACCGGCCCACCGTTTTCCCGGTATTCTCAATGGCCAGTCCGCCCCTGTACACATCCACATGGGACATACAGCGTATAAGAAAATGTTTATGCTATCAAGTATGAAACCCATTATCAATACAATTACATTGAAAACTCTTCACTAGCCCAAAAGCAATACTTACTTACTATAGTCTGCAGATATAGTAAGACTCAAAATCAAATATAATTCCTGAAAATATGTCACCCAAAAACATGTCTTAACAGAACCAGTGTAACCAGTTTTCATTCGAGCTACTTAATACTGAAGGACCTTTATACTGTGAACCAATCCTTCATTCTTGTTGCAATAGGTTCAGCTTCATTTGTTTTGACACACATCGCTCTAAAGATCGTTTTATACATCATTTAGGAAATTGATCTTAATAACGTTTAATATTAAGACATACATTTTTCTCTAATCAGCATTGTTTTAGTCACAGTATGCAGTGGTCATGATTAACCTCATATTACATGGAATATACATCATCTTATAACTGTGGTTGTTTCATCCTCTGTGTTGCCACATTGCCTCTTTTTTTAGAAGGGACAAAATGTGAAATGTTGCGACGTGGTGGTCAGTGTATGAGGACATCAAAGGGATCAGCTCTGTGATGGCAACACTGGGAGGAGGATAAGACCAGACCCAGCTAACAAAACTAAGCCCAACGTGAAAGGCAGGCCGGCCCAGTAATGCGGGATCATCCCTGGTGTAATTCCTCCCTCCTGGCCCCCAACAAAGAGACCTGGGACAAGAGCTGCACATCTGGGGGAGGGCCGGGGGTTTCAGGGAAAGTCCGGTGGTCCCAGGGAAAGTCCGGTGGTCCGACAGTCACTGACCAGGTCGCCATGCCAACAACATACACGCACACACACGCACACACACACACACACACACACATACACACACACACACACACATACACACACACACACACACACACAGACACAGACACACACACGCACACACACACACACACACCACACACACACACACACACACACACACACACCACACACACACACACACACACACATGTATGCAAACACAAACGACTGCCTGCAACAGTCCGGAGCCCTCTTGCCCTCTTTCATCCCTTCCATATTCTAATCAGCTGCCTTGGGTCTGGCATTGTCTGTCGACGTGTCCAAACATGGCGGGAGATCAGAGGTCAGCCTGGCCGCTGACCTTGGCCCCTAGTGGCCCCTTTAGGAGCGCAGTAAGGGGAGGGTGTTGGTGGATGTGGGTGGTGTCAGGCCAGTGGTCTGTTTCTCCGCGGCAGGTCCGGTTCCTAATCGGCTCAGAGGCCAGTTGAAGGCCAGAGAGCAGTCGGTATTGTCCAGCTGCATCTGAAAGGCCCGGCGCTGAAAGGCCGGGGCAGGACAGGGTCAGACTGTCCGCAGCGCTCTGTCGCCTTTCAAATGCCATCGATACCCTCCTTCACTCAGGACAGCTCTGCATGGCGAGAACTCAGTTTCTTCAACATCTTCTGATGGGACCGGCAGAGGATGACATTTGTTTGGATAAACGCATCAACTAATCATTAAGAATGTAACATTTCAAAAATATATAAGACCGTTTGATTTTGGTCTTTGGAAACTATTAAGATATCTTAAAAGGACACAAGAGTAGCCTTATCTTGTAATCAATCATATTGATTGGATTTAAAAGGGATTTCCTTTTCACTTGCTTTCTAGTTTCCTTACCGTTTTACTCTTTCTTTCATTTGTGTCCACAAAACTGACGTGGTGATGCTGCCATTTTGCAAGCTATACCGATAGAGGCCAAAATGTGTTGTGCTTCTTTTTAACTTTTCCTTAGGACGCTTGTTCCCATCACTCATTCACTTTACTTACTTTCTTTGTGTTCTCTGAGTTCTTGTATGAACTTACGAGGTTCAAATGGAGTAAAATGATGAGGGAATTACAACAAACCTTGTAAAACATGGCTCATCTTCATTTGTACTGCTACTTCTGCAGATTTCCGTGGCTCAAAATGAGTTAAAAGCGGTGCTTGATGGTACAGATTGGGAATTTATTTCTAAGTAAGCAACATATAGTCTTTCATAGTTCAAAAGAACCAAAATCCCCTCAAAATCAAATCAAATCGAGTTAATTTCTGCCTTTAAATAAATTAGCTGTACATGTCCCAAAAATGTATGGGTGGTGTTTAAAATAATTCCAGTTGTATTTCAGGAGTCCAAGGTGCACCAGGTTAGCCATCACACACACACACACACACACACACACACACACACACACACACACACACACACACACACACACACACACACACACACACACACACACACACACACACACACACACTCCAAACAGCCCCACTTGTTGACTCAGGAGTCAATTAGTGGCTGATAAAAAGGACGATGCCAGACTCCTGATTCACTTCGTCTTTCAAAGCTGCAAATGTCTTCAGGCCGCTCTGAGAGACTGACCCAAACACGCTAATGCTATTACAACCGTCTGCCAGACTAATTTCATCAAGCATCGCTCGCTAACCTACAATCACTAATCACATTTTCATCCGAACTAATACTGATCAATGAAGTGGTCAGGGGGATGAAGTGGTGGGAGCAAGCAGCGCCGCTGAAGTACAAGCCTCTCTCTAAGACTCTTCAGTAAAGATGATTATATAACTGAGGAGTGCTGAATTCTCTGTTGACAAGCTTGTGGTATTGATTTAAATACATGTGTTGGCTCCATATGGGACAAAAGAGAGCTGATAGTAGGGGTTTGTTCACAAGATTTGAATTTTCACTTAATGTTCACTTAAATACAATGAAATATAAGCACATTATACAGAAACAACATGAAAAGGCAATGAATACTGACAATATAATTATTTCTTAAAGGAATATAAGGATCATAAATGATTTGGATCTTGGATGTGAGTAATCTCAACACAGTAAACAACCACCTGTTAGAATGTGACTGAAGTACCATATTTGAATTGAAGTTAGCCAACTCCTTCGAATGATAAAGACAGTGAGCGAGTAAGACAAAGCTTTGTAGTGAATAAATGATCCTTGAGATTGAATATAATGTCTAACGATGTATTCTCAGAGTTTTAGCCAACAGTTTGCCATAACTCCTCAAAGTAACTACTGACATCACAAGTGGTGACATTGCTAAAATGATCTCATTGAGTCAGATAGTCTGTTAACTGTGTTGGATGTTTCCAAGTTTGTTCAATACTTTTTCATAGTATTACTGCTTGTATTTATTAGACTGTTTGACTCCTTTTTTAGCAATATTCTACAAATTAGCAACTAACTTCCAGACTATACTGTTATTTAAACAGAAATAATCGACAAAATCATCTAAAAAATGACACCCAAGTTGCCTCACTCTCGGTATCAACTCATCATAGGTTGTCAAATATCCTATATCATCATAGGATGAGACTGCCGTGAGCCTAAGAAGAGTCCAACTGCACCTAAGTGGGTATCTTTAAATTAAGTGGACGTCAAGTCCTCTTCAAACCTACACTCACAGGACGAGTGACATCCCAGACTCCTCAGCTCTTGTTGCCTCACAGGCTAATAGGACCTGCCAATAGAGTCTTCCTTTTTCCTCTTACAGTCAAGAGAAAAGACGAGCAATTAAATTCAATTGCCTACAGCCATACTGGGACCTTGTCCCCAGGAGGACGTGGTGGCGGGCTGGACGTTTAATCATAATGTGACCTAGTTGCTGGTTCTGATAAATGGGCCTTTGGAGGGAAAGCGCTGGCCGGTCATTAATCTACAGTCAAATGGGGACACGCACACACAGTCATCGCTAACTTAATTGGCCACTTATTTTAGCACGAGCGGGAGGCTAAGCGAGATGGAGATAGATGTTCCTCCGTTGATCCATAATTCGGTCCTCCGGGGCACTAATGCAAGCAAAACAATCAGAATAGGAGGAGGAGGTGAAGAACAGTAGGGTTAGGAAGTGGGTCTCTGATGAGGTGAAGAACAGTAGGGTTAGGGAGTGGGTCTCTGATGAGGTGAAGAACAGTAGGGTTAGGGAGTGGGTCTCTGATGAGGTGAAGAACAGTAGGGTTAGGAAGTGGGTCTCTGATGAGGTGAAGAACAGTAGGGTTAGGGAGTGGGTCTCTGATGAGGTGAAGAACAGTAGGGTTAGGGAGTGGGTCTCTGATGAGGTGAAGAACAGTAGGGTTAGGGAGTGGGTCTCTGATGAGGTGAAGAACAGTAGGGTTAGGGAGTGGGTCTCTGATGAGGTGAAGAACAGTAGGGTTAGGGAGTGGGTCTCTGATGAGGTGAAGAACAGTAGGGTTAGGGAGTGGGTCTCTGATGAGGTCTGAGGGCTTTCCACACAACTACTGGTCATGAAAACACAGTCCAGGGCGGCTTTGACTCAAGGGGAGAATTGGCTTTCTGGTTGGCTGGTAATCTTTTCCTCCCTTTTTAATGTTATTTACGTAGTAATATAAACTAATTATTATGAAGGACAGAAAAAGCATAGACTTGCGCTATGTCCTGAAGAAAAACTGCTGAATGACAAGAATGTGCTCAGACTTGTTATCTTATCTTCTCCACTCCTGTGTGTCCTCTCTTCCTGGCTGTCCAATCAGGTTGTAGCGAGGGTCAGCAGTCGTCCAGGTGGCTGCCCGTCTGATGGATGATGGGAACAGGAGGGGCCGACCTGGTTGTGATAAGGACCCTATCTCGACAGGGGCTTCCTCTCTAAGCCTGAGCTCCGTCAGAAACTGTCGACAGAGGGAGATGAATGTGTGGTTTTGTGGATGGATAGGTGGATGGATGTGGGGGAGACAGCTTTGTGGGGTGTCATATAGGACAAGGCACAACCTGTCCTTGTATGTTATCATTTCACCTTCTGACCTCTGACTTTTCTCTTTCAGTTCAGCCTGAAAGCATGAGGTGGGTAGGCCTACTGCTTGGCTTGGGCCATTTGTTGACTAGTTATGGTTTCTGTTGTGTACTCTAGGGATGGTAATATGGATCTGTTGGAAGATTAGTTCACCACTTTGGGAAATATCTCAACAACTAGGGAATCATTTATGATTTGGAGTAAAATGTCCTGCAACTGTTGGATGGATTGCCATGTGGTACACAGAATTAATATCACTCACTTGGTGGATCCCCTTACTTTCTGTCTAGAACCGTCATCAAGATTTATTTACATAGCCAATGCTTTGTTTGTTCTTTTACCAACAGCTGCAAAAAGTAATGATTTACCTTGGCTTTGTCTTATGTGCTAAATAGTAAATGAATGGCATCATGTCATGACCGAAAGAACGAGATCGTGGATACAAGCGGCCGAGATGGGTTTTCTCCGCAGGGTGGCTGGTGTCTCCCTTAGGGATAAGGTGAGAAGTTCGGTCATCCGGGAGGGACTCGGAGTTGAGCCGCTCCTCCTTCGCGTCGAAAGGAGCCAGTTGAGGTGGTTCGGGCACCTAGTTAGGGTGCCACCTGGGCGCCTCCCTAGGGAGGTGTTCCAGGCACGTCCAGCTGGGAAGAGACCAAGGGGTAGACCTAGGACCAGGTGGAGGGATTATATCTCTTCGCTGGCCTGGGAGCGCCTTGGGATCCCCCAGTCAGAGCTGGTTGATGTCGCCAGGGAAAAGGAAGTTTGGGGCTCTCTGCTGGAACTGCTACCCCCGCGACCCGACCACGGATAAGCGGAAGAAGATGGATGGATGGCAGCATGTGAAAACCTTAAAGGTGGGGTAGGTAAGTTTGAGAAACCGGCTGGAGATAAACTTTTTGTTATATTCCATGGAATGCTCTTAACATCCCGATAGCAATGAATATCTGAAGTGCTTTGACAAAAAATCCATTAAAAAATGTCATCTGTGGAAGCCGTAGCGCTGTAAAAAGCACGACCAATCATTTTAGCCGGCCCGGCTAAAATAACTGGATGGCCTACCTGCCTGTCAGCCTTCCATCTCGTGCACAAACTTATCTCGTGCCCTCATTGGTCATGTGCGCGTTCGTGTGTGTTGGAGGAGGGGCTCTGTAAGGAAGTGGCAGATTTGTTCCGGCTGTGTATTTTCAAATTCTAGCGCACTCGAGCTCGTTTCTCCAAAATTACCTACCCCACCTTTAAACTGAGATGTAAAGAATGTTAAACTTTACCTGTATGTTAACATTGTGAGCATGTGAGCATGCTGATCTTAGCATTTAGTTCAAAGCACTGTAGCCTTATAACAGCCTCACATAGCCACTAACATTGACTCTTAGTGTTGTTTATTAAGTTAAAGCAAAAACGTAGATTGAAGTTTGATTTGTAGTTGCCACTGGGACCAATACCGTAGAATCATAGTTGAGGCATAATATCGTTATATAAGAAGCACAGACACCAATTCCTCCAGTGCAATGATAAAAAGCAAAAACGTTTTTTCACAGTTATGGTAAGTCTCTGAACTGGAAAACATCATAAAATACCCAACCAGTATGCAATGTTATCCTCAGTAAAAAAAGATCAGGCCGAAGGTGTGATCTGCGACAGGGGGTGGTCTCATCCTAAACCCTGAGATTATATCAGAGCAGACCTGACCCTACATGCCGCCTCACTGGAGTTCCTCAGGGGGATTTGTGTTTGTGTGAAAGTGTACCGGTTTTTTTTCTAAATGTAAATGTTTGCACCATCCACTTGAAATCATGGTATGTATCAAATCAAATCAAATCAAATCAAGTTTTATTTATAAAGCACATTTAAAAGCGATTTTTGGTCGAGCCAAAGTGCTGTACATGCATTAAAAACACTTATAATCACAATAAAAGACAATCATTTACAACAGATATATAACAAACACAGGGAATAGTCAGGAGTCGTGCTCCGCTCTAGCTAGAAAGCCTGAGAGAAGAAGTGAGTCTTAAGTGTGGATTTAAAAACCCCTAGGGTCTGGGCCGACCTCACGTGGAGGGGCAGAGTGTTCCAGAGCCTGGGGCCAGCTGCTGATGTATGTGTGTGATATGGTTGCATTTTTAATCTCAGGGGGAATCACCATCTGGATTTTGTTTGCGTTAGTGCTGCATGGGTTATGCGTCTCCTCAGTCCTCACCATCACGCCTTGGTGAGTATACAGAATTGGATTGAACACCAGTTGTCTGATCAATCTGATAAATTGGGGCGTCAATGCAGCGTGCAACCTAATTCCAGCTAATTGGGACTTTTCACACATATCTCCAGAGCAGAATGCCTTCCCTAATGAGCGTGGATGCTTTCATTCTCTGATCTGTGGCCAGCAGCAGGAGCCTGGCCCGCTGACCTGCTCGGTCCCTGGTGGTCAGCGCTGAGCCGGACACAGCTCCTGGTTCAGCCGCGGTGAATAGCTGCTCATCCCCTGTTTTCTGCAGGGGACCTCGCTCTTCTGAGGTCCAGGCCTGACCCCACGGGAGGGGAGCGGGCCAGGGTCAGAACCCAGAGTCAACACCCCTGGACAAGCCTCCGCAGCAGCATGGTGCCCCCGACCACAAGCCTCTACTGCCATGACCCCGCTCAGGTCTGGCTGGGCCCCCCTGTGGTGAGTCAGGGGGTCAGTCTCCTGGAGGTTCATTGTAGCGGCCACTGACCAATGGTAAAAAGGCTTGTGGTCAAGCTAAGGACCATGAAAGCGAGGGGATAGAAGCACCCCTGCCGCTGCAGTCTAATTTGGCAGGATGCTGGTACGTCAGCGACAGACGGCCGACCAACAATTGCTCGGCACTAGTAAACAATAATGTTTGTGCAGGGTCTCTTTCTTGGGGCCAATCTAGAGCTCACACAGCCCATCTGGCATCAATAAGATGTCCTGAGACGCTATTCAGCACATCAGTCTTCATTTTACCCGGCTTTTCAGAAAAGGTCCTCTCTAGATGCTCAATACACAGTGTCGGCTAACACTTATAAAGTGACAGATGCTATACATCTAAAGTTTTGGAGGTGAAGTGAGCGTCTGTGAGATCTATATGTTTTTAGAGTCAAGATTGAATGCATGGGAGAGTAAAAATCCAATGTTTCTGAGACAAGATTCTTGATTTAGACGTGACATTCATTGGCTTTAAGGTCATAAAAACTAGAGAAGAAAGATATAATAAAGATCGAGACCCTATTGGAAGAAATGAATAAATGGAAAAAGATCAATAGTAGTGTTTCATCTCTTAAAGGGGGCTTGTCTTACTGCCCCTTTTCGTCCTCATCGTTCTCATGTATGAGGAGTTATTCATAAATTGCATTGCAGTTGAAGTACTTTTCCTCCAGAGAGGACTGAAACATTTATTCTCCAGCTTAAAACATATCATGGTCACAATTGTTACATAAAATAAATAAGCTGGTAGTATATTTCTTTCATATATCAAAATTGGTATTGGCCTGAAATCCAGTATTAGTCGGAATGTTTTACACACATTGATCTCTTTCTATAGCTTTCTATGTTTTCTACTTCAGTGCTTGATCACCATTGTGTCCTAAAGAGGTCAGTTTATTGTGATAAGACAGCCTTTCGATTCATGTTTGGTGGTGATCATAAGAAAAGTTGCTACTTCTAGATCAAACAATGTAAAACAGCACAAAGGCTTTTTTATTGTCCGCAGTTCAAATTGTTCCCCAATACGCTGAGAAGGTCCAAAAAACCTCTTTATTCAAACTTGATTGAAGCCCACATGACTCATGTCTTTATGCAGAGGAGTGTGGGAGGAAGTTTGGAACAAGATGGCCAGTGAGTATTTTGTTCCCAGTGCTGGGGCTGGGCCGGGGTGAATAGTCAGGAGGCTAATGAGTAAGAGCAAGAGACAGAGAGGGAGCGTGAGAATGGAGGAAGTGAGCACAGCAAGTGGCAGATAGAAGCCAGGACTCTCTCTCTCCCCCCTATTTCTCTGTGTGTGTCTCTAACCCAAACTGGGACAGGAAGTAGGATTGTTTGTGACCAGCACGTGTGTTCCACAGCCCAGCATGCTCTGCTCTCTGGAGGGAGGTCAGGCAGGAAGTGGCCAAGCGTGGGCTGTGACCTCTGGGTAATGAGCGAGGATCCTCAGGGGGGAATTGCTGCCTCCCGCCTCACACACGCACACACGCACGCACGCACGCACGCACGCACGCACGCACGCACGCACACACACACACGCACACACACACACGTTGATGGTTTCAGCTCTGACTGGCTCCCGTTTGTGAGACTGTAGAGTTATGGTGCATCAACATTTTAAACATTCAACACAACAAAACGTTTGATTAAGCTATGCCACAGGCCACAGAGACACATGCAATTGCGTTTCAGTTTTAAAGATGGAGCCTTTTTTTCTGGAGAAGGTTTCTTGATATTTGAACTCGACATCGAAAGAAATACACTGCTCCTCTCAGCGCTCTTTCAGATCGTTATCATATCCCAGATGTACTGTCTATTCCACTGCCTTTGGCTGGAATGTACTTGAATCAGGGCTGTCGATGAACACCAGATCCTTTATCATCACACACACAGAACAGAGAGCTAGCGTGGTGTGTCATAGTCTGCAATGTCCTTACTGTAGGTAATGCTTTTCATTTTGTATGATTCTTTTATCATTTCCTGTTTTTTAAAGATAAATAGATACCAACATTCATGATAACTTTATCTGACTAAATAGTGCTTTTAATGTGAGCCTCTGTGTACTTGTGTATGTGTGTGTTTCTTTCTAATTGTGCAGTTGAGAACTGGTAGATTGCTCTCTTCACATGCCTCTTGCCCTTTCCCTGGCATACTGCTTGTGTGTGTGTGTGTGTGTGTGTGTGTGTCTTAATTTCAGTGTGTGTTAGCATGTCAGTTGCCCGTGTGTTAATGTGTGTGCTCTATATGTCATTGTGTTCATGTCAGTGACGGTCCAGCCTGGGTATCAGACAGCGGGCTAATAAGGGCTAATTCCTAATAGAAGGGGTGGTGGTGGTGGTGCAGTGGTAGGGAGGCAAGTTGACAGCAGGGCAGCAAGCCAGGTTCCCAGGACACCCTCTGCAGACCACTTGAGATGAGGAGAAAGAGAAGAGAGGGAGCGAGGGAGGAGGAGAGGGAATAAGGGAGACGTTCCCAAAACACAAAAACCTGAGGCTACAAGTCAGTCAGGGAGGCTTTCAGATCCCACGCAGGTAGCCGGCCAAATTGTCCTTTGTGACACAAGAGCCATTCACCAGGAACAGGATGCTGTCTGCGGGATGTCCCAGACCCCTCGGCGCTGTTTTGTAGTGGGTAGTGTGTTTCTGTGCGTGTGCGTGCATGTCTGGCTCAGTGTTGACTTTGGGAAAAGATTGACGAGGGTGGACTTGGCTCTCTTCTCCTGTCAAACGTCTGACAGTGAATAAACGCTTCATAGACAAACTCAATTAGCCGGGATGGAGATTTGAAGGAGGTGTCTCATGCGACAATAAGACTCCTATTTTAACCTATCACTGTGATGAATGTATGGCAAACATATGTCTTTGTTGATCTGAGACAGTGGCAGACAGGTTAGATGCAGTCTGAGACTGGGAGACAGAGATGGAGAGAAACCCAGAGTGGGAAAGGAAGAGATAATATCAGTGACAGCCAGAGAGACAGATTGATACATATAACAGTTTCAAATAAGAGTCATGAACTGGGAAGATGTTCTGTATATGATGTCATCGAACGATAAAGGTTCTGTTTACCCAAATAACAATAGGACATTTTCCCACTTACTCCACCGATATAGCTTTATGTGACGAGGTTTGGATATTTCTACCAATGTCAACTTTAAAATTCCCACAGCACAAAGGGGGCTTTTTGCCTGTCTATTGAAATGCCAGCTGGTTTGATGTGAAGGGTCTGCATTGACTGCCTGGGAATGAGAATGGGTTGCACAGCGAACATATTTATTGTCATTTCTACCTTTTTGTAGAAAAGCGTCTGTGTTTTTTATAAAAGAGTTTCTCATCAATGTGGTTTGGAAAAAGATAATAAAAAGAGGGAAGTAACAAGTACATTTAGTCAGGCATAGTGCTTTAATACAATGTTTAAGTTTTTGTACTTGACTTAATTTGTGCACAAGCAAGTGCGGGTGCTCACTGAGTGCTTGAACATGTTGCACCACGTACACATGTTCCCACGAACAGTAACCAGATAATATACAGAAGATGTGTATGTGAGGTTACAGCCGGTGATTTCCCGAGGTCATGTTGAATCCTACGCTGCAGTCAGCCCTGCTTGCTTCTCATCTGTGACTCCCCTGAAAGTCCTGATGAATAGCGCTGGCAGTTCTTGGTGGCATGACCTGAGTTACACACGAGTCCTTCCTCTCATCCCCAGGCCATTCCCTTTTATTACAAACACAGAGTTTCCTGGTTCATATTTTAACATTCAGGTGATGAAAGCAGCTACATGGTGGGAGACGAACCGGCATGTCCCGCACAAAAGACTGAATTTATGTCCGCTAAAATCAGTACAAGGGGAGGCTGATCAAGGGGGAGGAGGCTGTGTGCTCGTGTGTGTGTGTTCATCCCCATGACAACATGGATGAAAACATGCACTTCCTTGCACAGTGAGCCCATATAAGGGGCCGCTAGGCCGAGGGCTGCTCAACAATACCTTTAATGTCATAGCTCAGTGACTGCTCTTTGTGTGTGGGGTGGCGCGCTGCAACTCACACACAAACTCAAAGGCAAAATGGATTAGAATATGAGAGAAAAGATGACTGAATCAAACCTAGTGGATTGGAGGAGATTAGTAGAAGGGATTATGGGAGAAATTACACACTAATTACTTTTTGTTGGGGGGATGAGTTTTAAAGTTTTCTATTGGAGGGAGGTGTGCACACAGTGGACATTTGGATAACTTTTTCAAAATGTCAATGTACTGTAGTCCAGACTGTGCAGAAACATATTTGTAAAATAGAAAATGTACCTATACAATATAACAGATTGAAGAGGATATAAGAACATTTTGATTAGTTGATGACATTTCAATTGAGAGAAAATCAATCGCCAACATTTTTAATTATCAATGAAGCTATGTTTCTAACTCAATTCTAGACAGGAGATCATTCAAGATTCAGCTTGTCGTGTCAGAGGATTTGCTGCTTTTCTTGGTTTTATATAGTTTTGATTAAAATGTGTATAGATTGATTTTATACTGTCAGTAAAGTAAAACATCATCAGTTAGATGTTGGCCTTAGTACGCTAACTCGATTCTTCATCACTTTCTGAAATGTAAACCCAATCGATTAATTGAGTAAAGATCTAATTATTAATCAATGATAATAATCTATTGCATCCTGGAAAACATATAGTAAAAAATATTAAAAACATTTAGCATTGTGCCCATTCTGATATTGAGCTATAGTCAAGACTTTGAATTAAGTGTATTTTGAAAAATATCCACTTGAAATAATAACACACACTCACTGCTTCAAAAGTAACACCATCTTACTAAGATGCAGGAAAGTAAAACTCATTTTGAAAATTTGAATACAAAGAAATCTGATTTATTGAATGACGCTGGCTTCATTTTGAACCACCACAGTGCTAAGTCTATTGGAACCCAAATGTTGCATCTTTGTTTAACAATTCAAATTAGAGAAGCCTCCTAAAACCATTGCAAAGCTTTGAATGTGCAGTTGATACTAATTCATGATCTTTATCTTCTGGAGCACTCCAGTCTTTCCTGTTGTGTTTGTGAGGAAACTAAACTTAAGTCAAACACTTTAGAAAGACAACAGCAAGCCACTCAGACCTGCAATCTGACTTAGTGACTTCCACTCCTGTTGACCGAATGCATCTCTCTTGCTGTTAATTATTTGACCAAACTGGAGTCGAGGAGCTTAGAAAATGTCTTGTCTGGAGTTTGCTCTGCTCTCCAGGTCTCCAATTAGTCTAAAAAGACCCCAGGAAGGATAGCAGAGACAAAGGAATAGAAAAGGGAGCAGGAGGCCAAGAGAAAAACAAAACACAACAATCAACAAGACCTCCTGGCGTCCTTGTCGAGGGAGAACACACACACACACACACACACACACACACACACACACACACACACACACACACACACACACACACACACACACACACACACGACCTCCTCTCATCCCTCACAAACTCCGTGGTGTTTTCAGAGCTCAGTCGGTCACTGTGGAAACCTGGAGTCTCTTTCGTTCATTTCATTCGTCCACTTCCCTTCCTCCCTCCTTGCCTTTTTCTTGCATTGCACACACCCACACACACATCACACACACCCACACACACGCGCACACACGTGCACACACACACACACACACACACACACATGCACACACACACACACACACACACACACACACACACACACACACACACCACACACACACACACACACACACACACACACACACACACACACACACACACACACACACACACACTCTGAGATTCCCCCCGCCCCTTCATTCACGCCCTCCCTTCTTCCAGGGCTAAAACAAAGCACGGGGCTGAATGGGCTCTGAGGTAGGTAAATGTATTCAGTGACACCGGCCGGATGATTCCCTTCTGCAGCAGCCCTGTAACATTTGTTTCAGGCCTTGTCTGAGGGCAGGGACAGCGTGTTGGGCCTTTTGTCCCACGTGCCCTCTGCACAGCCCTGCAGTTAATGGTGGCCTTGTCCGAGGCTGCTGGACCAGAAACCTGCAGCCCCACAGGACGTTCAGACATGGGGACACGGGAAGTGGGAGAAACATGTGAAGCTGAGGAGGGACGAGGGGGTTGTTGGGGTGCGGGGTCCCATCCCAGAGGTTTCGACAAGTTCATTTCTGGTCTCCAAATTGCAGGGAAGAATGCTTAGCTGGAGGCGCAAAATAACATCACGCGGTACACACTTTACTGTTTACTATCTGGCTGCTACTTCACTACGTTCACATGTTCCACTTACTTTTTATAATGCTTCTTCCTGTTTTGTTTCTACCTTGGATGTGTACTTTTATTAAGGTGCACTTGTTTAAAATAGTTGTGTCTTTATCTGTAGTGTCCCCTTTACTGGAACAATGTAAATGTTTCTGCTGTGGTATAAATAAAGGTTTTCTAATTCCGATTGTTACATTTAGAGATGTAAACAATCTGTTCATTCAGCATCCACTCCATTTACATTCTCAAAATGTCTCTTCTCTATCCTCTCCTCTCCTGGTTGACACAATACCCCCAAGAATTCCCTCTTTTTTCACCCGCTTTGAGTGACAGGCCATCCAGCCGAGGGGCCAGGTGCTGGTGAGAGAATGAACTTGATCACTGGGGGGGAGACAGACATCCTGCTGCTATCTGTCTGAAGAGGGGCCCCAGCATTTAGCAGTGAGGGTCCTAACGGCCGCTTGAGAGAGCATCTTCACTCCTGTTTTGTGGGCATTGGGGCTGAGAACTATACCACACTTGACTCCGGTAATCTGCTGAACAGCTAAAGTGCCTCTGTTGATCGAAAAGGAGAGCATAACTGTTGTTGTTTTCAATGAGTATTATATGCCTGAAACATTTCATTAGTGTCAGGGGAGACTAAAGGCAATCTGCGTTGAGGGAGACAAATAATAACTGGTTGACAAAACGTTGCTGAGACACGTCTTTGAAAGTCTCTAGTGTCAGTAACTGCCTTTGCTGATTTATTACGCACACATATGTCAAAAGGAGCTTCACTAATTTACATTTCTAAGCTTATGTAATTGGACTTTTCATGCACAACAGAAGAATTAAGATATTTTACATTTAATAAAGAAGCATAGGTATTTGCAATAGGGTGTACTTAAAGTGTTACAACATTAAAGTAATTACTATGCAAATGTCTCAATTAAGAGTTTTAAGTTTTATACTTAATTATTATTACTGCTGCATTAGGTGTCAGCAGAGTGAAGAGCTTATGTTTAACAATTTAATTGAATAGAGTGGAGTGAAGGAATAATGAAGCACATGTAATTGTACCAACTTGTTGTGACTGTTTAAACTGTTTTCTTATCGCTTGTCTGTTTTGTGCTATAACAGTTCAAACTAAATTGTTGAACAAAGCATCGAGGAAACTTTCTACTTCTTTATGAGTTTTTGTTTCTATGAATTCACTCCTGCATTGAAATGTCTGTCTGCCAGGAATCCTAGGATTGCCACCAGAGTAATTGTGTCTTTGTGTGTATGTGTGTGTGTAAGTGGGTGTGTGTGTGTATTCATAAGACCGAAAAACTCAAATCCACATGGCTCTCTCTCAGCGTTAGGCAACAAAATCAGCTCTTGTATTAGGGGCCGCCACTACAAACGGTGTATGAGGGGATTAGGGGCTCCTTGACCGCTCCTTCAAACACGCCCAGCATGGCCGCCTCGATTATGACCATTAGATACCCTGAAAATGAGACTGAGATGAAAGGAGGGAATACTGAGGGTTTTTCCCAGGGACGAATTTGACCACACGTCCGGCAAAAATGAATCTATAATCCAAAAGCCCACAAAGGCCAGAGTGGTGCTGTCCTAGAGTGTTGTGCTAGCTTGCTGAGAGAGGCTTTATGTTTCTATTGCTTTCATTGAGCCTGGGAGTGGCATAATAATGATTAGAGACTTTAAAGGCTAGATTAAAGTGAAGACAAGGGCAGCTTAGTCTGTGAAGTAATCTAGGGTAGTTGAGCAGGTTACTTAATAAGAAAATTCCTGTGAACATTGAACCACAGTGAAAAGGACACAGGACTCCATCCATCAGGCTGGCACTTTTAATAGAAATAACTATGAAATGTGTTCTCACATATCATGTAAACACGCCCCATCAGACACTACTCTTTCTCTCTCACACACTCTCTGTGTGTCTGACTGTCTGACAGGCAGCAGCTCATCTTTGGGCCATGTGTTCAGTGGAGCTGCAGGCGGTGCAAGGTGATCCCGTATTATCCGGGCAGCCTTTACTCGGCAGGTGAAAGTGCCGTGGGGCAGAGGGGCTTAATGTAGCTGCTGTCTGTTCACCAGCCGAGGTGCAGGGAGCGGCTGAGAGGCAGAGAGGCTGAGCGGCCTGCTGCATCACAAATAAAAAGGCCCTGCAGAGGCAGCACACACAGGCCAAGTTGTGTCCTACAGCTCCCTGGAGGGTACAGGGACTGAGTCGCAAGGGCTTTGGAGAAGAAACTGTTATTCAAAGTTTTAATACAGCCCAGGACTTCTACATTTGTTCAATGTGTACATTTAAATCTTTACTAACTTATTTTACAATGTCTTTTTTGTGCCTTTCTTTTAATTTCATAAACTTTGTTCTTTTTTAATTCAACTTAGTGTCACATTATTAATTGGTTTTACTTTGGTGTCTCAATGTTAACACTGACTTTTAGGTACACCGTCAGGCTGATGACAAGTTCTTAAAATATTCTTGGAATGAAAAGCATATTTCACAATGAAATAAAAAAAGGAACCCCTGAACTTAACCATAAACTAAAACAACCTTGTCCTCTCAACACAAATCGAATGCACATTTCACTTGTATATTTGACTGCCAAGTACAGTATATCCCAGGCCCAACCGCAGCCCAGGATTCCCCTCGAAGATCCCCTAATTCCCCACTGGAGCAGATAACAAAGCCGTATGGGATGCCAACAAAGCCCCAGGAGATCCTGAAATATCCCACTAGCAGCTCCCTCTCCCCTTTAGGAAGAATAACTCCATCTCCTGCCAGAATTCCTTGTCTGTTCATCTCAGGCCAGACAATATATGAGGCAGAGAATGTGAAACTCTGGCCCTCAGGGACATGTGCTCATCACATAGGTTTGGGATAACAGGAGACAGAGGAGGTAACTCAAGCATGGAAGGGGAGAAGGGACGAGTCATGCAGGTCTCTCCGCACGTGGCTCCCACACCTCCGGGCTCAGTGGTGTTTTTCCTCTTCACCTGGAATGTTTACTGAATGCATCAGCATGGCTTTCACCAGGGTCTGGGGTCGACTCAGTCAATCAGAGTGTATTTTGGTAAAAGTTCCACAAAAAAGCACATAGTTTGTTAAGTCTGCGGTAGTGTTAAGTTGTTCCATGACATGTTATCACCATTTTTTAAGAAACAAGTGATTCACCAATTAATGCTCAAATAATCACCGCAGCACCTTCAACATATAGGTTTACCTCTCGACTTGATTCTAAATACTTTAGAGAGAGTCCAATACAACTGTTTAACTCATTTAAAAAGATAATGTCTAGTCTATATATTTTTAAGTTCTTACTAATATACTAATTACATTTCAGAGTAACATTAAGATATTTCCCCAAGATATTCTTCTGTCTCTTTTATTTAGAGTTGTTTAAGTTGCTTTGTTGAACTTAGAGGGTGTTTCTCGATGAGAGCATTATTCCTTTAAACTACAACCAACACTATGCACATTTTGGTGTGATTTTCTTTTTGCAACTTTAATTTGATATATCAAAAGTTTATTAAACGTAAACTTTTTTTTAAAGATGCAACATGATATTGTTTCACCCAATGTATTTGCTGCTGCAAAAGCAAAAAGCACAAACATGACATGGGATAGGAATTGAAAGGTTCAACAAGTGGAGATTATTTTTATTTGTACATCACAAAGTCGTAAAAAAAAAAAAAATACTGAACTAAATGGTCATTTGTATATGTGGACATCTGTGAATTGGTAATAATATAATTGTGTTACATGTAATATTGAGAGTGATACATAAGTGATCCTGCCACTGGAGACTGTAGAATGTATCCTGCTGTTCATTCCTCCACCACAAGAGGGAAGTGTTGGCTCTGCATCGTCACTGAAACCCTGCATAAAGAGAGGAGGGGGAGCACAGCACAGATGAATGGACGTTTCCCTCCTAAACCGAGCAGTGTGGAGCCGTCAGCAGGTAACACCATGTTAGCATGAATGTAAAGAGAACAACTTCAGAACAAACATCCATAAAACACGGCTGATACAACGTTTGGTTCAAAAGCAATCACTCACATGGCTCCCGCATGAGCCAGGAAGTTGAAGAATTGTTTAAAAGTATCGCAGTATCAGCTCAAAAATAAAAGCATTGTTGTGAGTTGTTATCTTGTACACTTACATTAATGTACTTATACGCTTGTTTTGTGACGGAAAGTTGCCACACAAAGGGCTAACAAAAGTTGAACTTATTTGTAACAAACATTGGCCACAGCTCTCTGCAAAAGTGTGTTTGCAAACGTCGAGTCCTTGTAGCTATTTGCTGCTGACACACCACTTTGACAGTACAAATGTAATTTCCCTTTTACTCTCATGTCTCTACCCTGCAACTATCATTAGCTGTGTGTGCTATTCAAGTGTATATACAGTGTAAAGTGCTCCCTCAAGCCTATGCACCCTTTGCTGTCAATTCACAGGCGTGTACAGTCCTCATCAAAGCCTGCTTCTCCCCTTGATGGAGGCATCCACATCAAGCTACACCCTTCAGAAGGCTTGTGTTTGCTCCAGGGATTACATTACCACACCAGAGGTCTTCCAGACAGACACACTGCACCATCACCAAAGGTAAGGCCTCCTCAGGGCTCAGTGGGAAGTTCAGGATAGGTACAGGGGCTTCATAGTGTGCCCCTCTTCTCTGTGGCTCTTGGGGGTGTGTTGACTCAGATGGGACGAGTAAACAGAACCGGGGTGAATCCATGTGGGCGCTCCATTCTCATGGAGCTCCGGCCCAGTGGATTAGGCTAATGCTGGCCCGTGAGGGGGGTGTTGCGGTGCGGCCTTCCCTGACAGGAGGTGATGGATTAGGGCTTTGTCAGGGCCCACGTCGGCCTGAGGGACCTAGTGATGAAGGAAGGAGGAAGGAGGGAGGCAGAGGGGAGATCAGGGCCCAGGGGCAGCCCAATCCCAGGATCAGCAACATGTTGACAAGGGATTATCCCGTTTGGTGTGTTGCTTTGTCTCATAGACGGCCAGTGAGATGGATGGCAAGTGTACAAGCACTGGACAACGATGTGAGGTGTGCCGAGTCCTTCCACTGATGGCATGTGAGGGGAAGGCACTGATGATGAGATGGCACAGATGGTTACTTGGGAAATAATACTTGGATATGATCCCACTTATAACATGATATGAATATATGTGCATGGTTCTTTAGCTCTCAAACATCAAGACCCAAAGCAAATGTCACCATGTCAACAAATGATTGCTCACATTTCTCCCCTTTTTAAATATGAAATTCATCAAAATCAGATGCTCTAGTTAGTAGTAGGAATGGAAACCTTTATCATTTTAGTTTCACTGGCACAGGATTAGGAACCGCTGATTTAACAACAGCTATAAATCCCCCATGCACGAACAGAGATTGAGTTACTGTAAGCCTGGCAATAGCACCCCTCCCTGGAAATGTCGGTGGCATGATATCTCAGCCACATTTGCCTCCTTTTTCGAAATGTGAAAACCAGATTGTGTCTTTTTATGGGTTGCCTTTGAAATCTGGCACACTTGACCCTCCCTCGGCTGCGATTTTACTGCATGCTCTGGTTTATTTCTGGAAACCTCCTACACTCCTCAGCTTGTTTAAGACGCCTGCTCAAGTGTGTGTTTTGTTTACTTTGCCAGTTGGGACACACACAGTAAAGTTAGGTGATTAAGCATTTGCATGGGGTCTCAGACCCCAAGAGAAACCACAAGGAACATTTGGAGAGAGACCTGTCAGTCCACAGTTGTTGCTTCTGACGTGTAGAGGGGTCTGGGGGGGAATAAATTACCAACACTTGGCAATTTGAACCACTCGCAGTCTGGCACTGTATCCACATCTGGGCTTCGCCTGAAGTTTTTTAAACATGAAAAATGTGTCATGCTGATGTTACAGTAAATGATACAGAATGAAATTATACCCATCAGATCTTTCTATGATCTAGATTAGGAACATAAAATACTCTGGGGAGGTCAGCTATTCATCATTAATGCAGTTTAATACCATTCTTTAGAAGATAGATTGATACTCAGGTTACACTGTGTTCATCAGACACAAACGATTGGTTTAGCATATTCAGATGTAGAGGGGAGGGAGGTGGCAGGGGGGGGGGGGGGGGGGAGTGAGATAAGATTGTGAGAGATGGTGACTGACATGTGGCAAGGAGGCCCCCATCCGTCTCTTGACGAACTTGTCACCTCACCACGCTCCGTGTGTCAAGGCCTGGCAACTCCCGGTGTCAGGCGTGGGTGGCCTTCTGACAAGCGTTTGAATGTGTGTGTCTCGTCCGTCTGGGCTGAAACCGCTCCTCAACACACACCCACGTAATGACACTGACACGATGCCATCAGGCCCGCCACCAAACCCAGACAGTCCCTGGCAAACACAACCTTTATCTCCCTTCTCCTCCTCCTCTGTGAAGTCCTCTCAACCTCTCAGCCTTTCAGTTGCTTGCTCTTGCTCTCTCAGTCTATCACTCATTGGTTAATAAGACAACAGCCATTAGCTAGCAATTTGGGCCTGAATTATTATATTTATTGAAATGTCGAGCATGAAAAGCAGAAAGCGGGACCTGGGAGTGATCCCGCCTCTTGGACTTGGTTCGTCTATAAGTGAACCCTTGGCTGTAAATTGTAGTTACCTCTGTGAAGTGAGGAGAGTGCCAGCCAGTCCTACTTAAGCGTCAGTCATAGACCCCACTCTGTAATTGCCTACTAGCTGAAGCTGCTGTGCAATTTTTGACGTGGCTCTTAGTGGTGGTGCTGACAGAATAAGGGACTGAGGATTTAATGCCCATTCACAACTTTCTCCCAAGCTTCTGACGCTTTCTTTCCACTTCATTGCTGCACCTTTTCATTCCTGGCTTCAATTATTTTCTTAAAATTCTGTGGGGCTCAGGTCTCTGGGAGTCTGGCATGAATTAAAAGCAGCTCCTACTGTCAGCTATGGAGCTGGACCTGGGCCTGTCAGGTAATAAACATACAATCTGTTGTGTTTGATGCAGAAATCACGACTAAAATCCGATTAATTCAGTGGGAATGACATTTTAGTGATGTCATTCATATTCACTGAGGACGGCCCTGTGTCTCCACATAACAGATGTCCATTTGCTGACACACTACATATTCATTCCTGTGCATTCCTGCAGGTGTGTTTGTAGGCAGTGATCTCCCTGTGATGCACCCACTCAGCATAAAGAGGGGGAGGAGGAGGGGGGGGGGGAGCAGGAGGAGGAGTGAGGCTGAGTCTTTAGTGACAATGGCCCCCCTCTAGATGCTCTCCGTGGGTGTTGGCGGGGGGCATTTTAAGGCCATTCAGCTCCTAGCAAGACCCCCCTGAGACGCCCCCACATTCTGGGGATGACTACCTGCCCAGGAGCTCTCTGCCCATCTGTCCCCTCCAGAGGCTGCCCTCCTCTTCCCTCCTTCTCCACTGTGCTCCTGGAGAGGCTGCAGCCCCCCCGCCCCCCCCCCCCCCCCCCCACACACAAACCAATGGGCAATTGCTGACTCAGCCCTGCATTAGGCTGACCGTGCAAACAGAGCAACACAGGGGGTAAAGAGTGTGAGCGTATGTGTCTGTGTGTAGGAGGGTGTGGGCTGCGGTTGTATTTGTTGGAGAATGAGTCGGTGTGTGTGTGTGTGTGTGTGTGTGTCGGAGGTACTAGGTGGGTGATTGAGCATTCATTGAGTTGATGGATGTGTTTTTGTGGGTGTTTGTGTGGACGGACACACATGTAGGAGGTAGAGGGTGTGTATGGGTTTGTATGTAGGAGGAATTCATGGGGTGCCCGTGGGTGTTTTGACTTGTGGGTGGGACAAAACCATTTTTACAACAGCTGTTGCATTCACATAACTGAAGCATCATCTAAACATAAACAAAACTGTTACAAGGTCCACCAACTTACTTGTTCTGAAACGTTTGGCTGTATCTTTGTACTGTCATCAACAGATGTAGTTGAAGCAGTTGCCATTCTCTTTGGCTAAATGTATGCGAAACCTGCAAGACAAGGTGAGTTTTATACCTAATACCTACATTTCTGTATTTTGTACAAATGCCTTTCTTTTTTGTCTTTGGAATAAATATTTAACTTTGGGATACTTTTGTCCTCTCCTAAAAATGTCATCCCAACTTGTGGGTTCATTTTCTTAAGAGCATGTCACCCTTTCTTATAACAAGGCAGCAGTTTGTAGCTTTTTTTTCCCATAAGCAGGGCTGCAGGAACAGGCACAATGTGACCTTCATCCAAGCATGCTCAGCCTATTAGTGCAATTTACTCAACTGTCAGACTCCAAATTCACACTCATCCTTTCTGAGAGCAGCAGGTTAAAAGAAGAAAGGGGATTTGCATTCCATTCACCCTCTTGGTTTTAAACCTCACAGTCTTCACGCAGAAACTTGCTGAATAAACCTTCCTCGCTGTCCAACAGTGAGAAACCAAACCTCACCCCCCCCCCCCCTCTCTAGGTGGGAGGATGACTGGAGATGAGTTAGCTAAACACTTTCTGGCAAGAAGGCACGCCGCCGGCTGCACACGAGGCCTGCAGGCGTGGGAAAGACCTGACTCTGATAATAAGCAGTGTTTGGCCCTTCTAACCTCTGCAGGCTTTGGCTGGGGCTAGCTGTCTCATTCTCCCTCACTTGTTTTCTCTATCTGTGAGTGGAAGAGTCACAGGAGAGGAGGTCAGCCAGGGAGAGGCCCACAGCTGCGGCTTCGAGGTCCTGGTTTGTTTATTTGGGCAAGCCCAACCAAAATAAGCTCCAGCCAGGCATTGCTCCTGAGAACTGGGGCCACCACCGCTGCGGCGCTTTTCATCCTAACAATGGGGAAAGTGCTCTGACCGAGCAGGGAGCCGCACGGCACAGGTTACCGTGCAACAGCTGCCTCATCGGTGGGGGAGGAACTGAGCTGCAGATGTGCGCAGAATAGATGTTTCATGTTCGCACACCTACTCCTGTTGTACAGTTGTTCACCCGTGCTCAGCGGTCAGTACATGAGTTCCTTTGTTTAACATGAAAAAGCCCTGCCTAGTGTAATCACCACAGGAAGGAGATCCAGAATAACTAGTGTATGATATTTACAGTAGATAATAATTAAAAATACCATTATCTATCAATAATTATAAAGACAACATGTGGTGTAATGGCCGTCATCTTAGTACATCAATAATGTTAAATCAAGTAAAACCACATTGTTAAAAAAACGGGCTTTTCTCTGTGATTAGAGAATAAAGGGCTCTAACAGAAACATCTTCTGCTGAGTCTGAGTAATTATAGGTGTTACACCTCAATGTTTTATTAGCTGGTATAATATAACCCAAATTTGAAAGGTCCATAAAATGCATGAGGTCACAATAATGCCTTTGATTTGCTGACCGGCTCTGCTATCACTCACCTGATCTAAATTGGGGACAACAGCCCTTGTATATGCTGAATCACAACATCCCCTGCTTTACTCATCACACTGCCTCCCTCCCATTAAAAGGGTTTTCCAGCCCTATGTAAAGGTGCACAGGTGTGCCCCAGGCCTCACTGGGCCAGATGACTGACAGTTGCCCGCCCACCTACCCCTCTAGCCGCAAAGCAATCCTTTCTGCATCGACCGCCTCCTCTCTCTTACAGCTCTGCTCATCTGTTACGGGCTGTAAAGTCGACAGATGAGTAGCTGTCATGCTTATCTTGTTTACCCCGCCCACCCCACCCACTCCGTTCATGCTGTGGAAGTTACCATAGAGCTGTTTACCTGCAGTTTTCCCTGTGTCGTACCTTGCCCATGCCCAAGGCCTTACTCTTGCATACCTCCTCCTTCTGACCTCTCCACTACCTCAACATTACAAACTCCATCCTTCTTTCATCAACAACCCCCTCCTACCCCTCCACCCTGTCGGTCAGTCAGCACCCTTGGTAAAAGCCCTGGATGTGTTTTCCTGTTGAGGCCCCCCTCGGCTCTGACAGTGGGGGAACTGCTCGGAGCCACAAAGAGGGACACGTGTCAGCTGAGACGACAAACAAGGCAGGTGCTGTGTCCGGGGCTCGAGGAGGGGCAGCTGTCCATCAGACCTGATGGACCCAAACACTGAATACATCACATATGGCTGCTAGATCAGGTCCTGGCTGATTGACAGCGAGGCTGGTGGTGTTTGGAGTCAACACTACTGACCTTAAACTGACCATCCATTACTGCAGTTATAATTCTGATGTTTTTTTTAGTGAGTGCTATTATCAGCCGGGCAGTTCTTATTTAAAGGAGCGAGTAAGCAAGGTTTTACATTTTCTTTCAGCACAAATTGATCTGTTGATTTTTGCTTAGTATTGGTAACCTGGTAACCTACTAACTTCACCTTGTCTACCTTGTTGTTATTTGTTTGTTATTCAAAGAAGTCCCGTTTTACACACTTTTCTTTTCATTTACAAAATACCATGTGTGGCTCTAACAGGCAACAGATACCAACAAACCGTATCTACCACATCTGCCAGCCCTCATCTGCCCCCAGTTTGTGCTACCTGCAGGAGACTAGCAGCTTACCACCACCCTGAGAGGGCCCTGATTCTTAATCATTACCCCCCACCTCCTCTGAAATTAAAATGCAAAAATGCAGACTGCCCTATGAGATTCCTCTAAATAATTTGCTGTGCTCCCCCTCCCCTAACCCCAGCTCCCCTAAAGCATCATTCTGAGGTCTGACAGCAAGTGGGTGACTTCTGACAGGTCACATTGATATCCTGGCTGGGAAAGAAGTCTGCCTGACAATGGAGAACATGTGTCCGTTTTAGGACAAGCCCTTACTTGTCTGACCCCCTCATTTGGGATGCGCCCACAGAAAGCCATCCCTTCTGCTCAGACAGGAATTTGTTTGGACTTGTTTTAGTTAAGGAGACATGATTGCATTTAGCTTTTCTTATAAATAATAAATAAAACATTTGTATTTGATTCAGAAATATGCAATATTGCGTACTGCTTGGTGGGTTGTCTTGGTGGGATAGATTCAGGGCTTTTTGGGGGTTCCTTTAAAGTGGCAGTGTGGATAAATCTGTTATTGTCTGTGTGTGATTAGTTAGTTTTGTTTCATCGCTGTTTCTTCCATGGGAACATTAAATGAGAGCCAGCCCACTTCTGAAATGTCTTTGATAGACGATATGAAAAGCTTTATTTATTTTTAAAGCTTTGAACTGTCTCAATCTGTTTGCATTAATAACAAGGACCATGACAGGGACATGGTTTACGTTTGTTGTCAATTGTTTAAGTTTTCAGTTTTTTCAAAACGATTGTTGCTGTATTACACATTAGATTGATTGTTAAAACAACTCTTAATTTTACACGATTATGTGCTCTTAAAGCGATGCTGTGCGTGCCTGAAACACCACTGGCCTTAGTGTTAGTTTAGAGTGAAATTGGGCATTCACGTCTAGGTGTATTTGTCAAATCATATGTTGATTCCCATTGCTAGAATCCACTTCAAGACAATGGTACTTTCGTACCATGCTGCGAATGGATCTGGCCCTTCCTACATCCAGGACATGGTTAAACCGTACACCCCAGCGCGTGCACTCCGCTCTGCATCAGCCAAACGACTCGCTGCACCCTCGCTGCGAGGAGGACCCAAGTTCCATCAGCAAAAACACGTGGGATTTGCTATCCTGGCTCCAAAATGGTGGAATGAGCTCCCCATTGACATCAGGACAGCAGAAAGCTTATACACCTTCCGGCGCAGACTGAAAACTCATCTCTTTCGACTCCACTTCGAGCGATAGAATTACTAACAATGAACTGCTAACAGAGCACTTATATACTAATAAAGGACTGGCTTATCTATAGCCAGTTGAGTAGCACTTGAAATGTTTGGCTCTATGAAACCTGATGTACTTATATGATTCGGTTTTCTTCAAGGTTGTGTCTTCCTGGTCGATTGTACTTATTGTAAGTAGCTTTGGATAAAAGCGTCAGCTAAATGTAATGTAATGTAATTGACAGAACTGAACTGATATGGCAGTACTAATGGGGGAAATTGTAAATAATAAGCCTCTTGCATTGTTTGGCAGTAAACATACAAATGTATTCATCCTGACACGCTTTTCTAGCAGTGTCTGGACCCCCTGTGTCTGGACCCCCTTGCTCATACTGAGCAAGGGGGTCCAGACGTCCTCTCAAGTCAAACCTAGGGATGCTCAATTAATCGTATTTTAATCGTATTTTAATCGTATTTTAATCGTATTTTAATCGTATTTTAATCGCGATTACGATTATGGCTTGCAACGATTCTAAAAACAATGTAATCGAAATAAAACGATTTTTTTTTTTTATTATTATTATTAAAAAAAAAATGTTTTAAATGTTTTTTGTTTTTTTTGGTTTTTCAGTTGAATTATACCTAAAGTTCAGGGTAATCAACTGTTAAAAACATACTGTTCACATTTTTTTCTCTCCAATAAATGGATGTTTTCAAAGTCAATGAATAATCACATTTAATAATCGCAATTACAATTATTGACCCAAATAATCGAGATTATGATTTTTGCCATAATCGAGCGGCCCTAGTCAAACCTCCATCCAAGAACGTGCAGTATAGCTCCTTCACCCTGTCTCTAATGGGGACCCCAGCCCCCTATTAAGCGCAATAAGTGGCGTTAAAATGTAATCAGTTACTAAACCTGCAGTCAGTTTCCACATTTATATTGTTTTTGAAAACAAAAATGCATTTTCAGATGACATTTTCAGTTTGAATGCCTATGATTTGTCCACACTGAGAGTAGCTTTGTTCTTGATATAAATACATGTGAAACTGTCACACCATGCACGGGATAGCATCATTTGTAATTCCTTGGTAAATGCCTCTGGATTGTCACTCACTTTTCATGCAAAGAGCGCACGTGCTCATCACAGTACGGTTAAATGAGTCAGACCTACTCATCAGTGTTGACGTCTGTGAAGTACTTGCTAAAAATGTCACTCATTGCTGCCAGATGAAAGGCCATGAAGTCACCCACGACAGACTGTTTGAGTTTAGAAACTCACTTAATTCACAAAAGGTGTCATAAGAAGTATAAGCAGATTTGGCTTTATTGCATTAGTAAGACGGTTTAATTGTAGTCAATGTCAAGTGATAAGTCAACATTTGTTCAGATTCATACAGTGTATCTTCAGTCCTTTTCAGTGCTGTGATGTATGTGATAATATAAATAACATTAATAATTGGATTGGATAATCATGAAGTTGTCATTAGCATATTCCTGCTTGCCTATGCACGCTCAGATCTGCTAACAATTGTTAACTTGTAAATCAACAATAGTTCACAAATTATTTCTAATCAATAACAGACTTTCCTTTAGTTTGTTTTAGCTTCACTTCATTTGTTACTCCAATGGCGATAATGGGAATTATTTTTCATCTACTCATAGTCATATTATAGCCCTGGCTGGTATATTTCCATGTGTCTACGTTTTTTATTTGTCTTTAACTTCTTTGGTCTTTGGATCGTAGACGTAAGTATCTATTTTGACACTGCTCTTTTTGTGGAAATATGAAAGAAAACAATATTTTGAGTCATCCCTTCTTTTAAGAGACCGCAGTTAATTAATGACATCCCTCCTTGCGTCACTCACAACACCACAAGCTGAAGTGTGGTGAGTGTGAGTGTGTGTGAAAATGACAGCACGTGTTCTAGTGAGGAGTAGGAGGGTGGCGAGAGTGCCTTTCATACTCGTGCAAAATGAATTTGTGTTCTGATTAATGCATCACAGCTCGCCCGATACGCCAAGCAGCATGTGTCGAGCCCTCCAATCTCCATGGTAGCTCACGCAGAAATGCTTACAGATTTAATATATATATTTCTGTGATTTAAAATAATACAGCTTTTTTATTTTGCGATGTTTTTGTTTAAGCTGAAGATGTTTTGTGATTATAATATCACAATTTAAAGTTATATGTTTTTACAGGATCAAGCATCATCCATCTAAGTCAGCAGTTTTGCACACACATTATTGCATTTTATTTATTATTAATTTATTTAGCATTATGTAGCTAACAATTATGTGAATCTTTTATTCTATATTTACACATACATCATATGCCTTTGTTTGTGTTAACTACATACATTGTTTTTTTCTTTACAAGTGAATATCGAATCATCTCTCTTGACCTCTCCGGGTCATCAGGGGCCACCCTACATCTGTGACCTCTGATAACAAGAAAACATTTACAAGTCATTGTCAGATGTTTGGGGTCATAGACAAAAATCAATACCATGTTTTTGTCTAAAAGAGCCAGCCACTATCTTCACAAGCAGACGGGTCTAATTAGTAGGACAAAGTGGAGCATTGGGTCAGAGGAGGTTCATAGATGTTTTATGGTCCAATGGATGAATACATGAATGTATGTAAGTCCTTATTTTGTTGAATACTTGTGGATCCTGTCTGTTGTCTGACAAATGTCCAACACACGTCTAATGTTTCAAGCTCACCTGTGAGATAACACTTTGGCATTGGAGGCCAGCATATTTGCAACATTTTTTTCTCGGAGAAATCACCTTGGTTCTCAAGGATTTTAAAGCTCAGGGCTTCTTCCCATGGATTCTCCTTGATGTGGACAGATGGCAAGTATCATGCTGCTACTTCCTACAGTTGCTCATGGGTGACGAGCTGGCACTCAGCAGCATTCTGCAGCTCCTCTCTACCATGGACAAACACGGAGCTGCTCGCTTTCCTTACACCGTAACGTTCACCTGAACTCCTGCTATGGTGTGCGTCCGTCAGGGCTTTGATGTAGGCCACGTCGGGTCAGCCCCTCCACATTTCCGGTGTGACCCGCAGGGGGATGCTGAATGGCTTTCCCTGTCTACGATTCCTCTGTGGGGAAAAAACACACATACTCATTACAACGGGCTCTCTTGTTGTTGCTCTGTGTGAAGGTATTCCCACCTGTGACTGGGACTTTGAGACGGGCGTAGGGATGTGTGAAATATCAGTTGGAGGCTGGGCAGCAGCTCAGTGAGACAGAGGGAGTGGGCCAGCTGTAGATCTAATATCACCTATGGGCCTGCCTAATATGATACACATGTGCTACATCCTGTCTGAGCCACTGCATGGCTTTGTGGTTCTTAGTTGAAGCATGGAAGGAGGGAGGCGTGTGCATGTGTGTGGACAGCTGGACAGCGCTCTTGTCTTGTAGTAATCTTCAAACCTGGGTGTGTGTGGCACAAGCTGCAAGTAATTTCAATAGCTTTCACTGATTGCCATGATAGTTATGAGATAGATTCACTCGCTGCTTTCTACTGTCATTTTGGGTTGTATAGAGAAACGAAGAGTAAGTAAGAATGTATGATTTATTACATTTTTATCAAGTTTAAGAAGATGGGTGTTGAACAATTTGCACGGTGTCCAATCTGTTGGCAAACAAACTTGTGTACACTTCGGGTGTGTTGGAATGTATAAGGAAGTGAGGCCTTGCCATTAAAATATGCTTTATCTTTAATTAACTCTCCAGTGGTTACTGTTTGACCCTGTTACACCTGCATGGATATGCGTGAGCTTTTAACAGCCTCGTTGAGGGAAAATAGCTCTTTTAATTTAAATCCACCATTAGTCTCCAACTTAACCACTGGGTGGAAAGAGGATATATTGCAACCGTGGCTGACAAAGGTGAGTTGAGATTATTCCAGAAGTGGAGCTGTGTTGAGAGCACATTAGTGGACCTTAGAGTCTTTCTTGATAATACCAGACTGACTACCTGGGATTCAATCCATATCCCTCCCCTAGCAGCCAAAATAGCTGTCCTTTGATGGCTTAAAATTAATTACCAATTTACAGAGTCCATAACTTTATCTTCAACTCCCCTTAAGCTGCAGGCTGATATCTGCTGCCGATTTAGGGCAATCATCAGCCAATTGTTGTGTTAATTGGGAGATGGTGCCTGGCCAATTAAGAAAAGAGGGTGCATGAGAAAGAGAGAGAGAGGTCAACTTGGATGATTAAACCAGAAGTAAAATACACATAATGGGTAACTTTCACATTCACCACTCTTAATTAGTGAGTTCTCTTTTGTCTGAAGTTCTCTATTCTGTACTGTGTCTATACTTAAATTATTAAAAGGATCATGATTCTTTGCTTTGGTAGTGAACTGCACCATTTTGCCCAGGAGACTGATTACTGGAGGCTCAGCGAGGGCTTTTGGAAGCCACATGCCAGGCTTGTGCAGAGCGCTGGTTTCCTGGGAGAGGTTAATGAGAAGAGTCCCTACCTCCCTGGGAGAGGCAGACTTGCTCTCTGCCACCATGTCATCCATCCTGGAGCCTAATCGAGTTATCACATCAACAAATCTTCCAACAGGGGCCTCACAACTGACACTCTCAGAATGACACCCACAGGGGGGCAACACATTTTGAGCAGCAGGGCGTTGCTAAGAGAGGCTGAGGCACCTGTGAAGGTCTCCTCTTCTGCCCACGGAGAGGGCACTCCAGCTGGGCATCACACTGCTCTCTGGCCCCTGGTCAGCGATGGAGCACAAGAGCAGGTTAGCGGGAGCCGTAGTTAATGCTGTTCACAATAGATTGAAGACACAATAGAAGCACTATATCACCAAGACTGTCAATGAATTTAAAGGCAACCCACAAACAATTAGCTGAAAGGGCAGCAAGGTTTCATGGCCATAGGCTCCAGCTCTGCAGGCCAGTGGAGACAAACTGTCCACCCACGCGCACATGGCAGCTGGTGACTCTGCCCTGATAATACTTTCACAGACTTTTGTGGATTGCCGCCTGACATTTAAGTGTGTCCCCCAAAAATAAACCACATGCTGTGCCCTTCCTCCAGTCACAGGATGGTTTATGACTCCTTGAATGTGGGAAATGTCGCCCAATAGTTTGTCTTTGTGGCCAGATAGAATGACGTAGTTTGTTCGTTTTATGGTTAGTATTGTTGGCAATACGAAACAGCCTGCAGTTTTCTTTGATGTTTTAAGGTGTCAATGCCAAATGTTTACTTTTTGTGATGATTCAAAGCAAGTCTAGCATTTGTGCTGATAATTTCTTAATTTGAACATTGGCTTTCCTAACAAAGCTCTCTATTATTCTCTGTTGCTTTAGTTCAATGAGGCTAGGGTGAGTCATCAGCAAATGCTGGATAGAATAATGTCTCTCTTGATTTTTCTTGTATCGTTAATGTAGCCCAAAAATCTTCCAACATGAAAAACAAATGCCATCTTTGATTTGGGCAAGTGGGTTTGAAGCCCATGTGTTCACAATACCCTAACAAGGACAAAGCGCCCTAAAGGGCAATCAGCTCGCCTGCTTTCCATGAACAGAAAACTTGTGAGGCTCTAAACTTACATCTAGTGTCCCAGTTTGATGGAAACACTTAAATAGGTTGGCAAACGATAAACAGTTTGCGACAAGACAACAGATCAAGCTTGTCTTTTACTTTTGGCAACAGATAGTTTGTAACCACATTTTCTAAAGATGTGAGCAAGCCCAGAGTGTGTTCATTAGCAGAAGGTTTCAGGGGAAACATATGCAAGGGAAAAATCAAACATAACTCAATGGCATCCAATTTTTTTAAATAAAATGTGAAAAAGTCTTAAAAGCTGGCGACTTAAGTCAAAAAGTTCACTTCACGTGCTAGGGTGGGGGATAAGCAAAGCATGAACATATTGTGCCTTTAGAGAAACTAGTAGAAAAACTCTGGCCAGATTTAAGTGCAACCTCTTAGCATTCTCTTAGTCCAGCACATCTATAAATCATTCGATTGACCACCAAAGCTCCCCACTACTGACTAGCTCAACCCATTGGCCAGGAGCCAACCCTGGTCCGGACAAGGCCCTGACCCGCTAACCTTGGCCAGAGCCTCTGGGCCAATGGGGCGAAGCGGTCAGAGCTATGACCCCGGCAGCCAGGGCTACCTGCTGCTCTGGGATAATGCAATTGGACACAGCCATCAGAATGATGGAGCACAGATAATTCTCCACGCTGACCACTCCAATGGCTGCTGGCCACTGCAGCCAACACTTCAGCCCCTTAAGAATATAAGAAAATTGCCCTTTTGAGATTATATCACAGATGCCTTTTTTGTGTTTTGTTGCCTCACATCCATATTGTGTTTTAGGTGCTGCAATTTTGGCCCTTTTTAAAAGGGGCAGGGTAAAGAAAGTACTGTTTTTTAAAGGGGCCTTTGTTTTTCGAGCCAGCTTTCTCCTTTATCTGTCAAAGTAGTGAGACAATTCCAAATTGAAAATTAAGTTTCAGTTAACTTCAAGTAATATGTTTACAAGTTTAAGTTACATAATGTGAACCTCTTATTATGCTGACACTGTCCTCAAATACATGCGCCATTCATTACTTCATTTACATATAATGTTAAGTGTTCATGTTTGCCCATGGGGTCTAACTAATTCATTTACATTGCCATGTTTTATATAAGAGAGGCCAAAACTCAGGCTCCTGCCAACATCTCCTCCCCCTGTCTCCACCTCTGTTTTGTTAATGGCATGAGGTTCACACTGGTAGTATAATTACTAACATTAGACCAAACTAAGAAAGACTCTGCAGGATGCAAACCCCATGAAGCCTAACTGCTGTTTGTCAACCAAAAGAAAAGGTGTGATGGTGATTCCCTTCCTGCCTGATTCCCTGCCTGCCTGTGTAAACTGAAAGCATGCCAGTGTATTCATACAGGTGCCCACACCTGAAGGACCCCCTCCAAATCTACACAATTAGCATCCTGCATGCCCCACAGAGTTAAACTGTAAGTGCAAACAAATGCACCCTACTGACAGGCAGCTTAAGCAAATTACTTGTTTGGAGAGCAGGCTGAGTCTCTTTGGCTTTCTAGGAAGGCTGAGTGAATTTTAGCTTGGAGCGTTTGCATTACAGAACAGCGTGAGAAAGAGAAGCACCTGAATACAGCTCACCTGAATTGACAGGGGATCTTGTTGAGAGTAGTATTTTGAGTTTCCTACATCATAGGTTTATGCCACCCAGTTGGGATGTTAGAAGAAGAAGGATTCAGGATAATTAAAAAAAACAATACAACAGAATGGAATTGTCACTTGTTTCATACTGAAAGCAGCCAGAATGGAATAATAAGGTTATTGCGATGTGTTTCTGTCATTTTAATTTTAAATGCTCATTATCCATCACATTAATAACTGTAGGTGACCATCACTCACAACTATAATTCTTAAAAAAAAAACTTGCAGCTGATGACATCATAAACTTATTTTGTTTTCATTTAGTTCATTCACAAAGCTACTCACTGCAGTGGTGACACCCTGGACTTGATTCCACCACACAGGATAAGGGACTGTCTCTCCTGTCACATTTGTGGTGTCAGATCACATACATTTGAAACAACACTAACCTGTCCTTTTAATGTTTGGCCAATTTATTTACTCACCACATTGGTCAGTCAACTTTATATTTAACTGCGGGAGAGTGACTGATTATGGTGCTGGCTCCTTTAACTACAGCAACAGGCTCAGGCCCAGGCAGAGTTTAAGACAGCCCTTTCTAGTCTAGTGAATTACACATATACCCTGGTTTAATGATGAAACACATGCTCTTAAGCAGGCCTGCAGCAGAGTGGAACGCAAATGGTGTAAATCAAAACTATAAGTTTTCTACCTCTCACGGCACAAGTGTGTATTGAATTACAAATGGTTTCTGTTCGATGCTTAAGGCTGAGCAGCTAAGGCTGCTTTTTTCTGCTAAAAAAAACCCGACCTACTCATCTCAAGCTAATCTTACACAATCCTTAACGAGGTATACATATGTTGAACCTCAGATAGCCTCTCGGATTCTGAGACGATCTCTCCTGAGATGTTCTCTAGTCTGGTGTTGGCTCCTAAACTTTCTTCTTTGTGACTGACAACGTCCCCACTAGTTTTAAGATATCTCTGGTAAACCTTTAATATAGAATATACACATGATCAAGAGTCTTTGGATGAGTGGTATCTCAGCACATAGCAGCCCACATATACAACAGTGGCCTTTTATGTAATTGAAACTGAAATAACTGTAGGCTGTACTTCTCTTATAGTAAAGCAGTGCGACTTTTGTCTAATGGATCACTTTCTTCTCCTAGACTGATGGAAAATATTTGTTGAGGTGGGTAAAGTCTTAATTACCTAAAAAACATATACATACATACATACATACATACATACATACATACATACATACATACATACATATAACATTGCTATATAAATGCTACATCAAGCTTTTCTGAGATAAAGTACCTCAAGGCTCTGTATTTGGCCCACTGAACAAGTTATATGCAGTCATGGCAGAGGTGGAAGTATGTCATACATGTGCAAGTCATGAGCAAGTCTCAAGTCTTAACCTACAAGTCTCAAGCAAGTCCCAAGTCACTGTGGTGAGAGTCAAGCAAGTCAAGTCAAGTCATTGCTCAGCTCTGATGAATAAGCCCAGTTTCCGCATTTAAATCTGTTAAAATATTGTGGTTATGAAAAGTGGAATTAACTCTTACATGATATTTGACCTAATAATTGACTTTGCTTGATTAGTCCTGTGTCACATACTAATACATCGGAATATTGCTGGTAAAACATCAAATGCTGAGAATGTAACAGGGTCCAAACAATGAGTTTGCAAATACTTGACAAAAATTACATTTCGGTGAAGATTGTCACCTAGATCCAAAATAAATGTGCAGCTCATCCCAGATATGATCAGTCATATAGCACCTTAGAACATGCAGAGCGGTTGGGATTCATTTTGGTGATTGTATGACTAGGAACATGATTTCTTGCTGTTAGGATGTATGTGACATTGACATAGAAAAAATAATCAAATAATACTTCAATTAGACATTAATGCTTTTCCCACCTTTTTTGTTGCTTATTTCACAAGACATCTGTCCTCCACTTTGTTATAATGAACCTTTGCATGGTTTTGTCCATGATGCTGAAATGTGCTTAAGAGTTTAATTGTTCGCTCCCATAAAACTGGCATTTAGTTTTTTTTAAAGTTCTGTGTAAAAGTGTTCATTTTTTTTAAATCTATGTTGCACTTCTAAGTTAACTAATTCCAATTAACAAATGAATGAGTTTCTTCCATCAGAATAAAAAAAGTGCAATAAACTTAAGTTCAAAGTTTGACCTCACTATGAAATTAGCCTTTGTGCTATCTTTCAAAACCACAGGGGTGTCTTCAAAGCATATTCAATATGGGGCAGTAGATCCCATTACTCATTTCTGGAGAAGTTTAGTTTAGGGCCCTGACACTTTGAAAGGGGCCGCAGGGCTTGGCACAATGTCTTCTATGTCTTTTGCAATGGGCCCGGGTCCCCTAGCCACACAGAAAGAGGAAGAGAGAGATGTGGGCGTGGTATTATTTCCTAATGGGGCCAAGCTGGACCGGCTGATAGCATCTGCCTTCCTTGTCAATGGACGATCATTTAATGGAAGATCTGAGTGCCAAACATACAACCGGACCAGACGAGGACAGAGATGGATGGTTTAGAGGCCATAGGCTTCTTCTGGCCAACGTGTCCGGCTTCTTATCTTTGACCCTGCCCGGCCAATCGATTGGTTGTGGGGCATTAGTCATCATCTAAACCCAGGTCACAGCTTTTTTCTCCTGCCCTGGCCTACGGGCAAAACATTGTCACACATGCGCCACTGTATGGAGATGGAGGAACGTTCAAGCAAATATGTTGCCTTTGGCCGACAACTATATCAGATAAGTCAGAAAGGTCAGGATGATCGGAATCAGACATATTAAGGATACGTTTATTTAGTTTATTTGTAAGTTTCAACTTATAACAGAGATTGTTCTTGCTTGTTAGTTTGATATTCAAAAGAGGCATTTGTTATGCACTGAGAGCATGTTGTGGTTCATATTTTATATCTTAGAAAAACAATTGCTTTTGTTAATAGACAGTATAAGTGCAAAATCTTGCAAATGATTTGGTTGTGACCTTTTTGAATCTGTAAATGATTGGCCATCTATTACATGCTGGCAAGTTTGATAAAAAAAAAATGTATGTCCCTTTTCTGTAAAAATAAAATATAAAAAAAACACAGCTCAAGAATAAATAAAACAGTCTGACAAGTCTTGTATGAAACTCAACTACTCACTATGTGAAAGCTTGCGGCAACAAAGGTCCAATGTGTGACAATAGGAAACGTATCCTAAGACTCAGCTCTGTGCATAATTCGGGTAGGTAAACCTATGAGTCCATGTGTCAAAAAGGATAGTATTTTAAGATGTCTGACAGGGGGTTGAGGTAGTATTGTGGCTTTAGCCTGAGGGGCTCCAGACAGAAATCATGGTGCCCTGCAGGGTAGCCATTAGGGCACAAACGAGGGGAGCCAACAGGATGTCTGCACTCCAGGGATCTAATCTGGTACCATGGGCTGTGCTTTGGGAAAAGACTAGTTCTGCAGTTCCTGAGCTCCTCTGGTTCTGTCAGGTGCTTTAGTCCAACAACAATTAGCCATCCCTAGGGTCTGGCTACTTTTGTTGCTGAGTTAAGCCAATAGGAGCATTAACTTTAGTCACATTAGCTCAGATGGAAAAGTCAGCAGGGGCACCTTTTTCGGCTTGGTTAACTTTATTGTTTTCTTTTCTTGTTCGGATAGTAATAACATCCAAATCCTGACTTAGTCCAAAGGATCTTTTCATACAATCTCACCAAATAAAAAGAAGATTGAAAAACTCTGCATGTGCTGACAAATTGCTTAACTGGCGTAGTCAGTAGCAAATGCTGGTCATAGGGATGTGCAGAGCCCCTATTTGACTCCATCCTTCAACACGGTTTACTTTTTCTCATCATTGGCGTCTTCTGTTCTGAGTTCTTTGGTCTGTGAGCATCTGCTCTGAGCTCTTCTTAGTGAAGTCTTTACTGCCTCACCTTTTAATCTTGGTTTTGGAATCAGCCCTCTTATCGTGGATGCTTGAGCTGCTGCATGAGAGTGAAATTAATTGTGTGCTAAGCAGAGTGGAATTAATGGCTTGCAATGAAACTTGTGGCCAGGGCGGGCTTAGCCCTTCGCCGATCCCCCTGATCCTGCTTGTTACAGGAGCTTGGCCATTGTAGATGGTGGGATGATTGTGTGGTTTCGGCCTCTTGTCTATGTCTCTTTTGTCTTTCGGGGGAATGCAGGGATCTCCCCTTTTGTCTGCCCCCATGTTCCTTTCAGTCAGTATCACAGCTGGCCCCTTTAATTCACTCAGGACATCGGATGACCCTACCCCCCAAGAGGCTACTGTAAACACACACACACACACACACACACACACACACACACACACACACACACACACACACACACACACACACACACACACACATGCCAAAAAGGGTTGCTTTCTACCATTTTAAAATGTTTACATTCGAAGAGGAGAAACACAACTACCTGAATATTGACAGGGTACTTTGTAGCACTTGTGACACATGCAAAGCTTTTCTTTTGTATCATTTCCCTAACAACCACTGTGTATTTGCCAATTACCAAACAGTTGGGCATTCATGTTTATTATATTTTCCTTGCATGATCACTGTCCAGTTGGCTACCAAAGTTTCAACTAATGTGTTAGTCAGGGCTACAAATGCATTAGGTTGTCTCGTCCCTGGGAATCCCCAGCATGTGTTGTCTAGCCATCTGCCCACTCTAAAGATGCCGACTCATTGAGCTTTACAAATAGAACTACTATATGGTCAAACAATTACCTTAACAGCTTGGTAATGGATTTATGGTGTCTAGAATGATGGCCTGCAAAATAAAACTACAGGATCCAAACAAAAACCTTACATGGCTATAAACATGTATTAACCAGAAAATGGGCCTTGTGTGGCATCATTTAGAAAAGACAAAGACTGGGCCTTGGACAAAGAGGCAAGATGCAGTAAGAATGAGGGGATTCTACATAGCTAATGAGTTGCTCCATAGAAATGTAAAGAGGTGGGTCTTTAGGAAGAGTGCTTGCACCACCGGTCCAGCCTGATAGACTGTAAAGTGTGGAGGTCCGGCCACTGTGCCCACTGTCCATTGTGGCCATGCTAATTCACCCAGGCCCCAAGTTATGTCGCAGAGGGCTTTTATTGTGACCTGAGGTGGAAGAGTACCAAGTCATTATTGGAAGTAAACTCTGATAAACCAAAGAGGAGAAAGAAGCTTTGTTAAGCATTCATTCTTTAGGAATCTCAAAGAGAAGCACCCTTCTCCAGCTATACATAAAAATACAACGTCTAACATAAGCAATGAAGGACCAGCCAATTCACCTTCAGGGTCCTTCAGCGTCAAGGGCTATGTCAGAGAGGGCCTACTTTACCTCATGAGAAGTGGTCAGCCGTTAAGAGGAATTGACAGGGAAGGCCTTGTGTCAAATGAACATCATATAAAGAGGCTGACTTGAAAACGTACAGATGAGCCTTGTTCTTTTTTGAGTCCCAAAAGGTTCTGAGTTTAGACAAATAAAAACATTATTCCTAGTGATGCGTGTGGTGCGTGTGGTGCAGTGGGTTGAGCATTGGTGTTCCGATCAGTAGGTCACAGGTTCAAACCCCACTGCAGTCAGCATGTCGTTGTGTCCCTGGGCAAGACACTTCACCCCAAATTGCTCCTGTGTGGATTGTCCACAGTATTGAGTATGGAAGTCGCTTTGGAGAAAAGCGTCTAACAAGTGACATGTAATGTAATGTAATGATGCAATTTCTCCACTGGTAAAACAATGGAAATGCAAGATGACAGCAACAACTATGTACACCAGAAAAGTCCTTAAACAATCAGTATCTAAAGATGTATATTTATATCTAAACAACACAATGGAAAGCATTGTCATAAATGGAGCTGCTCGTGCTATATTGCAAACTTTAGACTTATCTCTTTATCTCGTCTAAATGGCTGAATTAGTGGTATATCAGTGTTTTTGTGTTTGGGAAGATGGTGACTTGGAGATTATACAACCGATTGAAATGTAAAACAGCTATTGCAATTACCCATAACCTCAGCATGAACTGTGCCTGAAACAATGAAACTAGTTTCAAAGGCTGAGAGGCAGGCGCATCCCTGAGAGGCACAGATAGATAACAAGACGGCATCATTAAAGGTATAAGGAGGGAAAATGAGATTTATTTATCTTTTCTCACGGTGAAATGGTCAACAGTGAAGCTTCCTCAGCCAAACACCGTTTAAATCTTATTTTAACGGGTAGTGAAATCAGATAGAATTTGAGGCTAGGTCAGTTCTTTCTGTTTGTGATTTATTCATTGCAATATCAAAGTGCAAAATATAACTTGTTTGGTAAAAAGTCTGCTCTGATTGTAAAGTGAGGATGCAAAGTGTTAAATAGGAAATTATTTAATAGGCAATTGAATCAAAGTTACAACTATTCTTATTGTACAATAGTGAATTTGGTAAAGATATCTGGATTTGGTTTGTGAAGTTTCAATCACTTTGCTGCTGAATTGGTGGCATCAGTCGTGTGTGGATTACTCCCTGCCTTGTTATGCCGTTTCAGACATCTGTGAAAGGTCTGTGCAGCCTGGGACAGAGCTGGATTTAACCGATATTTGCATGTTAATGTCCACAATACAATCCAGCACAGACAACAGATATGGGATCAGAGCAATTGCTACCTTTTTTAAAGATCTTGTGTCCCCTTTTTCATGGGAGGTCTTTTGACTTGGAATTAGTAAAATGAACTGTTTCAGTATATGTGTATGAGGTGTGGGGGGCTGAAACACACACACACACACACACACACACACACACACACACACACACACACACACACACACACACATACACACACACACACACACACACACACACACACACACACACACACACACCTAATCTTACCCTTCTTGATTAGCCCAGATGGATAGCTTTCTCTCTCTGTTTTGATGGTCGCTGCTGTCCCCCTAATTCCAGCATTTAATCACTCTGTGTCGACACACAGACCTCAGCTTGCCCTCAACCCACTTGAGAACGACCCCGATCCCTCTTCAAATCTGCTATCCCTGCAGCCCCAGTATGAGGGGCAGATGTGGGACGTCGGCCAATCTGCTCTCTGAGGTGTTTGCCATCTCCATCCTCTATGTCAACACTCTGCTTTCTCTGTCACTCTGTCACTCTCACAATAAGAGGCAGAGCTCTTTGTGCTTAGATGAGTTTAGATGGAGACTGCAAACTGTCCAACACGGATTGAGGCTGGTCAAAGGAGGTTGTTTGATGTTTGATCGTCTGTTGCCGTTTGTGCTTTAAAGGCCTGACTGTTTGGGCCTTGAGCCGATGTGTCCTAACAAGTATTCTTTAGATTGGTGTTTGCATAGATTTGCATACTGGCCTGAAGATGAGCTTTAATGAAGAACTGGGTTTTGGTGTATTTACGTATCGGAGTGTATTGTTCAGCCTGTTGATCAATAGATGACAAATGCTGAATGGCTTATAGAGAGGAGAAGTTAGAGGTTTTTTTTCACCATGATCTAAAAAAGTGTAGTTGTGAAGTTGTTTCTGAGCTAAGGGCCACGATATCCTTGATGGAAATAGCCTTTTTTCGTTGTTTGTAACAGCGAATAGTCAGCCCAACATCAGAAGAGAAGTCAGTGGTAATGTATCTAAAATACAGAAATACAAACTAAGAAGTACCTTAAGGGATATTGAAATGAGTCTCTCAATATGTACATAAATATAGAGATTGGATGAGTATCCAATCATTGAGAAATAGCATGTTATTTTTCAGCCAATTCCAAGTTGATTTGCATTTTTCATTTGAATTATTGCATTGAGGTTTATTTGAATTATACAAATACAGTAAGATACTTTAATGTCAGTAAGACAAAAAGTAAATTGATGATCATAAAAATAATGGAGGGCTACGGAGTTGTTTTAGCCGTGAAACTTTTTTATTGGATGTATTGTTGCCTGCTAGGTCATGCCGTTGTAATCTCTCCATGTGATGCATCTCAGCTGACTTAGCATTTGACTGTAAATTGTCACCTGACTTTTGTTAACTAATTTTCACTATGACATGATGACTGTTAATTTGGGTGAGGTGTGACAGACCACCTATCTTCCCTTGCTGGCCAGCACAAGGGCCCTTTTTAGTTTAACAAAGCCTTTGCAGTTAAGATGGGTGCTACTGTTTTGAAAAGGAAGCTGTGACACAAACCACTGCCTTTAGCCTAAAGGTGTGAAACAAATGAACACCTCTTAAGCCATGTGACACACTAGCTTATATATATGGAAACTCCACAATGTAACAGCAGGAGCATTCATTTGATCTATTCTCCATTTAGCCAACTCACACAGCAGCGGCGCATCAGCTGACCCACATTTCATGGTAACGTGACGCGGCCGAGGTTTGTGTGTGATAGCATCTGTGATAATGAGCGTTTAGTTGATGAGCCCAGTCCTGTGACCCGTGTGGTTACTTTATGGACTTCCCCTGGCTATACTCCAGTTCAGTTCAGCGATGGCCAAAGGCAATACGTCCTGGTCATGTGGTTGAGGGCTGAGAGTTAAGAAGCGGTGAAGTTAAGCATTATAACTGCAGGGCCTTAGTAAATAACAGACTTGTAACGGAAATGTTATCCGATAGTAAGAAGTCTTTCATTATGCACAGTCATGCCGGAGGTATTTCACATGTGGGGGACCTTTTTGGTGTGATTTCATGCAAAGCTGTAATTTCTCTTTTATTTTCTACCATCTAAAAAGCTGGAGTGGTAGAAGTTTAAAATAAGAGTGAGGTAGAGAGAATATTGCTTTCTTTAAAGATAGTTCAAGTTTAATCTAATAGGATATCCTTTTGAGAAAGAAAGTGTGTGTTACAAACTCTTGTAAAATTGCTATATTTGTGATTTTTAGATAAACATTCGTAGTGCAAAGGTGTCATAAGTGGAGTATTATCAAATTATTTGATAGGATGTTGCACTGCGACCTTGAAACATTGCCATTTTCACATCTTTAATTATACTGTTTAACGCAACACTCCTGTGGAAGGCTGAGGCGTACCACGTGTTGCTATGGGAGTTGGAGAGAGTAAATCAAGGCAATGAGGTGCACCTGCACCAATTACACCTTACCTAAATATGGTTCTGCACCACTCTGCACCCACACACAACAAAATATGCTGCTGTTCAGACATGTTTCTGTCGAAGATTTCTCTGCATTTAGATCGCTGATGTGATGTTCTCTGAGGCTCCACAGCCACATACATTGTAACACTTAACATACATTGTGTTGTAGTTCAATTTTAAATGTAAAGTTCAGTTATATTTGAATATATTTAATATTTTGAGTAAAATACTTGTATTTTATTTTCCCTTTAGCAAGCAGTTGAGAAATCAGAATTTACTAAAGCTGCTATTCATCCGTTATGGTTGGTCATAAAGCGGATGATAAATACACCTTTAAAATGCGTCCCATCCGTACTATTGATGTAATGGTTGTTTAATGTATGTGTCCACTTCTAGTTTAGTGTGTAAGTGGCTGCTGATAGCCAAACGCAGGCCAGGTCTCCTCCCCATGGACGCGTCTGGAGGCTGGCGTAACTCGAGGCCACGACCTGGCTGCTTATACCTTCCTCTTCTATCCTGCTACTATCCATTTCTTTGTGCTGTCGTTATTTTATGAAGTGGTGAGATGATGGTCATTTCTGGTGAGAGGTGTCCGGATCAGAAGGGGACGGAGTGTGCCGTCCATCAGACGAATCGGCCTTTACTGTCTCCTCATGATGATATCACTGTCGCCAGACACACACACACACACACACACACACACACACACACACACACACACACACACACACACACACACACACACACACACACACACACATCTCATGTCGCCTCACCTCAGGCTGCTTGTCTACCAGGCTGCACAGGTGACTCACAGCAGCCCTGATGGAGTGTGTCACCGCAGAGTCTGGTGTCTGCCCGAGTTTGGGCGTGTGTGGCGTCAGTGCGATAGTTTCTCAGACGAATGCATTGGTGAAATGGAGCGTGATTTACCTAGTCACCCCCTGGAGTGTGGCTCTCTTATGAACTCATCTGTGACTCAACTAATAGCTAAACCTGCCACAGATTTAGCAGTGGCCTCATCACCCCACGACCCCGCTGCAGGTTTATTGAAGCACAGCAGCGTCTGCATCACTCAGGTGGCATCCAGAGGGGAGAGGGTGCTCATGAACTCATAGATTGTGTTGCCTTTGAGGCCTCTCTCAGTGAAATCATGCAGTGTGAGCAGCTTTTGATTGCAGTTAAAGCCAACAGGCATAAAGGATCACTAATAGTCTGGAGCCCCTCACACAGGACATTACTAATGAGTGATCAGTCTTTTTTACAGCATCTGTTGACAAGGCATTCATATGACTCCCTGAGAGCGACATCATTTAGCTCTTAAAGCGATGGAATGGCAGTGACACTAGACGTGATTGCGACATTCAGAAGCATATTTTACTTTATGGCCTGATATTAATTGTGTGTGTGTGGCAGTGTGTGTATGATTGTGAGAAGTGAATGGTCGGTTAGACTTGTGAGGGGTCAAAGTTCTGCCTTATCATCATATGTGGTTGAACCTGCCCGCCTGCTGTTGGGTGATGTTTATTGTCCTTATCAGGCTCTACAGCAGCCAAGCGCATACACACACACACACACACACACACACACACCACACACACACACACACACACACACACACACACACACATACACACACACACACACACACACACACACACACACACACACACACACACACAAGCCGCTGCACTCTTGATTGCTTTAGTGGCAGAAACTAAGAAACTACACACTCACATACACACTTCTCATTCATGCACATATGCCTCTGCCCTCTTGATTGCTTTAGTTGCAGAAACTGCACACAAACCAAACAAATGTGTGTGCAGAAACACACACACACACACACACACACACACACACACACACACACACACACACATACACACATACGCAGTTGCTCTGGCCTCTCAGTCTTTTCCCACACTGATAGAGATCTGGAGCATGCCATAAAGCACAATCCTGGATCACAGGGCACAACAGAGGCCCTCCTCTCCTCTCAGATCACTCACAGCTCCCAGGGCTGATAAAATGTCTGCGGTGCCTCCCTTACCCCTCTCCAGCGCCTCCTCCCCTCTCTGCTTCTCCTCACCCACTCTTCCTGCTCTCATCAGTGCCACCTTATCTTCACCTTTCTGCCTTGCCAGTATTCTTAAATAATTAGATATTTCCTCTTGTAATTCTATCATAGCTGTCAAAGCAGCTTTAACTCCACAGTAACTATTCCAGTGAATACTACAATAGCGATTAATCCATATCACAGCTAAATCAGCCTGCTGGGTCCCCATTATAGTGGTAACTTCAAACCATATAAAACCGTGCATCACCAGCTATAACTCTACTGTTTCCCTGACCTCATCTTCCCATAACCAGAATGATCTCAGCTTAAAGAAAAAAAGTTACTGCCCACACAGACCTCACCTGCCCCCACCAAGTGGAGTTTAAAGTTGAAATATCCCAGCTATTTCTATGATGTCATGATTTAATATCCTATTAATGGATAGCAGCGCAAACTGAAATTGTTTAAACACTTTTCTGCAGATTATTTACTGGTGTTTGAGCACGTCCAGCCCTTTGCCGGCTGTAAATCACCTGCCCTCTCTTGACCCTCACAGTGCTATAACGCCGAGCTTCCTCTGGCAGGACAGCTAAGTGAGCATTAATGGAGCCTGCAGTGCAAGTTTTACCCTTTTAAAGATCATTATGCTTTAGTGTTTGTTTACAAGGCAGCAGTTTGTGTAGAAAGGGGTCATCTAAATATAGAAATCTTATATATTTCACACTGGTCTTTCTTAATTAGCCAAGTTGTTTTTGCGCATTTGGACGTGTGGATAATAACCTGCTATAGAGTTATAATGGACACGGTGTCTCTGCTTCTGTGATTGATCCTGTGAGGATTTACTGACAAAATTGAGTGCACCAGAGTTGCCACTTTAGCAAATACCTGCTCGTAACACATGATCATCTCTGAATATTTAACACATACACATCAATGGACTGCAAAGAAACGTATTATTCCATCTCCATGACATGATCCTAGTGTAATGCAAATGTGTAGCTTAAATAAAGACACAGAGTAATGGGGTGAGACTACTGTATGTGGGAAAAAGACTGGAGGGACGGGTGATTCCATTAAGGAAAAAGGTCAAATAAGAAGAAATGACCACAGCGGAGTTGACTGTGATTGAAGTGTGTGTGTGTGTGTGTGTGTGTGTGTGTGTGTGTGTGTGTGTGTGTGTGTGTGTGTGTGTGTGTGTGTGTGTGTGTGTGTGTGTGTGTGTGTGTGTGTGTGTGTGTGTGTGTGTGTGTGTGTGTGTGTGTGTGTGTGTGTCTGATGAGGGGGAATCCCAGCCTCGGCCACAGAGCCAGATATGGGAGTGTGGGAATGAGACGAGGGCTGGCAGGCTAACAAGGTCTAACACAGAAGGGGGAGGCCCAAACCAATATGGCACAGAGAATGCATAGTGTGTGTGAAGCCCTTGGCCACTTATCATCCCCGCTGGCTCAGTTAAATTGCACCCATCCTTTGACTTGCAGTGATATAACGTATACACAAACACATTATTCTTCCTCCTGTTTCCCAGGGATATTTGTATTTTTTTTTTGTGGGGGTATTTGGCTCAGTCAGTGATGTGAAGAAGGAGAGATTTGGACGAATTGTGGATCTGCTCTTGGCGCCTGGCTCGCACTCAGGATAGCTGTGTGTATGTGTGAGGGGGGGCTCTGTGATGGCATTGTGCAGACATAGTGGGGAAACTGCCTCCATTAACAAGCCTGAATAACTTTACCAATATATCATCCTCTTGATGGTGTGTTTGATTTATTTTCTTCTGGAAACCAGGCTTTATAAATTGGTCACATCCTTTGCAGCTTAACAGAAATAAAGCCGTCTTTTTGTTCCCAAATAGTTGGTATTTCTAATAGACTGAGCTCAAGCTTAAAAGCCACTGAGAGGAAATGTAACGGATCTAATGCATTAAAGCATTGTAACTTGCTTGTTGACTGAGTGTTTTGATGGAGATTGAAGAGCACTGCCATGTTGGGGTCTCCTCAGGCAAGTGGGGACACGTCTCACAAGGCTGATATGTAGATCTGAGGGCCCGGGTTGGGAAGCTGACCCGAGGTCGGCTTTATTTTTGCGACATTTGATGTCACTGACAGGAAAAAGCAGATCTGCTCGTCTTCCTCCAGCTGGAAGACGGATCAGGGGGGCTGACACTGCTTATGTCATCAGCACAGTGTGTCTGAGAGAGAAAGTGAGCGTGTGTCTCAGCAGACATGTTTATGACGCAAGTTGGCTGGGTGAAGCACGGCAGGTATAAGGAGTGTATTTTTAGGCATTGTTGCGGAGGAGTGAAGGATGATTGACAGAAACACCACTCTGTAAAATCTGCTGACCAGAGAAAGAGAAAAAAACACAGACAATATAGAAAAGGAAAACTAAGTAGAGCCTGCCGGTGTGTCGACATATTCAGAGTGAACAGATGAAACAGGATTTCCAGGGAAGACACACTGCACGCAATATGAGCTTAAAACCGAATTTCACTTCCTCACCTCAAAGACCAAAATCACGAATGACTTGAAAGACGTATCTTTCGAAAAAGAAATTAAATAGAATCAGAAGTTAAACCTGACAACATGACAAAACCCTCAAGCTAACAGCTATCAATCAGGATAGAATTATTGTCCCAGAGGCGTAATTGTTTTCACAAGATAAAACCGATAAAGTCTAAATATAACTGTAAGAGAAGGGAAGCAGGGAAAATGTGCCAAGTCTGCTGACCAACCAAACTATCTAATTCGAGACAGAATAAAAGAATATGTGAAAAGAATGAAGAAGTCACATATTCGCAGAAAAGTACACTGGCTGTAAGCTTTGTGCGTATAGACTCAACATTAATGTTTTGAGTTTAAATAATGTGTTTTCAAAGGTAACTGTCTGCAAAAGGGGCCGGCAGGCGTGTGCACTTAATTTTGGGAAGATGTATAGTTTGATGCTGAACAATTTGTTATTTTTAGTAAAATATCTGGCTTGTTGGCAAGCCTCATAGAAAGACAGAGTGTAGCCGCAGCTCCAGATCCTCAAAGCAATGAAAGCAGTGAACAGAGAGAGAGAGAGATGTCAGTGTGTGAGTTCGAGAGAAAGAGGCAGAAAGGGGGAGATGGGATACAGAGATAAACATAGAGATAGAGGGAAAGAGCAGCCTCCCTCTTTCTCGGGGCGTCTTGGCTGTTCCTGACAACCAGTCGAAGAGGTTGCCTATGTAAGTGTGAATGTGTGTGTTGTAGATGGCTTGGTGTTGGCATAGAAACTGTCTGCAGGAAGCGTCAGTTCCAGGCGGAGCTCCTCTGGCAGACTCTCCGCTCACTTCCTGTGTGCTGCAAGGCAGGCAGGCACGCGCACAAACACACACACACTTCCATGCACACACACTCGCACAGGGTTGGAGCGGGGCAGGGCGCTCGCCTGGAGAGCGCTCCAACAAAATGAGAGAGCGAGGGAGGGAGGCATGGAGGGAGGAGGGAGGAGGGAGGGAGGAGGGAGTTCAGCAGAGAGCAGCACTTTCCCACAGTCTGGGGATTTGACACATGGCTCTCACACATTCCTCAGCCTTGCGGCCGACCGAGCATCGGCTCTCAGGGAGAAGAGAGAGAGAAAGAGAAAGAGAGAGAGATTCCTCCTCCATGCTGGCAAACAGCATAGAGTTATAGAAGACATGGAGTGTGTCTGTGTTCGCATGTGCCCTGCGTATGTGTCTCCTAACATCTGTTTGCCTTATGCCCTAGTTTAACCCTTTCTAATCCACATTTGGCTTGTCAGACAGAACCAGTGAGTGACACAGATGGCAGGTAGAGTGACAACACTCATCTGAGGACTGGCGTTTGTTTTACTGACCCACACTGCACATTTCAACAGGTTGCTCGTCATTGCACAAACATTAATGACATACTGACCCACTGTGTAAATACTGCAGGGCTCAGCAGGTTAATGTGATATGATCCATGTCCTTTAACCTCAAGTCATTTCTTAGCACAGGCTTACATCCTCATTGTCCTCATCAAAGGTACTTAATGCTTATATTTTGTCAAGACAACCAAAGGTGCTATTCCTGATCTCAACTTAGGTATAAATGTTGACTTTAGATTGATTTTGTGTTTGAAGTCCTTACTAACTTGAGAGTAAATGGAGATGTTACAATAAAACTGTCTAAGGCAAGGCAAGTTTATTTATATAGCACCTTTCAACACAAGGCAATTCAAAGGGCTTTACAAAAATGAAAGACAATAAGAAAATGGCATTTAAAAATAGTCATTAAAAAGCAAAGATAATAAAATAAACATTAAAAGATAAATGGATAAAAGTTACCGTGCAGTTTAAGATATGAATAGTTCAATTAAAAGCAGCCGCAAAAAGAAAAGTCTTCAGCCTGGATTTAAAAGTAGTAAGAATTGCAGCGGACCTGCAGGTTTCTGGGAGTTTGTTCCAGATATTTGGAGCATAATAACTGAATGCTGCTTCTCCATGTTTAGTTCTGACTCTGGGGGCAGAAAGCTGACCAGTCCCAGAAGACCTGAGAGTTCTGGATGGTTCATAATTTAGTAGTAGGTCAGAAATGTATTTTGGGCCTACACCATTCAGTGCTTTATAAACCAGCAGCAGTATTTTGAAATCAATTCATTGACAGACAGGAAGCCAGTGTAAAGACTTCAGAACAGGAGTGATGTGATCCACTTTCTTAGTGTTTGTGAGGATTCCAGCAGCAGCGTTCTGAATCAGCTGCAGCTTTCTAATAGATTTTTTAGTGAGACCTGTAAGGACACCATTGCAGTAGTCGAGTCTACTGAAGATAAAAGCATGGACAAGTTTTTCCGAGTCCTGCTGTGACATTAGTCTTTTAATCCTAGATATGTTCTTTAGGTGATCGTAGGCTGATTTAGTAATTGTTTTAATGTGACTGTTGAAACTCAGGTCAGAGTCCATGACGACACCTAGATTTCTGGCTTTATCTGTTGTTTTGAACATTGCAGACTGAAGCTCAGCGCTAACTTTTATATGTTTTCTGCCTCCAAAAATCATTATCTCAGTTTTATCTTTGTTTAATTGGAGAGAGTTCTGACACATCCAGTCATTGATTTGTTCAATGCACTTACTTGAATTGGAGCATAGTCTCCTGGTGAAATGGTTATGTAAATTTGTGTGTCATCCGCATAGCTATGGTAACTTATTTTGTTGTTTTTCATTATCTGAGCCAGTGGTAGCATGTCGATGTTAAAGAGATGAGGCCCCAAGATGGAGCCTTGAGGAACCCCACATGTCATATTTGGCAACTCAGATGTGTATTTACCTATAGAAATAACATTTTATCTGTCCTTTAATTAGGATTCAAACCAATTTAGAACTGTTACCGAAAGTCAACTAAATGTATTTGCCCCTTTGTTTGCCTTCTCAGCTACATCTACTTCTACATCATTCATGTGACTGGGCATTAACACCATGTCATCCCTTCACTATTTTCTGTGGCATTCTAATTAGTTCTATTTATTACGTGCAAGACAGAACAAAACATTACAATTGGAAAAGTTGGGAAGGCTACACGTAGGGCGATCCTGCAATATATATAGATATTTAGTTTTCCGAGAAAGTATCGATATTTCAGCCGCCGGGTATCGATACATTAAGTCAGATAACTGTGTTCTTTATTCTCGCGTCCAGTAGAGAAGCTTTAAAAAGGAGACTAATTGAGTCTCTGAGAAGGTTCAAATGTATACTTTAATTAATAAAAAGTGCGATAATGTTACAAGCAGAAGATGGTTCAGTCAGAAAAACAGCTGTGTTCTGGCTCTCGTGAGCGAAGGGAAGAGAGCGAGCTCCACCTTTCCAGCTGTTAAATATCCTCTGCTGGCTCCTTCCTCCCTGTGGGCCGGTTGGCGCTGCTGGGGGCCGGCCCTCCACGTCTCCAATGTTCGTTGTTGCGCATTACAGAGGATTCAGACATTGTACATTAAATATATAACTAAACACGCCTTTTCACCTCCTTATCTCTTTCATGACTTTTCATTTAATACATTTTAAACGCTGTAATCAATACTCCAAAAATACCTCACGGCTGGTATCATTTCCGGTAGTTCCGGATGTTGTCTCATGCTACCCCCGTCTGTAAACAAATGTTTTCAAATAAACTGTACCTTCATTTAATATTCAGCAATAATAATATCTCGACGTCTATAGTTGTATTGTTGAAATCAGTAGGTTTCGGTGTGCAACACTCCGTGTCATATCGCTACTAAATTCACCTCTATAGTAAATGGTATATTAGCCACATGCTAAATGCTAACCGGAGATGAAGGATTTTCAGAATAAAAGCTTAACAACTGGTTGTGCACAAGAACTTCATCAGCATTCAACAGCATTTAAACTTACGGTATGTTTAAGGTACTTTATGCCATCAAAACAATTTCTAACAAGTCCCATTCAAATCCCCCGTGTTCCGCCACCTGCTGCACCTTTTAATTCTCCATTGTCCATTGTGATACTGAACTTTATGTACTTATGTTTCAAAGGCTTGTAGGCTACAGTTTGCACTGTTTCAATAAATGAATCTAATTTTCTCACCACATCTTTTGATTCATTTTGTCCAGCATTTGCAAGTTGTAGACTCTCTGTCAGAGCCATATATTGTATAATTGATGCTTTCAGTTTTCAGTTGAATTAATTCAATCCAAGTCAATGGAACACAGATGTCACCAAAATCCCACTCTCCCTTTAAAATCTTTCAGAAAATGATATAAGTGTATCGAATTATATCGAATCGTATCGAATCGTATCGAATCGTATCGAATCGTATCGTTGGCTGAATATCGTGATATATATCGTATTGTGAGCTGAATATCGTATCGTGAGATTAGTGTATTGCTACAGCCCTAGCTACACTAACCTAAAATGACATTTTTATTAACAATGCAAAATTGGAAAAAAATAGGAACGTGGTCTCATTGTTCTCTGTCTTTTGTGTCCCCTGTCACTTTCCCTTCTGTCCTACCTTGCATGGTTTGGTCTTTGATGTTGTGGACATGGGTCCGTCCTGTCGCTCTCCCCCCTCATTTAACCCCACTCCTCCCATCCAGCCAGTGCTTCCTTAAATAAATGTTCTGCTCTGTGGGATTTTAAAAGGAAGCCAAGGTCACCCTCCTTGACAATTACAACGCAGCCTGGGAAGAGTTGCTCTGCAAAGCTGGCCCGGCTGGCCCGCGCCAACAGACACACGGACCACCCGTACACGCTCATGATTGAGTGTGTGTGTGTGTGTGTGTGTGTGTGTGTGTGTGTGTGTGTGTGTGTGTGTGTGCGTGCGCGTGCAAGCACTGGAGTTAAAGACATGACAAGCGGGAAAGAAAGTGGTTGCAAGAGAAACCTGGGTTGGAGGGAAGTGGCATGAGGAGAAGATAGAAAGATGAAAGTAGGCAGACCAAATCATTTCTTACTCGAGTGCCCATCCGATATGGTGGACTCCAAATTGCCAATTAGGATTCCTCCCCCGAAACACAACCCCCTCCCTTCCTCTTCTTCGAAGCGTGAGGTCAAAACCAGAACATCTGAGTCCCTAAATGACTGTGTTTATCATTTTCGAGAGAATTCAGACACAGCAGGGAGGAAAACGGCTGCGGTCTGGACGGTGAATGGCAGGCCGGCTTTTGATGCTGGAAAAGCGACAACAAAGCATTCCTGGAGGGAATCGGTAGGGGGACGGACCCGCACTGCTATTCCGCACTACACGCCTGTGACACCTTGACACTGCTACTTCCTGCTAATTAAGAGCTGGCAGTCTCTTCCCTGTCAGCACATCCTCAGAGTGCCTGTTTGTACTGAGTGTGTGTGTGTCTGAGGCTAGTGAGGTCAGCTGGATTGATGAGCCAGGTCAGTGGAGATAGGAAGGGATGGGTGGGAATGAACATTTGAGTTTAGGTGCGTGTGTGAAAAAAAAACATTTCTGTGACGCTGTGCTTCGGCAGTTGAGAGGCTCTCATCCTTTGCCAGTTTTGTGTGTGTTTTTGTCAATGGAGGCATGAGGAGGACATCTGTTGTACAGCTTAGCACGCTAATAAAAGAGAAGGAATGATATGATGGAGTTCGGCTTTATTCTATCGTTTTTCAGAGGAGCTGGGGGCTGGTTTCAGAAATCAACTGCACGTTTGCATGTCCATGATCAATCCGGGGATTAAATCTTTTATGAGGGAATCACTTTCTTCTGTGACAGACATCTTAAAAAAGTAGTATCTATATATAACCATATGTCACCGCAAACTGTATCTTTATATATATATGCACTTCGAGTCCATCTATGATAATCCTCTGACAGCTGAACATCTGTTTGTACGTTTTCTGTGTTTTTGCGTGTGTATAGTTAACTTTTAGTGAATTAGGGAAATATTTGACTGAAAAATGTTTACCTCAACAAAACTATTAATCTCATCTTCTTTAGTCCGGCAAGCCATTTCTGTGTGTCATTGGGTTTGCCTTTGTGTGTCCGTCAATGAGAGAAAGTGAGTGTTCATGTTTGTATGAGCGGGCCCCACCTAAATGGCGATTTGGGGCATCCCGGTGGCCCCTTTGTACCCGAGTGGCGACTGTTTCCCACTGATGTCTGATGTTTTTAGAGGCAGCCGAAGTGCTCTTTTGGTTCCAGGTGACTTGCATGCAAATAAAAACGTCCTGTTCAGCTGCCACCATGAGCATATAGCTAAGGTGCAGCGAAGGCGAACGGATGACACACACATACACACACATATGAGTCTTTAGATTCGCGAACGCGAATGAGGAGGGCTTTGATGTTCCTTCAAGATGTTTTGTTCGGTGTGGCGGACACCATGCACCACAAAACCGTTTTCCCCCCTGTGTGAAGGCAGGGGATTAGTAGTTCCTGGAGTCCTTCTAATGAAGCCTGTTTGATGTTAGGGACCAATTACCGTAAGGGGGCCTTGTGAAAGGGCGGGGTGTGTGTTTGTGTCGGGGGGGTGAGGGTCCATCTACAGCGACATCACAGATGATTTCCCCTTCTACCCCTTGACTATAAATTACCCCATTCTCCAATGTAGCCTTACTGTCCCCACCCCTTTATATTGTTTATATACAGAGTAGGGTTTTGGTGTAAACGCCTCTTTACAACTGAAATATAAAGTGTATGATTCATTTTATCTCTTAAAACTTTTGAAGTATACATATTGTATCATAACAAATGGGGAAGGACAAAAGACATCCAAGTCCATTTCAAGTCCTTCTCACTAAGTGCTTAACCAGTATAATATATATATATTTAGTGAAGCTCATTCCCTTTACAATGTAGACTATTATTTCACAGTTGTAAAGTGTCTTTGTTAATACTATTGAGAAGTAGTTTAAAGATCAACAGGTGGGTTGGAGGCATTGATGATTGAAAGGTATGGAGTATATTATTTTTGTGACGATTTATAGTTGTAAATGGTTGGTTGTTTTTCATATTGTTGATCACCAACTTTAGCCAATGTTTGTGGACCCATTGTCCTGATTCGTTATAGGCAGATTCAGGAACCAGGACTGCGTGTCAAGTGGTCTTCACAGGGTTAGCATTTTGGACAAGTGTAATATACCTAAACCTGACATGCCTACACTTTTATTTATTTTTTAAATGGAAAGATTTGATCTGATAAGGACCAGATCACAATGAAACCGTATTTAACCAATGTAGATAGGGATTATTTCACTACAGTCAATAATGAAAGCATATGAAAGGGAAATAGACGAGGAAAAATTGCTGAAATGTTTTCCCGTCATTCAGGCCCATATCTGAACAAGAGCAAATATTTGGCTTGTGGGAAGGGAAGAGGCTGAATAAGTTGGCACCAGGAGTTTTGCAGATGTACTGTGTGTGCATGCCGAGTGAACATTACAGCATGTGTGTGTGTCTTACTGTGTATTTAGGGACAACTGTGAAGTTTCAATGTACGAGGAGTGTGTAGCAGTGTGTGTATCTGGATATGCGATTATTAACATGCACATGATAGGTTGCGTGTGTGAGGACGAAAAGTTTGTTTTCCCACGCGTGTGACCATTTTGACCTTTGAAGTCATGTGCAGCTGTGGTTGACATAGTCAGCACAACAAGAACCTCTTCACTAGAATTTCACCACAAAACCCATTTCCTCCTCAATGTGCAGTTTAAAGGATACTTCGACCCCCGATACACCATGTATAGTTTAATAACTCGCCATGTCTAACAATGCATTTGTGAAGACACCTTTATTTTTCTTGCTCCATGTTGAACTAAGAATCCAAAAACAATGATAAATCTGGCTGAATTGAAACTCTCCTTCTTTGTTAATTTACTTTTAAGTAAGAAGGACAGTAGATATTCCAAACAAGGGATTTATCCTGCCATTCAGAGCTTACTCATCGTCTGCTTGGATAAAGTCTTTCAGCCTCTCAGTAGCAATCTGTCCTCTTTCCATCGCTGTAATTAGATGAGGTCTTGATGACTGACTTCATCCACTCCCACTGAATGATAGATGAGCTAACGTCATGAAATGAAGTCACACTTTACACCTCAAATGTTACATCTGCGCCTCCCTCTGTGTGAACGAATGACTGTCACACCAGTTAAAAAGCAGAGAGGATCATTACCATTATTATTACTACTACTACTACTACTACTACTATTAATACTACTACTACTACTACTACTACTACTAGAACTACTCTGGAACTCACTACCCCAATCCATCAGAGATTCTTCCTCCCTCACAGCATTCAAAAATCACTCAAAACCCACCTGTTCAACACTGCATTCAACCACTGACCACCCCCTCCTCCCCTATTTTCTGTTTTGTTTATATCTTTTTGTATTTCTTTGTTATCTATTTTTTTATTTTGTTTTGTTTTCTCTTGTCTTTATTTTTCTTAACTCTCTGTCAAAGCGTCTTTGAGTTTCATGAAAAGCGCTATAAAAGTCCCATGTATTATTATTATTACTACTACTACTTCTACTACTGCTACTACTACTATTATTGTAAACAACTGAGAATATGTACTCAATATTTATTAAAGTACAGTGGGGAGATAACTTTATTTATTCCAAACTTCTGCTATGTTATACATACTCTACCACAATTTAAACATTTTGTACTATAGGCTATATTCTGCTACATCTATCGGACGGCCATAGTTCCTACTTTCCATATTAAGAATTTAAAAATTGAAAATATGATAAGCGTAAAAGATAAGTTGTATTAGTACAGATCGAAACAAATGTAGTATATAGTTGTGGCCCTGTCTCTGAGTTGTTAGCGTTTCCACCGACAAGTCATTTCAACTAAAAACACAACTGTTAGAGTTTTGAATACATACAATTATCCAATACTTAAAAGAAACATGCATTTGGTGTAAATGGTGACTTTAACAGTTTGTTTTGAAAAGCTAAAAACAAATAGATGTTTTCTGGTAGCACACTACTAACCATCAGTTCATGTATTCTTAAAGTGGGTGAGAAAAAGTGGCTGAAAAGAGGCAGTCTGTGGGATGAGTGATTTTCTAAACAAAGACGAGTGAGGAAGTAGATGACACGCACACTGTGGCATACCGGGTTAGTGTGTCAAAGAGGATGTGCGTGTGTTAGTGTGTATGGGGGGTGGGGGTGCTGCTGCGTGCCAACAGGGTTGTGTTTGCATCTCTAGAGAGGCCCAGAGAGGCTAGATCTTATCTGGCGCGTGCCTCAGCCGCTGTTTCCCACAATCTGCATGCTCCACTGCCAGGAGGGAGGTGAGAGGGGAGACTTATGATTATGTGTGTGTGTGTGTGTGTGTGTGTATGTGTGTGTCAGTCAGTCAGCAGGGGTCCCATCTTGTCAACTCTACGCCGTTTTGACTGCCGTGACATAATGTGCTTCAATACAGTGACCCCCCCTACACACACACACACACCCTCGTTTTTTTTCTTCTTCAAAGGCTCCGCACATCAACAAGGGCCTCTTTTCTGTGAATGTCTCATATTTGGCTTTTCATCAATGTCCCCATTCCTCTTTTTTTTTTACTAAAGAGCTTCACCCCTCCCTGTCTTCTCCCCCCCTTATGTTTTTCGCTTTGATTGAGGCTTTGCTAAGGATTAAACCCCATTTCTCCCCCCCCTCCCCTCCATTTCCACCATAGCATGCTTTTCTTATTCTGTTTGCTATAGATGAGAAGTAGTGAACCATTACAGGACATATTGCATAGATTAAATGATGACCTTGACAGCCTTGTTGAATAGAACACACACACACACACACACACACACACACACACACTAGGGCTGTACCCGAATATTCGACTATTCGAATATTCGTTTGTTGGCCAACTATTCGGGTTTCAATTTCATTATTCGGATATTCGTTTTTTTATTTTTTTTCCTAAATATATGCATATATATATATATATATATATATATATTGTGGTGATTGACATTATTCACCCACGGATCTTTAGGTTGGGGTATTGTTCCACACGGACATTTGAGTCAGCCGGACTTCCTGTCTCCGCCGGTCTTCGCTTCTCGGGCATGAAGTTGTTTACATGTGTGTTCAGATGCTAAATAAAAGTCTAGCTTGTAACTTTGATACCCCGCCTCCGACTCCCGTCTCTCGGCACTACATTGGTGACCCCGATATAAGTCTCGTTGAAGGATCCGAGACTGAACCGAGCATGGCAAGTAACGCCGTTTTTTTCAAACTGCCGGAGTTTTGGGAGACATCTGCGGCTGCATGGTTCGCTCAGGCGGAGGCTCAGTTCGCCCTCCGCGGAGTGACTGACGACGCAGCACGCTATTTTCACGTTGTTTCGGCGCTGAGGAGCTCCACTGCGACCCGGACGGTGGGCTTTATTACATCTCCTCCTGCCCAGGATAAATATGCAAAGACTGCTAAAGACTTTCGAGCTGTCACGGTCGGAACGGGCCCGACGCCTGCTCGCTATTAATAGCCTGGGGGACAACAAGCCTTCTGACCACATGGAGATGATGCTCAGCCTGCTGGGTACGGAAGAACCTAATTTTTTGTTCATAGAACTGTTTCTTCTGCACATGCTGCCGCATGTACAGACAGCGCTCGCTAACACGCCTATTTCTGAGCCCCGCGCTTTGGCCGAAGAAGCCGACCGGTTCTTCCTGGCAACCCAGCGTTTTGCCCCGGAGGTGCTGGCCCCGACACGCAGCGGCACCTTCCCTGGTACAGGCATGCCACCTAGCAGAAGCTCCGGGGCCGACGTCAGCAACTCCAGCCCTGGCCTGTGTTATTACCATGCACGCTACGGGGCGAAAGCGAAGATAGGCCGTCCTCCCTGCACCTACAAGGTAACGGGAAACGCCAAGGCCTGCGCTCGGTAGTGGCCGCGAGCGTGGGCACATCCCACCGGCTCCTGTTCATCAGGGACACCCTCTCTGGTCGCAGACTCCTTTGTGACACAGGAGCCCAGCGGAGCGTCCTGCCGGCTACCGTGGAGGACGCTGCCGGTGGAGGCCACGGCCCACCTTTAACGTCCGCTAACAACACTCCTATTCGCACCTATGGCACAAAGACAGTGGACCTGTGCTTCGAGGGTCAGCGGTTTAAGTGGGATTTCGTCACGGCTGACATCTCCTTCGCTCTCCTCGGCGCAGACTTCCTGTGCGCTCACGGACTGCTGGTGGACGTCAAGAACAGCCGCCTGGTGGACGCACTGACGTTTGCCTCGTTCACGTGTACCCATGGCGAGGCGTCATTCAGCGGGCTCTCCAGCTCACTCTCACAGGGCGACAAGTTCCAGCACCTTCTCAGTGAGTTTCCCGACTTGACGCAGCCCACCTTTTCCGCTGCCACTACCAAACACGGGGTAGAGCACCACATTGACACTGAAGGCCCCCCTGTCTACGCTAGGGCCCGGCGGCTCAACCCTGACATGCTGGCAGTCGCCAAGTCGGAGTTCGTCAACATGGAGCGTCTGGGCATCATCCGCCGCTCAGACAGCCCTTGGGCTTCGCCGCTTCACATGGTCCCTAAATCAGCCGGTGGCTGGCGACCGTATGTTGGCGACGGTATGGTGACTACCGCCGCCTTAACGACGCCACTACGCCAGACCGCTACCCGGTCCCTCACATCCAGGACTTCTCTGCACACCTGGCGGGCAAGCTGGTTTTCTCCAAGGTGGATCTGGTGCGGGGCAACCATCAGGTTCCGGTGCACCCCTCGGACGTCCCCAAAACTGCGGTGATTACACCGTTTGGGCTTTTTGAGTTCCTGCGTATGCCGTTTGGACTTAAGAACGCAGCTCAGTCCTTTCAGCGGCTGATGGATTCAGCGCTCAGAGACATGCCATTCATCCTCGTCTATTTAGACGACATCCTGGTCGCCAGCTCCTCCTCCGAAGAGCACCAGGCACATCTCCGGGTCCTTTTCGCGAGGCTCAACCAACACGGCCTGATTATCAACCCGGCGAAGTGTCAGTTCGGGTTGTCCTCCATCCATTTCCTCGGGCACCTCATCAGCAAGGATGGGGCCGCCCCCCTCCCGTCGAAAGTGGAGGCCGTGTCTGCCTTTCCACGACCGCCTACAGTTCGGGCGCTCCGAGAGTTCCTCGGGATGGTGACGTTTTATCACCGGTTCATCCGCCGGGCGGCCCACACCATGCGCCCGCTGTACGAGGCCCTCAGGGACAAGTCCCCCGGCCAGGCCATAGACTGAACGGCTGAAAGAGAGGTCGCTTTCAACGCCACCAAAGCTGCCGTGAGCAAAGCCGCCATGTTAGCTCACCCGTCAGACAGGGCCCCCATCGCTATCACCACCAACGCGTCTGACTACGCAGTGGGCACGGTGCATGAACAATGGGTCGACGGCGCTTGGCAACCGCTCGCCTTTTTCAGTAGCCAGTTGACTCCCAGGGAGCGCAAGTACAGCTCGGTTATGCTCGGCCTCAGGTGTTCCCCCAAAGAAGACCTGCAGTCCTCTTCGGCGGAACTCGTCTATGGCCAGACGCTACGGGTCCCCGGGGAATTCATTCCCACCGCCACTGTGCCCTGGTCTGCAGCCGGGCAGCGCTCCTCCCTGCTGGAGACCGCCGGGACATTCACGCCCGTCCCCACGTCGCAGCACAGCAACCCAGCTTTCCGGGTGTCCCCCGGATTACGGTCGGCAAATTTCGTTTTTATTCGCCACGACGCCCACCGTGGTCCCCTGCGGCCCCCTTTCGACGGTCCGTTCAGGGTCATACGTCACGGGGACAAGAGCCTGGTGGTGGACGTTGGTGGCAGGCCTGAGACTGTGTCCGTTGATCGGATTAAGCCTGCTCACGTGGACATTTCCAGGCCGTTGGAGTTGGCTCTGCCCCCACGTTGGGGCCGCCCTCCCATGGCCCACCCCCCGCCCCCTGTGGGGATGCCCTCGTTGGGGCCCCTGCCCTCGCCTGCGGCCCCGCCCTCCTCGGCCCCTGTGGTCTGTACGCGCCGGGGTCGGGTGGTACTTCCTCCCAGGCACGAGGATTTTGACTATGGGTGAATACTGGGGGGGCTTGTGTGGTGATTGACATTATTCACCCACGGATCTATGGGTTGGGGTAATGTTCCGCACGGACATTTGAGTGAGCCGGACTTCCTGTTTCCGCCGGTCTTCGCTTCCCGGGCATGAAGTCTAAAAGTCTAGCTTGTAACTTTGATACCCCGCCTCCGACTCCCGTCTCTCGGCACTACAATATATATATATATATCAATAAAGGCGAATTGCCATATTCATATACTATATTTATACTTTTGAATTGCGGAAATATATACAATCTCAGCCTGTGCTCCTGACATCGCGTTCACTCACAGTCACGAACGCAAATGGCACGCTTCACCTCGTTTCACACACCTGAACACAAAATGCCGAAGACTTCAGCTGTGTGAGACCATTTTAAATTGGACGACGGTAAGAAGAAGGCAGTGTGCCAAATATGCTGGCCTACCACGGTGGCACAACAACTCTGAAAAGTCACCTGGATGCTGTAAGTAGTAGCCTAGCTTAGCTTAGCTGTTGTCAAGTTGCCATGATGAAGCTGCTTTATCCGCCGTTTAAACAGTAACGTTACACATGATAAAAACGTGCACTTACTTTGCTTGGAAAATAGTTGCAAGCAAGCAACCGAATTGTTTTTTTATATTAGTTTTTCAATTTTATCCGAATAGTGAAAATAATAGGAGCAATGTGGGAACATCTGGGGCTAAGGCAATTATTGGCATACAGTTCGTTCATTTATTTTTCGTTCTTCATTTATTTAAATACTGTTTACTGTATCGGTAAAAAATGTTACACTGTTAGGCCTATTGTTACGGCTATGTTATTAAAAGTAACCTGGGCGCTCCACTGCGGCTGGGTTAAATGCAGAGGACACATTTAGTTTTAATGTACCAATGAGTACCAATAAATAAATATAAATCGTAATAGTATGCTCTTTCTGCGCTTCTGCTTAACAGCGTGTTGTCAGGTGTCTCGGATTCGGAGCGTGTTATGAAACCTTTTGGAAAAAAAAAAATCTTTCCGCACCGAATATTCGAATATTCGCTGCTGATTACTACCGGATATCCGGAGCCCGAAAAATGGTATTCGGGACAGCCCTAACACACACTCACGCACTGTGATGGCCACAGCCACACAGGGTAAACCAACTACACTGCATCCTCATCTTCAGTAGTTTTGCTCCAGTGCAGCTACAATAAAACATGCCAATTAACACCACACATTTGCTCTAAATGTTACCATGTCCATTGGGGGAAGTTACTTCCTGGTTCAGCAAAGGGTGTGGCCGAGCGCTGAGGACTCATGAATACTGCAAGGAGCCAATTGGGACAGATTGGGACAAACCACCTGCTTCCATGTCAAAGGGGGGATTTGGGTTTTGTCAGTGTCCTTTGTGTATGATGTGACTATTAATTATCCCTTGGGTTCAACGTGGTTTGGCCAAGCCACTATATAGGTTCCTTGGTTTCATTGTAGCAGGTCAGTTTTGTTGAGTTACCACCTGTTATGTTTCTTTGAGGTATTTTCTGTTGATCTCTTTTATAGGCCTTGTTATTATATGATGTTTTGTGGATTTTTGGGTAAATAAAAACCCTAGTTTATTTAAACCACTCCTGTGTCCTGTTGTCTTACTGCTTGGTCCCTGACACGCACACACACACACGCACACACACACACACACACACACACACACACACACACACACACACACACACACACACACACACACACACACACACACACTGAATGTGCACACTGTCATCTAGCACTCTTTTAAGGTACATATTGTATTTTTTTTAAGTATTTGGTGTTGTATGATTATTACTTGTTTTTGTTATTAACATTTATACATATCATATTATACGCTACAATGGGGCCCAATTCGAAGTGCCACATATTTTTTGCATATTGGTGAAATATGTCAAAATTAGCACAAGAGTAAATGATCTAATGTTGGAAAACGCAGATTGCAAGGTTGGTTGCCATTTTATTTTGTCAGCCTTAAAGTAAAAAGGTACAGTTGGCCTTTGAAACCAAGAATTCACTTAAAGTATTAAAGTTTATGTTCACCCACCTTCAACCGGCTGAAAGGACAAGTTTAGGTTTAAACAGCTTGCCTTCAAGTTCTTGAGTTATCTTTCAAGATGTAAACCATTCACAGATGTGCTGCCTGTACCTCTACCACATTGCATTCAAATCTGCAGCTGATTCTGTCCATGTTTGTCCACAGATCTCTGGCTGTTTGCATGTGTGTGATCAAGTGTTTGTGTGGGTGCACACGTGGGTTTTGGACAAGCTTCCAGAGGTTAGCTAAAGAATGCCTGGCAGATTTCAGGGAGTCACACCAGGTGGAACCCAGACCCCCCTTACATCCACCGCCACCGCTTCAAGGTTAGGAATCTGGTGTGTGTGTGTGTGTGTGTGTGTGTGTGTGTGTGTGTGTGTGTGTGTGTGTGTGTGTGTGTGTGTGTGTGTGTGTGTGTATGAGTTGGTGTGTGTGTTGCAGCCGCCCCCACAGCTGGGAAAAGATCGATGCAGCCTCCACCAGCAGGCTCCTGGCCCCCGGCTGCTACTGTCTGAGAATGAGAGGCGGCATGGTGTGTGTCTGTGTGTGTGTGTTGGGTAGGGTAGGGAGGACAGATTGAAGGATGGAGGGAATAAGGGAGTAGCAGAGGAAGGGATGAGGGCACAACATGAGAGGTGAGGAGGGACGGTGGGGAAGAGACCAAATATGCCCAAGCTGGCTGACTCACTCCCTCCTTACCTCCCTCCCTTACTCACAAACACACATATGCTCACTCTCTCGAGTATATACAAGGATGCAAACACACACACTCATGAACACACTCCTATCCTTTCTCTGCCAAGCGCTCCTGTGCCCCTGCTCATCTGCGTGGGGGGCCCTGCAGGCAGTCTGGGCCCTTACGTGCCCTCTCTTTACACACACACAGATATAGACATACACACACACACAGGCACACAGAGGAGTTGATGTGTAAGACACGCTCTGATCCTGCATGCTGATGATGAAAGACAGGCAGCCGGGCTCCTGTCTTAGTGCCAGAGGGCAAGACCTGAGAGGAACCCGCTGATTCTTGATCCTCCTCCTCTTCTTCCTTCGTCTTCATCACAATTGGAATAATTTGAATTTCACCACAGTATTATTGTGCTAGCCATTTTCCTCTTTCATCTAAAACAGCATCCGACCAGGTTCTTCTGTTTTTAATTTTAACTGGATTTTGTGGACACTAGCAATAGACATGTCTCAGGTTGAGGATCATTTGAGCATTTTTCATGGAAATTAAGCAGGTAAAACTGAGCAGTAGTCTACTGTACATTCCCTGTGTATGGGAGGTGTTGTATTAATGTCTATTTGTGTGTGGTGGAGTGCAATGCTTCATGTTTTTACGTGTATAGCCCCCAGCCTCACACCTGGCCTGGCAGGAGCTCCAGTCCCACCCTCCCTCCTCTGGTTCCTCCATTAGACCACCACCAGCTCCACCTCCCCGACACCCAAGAGAGGAAGGGACGGCACAAGACTTCTTCTGGGTTCTTCACACACATAAAAAACAATCTCAGGTCTGAAAGAACCTGTTGCCCACATTCAAGTGCACTTTCAAGACAAGATATACCACATGTGGTTGTATGATGCAGATGTCCTGGGCGATGAAGGCATACATTAGCCTGTGTAAGGAAGGGAGATCCCCTATTGTTCTGATAGATTGCACACACACATGCATACATACGCAAAGGCCCTCTGAGTCTGGCTCAAGCAGGAAGATCACACAATCTCTCTCACAGCCTCTCAGATCAGGCTGCCCAGAGCTTCCTGTAATCCCTCCTCTGTAACATTAATTATAAACTGGTGCTTTGTGCCCCGCGGACCAACCGTGACTTTCCCAGGACAATTAAAGTTACTCAGTAGAAAAAGGGGGATTGGGTAGAAAAGGAGGGAAAGGGGATCAGGGAGTGAGTCCGGGGATTTGACTAGAATTGCGTCTAAGGGCGCTGAAATAAGGCGATGGGTGAGATGAGAGCGGGAGTTTGAGGCTGGGCGTACAGGATGTCTAACTTCAGTCAGAGCAGGGATAAGTCATAGACACCAGAGCTTTTATATTGTTCTGTAAGTGAGGTTTTTAGCATAAGCTAACGGGTTGAACAGGGTAGGGTCTGGGTGGGCAAATGTCTGGCCGGGTGTGTGCGGATTAGCTGCAATCTCAGGGGAGTATTTGGCCGATGTGTGGGAAACATGATCCCGTTTTATTTCTCCACCCCAGTAAATCACCATTGAAGAATAACGTATATGGGATTGCAAACACTATTACAAATGTATTTTTTGGCCCCATTAACTGCAGTCACGTTTTAAGCAACCACGCCAGAATGGTTGTACGGTACACTTTTCCTGGGGTCTTGCAATAATTGCCTGAATATCTGATCCACTGGTCACTGACCTTTAACAGCCCAACAGATCGCTAAATCCTGTTTGACTGTTTTTTAGCTTCCTGCTAAGCGTGACTGGCTTTGCTGAGAGCACCTGTACTGATCTGTGCTGGCCTACAGTAAGTGGTGTAAACACAGAATGTGGCTTTACTCAACGCGATGACCAAACTGTGACCCTGCCCTCCCCTCTGCCTTCTGCACAACCCTTGGATGACTTCTTCCACAACTTACTGTGCCAAAGGCAAACCCTTTTAAGTTGCTCCTGATCTGTTTGCAACAACAGGGTTGATTTGTAGATAAGAAGCAGCAGTAAAGTTATCTGACCAGTCTGTGAAGTGGTTCATTTCACAGATGTTATCCCAAATGGATCTGATAGGCTGCTGTTTAATCCTGTTAAGGCACCTTGCTCCGGGACATGCGCCCAGCTAACTAAGTGACGCCCTTTCTCTGAACCCTTGACCCCTCACTGTGGCCAGTGAGTTAAACTACCCTGAACCATGTGAAGGTTTCACCTTTGTCCCCCATGTTCAATTAATATATTCAATTATGTTGCATTTGTGATTTAATTCAATAGAAGCATTCTTTGCAAAACAAGTCAAAACTACTTATCTGGCTTTGTAGAAGATGTATCCTCTATTTCAGCATGTTTAGTGTAGGGCATTCAGCAGGGTGTTTTACTTGAGCCTGTTACCAAATTATTTTTACACATTTGAGCAACAGCAGTCTCTTTCTCCTATCGACCAGTACCAATGCAGGAATAACACTCATACGGTATGACAGCTCAAATTAATTATAAGGTGATGATGGGAAGGTTTTTCTATTTACGTCTGCATTATATCACACCATTCAGTTAAGATAGTATTCTATTACCATGATCACAGTCTTTTTCTAACTTAAACAGAGCTGAGAGTGTTTGACTTTGAAATCACTTTTCTGTGTGAATAATTATAAAATGGAAAACAAAAAGAAAGTACAACTAGATAAAGAAATCAGAGGACAATGCTTTAGGTTGGTGAGAGACCAGGAGCTTACACTCCTCCTGCAATCCACGCTGTGTGTGCCACAGGCAGAATAGCTGCATAACAACACAGGAGAATATCTTCTTACTTGGCTAAAGAGAGCAGGACAGGTATTGCCTGCGTCCACAGAAATATTTTAGAATTGTAAACAAGGCCTTGGTATAATATAACAGTTTCTTTTGTTTACATACCCTAGATACTTTTCAAGAAGGAGAGTTTGGTGGTTTTGTTTTTTTCTTCTTTACATCTAGAAAAAAAGGCTTGTGGTCATTGTTGTTCTTGATTTTTGTTTTCTTTATCTTTTCACCATTCGGGAGTAAAGCAGTGCATCTCTTTAGTAACAGCTGAGTATTTATGTTTGCATCCAAGGACAAGGAAATGTTCTTTTTAGCACAATAGTCAAAATAACAGTCCACCCCAAAATTAAAATGCAATTCCTCCTGTCCCTATCTCACCTGAAATGCCCTTCGAAGTCACAACCACCACTAAAGTTAAACTAGGTCATAATGCAATCTGTATCATGCTGAGTTTGGTTGTCTTTTACATAATGCTATCAGACTCTCAAAAAGTGAGATGTTGACGCAGTCACGCTCCAGCCCAGAGGGTGGTGCATTTAAGTGGGATAAAAATAGTTTGTTATATGAAATAGATTAAGTTGAGTGGAAAAGTGGATGGGGTAAATAAATGCACTTAGCACTGTATGGCTCTGTTAAATGAATAAAGATTATGTACACTAGATATCATTCTCTTCATTGTTGGGCCACGCTGTAAAGAAAGTAGCACCTTTTAATGGCCCTTGAGGAGCTGTGGTGAGCAAACCAGCCCTATAAAATCACTGAAATTAACACTGCAGCAGCCAGCACTTGACTCCAGCCACTTGCTTGTCAATGGCCTTTCCCAAAATCCTTTGCCCAGTGGTGACTGTGTGCAGGCTGGAGTGGCTGGAGAAGAGAAACTGATGACTGAAAGCAGTGTGAGGCTGAGCGTCGCAGCCAGCAGGCCTGCAATCTTACGGCAGCGGCCGTTAGCTCATCTCCTCGTTGAAAGCTGACGCTCTCTGATGAGGAACAATGGAGCCTGACATGGGTGTGGTAGTATGGCAGATGAGGGGGCAGATAGGGTGTTAAAGTGACTGAGAGGGAGAGACTTTGGCGGGGACGGGGGCAGCAAGGTGAAACCTGGAATGTGGCGGGATGAGGTCATAAGTATGTGTGTTTGTATGTGTGTGTGTGTGTGTGTGTGTGTGTGTGTGTGTGTTTGTGAGAATTTGGGTCGTCAGCCCCTTGAGGCCCCATCCGTAGTGATGTCATGGGAAACTATCACAAAGCCCATGTTTGTAAACTCTCTCCATTTCCTTGCCGAAATCGGAGGACCACATGAAAGCCTCAGTTTTGAACTCCTGAATAAGAACACAACATGTCTGCTGTAACATACCGAGTGAAAAAGTACTCCAACATGGACAAGATGTAAATCATTCCTTTTCTTTGATGTCTCTTCCTCTTAGTCTCTGTCTCCCTCTCGTCTTCATAACTTATCATTTCTCTCGACCATAAACATTGAGAACCGATCCCCGCTGTTATCCCGCAGCAACACGGGGCCCCTTTCTGTGTGGCGCAGTGAAAACAGATCAACTTGGAGGAGCTAGGAACTTGAAAGGAGGGCGCTAACTACAGGGGATAAACACATTCCTCTGCAACCCGGCCTGCCACCGTTGCCGCCACCGCTGGCCAGTGGCAGTGCAGGGGAGCTCACAGCGAAAAGCATTGTTACCACAAAGCGAGGTGAAGGGAGACAGCCGAATATCCCTGAGCTCCCTCAGATCTCACAGGCAGCAAGCAGCACTTGACCTTTCCAGCACTAAAGGAATATGACAGCCGTGAAGCCGACAGAGAGAATAGGGAGTGAGGCAAAGGGGGGGCAGGGCGGGGGGGGGGGGGGATGAGAAGCAAGAGACAAAAGCCACACAAAGTGCAGGCTGCCACCAAAACAGTTAGTTTGCAATCAACGTCAGTCATCCCTCTTTTTGGGACAGTTTGATTTCCACTTTTCAAATGAGGCATTTATTTTTGGCCTGATAACAGGGCTGGCTAAATTGAAATTGGCAGCTCGACAATCTACAGATAATAGTCATCTTCGCAGGAGATTATGTGAACAGCCCTTTCTTTCACTTTACTTGAGCCCCCACCTTCTCTCTCCTGTCGAAGATGAGAAAAGAGGAAATGAGGGAGGGAGGGAAAAAGAAAAAAGGGCTAATCTTAGTCACAATCAGAGGAGGCTGAGAAGGCAAAAAAAAGGGCCTGAAAAACGAAGGGGAGGAGAGAGAAAAGGGGGCGCTGGGAGGAAAAAAATTGAGAAATGTCACGGTGATCAGGAGGAGGGCTGGAGGGGTGGTGAGGTGGGGGTGTACAGGAGAGGTGAGGAGAGAAAGGGAAGAAGGGAATTTCTTTAATGTTTCTGGCAGCAAACCAGCTGAGGTCTCAAGGTTATCCTGGCTTTGTAAACTCCCACGGGAAAGGTGGAGTGCTGAGGGCCGGCGGGGGGAGACGAGGGCTTGAGGTGGAAGAGAGGAGGGAGAGATGGCTGCCCTTTTTTCTCAAGGAGGGAGGCTAATGCTCTGAGGGAGAGTAATCCTCGGGGCCCTCTTGTCTGATAAGGTTGGCCTTGGCCCAGGTAGGAGGAGAAAAAGGGCTCCGGGGCCTCCCAGGGCTTCCTAACAGACAGTTCTGCCTTCTGCCTCATTTGCACTGAAGCAAAACTTTAATTATTACTCAAGCCATTAGTGATAATCACTTTTGAGTGATAAAATGTAATACCCCATTGTTTCTAAGAGTAAGACTCATTCTTGCCTAAATGGAGGTCAGAGGTTAGGGGCAGCTGTTGTACAGAACAGCTGGATCCTGTGGGAGTTCAGCTGCTTGCTCCAGGACACTTTGGCAGAGCAAGGCCCTGCTGACACTGGGCATGAACTCGACCAACACCTCTAATGATATGCCACTGTGTTGATTTATTTTTTATGAATTTGATATAACATCAGACTTCAATTCTTCCTCCATTTCTACTTTCATATGTCTAGACATCTTGTGATTGCACATTTAACACCTTCTTTCACCACAAGCCGTTTTAAGTGATATATCATTGTCCAGAGTTAAGGTGAATTACAGTTGATTCAAGTTGAGCAGCAGCAGCTGTTGTGACAATACCATCCTCTCTAATTTCCTTAAACACTGCCACTCGAATTTGAAACAACTGTTAGGGAAGACAAAGCTGTTTTATCATTTCAACCCTTCCAATTTTAATCTCCCGCCCAAGTTTTTAAACCAATGACCTTTATGGAAATATGAGTGAACCCTGAATCTAACATGTTTTATCGTATGAGGGTGGATCAGTGACTGCATGGGAAAGATCTTGATCGATACTCAGCATTTGTTTGTTTACACTAAACTAGGCCTATTAGAGATAATGATTCACAGCATGGAGTTGTGTGTGTGTGTGTGTGTGTGTGTGTGTGTGTGTGTGTGTGTGTGTGTGTGTGTGTGTGTGTGTGTGTGTGTGTGTGTGTGTGTGTGTGTATGTGTGTGTGTGTGTGTGTGTGTGTGTGTGTGTGTGTGTGTGTGTGTGTGTGTGTGTGCTTCTTCAAAGGCTGGCCTTCTTATCTACAGTAAACAAACAGCCTCTTCGGGAGGAAATGGGGAGGTTTCATGCACCTGAAATTCAAATGTCCCAGTGCTTGCTGAAAGTAAACAAGCGACACTCAAAGATTTTTTCCCCACTCCATTTAGTAACAACCTGATGGTTAATGGATAGAAAAAGAAAGGGGCAGATCTGATTAACGGCTCAAAGAAAACTGGCTTTGAGAGAAAATAAAAATGTCTCGCGTATGAGACTGATCGTTGCCCCAAAATCTATTTTGTTTTGCCAGTGAATTTTGATTTGAGAAGCTAATGGTAAATACATATTAGGATATTCATGTTTAGCCAAAGAACCAGAATGTGAACACTTATCAAACTTAGGTATATAATGTAACAAAATCAGAAATAAATCAGAAATGGAAAATATCTGACGCTAAAATCTTTTATCTTTCTTGTAGTTTGACAGTTTGAGCTCAGAATATAAATGTGTCTACAGTCAGAACATCCAGTAAATGGTGGTTACACTGCATTTGCATGAGTGGCCCTCACCCCCACCTGCACCACTACCATCAGCAGAAGCAGCCGTATTCCCAGTTTGCTCCAGCCTCAGGCATGTTAACCAAAGACCCAGGCCAACTCGCTGGTCTTCTCCCCAACCGCTTCCTCTCCACCGCTGCTGGGTTTGACTCACCGTGACCTCCGACCTTCGACGCTACACCGACTCCCCCACACATGCAAATATCGTTGGCCTGCTCCAGGAGGCATCAGAGAAAAAGAGAGGGTCTGATGGAGTGAAGGAGGAGTGACGCGGATGGATGGAAGCTGGCGGGTGGTGTTGTTAGTGGAGAGGGATTTTGAGCATGATGGAGACGGAGCAAAGGAGGGAGAGACCCCTAAAGGAAGTGCGAGCGTCTTGGTCTCTGAAGTGGAGGCAGGCAGCGGCCGCCGCCTGGGGAGTCTCCGGTCTACAGCCCAACACTGAGGCCTTAAAACATTTCTCTCTGTTTTACCCAACCAAATCGGACCCCAGCGCCTCTGTCTGCGAGGCTTACAGTGACCCGTGCTGATCTTTCTGTGTGTGTGTGCGAAACGAAAGCGTGATTACATTCACTGTACTTATTGTTTTCCTTGCTCCCAGGCTGCTCCAGGCACCTCAGTGTGTGTGTGTGTAAGGGGAGGTAAGCGATGTGTGCGGCTGTATCTGGAGAGCCTCCAAACCCCCTCATCTCCTCTCCTCCTTCTGTTCTCTCTGCTTGGAGGATCTGTCAGTTCTCCTTCTCTCTCTTTGTCCCTGCTTTGATCCTGCTCTCCAAGCCTTGGCTGGCCTCGCTAACAGCAGCTGAGCACAGGTCCTACTCCACTCCCACTAATAATACACATGCAAGCCGCGCTGGGATGAAGCGTGCACAGACACACACACACACACACACAAACACACTCTCGCTAGCTGTTCTACTTACTCCCACTCTTCTCGCTCACACACTCCAAAATCGGTAACGACTGGCTCTGCTATCATTCAGTGCTTTCTGTGAGTTGTCAGAGCTTATCGCTTACACACAATCCTCTGTTTGCTGTAACCCTGCACTTACACTGCAAGCAACTTGGGTGATGGGTCACTCTATTCTGACTGATAGTGGGTAGTGCTCGAGCCTCTAAACGCAGCCACATCGTGGATTATTGTAGTACACTGATTTTGGCAAGCAAATATAGGCATATGTATGTCCTGTGTCCTTAACTGGCCCACTGTCACCAATTCATATCCTATGGCATTAATTGTTTGCAATGCCTGTAATTGAATGACTTGAAATCTGCAGTGTTCCATTCTTGAATTTTTAAATCGCTTACTTTTTATATATATCGTGGAAAATATGCATCATATCACACCATTGCAGGTTTTGGAAAACATACTTTATTCATCCCCTATGGAAATGTTCTACGCACAACAGGATCTATGCACAGATGTCAGAGCGAGGGGGGGGGGGGCATGGTACGTCTGTGTGTTTAACAGGCATAATCCACAGACTGAGCTACTGCTGCAGGTCACACATACAGATACATAATTAATGAACATAACTCAAGGTCCATTTACTCTCTTTTTCCACAACTTTCAATCATATATCACAGTCTTCCTCAGCTAATAATGTGGTCTGCCCCATATTTACAACTTGTTATAATGTGGACAATGCCTAATTTATCACTATGACAACTGAGCAAACTACATTTACAGAGGAAGACTGTGATGTGATTAAAACATCTGGGGGGAAAACAATAGTGGACTTTTAGGTAATATTACGTTGTCAAAATACTGAGAATGAGCTTTTACTCCTGCAGTCTTTCAAGTAAAAGTTGTGGAGAGCTGAGATTATTTCACTGTTTGTAATGAGCTTCTTATATAGTTTGCTGTTTCCAAGAAGAGCTGAAAGTTAGCTGTTGACATGCAGTGACTGTGCACACATAGGCTACTCAGCTCTGTAGGAAATGAAAGGATGTCTGGTGACTTGTTGACCATGCTAATCACAGTGTGAACTGTTGGATAAGTAAAGTCAGTCAACCACTGTGTGGCAGCCTCTTGGGATGGCAGGCTGCGTCAACACAGTGCCACCCTCAGTTTGGCAGCCGCCATCATGACACCTAAGGCTGGCCCTGATGCAGCCTGTGTGACTGCCTGCTTACTTCCCACTCTTCTTGCCAGCCAGTAATGAAGCTTAAATGCCTATGCAACCCCACCTCACTACACACACACACACACACACACACAATCTTCTCACCCTTGTGGCACCAGGAGCACCCGTTGTCAGTGCCTCTGTTCACCAATGGTTTACATATTAAGGCATGTGGGTGACAGCGGGCCAGATTGTTTTGTGAGCCGAATATCTCACACTTTCACACACACTTTAGCCCCACAATCTCCCTGCCTAATTGCATTATTGCTGCATTATTGCAGTGTGTGGAGGTCCATGGTCGAGAGGGCTCAATAAAGATATGAGTCCTGGGAAAGGCTGGGAGCGGTGTGAATGAGAAAAGAGGAAGAGGAAGGTAAAAAATGAGGGGCAGATAAAAAGAGAGATAAAAAGGGAGAGGATAAGATCAAGAGATGAGGCTTGGTGCAGGGACAGGGGGGGGGGGGGGTCGGTCACAGGTTAAAAAAAAGTGTGAGACAGGGTGGGGTGTCCTAAATAAAAGATGTAAAATAATCAGGCTTGTTTGTTTTCCTGTCTGCAGGCCAGACAATTGTCATTGGCTTTTCATCAGTAAAGTATCTCTAAACACGTGTGATCAAAAGCCTTTACAACAGAGAGCCGTGTTCGCCGACAGTCAGCCTGCTTCCCACAGATTTCCTGTGGTAGAAGAGTTCACTCATAGCTACAGGTAACACTCCCGGGACCGATGGCAGCCAGGTGCGCGCGATAGACTCTTCGGGAAAGGGAGGGACCGACAGACTCGAGCCTCTGTGACTCAGTGCACCGGCGGAGACCTCTTGCAACATGAGCGTGAGAAAGTCGTTCAGGCGGAGAGCGTTTCAAAACCTACACTCTGTCTGCCTCACATCAATACATTTGTTTTGGAACTCTGTCAGTGCCATTGTGCGGGGTAAATGACTCAGGTGTGCAGGGCACAACAATGAGACATGTTAGTGATGTGTTTGACAGAGGCAGCGTTGTTGTGCAGAGAGAATACTGAGGATTAAGCGCTGGATTTCAGCGCATGTACAAACTAGATTCACTCCTTCCAAAATCAACGTTTGCAATTACACAAGACGCGTGTGTGGTTTCACTGTTGTCTCCATATGCCAGTTAATCATCCTGTCATTGTGTAGTATAGAGCTTTGTTTAACCAGCTATTTAACAATATTACATCCGTTTTTTGGCTGAATTCTGGATTATATGAAATCAGCAACAGTTGTAGCCACATGAGAATAAAACGTTTGAAGTGACAAAAAGTAAATTAATGCTTTGGCCTTCTGATAACATAATTCATTCTCGTCTACAGGCTGCTGGCACTGATGTCATACAGTTTGCAGACGCTGTAATTTACCGCAAGCACAGGCTTGGGAGAACTTAAAACCATCTCAGCGCCTGTGTTGTGTTCAGCGCTGGATCTGGAGCTCCCTGTTTTCCTATCAAATTCACGATCTTGCGGCCAGCCGCCGGCGACGCCCCGCAGATCCAGGCGGCAAGCCGGCGAGAGAGCGCCTTCCCCCGGTCGCCTGCGCGCCACGTGTCGCGGTCTCCGCAGCTGGAGGTGTGTGAGCTCAGCGGAGAGCCGTGCTTTGAGCTTCTTATAGAAAACAAGTAATGTATTTGTTGATAAGTATCTGATTTGCATTTCCTCTTCCATTACACATCTCCTCACATCGGCACAAGTGACAGTAAAATAGTCCCGAATTGTCTTAATTGTATTCGGGTAGAAAAAGACAAAAAGTAGTTAGGATATCTCCACAATGAGAAAGCAAAGTGTTTTTTTTTTTTTTATTATAAACAAACCATGATAGAAGTAAACATCAGTAACCTAATGACAGAGCTGGAATCAATCACTTCTATTTAACTTTTGTAGCGAATTCGCCTGTTATTTCTTTTGGAAATGCCATTGGGTAATATAGCCACAAGGGTAATAGAGGAAGCAATATGATTATCACCTCGAGTAGGCCTACTGTTCAAACTTTAAATACTCCCAAGAGTCCTTAACTCGGTGTATTACACAACGGTTCATATCAACTGAGCCGCTGTCCTTCGATAAAAGACGTATAATGAGCCTTGTTTATGTCACTTTTTACTGCTCTTCTGCTCTTGCGTCTCTCCAACTGCAATAAAGATTAGGAAACGAAATTATGACCTGAAATCTAAAGAAGCCTTGAACGTTGTGGGGCGACAGGCGGGGAGTAAAGGAGGAGGAGGCAGCGTCTGATCGTGTGAGCTCTCGGGCTCAGAAATATCTCTGCTCTGGCTCACATTCCGATAAGGGAGCCCGATCCAGCTCTCTCTCTGTAGGCGTGGTTTTCCCAGGCTTTTAAAACAGCAGCTGCTATTTACCTTCCCCTCTAATGTAAACCACCGCCGCCGCCACATACCCTCCCCTCCCTCCCCCTCCCCTCCCCCCTGGCCCGGCGGCCCCCCGGCGGCCAAACCTCCAACCACCACGCTCATAAAACATTCTGGCACGTGCTCCACATTCACAACACCGAAAGATGATTAAATGCCCAAATGTGTACCACTAAGTTAGCAACTACAGTGGTAAATATCATGGAATTGGAGTGTACACATTTCATTTTATTTCCTCCCCCGAGGGAGGGCTTAATGAATATAGAATAGTGTTCATGTTTAAGGATGTTTGTGTATCTGATTTGGTCTCATATTGAGGTTTTGAGTTGTCCTAACATGTTGTTTCTTTCAATAATGTCAATGTAACAGTAGAGTTTGTGTGTTTGGTAGAAAACAAAACTGCACCCTCCTGCCACATGACTGAAACTCTGATTGCATGATTGCCTACCACTTCCCACTGGTGGTTTTTAAACTGTACAGAAGTTTTACTTTCCGTTTTTCATTTAGGCCTACTATTAATAAGAACATCTTCTTCGTACAAAAGTTTGTGTAATACTTTGTATGTAGGGGAATAATCTAATTATAATCGGCTGAAGACCGAATCGCCTATAAATTGGTTTGGAGAGTAATTATTATTATTATGATTATTATTTGTATTATTATATGATTGGTGTTGAAAGTAGATTTGCAGCGTGTATTGCACTTATAATCCTTTTATTATATTCCTGCTCTTATCGCTTATCTGGGAGATAAAAGTGCCCCGTGCCCGCTCCTGGTGGCGGTGCCCAGTCAGCGGCTCCACTGTTAATATGTAAACGGTACGATGATTGAAGACTGAAGTTTCCCCGGCTGTGCCCTGAACCCGGTCCTCGCGCCATTGGCCGCCAACTCCAGCGGCCAAACAACCAATGGGAGGGCGCCGACCACGAGCCGTCCTCCCTTGGGCCGCGTGTCCCTCGCCCTGATTGGTGGAAAGTTACTGTGGGAAAGAAAGTTTGGGAAGTTTCACACGAGCCGTTCGCGTGCAGTGCGAGATATAAATACAAGCCACACGCGGAGAGCCCAACAGACAGACTCTGCATCCGCTCGTGATAGTTGGTGGCTGCGCATCGCTCGCACGGATTTAACTTGATACATATCTCAGGATTTTTTGAGGGAGAGGCGACTTTTGAATATTGCAAACTGAGCATATTCATCGCTTATTCCTACACCAGTGGATCGTAATTTACTGTGGTTTTGTGGGATATTTCTGATAAGGAAATGCCTGCCGATATGATTGAAAAAAACTCATCCTCTCCGGTCGCAGCAACCCCGGCCAGCATGAATACAACTCCCGATAAACCCAAGACAGCCTCCGAACACAGAAAGGTTGGTACAGAGCTTTATTTAAAAGCATTTCTCCTTCTGTTTCATGAAACAAAAAGCGTGAAACATTTCATTTTAGACACCATTTCGGTCCTCATCCAAAGTGAGGATTTCACTTTTACGCACGAATCCAGAACAAGACAACTAATCTATAATGTCATTTATTTTGTATCTTTAGTCATCCAAGCCAATTATGGAAAAGAGGAGAAGAGCCAGAATCAACGAGAGCTTGGGGCAGCTGAAAACTCTCATCCTGGATGCGCTCAAAAAAGATGTAAGTACTCTCTTAGCGTCCTGGTTATTATTAGATTTCAAAACTGCCACTGACAAACGGTGAGAAAGTGAGAGCCTAATCCTAACCATGTGTGTTTTCCATCCCCTCAGAGCTCCAGACACTCTAAACTGGAGAAGGCGGACATCCTGGAGATGACTGTGAAGCATCTCCGGAACCTCCAGAGAGCTCAGATGACCGGTAAGTCGTATTTCCCGGACTAATCGGTCTCATTCTGGGCCAGACAACAATCTTGCTTCAAAACATCAGTCAACATTTTGCAGAAAAAACAACGTGTGCGTTTCTTTTACTTAAATATATCCGTGTTTTCTCTGCAGCTGCCCTCAACACCGACCCTACTGTTTTGGGAAAATATCGTGCCGGTTTCAGCGAGTGCACGAATGAAGTCACTCGGTTCCTGTCCACCTGCGAAGGTGTCAACACCGAGGTCAGGACGCGGCTCCTCGGTCACTTAGGCAGCTGCATGGGCCAGATCAACGCGATGAACTACCCCAGCCAGCATCAGCAGCACCAACACCAACTCCCCCCCACTGGCGGACCAACCCACCCCTCCTTTGGCCAGTCCATGGTGCAGATCCCCAACTCTCCCCAGCAAATCCTTCCCATGAACACGGTGTCCTGTAAAGGAGGCTCCTCGCCGGGCAATTTATCACCAGACGCCACCAAAGTGTACGGCGGTTTCCAGATCGTGCCTGCCAACGATGGACAGTTTGCATTCCTCATACCTAATGCGGCTTTTGCGCCAAACGGCCCTGTCATCCCCGTGTACGCAAACAATGTCGGCACGCCGGTCCCCGTCCCAGCTGCGGTGTCCCCCGGAGTCCCGTCGGGCAACACGGATTCAGTGTGGCGACCCTGGTGAAAAGTGGAAAGGACAAAAAATACTCTAAAATGACACTTAATAGTTCTCTCTTTGTTGAATGTTAGAAAGTTGTTTTGAATTTTTTTCTCGTTAAATGGAAAGAGTATGCACTATATTTGTACAGCTAACAAGGGAGTAAAGTTCATATTGAAATGAGAATTGTATTGTGGAAGTCCGTTCACTGCATTTTTTTATATATATATTTGAGTTGTCTTTTTTTACTGTGTGATGCCAAAGATGTTCAATGCTCTTATAATGTTCTTCGTTTTGGAAGACAAATAAATGTGTAAAGATATGAAAAACAAGTGCTTGAGTTGTTTGTTGGGAAAACTAAGCCTGATCTCCTTACCAATGCGTAGAGCTAAAGATGTCAAATGTTCCGCCTGCTAATGAAGTATGTTACTATAGTTTTGGTACTTAAACTTTTGCATAGTAAACTTAGCAAAAATGAGTAAAATAATACATCCAAACTTTTAATTGAGTTATCCTTCTTTTATGTAAAATAGCCTTTGAGTAGGCTATAACACAGGAAATCAACAAGTGTAATTAAACTCATCTTTTTTATAAGGCTGCATTGTGCAAATATAAGAAAGGAATAACAGGCAGTTGTGAAAGACTGCCTTGTAGTAATGTTTACAGATCAATATCTGCCACAAAAGTGTTTATCTGTCATTTATGCAGAGGTGTGCATCTTTCTAAAGTGAGCAAACACACTGATCAAGCTCACTATAAGTCTCACTCAACCAGACTGTCAGTAAATGGCTGGCTGATTGTAATTATATTATCTAAATAAATTAGTCAGACAGTATACTGTGGCTCTGTCATTTACCAGTCAAAGGAGTTAGACCATGTTGTGCTGTTTCTCACAGTGATAATGCAGCGGTTTCACCTCCTTCTGGAAACTTTGGAGTCTTGCAGAGGTCACTTACGCCATCTAGCAGCGAAGAGGTGCATTGCAGTATGATTGGTGTTGGTTAGCTCAATGAGTGGAGCATGAATGGCTGTTGTGGATGATTTAAGAAAAAGAAGATGACAGATTTTTGCAAATTTAAGATATTTTTATAGAATAGGAAAATCAGCTGATTATTATTCTATAAGTCAGGACACAGGAACTTCTTATGGAGAGGCTTGAGGTTTCATCTTTGAGTTACATGAGCTTGTCAGAGCAGCTGGATATGATGAAAACATGCCCTTTGAATCTTTCGTTTGCATGTTTTAAAACTATTCATTATGACATAAAGATGAGTGGCTATATTATCATTGCAAATGATGAACTGGTTCTTTCCACTCAAAAGAGTCCAAATCGGAAGTTACTTATTAAACTAACAATCCACCATCAATTTGAAGTGATCAAGCTTAAAAAGGCTATGGACGACATCATTATGAGATTTCTGCTGTTCAGTCAACTTTATAATGCCAACAGCATTAATCTCCTGACAGTATGGAGCGGAGAGGAGCCTCCGGCTGTGTCTTTAATCATAGCTCAGGGAGTTCCTCCATGCCAGGGGATGAGGGGGGGTTGACAGCAGAAGGACATGTTAAACACCTCGCCACTGAGCCATGTGGTAGCGCTCTGCTCTGCCCAGGTGTGTGTGCCCCCTCCAGCTACCCGAGTGTGGCCCTTCTTTGAAGGGGGTGTGTGTGGGGAGGGGGTGCAGGTGTTTGCAATTATCAATGCGCTAAGAGGCACAAAGTGTGGATAAGTGCCATCATTTTGAATTTCCATCACACCTTTTTACGGGGGGCCATGCATCCATGTTTGATTGAAGCCATGTGTGTGCTTGTGCCTGTGCGTGCATACGTCGTGTGTGTGTGTGTGTGTGTGTGTGTTTGTGCTGAGTGCTGGGTGAGGACATGCCTGGCCAAAGGGCACGATGGGTGAGGTAGTCGCGAGTTAAGTGGGGGGGCGGGGGGTTCAAGGAAAGGCCCACCACACGGGATAACAGTCAGCCTCCTGTGAGCCAAAGCTTCTTCACACAAACACACAGATACACAAAACGTTCCCACAGCATTCCAGCTGTGCTCGGACCAGTGTCGAGCTTCCTGCCCTGAGTCACGGGGCCACAGCTGGACGCGGGACGTCTGGGAGGCACGTGGTGTGACCTGGACAACACCCAGCTGCTGAGCCCTCCCACCCTACCTCACAGCCTTTCCCCCTGTTTCGTCCCCCCACCAACATCTTCAGTGGTCTCTTCCCTCTGGAGAACAGCTTTACGAGCCTCTCCAATTACCCAGTGCAGTGGCCGAGCTGCCGGAATGACCGCACACATGTCACAACACGACCAGGAGGTTAGCTGCCATGCGTGTCCATTAACTTTTCCCACACTCCGCGTGCATGCAGAGAGCGAGAGGAGGGAAAAAAAGCCCCTCTACTTCCTCCTTGGCTCCCTAAGTGCTACCATATGCTCGGCTCTGTCCCTCTCTCTCTCATGGTTCCTCTTTCTCTCTCTCTCTCTCTTTCTTGCCCCGTCACTGGGGCTGTCTTTGATTGCAGCCCAGACAAGCAAGAGCTTTATGATTTAAGCCCAGGGCTTGCTGTACCAAGCCCTGGACTCATTTTGAAGCCAAACTCCTCTCCCTCCCCCCATCCCCTTGCACCCCTCGCACCCCTCCCTCCTCCTGCAGTTGCAGGGGAAGGCTGTTTTCTGGCAGGAAATGAATAGCTCCCAGATGAGCGCAGGAACCTGAGAGGTCGTGAGAAAGAGGCGAACCCCCCTCCGCAGGCCCGGCCTGCTGCCAGCCGCCGGGGGAATGTGGGAGAGCGCCTCTCTGACACACGCATCAACCCCTCTGCCCTCCACCACACCGCCTGACTGACTGCCTGCCTCGGCGCTGGGCCCTGAGCCTGGAAATAGACTGATAGACATGGGCAACCGCCACCGAGCCAGGCAGCATGGAGAGTCAGCCAGCCAGGGAGAGGGGAGTTGTGGGAGGGGAGAGAGAAGTGCTGGATCTGTGTGGGCGGAAGTGGATCAGTGTGTATGTGCAGTCTGAATCCTGATCCAAGCATACAATACAATGGAAACTTAGATCAAGTTTACGTTAGACTCATGTTTGACCCTGACTGGGTATTTGTGCAGGTTTTGTACACAGACAGACACACGTACACACTCACTCACATGCTTCCCTCCCTCTGTCCCACAGGCTTACACTCATTCCAGAGCATGCACTCACTCAGACAGGTGTTCCTTGTCAGGAGTAAAGGGTTTTTCCCTTTGGTTCCCTGTGTGCTGAACTAACATTTATTCCTCCTGAGGTTGACACTGTTATGGTTGGACGTGAACACAACTTTCGCTACAGCTGTCAAGGCGTATTTTAGGATCTTTGTTTAATCATTGTTCTGCATTAGTGTGACATGTTGAGATCAACTAATTGCAGAGTGATGGCCAGATATTTTCTTTGCAAATGGCTCTATGTGCACATTATTCTGTAAATTGGCTCAGGTACATAACACCTTATGTAGAATGAATGAAAACTTTATTACAGACTCAGGGTCCAGATAAAAGACAAGGCATTACATATAATAAATTACATACACAGCATAAAAATAATAATAATTTAAATCAGTGTCCTACAAAGAGACAACTATACCAATGTCTCCACAGCTGTGTAGAGTAGAGTTTATAATATTGTTGGCATTTTACCCCTTAAATGAAGTAATCTGTTTAATATATCTCAGTATATCAGTTTGGAAATTGTAGTTTAATCAAACAGTAGTTTGTCCTCCTCTAATTGTTTAACTTAAAGGTGTTCCACAGTGGGGAAGAGCTAAAGGAATTCAATGTTTTACAGGTGGGGAAAAGCAGAAAAGTAAAGAGTGGGAAACATTTTCAGAAAATAATTGAGGACAAAGGAGTAGTGCTAAACATGCTAAATATATATGTACTGTATATCTTAACATATTATGTTCTCACTATGTGTTCTCATAAGCTTGTAGCTGTAGACCAGCTCTTAAATGTAACACTATAAGATAGCTCTTTTGAGAAAAGCGGAATTTCACAGTTCAATTCGTCATTTTTTTTTATAGAAGATGCAGACATGTGCATTTACATGAAGCTAATAAACAGCCATTTACTACTTTGGCTCAATTTTCTATACAAGCTACTGGATTCAGGGGGCTTGAAATGATGTGTCCTTGCTTGCAAAAGGGCACCTAGGTTGGACCCAACCTCCACTATTAGTATATTACTCATCAGAGTTTTTCTTCCTTCTCTCCCTAGTGACTCAGGACACATCATACTCCACATGGTGTACCCCGCTTATGCTTCAGTCTTCCTATCTTTCTCTCTCACACTCTTTCTTTGTCTCTCACACACTCAGTTTGTGCGGGGCTCCTATGGTAACCTGTGGGCCCAGTAAACAGGACAAGCTGTCTACACACAAATCCCAGCAGTGTGCGTGCCCACTTTCCTTGGCTCACCCTGCATGGCAACAAAAACCCCACCAGAGGCTCCCACCACCAGCCCATTCAAATGTCAGCCACCTTGTTTGAAGTCGCAGACTGCTATGTAAATCCACAGTGTTTCTCACCAGCACAGCCTCTGACACACACTCAAAACAAGAGCTCTAGCAAAGGTGGTCCTGTGATGCTGGATGATGGTTTCTTTTATATTCTCCAGCCTTTAGAAGTAGTCTTTTTTCATCCCTATAGCCCATCCTCCCAGTTTTGGTTCGTAAACATGTTTTTGAGAGGTGTTGGTGGATGGTGACTTGAGGAGAGCAGGACATGGTAACCATATGATGCCGTCAGTTATAAAGTTGGCACATCCCCCAAACTCTGGGCTGTGACAGTGATGACCCCATCACACTGCGCCATTGTAGGACCTGTCCTCCAGCTACTCTGGAACCCAAGGCCAATTGAGTGGGAGGGTTTCCCCCCTGAGAGACCATCACAACAAACAAATACACCAGGCAAACAAGTTCCCACCACACCAACGTCCAAACAACTGCCAACGGTGACAGTTTGGTTGGTTTTGATATCACACAAAGACGTCCTTCATGAGGCACTTCTGAGCCTCTTGCTTTTATCAGTCGAGTCCAAGTTTCCCAAATTGAGGGTAAGGCTCCCCTGAGAGTTTTCCCAAGAAAAAACACTGGAAAGTTTAGAATAAACAATAACTATGTATAATGTAAATTACTACATTATTTATTTATTATTCAACATGTGCTCAGAAGGTTAAACATTGGTGGAGTGTTGTAATCTTGGCTCATTTTCTATGGCATTCGAACATGCTGTTTTCATATTGATTGGTTCTTGAGTATTCTTTAACATATATTTGTTATAACCCTATTATAGTCATGGACTCTGCTTAACTAAATGATATGAAGATATTCATCCAATGACAGATTAACGTCACTGTTGTACATGTTTTTCACTGGAAAATAATAATACTAAGGTCACCAAAAAGGATGGTACCTCTTGCCTGTCTCCATAAGAAGGTCAGAGGTCAGCTACAGTTTACAGTGTTGTCATGATGATCTTTTCTTGTGCATACAATAATGCTATGCAGTCTGAATCTGGTTATGTTTCCATATGTGTTTTCATATTGCAGGATGTTGAAAACGATTTTAAGATAAGATACACCTCAATAAATGTCCATCTTATCTTATCTTACATGCGGTGCTGCTGTAAGTGTGTGTATTTTTGGCTGTGTGTAAAATAGATAAAGAGAGAGTCACAGGTAGGTACCTGCTCATGAGTTCATCTTCAATATGTATGTCTCAAGGAATGTGTGAGCAAGCTTGCAGCTAAGAAGCCACTACTTTGACACTACATCATTTTGTGTGGGGATTGTGTCTATTTGCACACGCAAGCGAGGCTGGGATCAATTACCTTGGCCTGGGGAGACTTGTGAAGTCCAGCAGGAGAGCGCAACACACCCCTATCACACTCAACTTACACGCTGTTTGGCCGTATGATCTATGAGCTCTGCCCTCGCGTGGCTGGTTTTATTTTCCTGCTTTTAACAGCCCCTCTGCGGAGGCTTGGGCCCCTCTGAGATGAAGGGAGAAACCAGACTTTTTTGACCCTTGAATACATCAAAAGGGCCGGATGTCCAGCTCTTTTTCATTGAGACAGAGTTAGCCAGTTTGATGTCAGTGAATCAACACACTGGCTGTTGTTGTGTAAACCCATGATGATGGGGTTAATGATGTAATGCTAACTTCAACTTGGCCACACACAGGAGGATGAGATACAGGGGAGGGAGGTGTCTGCACAGAAACGGATGGATTAAGTCTTCACTCTGCAAACAGTTTTGTTTGTGTTCTTTGATTTAATGGCTCACACTTCAGTATGGGAAATGAGGGTTATTTGTTCTGAGAGAGGAAACTCATCCACGAAGGAGAGAACCTGCACAGAAAATTGCCGTGATGTGTTTGCCTGTTGGGTGTGTATGTGCAATCTTACACACAGTTTGAAATACAGTTTATGTGCTATCCCTTTAAAGGTCCCCAATTGTACTGTTTTTCATCGATATATAATATGTCTCAGATATATACAAAACATGTCTCTGAAGTGTTTGGCTCAAAATACCAAACAGATCACCCATTGTAGCATCCCATAAACCCCTCTGTTTCAGCCCTGTTTCAAAAGGGCTGATTCTGGGTCTGTTACTTTAGATGAAAATAAGGAGCCACTCCCCACGCCCCTCTGTGAGATATTTGGTTAAAAAACCCACAATAGTGCTCTATAGGAGGAGATTCAGGTGATAAGGTGGGCGGGTGTTACCTTGGTTGGTTATTGGCTAATGGTTACACAACCCAAAAAACCCATTATGACATCATAAAGTAGCCAAAATCTGATCAGCTCATTTTCAGAAAGGTTTTTATATAAATGGATCAGGCCAAAAAGAGAGAGAATCTTTTTTCCTGAAACTTTCATAATCTCTTTAAACAGAGGGGACACATATTTATGTAAAAGACATGAAAAAGTGTTATTTGCATAATATGTGACCTTTAACTAGCCGGATCAGTAACGCTGGCACATTTTAAAACCTAAATCTGTGTGTGTGCGTGTGTGAGTCTGTGGAAAGCATCACAACTATGCAAGATGCAATCACTAAACTTTAGAAGGGTCTGAGTGATAAGAGGCCAGTATGTGAGATTTTCTCTATTTTCTGTGAGAAAAGTATTTGACCAAACACACCTCCCCCAGTTTCTGTGAAGACATATTCTGTTTCTCTTATATCTATTCTGTAAATGCAGATTTTTTATTTGAATGACTTTAAAAAGCTACAAAAATCTGTTATTCAAACACCGCACCTCAAACCAACTTTGTGAGATTTTTAGTTACTCAATTTCAGCCAAACATCCTTCTGGTCCTTCTCATTTAATTTTCTTGGTTTGTTTTATTTTCTGCATGTTTCACCACTGAGATACATTGCATCATTGTGATGCTCTGAGACATGAAATGGCATTATCCCACTTCCCTCTGCTCCGTCCACGCACAAGCAGCCTAAACTATGACGTGGACCAGCAGTTAATCCTCTTTCTCTTTTTGGAGCCAGTGGCGGGAGCTGGTCGCAGAGATACGACCACAAGACGCTGTAGAAACAAAGAAAGCCATGTGTGTGTAATTGTTTGAGGGTGTGCAACAATGAGGAGTTTGTTTATGTCACTTAGAGTGTATGATGGTAAATGTGTTTGTTTGTCTTTGCTTGTCTATCTTTCATCCAAACACATTGACAAAGCACTAGTGTGGGTTTATTCTAGACTGAGTGTGTTTTTCTATGCGTGTGTGTCTTCAAAGCCTCCCACCTCATTTGTCGCTGTAACTTCACCTTTGTAGAGTGTATTCTCCAACACTCCCACCAGACCCTGTTATCTGAGCTCCGGTTTGCATCATGAATTAAACAAATCCCTGTGTGTGTTAGGTCGGGGTACTGGCAAGCTTGTCATGGACATGTAGACCCCTGTTTCGGTGGTATATGGGTCCGATGTGATTATCCCTGAAGCTGTAAATTTGCCACCAAGAGTGGGCAGAGGAACTGGGACCTCAGTAGGTGCATGTTTCTGATGGTATTGTAGTGTGTGGTCAGCTACAATACATAAAGCTTCCTGTTGTCTTTGTTTTCCTCAGTAGCAGCAGCTGAACAGTAAGGGAATCAGTAGCACGTCATCCCTGGAATATAAGATAAGTCATGCATGAAAAAAATTACTGAGACATACACATTGTTGAAACAAGAATCACAGCTACTTCATAACCACCAGAAGGGGCATTCAACTGCATATCAGATCTCTTTCTTCAATTCATTTGTCCCGTACTTAATTTGTCCCTTATGGTCTGCTACTTTCTTATAAAATACATTTTGTCCGTAGACTCTTCAGAACTATCCTTGTCCGTCTCTGAGAGGACTGAGCGGTAGAGCTGTCATAGTTTTGCGGAATCCGATGATTTACATGATCCCCTAATCTAAAGCTGGCATGTTCACTACCTCCTTAACTTGGCCAATAGGCATTAGTGTGACTAGCATGTGGCATCCTGTGCTGACAGGGGCTGATGATTTGTTCTGAAGATCGCAAAATCTCTATCTCTCTCTCTCTCACACACACACACACACACACACACACACACACACACACACACACACACACACACACACACACACACATACACCATGTACACAACTACTTGGATTTTCCCACGTGCTGAGCAGATCCAGCCACCAGTTGCTGAAGCGCTGGCTGCATGCGACCTTCCACAGACGATATCAGGGTAATTGACAATGACTGGAAATATGCAGCATCATTGAGCCCTGACCCGTGTGACTAACAGGGTTAGGGCCTCCCCCCTTCGAGAACGACCCCTCCTCCAAAGCCATCAGTGATATTCAATTTGTGTTAAAGCTTCCTTTGAGGGGCCCCCAGGGGCCCGATTTGATTAACATATTTTATGGCGAGCCCTTGGATGTAGCTGGGAGTGCTTCAGGCCCTGTATTAATAATAGTCAGAGTTCATTATGGCTGACTATGTGACGACAGTGACAGTGAGGCCTGGCAGTGGTTTCTGTGCGCCTCTGTAGTCAGGCAGAGGAGTGACTGGTTTTTAATGAGACGGGGACTCCTGATGTTGGCGAGGCCCCTGTGTGATTGTGCAGTTTTGCTGATGGCTCGGCCATGCCAGCTTGAGGCTAATCAGAAGTGATTCATGTAAGCGAGTCACAATGCAGCATTGGATTGAATTTGTTTCATCTACGGTTCTCTCCATCACTTATCAGCGGAATGAACCACACTGCAAATAAATGGAGGGTAGACAATAGACAGCGTTTGTAAGGGCACTTTTCCCACAGTCCTATCTGTCGTGAAAATGGACACACACTGACACCAGAACAAAGCGACAGACAGACGCACACTCAAACCCGACTTCCGAGAGTGTCTACAGTAAGGACATTCCTGCGCTCCACACGCCTCGATCATTGTCTGCTGCAGCCGTGCAGCAAACAAAAGAGGCGTCCTCTCTGCCTCCTCTGCCTCAATGCCACAGAGCAGTAACATTTAACCATGTTACCCCATAAATGAGAATCCTCTCCCCTCAGATTTTATAGTTGGCTGATGGAATCTGTATGTATGAGGAGCCCTTTTCACTGTCTCCTGTTAAAAAACCCAAAGTCCTTCAATAAATGCTTCCATGACTGAGTTTATTTCAATAGGCAGGCACAAAAGAGAGCCCCCTGTAAATCAAGGCTTTTGTTTAAAAAAAAAAAGAATCTCCCCAATATCATTCAGTGGCAGCGAGTCTTGTGATACTCGTGCTGAAACTGTTAGACCTATAGAAACCTACAAGATAAACGTTTTGTCTGTGTTTTAATTTCCCTCACACGAAGACAGACATATAAGCAGCCTTTGAATGGAGACTGTATAGGTTCTCATATATGGGGCAGTGAGGGAGAAATTGGCAAAAGCTTAAGTTTCGCCCTGGGCCTGTAATGGTTTGAAAGAATGTAAAGCCCATGACAAAAGCGGCTACGAGGAGAAACAGGTGGTCATCGCTGTGTCCCCCAGCCTCGACTCACAGACATGAAATCAGCCAAGGGGTTTAGATTTCAGTGATAAAGACCCTGAGGTTTGTTTGCTCTTTATGTGTGCAAAGATGTGTGAAAAGATGCCGGACCTTTAACCCCTCCCCAAGTCTCTCACCGGCCTTGGAGCTGGGAATAAGAGGTTAAGGGTTCTAGCACAGGAAATCGTCTGTCGCCGCTCGTTTGGGAAGGACAGATTGGATACGTGGTTTTTCTTAGAAGTGTTACTGGAGACCTTAAGTCTGCGCTCCGGAGAAAATTCATTAACAATCAAACCTGGTTATGTAGTTGAAAAGCAGGACTGCAATTTAAAAAAGGTGAAGTTAAGTGAAACTTTATCTTCATCATCGACATCAAACTGATTTATTCCAGGTCCAAGTAGTCGAATACCTCCTGTACAAGCATTCAGTATGTTGAGTATAACACTGTGGGATACAGTCTTGTATTTTATCTACAGTATGTTGATGATTGTGATTGGAAAATAATCCGTCAAATTATGCACAAATACTCAAGTAAAAGTTTGCTGAAGAATTTGGGCATATATATCCATATACAAGACACAGAGAAAAATAATTATCTTATAGGTTTCTGTAAGTTTTACTGTAATGTTTCAGCATAGCCTTAACATTTGGTGGGTAACATTTGATTTTTTTTGTTTATTGTGAAAAAGAACATTCTTTAAATTTGCAAGCGCCTAATAAAATGTATTATTATCTTACCATGTCTTTCTCAACATTCAATATAAGTGTATGGACAAACTATCAGTTTTGGCTCTATTTTTGCTGCAACTGTATTTGGGTTGGGGGCTTGTTGAGCTGTTCAAATTAACATAGAGAAAATTAACAATAGTGAAATGAAGAACTAAAGTGGAAGTAATTACTCCCTTTACATACAAGCCGAGACAGGCTGATCTACCGGCCAGGGGGGCAGGCAGTGTTTAACTGTGTATGTGTTTGATTTTCAGTGTGTTTTTTTGTGTGTTCGCTCCTTATTCATTTCCGTGTGTGTGTGTGTGTGTGTGTGTGTGTGTGTGTGTGTGTGTGTGTGTGTGTGGTGTGGGGTTGTTGTAACCATAGGAGCATGATGACAGACAAGCAGAGGGGGGGGGGGCGGGCTGTGTAATCGAGCAGCAGGCAGGCCTTCAGGTGTGTGATAAAGTTAGGTGGGGTATAGAGGATGTTGAAGGCCAGACGTGAATTTTATGGCTATGTGTGTGTGTGTGTGTGTGTGTGTGTGTGTGTGTGTGTGTGTGTGTGTGTGTGTGTGTGTGTGTGTGTGTGTGTGTGTGTGTGTGTGTGTGTGTGTGTGTGTAGCGGAGTTCTGCTTGGGTGAGCTTGAAGAATGCCCATGTGGATCCTGGCAGTGAAAGAAGAAGCTCCTTTCATCGCAAATAGCTCTGTGACCCAAACCCCACCCCAATTTTTCCTGCTCCATCTTCCAATGAACCAGCACCTCCTCCTCCCCAATGATTCCTCCTGCGTACTTACTTCATTATTTGCAGGAAACATTTTTTTAAAGAAATTGAATGCATGCTTTCCAGCTAATTCACAATCTGCCACATCCTCCTTTTTTTCCTTTACCTATTTTCCCTTTCTCTCCCTCTTACTTGCTTTTCTCTCTCTCTCTCTTTTTTCCCTCCGTCCCTCCCTGCCCGTCTCCCTCCCTCTGTCTCTGTAGCGTGGGAGCTGTCAGTGGCATTTGCTCTGACAGACACCCAGAGCCCGGCAGCAAGCAGGTCCCTGTTTCTTAAAAGGGCAGCAGCTAATTAGCCATAATGGCTTCCATTTTGTCCTGGCCTTGCGTCATGCCTTTGATGCCGTGATTGGGAGCCCCCAGGGGGGGATACCAGACCATTTTCCAAGTCTGATTTGTTTGAAGGGGAAGTGTGAGTTATAACAATGATGTCAGGGCAAAAGAACACCATGTTAGTGTTTTCCCACTGAGTTATATGGACTTTGTCCTTGTATCTTAAAGTAGGTAATTACTCCTCACACATTGATTGAGGTGTTTTCCCCCTTTCTGCAGAAAGAGGAGCCTTGTGAGCCTTTTTTCCGTGGAGAAACAAGGTGTGATGGTACAAGGAGCAAATTGTGAAAGTGGCTTACACACAGACACAACTCTTTTATCACAGAAGGTATTTAGTCTCTTTCATCAAATGTTTAGGGTCATTTTGTAAATGTTGTACTGTAGCCATATAACAAAATATTCTGATGACCAATTTAACAGATCGGATTAAGATTTTTCTAACAATGCCCATCTCCTTTTGCGAGTGGTCCAGCTAAATAAAAGTACATTTACTTTTAAACATTGAACATTGCAATGAATTTGGTCATACATTTTTCAAAGATTGCTGGACTGCCAGACTGCTGGGAACATAGACTGACATTCTACTTAAAGATAATGTTTTGCATTTTCATAATTGTGATCAAAAATTCCTCACTGGAAAGCATCACACACTTAACTCTTAATACCACGAATCACCTGCCTGGGACTCTCCTGCAGGTCGAGGGTTGGTATCTGTTCTGACCTGGGCAACTTGCACTGAAGTGTCCCTTGCTGTCACCCCCCTGCCTCCTCCGTCCCCCATGGATCCGATTGACTGGTGAACTATAGAGGCGGAACCCTTTGAACCTCCTCAACACACACAAACATACACACACACATACACACACAAGAATACACACACCACTGAGGCGCATATGGTGCTTGAATCCCAGCCCAGCTCTGCTCTCCGTGGGAGAAAGAGCAAGGGAGAGAGATGAAGGAGCAAGGGGAGGAGAGGCGGGGAGCGTCAGGTTCCCCCTCTGCATCTCTAAAATAGGTTTATCTCTGCCAGGGAGGTGTCTCTTTGTGTCGCCACGCCGGAGACTGAAGAGGGAGAGGATGCAGGCAGCCAGGGAAGAGAGACAAGAACAGGCAGAGGGTGGGAGAAAAAGAGAGCCGTCCCTGGGATGGGACCACCTGCGTCGCCTCCTTTGCTGGGAGATTATGCGGGCACACAAAGCTGTGCTGGGAGGAGGGCAGGGGCACCGGGGGATCCCACCGTCAGGAGAGTGAGCAGCGTGGAAAGTGGAGCTGGCGTGTGTGCCAGGGGTCTGCCATACTGTACCAGCACCCCGCCTGACCTCCCCACAATGGCTTCCCTCATGGCTCTCAGAATACCTCCATATCCCCTCCTGCTCCTCTATCAGCTTCTGCCATATGGTTAAAAAACACTATCAGCATCACAATTAAATAATAGCCATGATATGCATTTATTAAAACAATTTCCTTGACAGTGAGTCTCACATAACAGATACAAATAATACTGTTAAAAAACATTACAAAGTAAAATATAAAATAACAATCAATAAGTATAATAAAAGACATACTTAGAGTCTAATTAAATGTTTAAAATTGCTATATGATGTCTAGCCATATCTCATTTAAATACTACTACAACTGAATGTGTAGATAAGAATTTGGCGACACTAATGTCTACTTTTTTCCTCCAAATCTATTTATTTATTTTTGAAAATAAATTAAGAACATACACAATTTGCAGTAAAGTTAGCAGTGTAAATCTATTGCTTCCTTTCCCCTCTCGGGGGGCTGGGGGTGTTGCCAAATGTACAATTTTAATGAGTATCTGGACTTTTAAAAGTCCTGTACATTTTTACGATCACTTCCCCTACTTAACGTCAAAATGCTGATTATACAAGGCCCAAACACACTTAAGTAACCTAATAAATGTTCTTGTGTGGTACGGCATTATGGCCTTCTTTGTTAAACTTGACATTTTCACTTGAATCAGGTTAGATTTTAAATGTAAATGAAATAATATGTAAAGGATGTTTTTCGTGACTTCGGTATTGAACAGAGTAAGTTATTAGCTTGCATATTCTCCTAAAGCAATACACTGAGAAAGAAACCACACTGGTTTTCTCACATTCAGGCGGTTTGGATCTGAATGTGTGAAAAGGTTTTCCATACGTGCTGCAGTTAACACGTTATCTTTGCTGGCTTCTCATGACTTTCTGTAGGCTATTTGCATGGATATAGAGAGTTTTCATAATTATGTGTGAATGAGTAAACTCAGCTTTGATGGTGTGGAGTTTCTGCATTTGCACATTTCCTACACACTAGTGGGTTTTGACACCCTGGCTGCTGCTCTATTTCCCATCTTTTCTATTTTCTTTTTTAACTTCACCAAAACCGCTCACAGACATCTGAACCGAAAACCTATTTTTCTCTCGTGTCCATTTCATTGTTACCAGTCTTTTTTTTGGGGTTCTTGTGAGAACAAAAACTCTCCCAGAATGGATACTTTGCATACATTGATCCCAACAGGACTAGTGTTTCTGTGATTAATTGGATATTAATGTTATTATTGTCATTGTCATGTTTTACAAAAACAAGGAAATTGCATTGTCAGCAAAAAGTAGAGAAGTAAAGCCCTTCCCACTGGCTTTGTGAGATTTGTTTCTCAATCACTTTCCTCAAAGAACTGCAATTCATCCATCACTGTACTCAGTGAAGTTGATATATTGTAGCTAAAATACTACGGCTCCACCTTCCCAGTGTCATGGATGGTCCCACAGCTGTGAGCCGAGGTCTAAGGGCCTAGAGTGGATGTCACCATAAATGATTGGTCAGTCCCCATTGTTTCTGACACTGTCATTGGTCAAGATTAATAGCTGTTTCTGGTTAATTATTCCAGGTCTGGGTATTGGTCTGGAGCTGAACCTCAGCTAACCCCCAACTCTTCAATCAACGTACAATGACTTCATTTGGACTTCTCCATTCACTGCAGCGAGCCCTTAAGTCTAATAATTGCTGAGTTCCTTTTGTCTTTTTGCTGATGCAGACTATTAGCAGAGCAGCGAGAGCATCTTGGGCCAGGTCTGGGCCACGCCAGTTTTGACGAAGCTATTCTGTAAAAGTCCTGCCCCCTGTCTTGTTGTTTTCTAAGAGGTCTCTGAAGAATCTGCAGACTTCAGCAAATTCTCAGCCCAAGGTGAAAAAGGGAACAGAAGGACAGGGAGAACAGAGAAGGACCGACTGCTGGGTCAACCTGTGCTTCTCAAGGTCTGCCTGAATGGTTTTTTTTAGGTATTCATTGTGGCCCTCTCTTTCACTGGCTCTCTATTCTTCAAAGTGCTGGCAGAACCCTGGCTTGGCGTGGGTCTCAGCTTGCATCCTTCCCAGTGAGAGCTCTGCGGGCCACACTGATGTTCTAATCATAACCCGGCGGCAGCAGCAGCTTTGTGTTGAGCGTTGGGAGAACCGAGGACTGGCTTCCTGCGGCTCACAATCCCTTTGTCCCACTGGAAGGTGCCGCGGCCAGGATTAAAGTCGGCCACAATAAAGGTCACCCCAAAAATCTCTCACTCGTTCTCTCTGGTACCCTGTCTGTAAAACTGGATGGTAACAGGGGGAAGAGGTTGTGGTTCTGTTTGTGTCATGCATATAAGATATTTGTATTATCCAAAGCAACATATCCAGGGTTTAGTGATCACCTGCTTTCCCTGTTGCCCAGACAAGCAAGTCAGTCCACAATGTGTGTGAATTGTTTATGAGCAGATCTGTTTGTGTGAATGTGAATGCAGTAGTGGCGATTCTTACTGTGAAATGCATACTGTATATTGGAAAGCATGACCATATGTTTGGTTCTGTATATATTTATCTATCGGAATGCAAAAGCCTTGCCTGAATATGCAGACACGGTTGACCACCGGTACAGTGTACACTTATGTTAAACTACGTCAGTAGCTTATTCTAAATTGGCGTTAAAATATTCATAGAAATAAATGTCAACTTTGCAGAATCCCTTGATTGATGCCACAAAGCAATGATTTAATCTGTACATTCCCAACAACGTTTGGAGCAGAATCTTACACTTTAAAGTGGCATTACATTACAGTTTCACTGACTAATATCTGAGTCAGTGCAGAAGCGCCAGACAACAAAGTGACCTAAATATCTCTGCTCTCTGTCTTTATTTTCTCCACAGAGACTCAGAGATGTCATAAGAAATATCAGGTGAAACAATCTATGATGACATTATTACATATGCATTACACTTCTCATAAGGGGTATAACAAGAATATTAAGTTCCTTCTGGGACAAATGGTCAAATACAATACGATCAAAATGTTAGTGTGTGTTGTTTTAATCAACAAACACAAACAATTATCAAGGACATTTTATATGCTCTATCAAATACTTTTTGAGACTTCTTTTTAGGAAAGGGGGAACTTTATACTCTTCATGAAGGTACTATATTGCAGTGCTGTTGTATTGCGTTGCATTATGTTTCATGGTTGTTGCAGTTATTGTGTTGAACTCTTGCATTTGCCATTGGATTCCAGAGAGAGATCACTGTAGATTAAACATAATATTTTAACCTCAGAAGACAAAACCAGAACCTACGACGGAGTATTAGGGCCACACTTAGAAAAGAAAACAGAGAGATTTCGAGAATAAAGTCGTAATAATACGAGAATAAAGTCATAGTTACGAGAATAAAGTCGTAATATTACGAGAATAAAGTCATAGTTACGAGAATAAAGTCGTAATGTTACGAGAATAAAGTCATAGTTACGAGAATAAAGTCATAGTTACGAGAATAAAGTCGTAATGTTACGAGAATAAAGTCATAGTTACGAGAATAAAGTCGTTATGTTACGAGAATAAAGTGATAGTTACGAGAATAAAGTCGTAATGTTACGAGAATAAAGTCATAATTACGAGATTAAAGTCGTAGTTTCATAAGTGACTTGAGAAGCGGACTTGGAGGAGATTGCCTCCTTTCTGCAGGAGGAAATGGCTGGTTCTGGCCGACTACATTACATTACATTGCATTTAGCTGACGCTTTTATCCAAAGCGACTTACAATAAGTGCGTTCGACTAACAAGATACAAACTTGAAGATAACAGAATCATATAAGTACATCAAGTTTCATAGAGCTAAAACATTTAGCGCTACTCAACTGGCTTTAGATAAGCCAGTCCTTTATTAGTATATAAGTACTTTGTTAGCAATTCTTTGTTCGCAATTCTATCGCTCGAACTGGAGTCGAAAGAGATGAGTTTTCAGTCTGCGCCGGAAGATGTGTAAGCTTTCTGCTGTCCTGATTTCAATGGGGAGCTCATTCCGATTCCACTACAAGGCTATCGTTCGACTCCTTCTGGATCCTAACCCTTGATTACAAGTCTCATCGTTTCTTTTGAAACAACAAATCCCCTTTGAACAGCTCGTAGATGTAACCAACGATAGCCTTGTAGTCGGCCAGAACCAGCCATTTCCTCCTGCAGAAAGGAGACAATCTCCTCCAAGTCCGTTTGGTTCTTTCTTCGAAATAATAGACATTGTTTCTTGCACAACCTTTTCAAAGTTCTAATACTTATGATAATCTGATGCTGATGTGCCAAAAGATTAAGTATTTAGTTATTTGAGAAACCTAAACTAAAGTACTGCTTCACAAAATGCTCCACATTCCTCATTTTATTGCAGGACGCTGCTGTTGTCTCCTTCTCAAGTCACTTATGAAACTACGACTTTAATCTCGTAATTATGACTTTATTCTCGTAACATTACAACTTTATTCTCGTAATATTACAAGTTTATTCTCGTAACTATGACTTTATTCTCGTATAATTACGACTTTATTCTCGAAATCTTTCTGTTTTTTAAGTGTGGCCCTAATACTCTGTCGTAAGAACCTGCTCCCTAGCACATTATTCAACATTTCCTTGTGATTAGTCATTTTCTTGAAAAAAACAAACAGTTGGTTCATCCTGGCTGTTAAAAGGAAATGAACTAAAAGTAAAATATTTCTAATTTGCATGTATCATCTGGATGTTTCCCTTGTGTTGGTTAATCAGTTTGCTATTGACAATATGGTGACACATTTTAGTGACATAATTGTGTTTTGGTTTGTTAATCAAGATATGTAAATCATGTTTTTCTTTTAATTCATCTGTTGAAAGTGCCTTAGTTAGTTAGCATTTTTTGAAGTGTTTATCATTATAGAAGCTTTTTTACAAATATGCATTGTAATTGGGAGTAATGATTTGGCCAATGTCTCCTGCACATGCATTCTTGGAGAGTTGTGTCATCCTTCAGTTGAGGTTAAAGCATGAAAATCACCAAAATCAGAAGTATTCACTTCAATTCTCATGAGACATGATTCAGTTATCTTTATAGTTTGTCCTAGTTTTCAAACAGCTTGAACTGGCGTGCAGTAGTCGTCCCCTGTGATACTGACAAAGTGTGTGATCAAAATGATGACCCTGAGGATGAGCCCACATTCCTCCGCAGCACGCTCCCTCTATCTCCCATCTCCACCATGCAGACCCCCAGCCATCATGTAATAAATGTTCAGCACCATAATCAATTTGCAATGCTTGGGAAGCATCTCTTGATTCAGCCTGTAAAAAAAAAGGAAAAGAGAGAGAGAAAAGGATGAGGCAGAACACAGGAGACAAGAGGGGTCCCTATGAATGTGGCGAGAGCGCGAGGCGAAGAAGAGGGAACCGGGGGGTCTATTAGAGAAAATACTTCCCGTGGCGTAAATAGTATTCATAGATGACAGAGTGGTCATGGGGGAATATACGAGGGTCTTCTTCTATGTGGAGCTGGAGCTGACTCATTCTCAGACTGGCTTTTCTTCCTGACGCAGCTCGCCAAGGGGCTCCTTTGTGCCCTAGCAGCAGGTAGCAGTGGAGTGGCAGGTCAACTTTCGGGCCAACACAACTACCCCCTTTTCTCGCTGACCCCTGCTGAGTGTTTCTGTGTGCAAGAGTGAAAGCATAATATTGTGCATGTGTGTGCGATGTAAGTGAGAGGAAACAAAAAAGTAAAGTATCATTACTACATCTTTGGGATATATTCTGAGTGTTATCTAGTTTTTAAAACCACCATCTTTTGATTCAATCCCTCAATTTGTTTTGCCTGAGAGTTGACTTGACAGCGAAGAAATATATCGCAAATGTAACAAAATTAGATTTAAATTGTTTAGGACTCAACAACGATAATTATTATTATTATTATTATGATGACCCTTGCCCTCAACACACGTCTTTGACACACAGAAGTCGTACCTTTCATATTGTAGGTTTTCTAAGCGATTAGATGCTTTTTATCCCAGACTGTTTTCTTTCTCTCCCCATGGTAACTTGAACGGTGTTCCCAGTGGGTGGTTCAGTGGGCCACAGGCTACAGAATGGAGTTGCCCACATAGCACGCAGCCTAATCGAATAAACGCCCCAGCGTGGCGCCCAGCGTGAGAGTCGTCCCCAGAGGGGAGCTTGACCGCAGGCTGCAGGTACTTTTCATTGCTGCCTGGCAGGCAGGCTCCTTTCCCCAGCGTCCTGCTGCTAGAAATTTGTAGGCCCCCTCTGGGTTTCTTTTCTAGGAGTGTCAGCTATGGGGCCCCTGATGGGAGATTTGTTGATATGATAACTCGATTAGACTACAGGATGGATGACATGGTGGCAGCGAGCCAGTCAGCAGCACACAGGGAGGTGTTGACTCCTCTCTTTAACCTCTCCTCAGGAGCCCGGCGCTCAGCACCTGCCCTCAGCTAATCAGCCGCACTGTCCATGGTGGTGGCCGGAGGAAACGTTAAGGTCAGGGCTTGTTGAGATGTGAATGATCGAACAACCTGACATTGGCCTATAACCCTTAGCCTCAGGACATCGGAAGGACATTAACACAGGGAAGGCATATGAAACATCATGAAAGTCTCTCATTATGTCCTCCATTGAGAAATCCTGAGCAGAAGCAGACAGTCATTCAATTAACTTTCTATTTAGATCTATAAGTAAGCGGTTGTAATTGAATGTCATGTGAGGTAGGCCTCCGTGATTTCATTTCCAATGGTATGTTAAGGATTCCCAGTTTCTGGTTGAGCTCATTAGAGAAGACATTTACAGGAATTACTTGTCAAAATAATTTCAACACTATTGTTCATTGCATATCACGGCACAGAGGTCTTGTGATCATCTCCTCTCTCTACAATGCTGTTATAACTGCTGTTCAGCTATATTTCACAGTTGACATCTGATGGTTTAAAATTCTCCAGGGTTTCATTAGCTGGGGTTGCTGGGGTCGTAAAACTTTCATCACAGGTTTTCAACACTGCTCAGACAGCCAAAACCACTTTCACATGCACAATACCTTCCCTGTATCTCCTCCAGGTTATTTGCTACACGGTGCACTGGGGCCACTCAAGTCAATTAAGTTCACATCTCCACTTTGGCCAAACAAGGGATTGTGGTGATATGAGGAGCGCTAAAGACCAACAGGAGCCTCCCCTTCCCAGCTCAGGCATTGAGGAGTAGCAAAAAAGGACACCAAACAAAGGGCGGCCCCTCTGTGTCTCAATGACTCCTCTCTTTGTTGCCTTCTTGGGCCCCATAAAGGAAGAGGGACGCTCTTGTTTGCCCAGGAGGTGGTTTAATGGCCCCGGGTAGAACAATGGCGCCACATTCAAGCCATCCAGAGGGGCTCATTATATGGGACCGTCCCAAAGCGCGGGGTCCCTGGACGTTCCCACTGGAGCACAGGGTGAATGGTGGCGATAGGCGGGGCGGGCCAGGGAGGGCATACAGGGGGGGGGGGGGGGGTAGAGTCCATTGAGGTGACAAGCAGGTTCCATCTGCCCTCACTGCCTCCTCACCTTGCACCGCGGCAGCTAAGGGCCTCTCCATGCACAAAGGGCAAATTTAGTGTGTCGGGGTGGCTTAAATCGCTCACTTTAGAAGAGACCATTGAGGGAAATATCAACACTGTAGACCAGGGAATGGTGCATTCAGACTCTCCTGCCCCCTTCCCTTTGACAGAGTTCCTTTTCCTTTCAGTCCTTTTCTCCTTTTGGCTCCATTCAAGTCCCACTTCTCTCATCTCCCAAACTCTTCAGTTCAGGCCATTTTTCCCATACCTTGCAAAGGGGCGGATGACAAGAATTAAGTTAGTTCTGGCCCGGCCCAAAGGTTTTGTCCTCTCTGAGCGGTGGCAGGTAAATGTGGCCATGATGAGATGGGTCATCAATCACAGGCCAATCCTCTCTGGTGATGTGACACAGGCAAGAAGGACCCAGAGGTCAGCAGACATCAGTATTGGATAGTATGTGTTTGATCACAAACGTAGCAGCTTGTGGCTTTTGGTGAACGTTGGAGAGGTTAGTCAGAACAGGCAAAGTTAGTGTGATTGCATGCAAATATCGCAAACTCTTTTTCGAAAAGGAAAGACTCAATTCAGAATGAATACAAATTGATTTATTTGTGCACAAGAGAAAAACAAATATGCCAGTCTTTGTCGATTAGACCCTAACGTGATATATATTATTTTTAAGGGGGAGGTGAAGCAGTAGGAAACCACCCCAGCGACTACTGTAGACACATGATGTGATGGGGATGAGACAAAGAATATCCTGAAGATGATTTGATGACGAGTGAGCTTCTAATGAGCTCAACCTTGGCAATGGTTATGATGAAATGCTTCAGAGGAATGGTTTTGTCCAAATATCAGGTTCTTCTCTCCAGGAGTTATCCTGTGTATGACTTACATTTATGTCAGTATGCTTTTCATAATGGAGATGTAGAAGATTGCTTAAATAGACTGGCCTATCATTTTCTCAAGTCAAACCCAGCCTTGTATTTAAACTCAGCTCATTATCAATATCTCATAAGGAAAATAACGTATATCCTCAATTCGAGTTGAATCAGAACGATGTTTCATTGAACTTAATAGCTGCCTTTAAAATGGATCATCCATCCATCCATCTTCTTCCGCTTATCCGTGGTCGGGTCGCGGGGGTAGCAGTTCCAGCAGAGAGCCCCAAACTTCCTTTTCCCTGGCGACATCAACCAGCTCTGACTGGGGGATCCCAAGGCGCTCCCAGGCCAGCGAACAGATATAATCCCTCCACCTGGTCCTAGGTCTACCCCTTGGTCTCTTCCCAGCTGGATGTGCCTGGAACACCTCCCTAGGGAGGCGCCCAGGTGGCATCCTAACTAGGTGCCCAAACCACCTCAACTGGCTCCTTTCGACGCGAAGGAGGAGCGGCTCAACTCTGAGTCCCTCCCGGATGACCGAACTTCTCACCTTATCCCTAAGGGAGACACCAGCCACCCTGCGGAGAAAACCCATCTCGGCCGCTTGTATCCGCGATCTCGTTCTTTCGGTCATGACCCATCCTTCATGACCATAGGTGAGGGTAGGAACGAAAATGGCCCGGTAGACAGAGAGCTTTGCCTTCTGGCTCAGCTCCCTTTTCGTCACAACGGTGCGGTAAAGCGACTGCAGTACCGCTCCCGCTGCTCCGATTCTCCGGCCCATCTCACGCTCCATTGTTCCCTCACTCGAGAACAAGACCCCGAGATACGTGAACTCCTTCACTTGGGGTAAGGACTCATTCCCTACTTGGAGTGGACAGTCCATCGGTTTCCTGCTGAGAACCATGGCCTCAGATTTGGAGGTGCTGATCCTCATCCCAGCCGCTTCACACTCGGTTGCGAACCGATCCATTGAGTGCTGAAGGTCGCAGACCGATGAAGCCAACAGCACCACATCATCTGCAAAAAGCAGTGGTGCAATCCTTAGTCCACCGAACTGCAGACCCCCTCCCCCATGACTACGCCTCGAAATCCGATCCATGTATATTACAAACAGGATTGGTGACAAAGCGCAGCCCTGGCGGAGGCCGACCCTCACCGGAAATGGGTCCGACTTACTGCTGAGGACCCGGACACAGCTCTCGCTTTGGGAGTACAGAGATTGGATGGCCCTGAGTAGAGACCCCCTCACCCCATACTTCCGCAGCACCTCCCACAGTAACTCCCTGGGAACCCGGTCATACACCTTCTCCAAGTCCACAAAACACATGTAGACCGGATAAGCGTACTACCAGGCCCCCTCCAGGATCCTTGCGAGAGTAAAAAGCTGATCCGTCGTTCCACGACCAGGACGGAATCCGCATTGTTCCTCCTCAATCTGAGGTTCGACAATCGGCCTGACCCTCCTTTCGAGTACCTTAGAGTAAACTTTCCCGGGGAGGCTGAGTAGTGTGATGCCTCTGTAATTGGCACACACCCTCTGATCCCCCTTTTTAAAAAGGGGAACCACCACCCCGGTCTGCCACTCCTTCGATACTGTTTCCGACTTCCACGCAATGTTGATGAGACGTGTCAACCATGACAGTCCCTCAACACCCAGAGTTCCTCAAAGTGTTCCTTCCAACGCCCTAACACTCAATCAGTTGAGTTCAACAACGTCCCATCCTTACTGTACACAGCTTGGATGGTTCCCTGCTTCCCCCTCCTGAGGTGTCGGACAGTTTTCCAGAACAACTTTGGTGCCGCCCGAAAGTCCTTCTCCATGTCTTCTCCGAACTTCTCCCACACCCGCTGCTTTGCCTCGGCCACGGATGAGGCTGCTGTACCTTGCAACTGCCTCGGGAGTCCCCCGAAATGGATCAAATAGCTTTTATTGTAATGCAGTATTATTAGGTTAGTTTCCTAACAAACTTTACATAGATCAACATATTCATGTTAGAAAAACTGTCAAATACGAAATGTCTCCCATGAACTGGTCTTTAGAGTTTACATAGTACAGGAAGTCATTTAACACATAAAAATGGATGCTTTACACACATTCACATGTGGAAGTTGCCCAGTAAAACCACTGCTCTCCCTTTTAATAACTGAAGCTACACAGCAGCAACTGGGGGTAAACCTCCCAAGGCCCTTTGCCAAGGACACCCTGATGGAAGTTAATGAGGAAGAGCAGAGTTTTCTTTAATTACTCGTCTTTTTTATAGCAAAGTCCTAAGAAACAGACTACCGACGTTCCTATCACACCTCTATGTCTTTAACAGCTACCACAGGAAATTAGTCTATGAATACACTTAATTTGTTAAAATAATTGCCATTTCTTGAGGATTTATAAAAACAAACGCAAACAATTTTGAGTACTCTTCATATATCAACAATCTAAATGAATGTTGTGTGCCTGTCTACGGGAAGAATGAAACTGGTTAAACCCTAGCTGTTCCTATATTCTCCTAATTTCAAGTTTTTTAAAACATCTAGAATTAATGTATTGATTATGAAGTTTATATTATTAGTAGGTGCCAGAAATATCAAACATTTTGAATTAGACTGGCCCTTGCACCGTATAGTTTGTGAATTGATGAAGCGCATGATCTTAAATCTTATCAGAGATGATGTATCTGTCGAGCAGTAGCTCTCAGACACATATAAAATCTATTCAATGGTTTCAAATGTTTCATGGGCCCTTAACGAAGAAAACGATGATTAAGCGCTCTGAAATAATTTCTCAGGACCCTTCAGGTTAAGGCCATGGGAACAGCGAATGCAAATGAATCGACACAATCATCCATGTCTAAGAGCTTATGCCCGGGCCTGAGAAATGTTCTGTGTTTGCTGCCTGTCTGAGGAACAAGGCCTCCATGGTCAACACACCACTCCTAGCCTTATAGTCTCCGGGATCGCATCTCTCAGACACCCCGCTGTGTGCTAGCAGCTAGCCCTGGAGCTCCCACTGGGCAGGCTCAGCAGGGGCCGCTGGCGGCGGGCGGGCTCCCAGGGGGCCAGATTGCACCCGTTTTGCGCCAGGCTTTTGTGTATGCGTCTCCATATATATGTGTGTGTGTTCTAAAATGTTCATCTCTAAACATACTTCGGAATATATGTGTATTTTTTGGTATCTATGTGTCTACTATTTGGCCTTATGAGTCTGAAGAAGAGGAAAAAGTTTTCCACCAGATGCCTTTGCTCCCAGAACTCTTAGCGGGGTGCCAGTGTTTCCCGCTGGGTCTCCACAGTAGGAACATACATCTCGCCACAGGGGAAGGCCATCGGCTCTAATGATGGGACACATCAGTCTTCCTCTCAACCTGGCCTGACATGCCCAAGTGTCTTGTTCATGGTGGCATATCCATGGTGAAAGAATGCATAAGGAAGAGATGCTTTATCAAGCTCTGTGGGAACCTATGTTCACTCTCAGCGGTGGAGAGCATTTAAACAATGTTCAGCACTGTTGGTGCAGCTTACTCGCTTGGCGGGAGGTTGTGATCGTATTTCCTTGCACATGGTTCCCTCCTGTGCAATTGTATAAATAAGTATTTGTTTTACTAAGGTAAATAGATTTGGGATGTTGTATCAGAATGTGTTATTGCTTGCAAAATTTCAGTTATACCCTTGGTGGTTTGAGCCGAGCTGAGTTTGAGGGTTTTGTAACTTAACCAAAAAATACTACTGAGTTAAAAAAGGGATAAAACAGTCTGGAGTATCTGTTTTCAGTTTTGTTTTGGAGAGCCTCATGAAGAAAAACAGGCAAAACATTGTGGAAGGTGTACTTTAGAACCGCCTACGAAGGGATGCATTCTTCAGGCTCAGAACAGAACGTCGGTTTTTGGTATTTCAGCGATGATAACGGCAATACTCCAAAAAGGAGAGTTGGAATACAGAGGTCACTCTGTTCTGCCTCGCTAGCACACATCTCCCCCACTTTGCTTTTAACGTTTCCATCACTGGGAGCTATTCGCTGCTGCAGATTATATAATGACAAGAATTTTACTTCTGGAGCTAAAGCACATCAGAAAGTAAAGCAAAGAGAGGAGAGAGATGGAGCAGCAGAGGGAAGAGAACAGAGTAAAACGACCGGGCCAATGCGTGGCCATTGATGATTCCAGAGGTTGTTTTTGCATGAAAGACTGTGTTTTTTTCTCTCTCTTTCTTTCCCTTTCTCTTTCTTTGTCTTTATCTCCCTCTCTTTTTCCTTTCTTGCTGGCTGTGTGAGGAGCGAGTGGTGCTTTGCTTGCCTCCAGCCAGGAGGTAAAACTGAACTGCAGAGCCAGGCTGCCAAATGATGAAAGACTCTGGCATCCAGGGATGCTCTGTGCCTGGACCAAGAGCTCAGAGCGAGAGAAAATGCTCGCTTTTCAACTTAACACTTTTTTTCCTACTACATTTCTTCTCTCTGGCTTTTTTTGGTGTCGGTTTTTCCATCATCAGGGCGAGCGATTTCTTTTCTTTTTTTATGAGCGGCTGCCTTGGAGCAAGAGCTCCTCGTGGGAGACGGGTGGATGGATGGAAGTAGTGAGGAGGAGGAGGAGGAGGAGGAGGAGGAGGAGGAGGAGGAGGAGGAGGAGGAGGAGGAGGAGGAGGAGGAGGGCAAAGGATGGGCAGAGAAGTGTGTGTGCATGTGTGTATGTGTGTGAGCTTTGAGGATGAAGTCTGAACGTGGGTGTGCAGTTTTTTTACATTGCCTTCAATGCTTCCATATCCTCCATCCCATGTTTAAAGAGAGAGTTTAAAATCAGTTTTTTTTAACTCAAAGGAAAACATCTTCAGATTTCCTCCAAATTGTATTGCCACATCCTCCCAATCATAATGATAGCTGGTGATATTCATTTTCAAAAAATACACAGAAGGCATCAAGATTTAAAAATCATTTAATTCTTCGTCTTTGTAGCGTATTTGATATAATTCTGATAAAATCACATTTATTCAGTATAAAAAACACTACTTTTAAAAGGCTTGTATTTTTGGGGTGGCAGGAAGCAGTTGATATACTGTATCTGTCATATCTCTGTTGTAATTTAAACATGTTACATGTTTCTTTTTAAATGTTCTATTTACCACCTTGTTTTCTTTCATGTGCCCGCCTGCATTTCAGGAGAGAAATTGTCAACTCTATAGATCTCCCTTGTTGCCTTTGAAACCTTACATAACAGTTTTCAAGACCAATGCTTCCAACTGGCATTCAACCTAATATCTATGATAACCTGCCTGTGCACAATCTGATAACTGACAAAAAATAGACTTGCTATGAGTCTAAAATTCACACTATGTGAAGCATTCTTTTTGCTCTCTTTTCAATGTGGTATGATATTCAGTGGATATACTTGCAGCAAATAGACTAGCATGTGTTTGTTTGAGAGAGTATGTGTGTGTACACCATGGCTGAATTCAACCACACACCCAGAGGAATCCTCTGATTCTCAGGTCAGGCTGCGAGCACCTTGCCAAGACGCTGGTTCCCTACCATAATCCTGTCTCAAACAGAGGGGAAATGTGATGCAAGGTCTCCGCAACACCATCAAGATTGTGTTTTTCTCTCTTTACAGTAAAGCTACTCCCTTCAAAATTCCAGCCAGGGGTGTAATCCTCCATCTTACACCATTCCCTCTATTCATCACACTTCATTTGTCATCCCCGTGTGAAGAAGGGAAGGTGAGGAAACTGGAAGAAAGAATTGACTGTTTGTATGTGCAACAAAGAGAATGTCGCCATGCAGCAACACAATCAGAGAGGGAGTTCAGAGAACAGACGTGTGTGTGTGTGTGTGTGTGTGTGTGTGTGTGTGTGTGTGTGTGTGTGTGTGTGTGTGGTGTGTGTGTGTGTGTGTGTGTGTGTGTGTGTGTGTGGGTGTGGGTGTGGTGTGGGTGTGTGTGTGTGTTCACAAGACTTTTCGTCCTGAAACAAGTCTGGAAAACTAATTTTATTTAGTGGTATGACTGAGAACAATTTAGCTTCCAATATTGATTAAGTTGTTTCAATAATAACTGGACACCACAAATTATTAAACAAACAAATTAAAATCTTTATGAATTCCCAAAATAAGTGCTTTGCTTTGGGAATACATTCAAAATCATATGAGATTTTAATAATATTTAATACATTAAATAGTATATAAGCCTTGTGATGCGAAAGAAGGAACTCCTTCACCTGGAAAAAAAAATGCTGTGAATGCAAAGTTACATCTCGGAAAGTCATCTTGACTATAAGAATAAAAGTTAATTTACGGATGATGCTTGTGATTCTGGTGTTGTGAGATGCAACCCATTTACCTGCAACAACAAAGCTGCACATGACATCTTTCTCAATATTCTCCACAGCTTGTCTGCTGCTCTCAACTCAAACCTAAAGAACAGCCTCAACATATACATATTACTTTCGTGGGTGAGGAGTTGGATGGGGTGTAGGAACGTACGTAGTGGTTGATGGGTCAAATCATGTGTTGGTAGGATTGGGAAACAGGCAAACAGTCATCCAGCCAGCTAGCAGAGGCCAAGTAGGATCAGTGCAGTACTCCATGTGTGGCGGATGTTTTCCACAAGCCAAGCAGCCAGCTTGGCCGCAGCTGTCCAAACCGCAGGCCCTGGGAGAAGATGAGGAGGAAGAAGGGAGGGCTGAGGAAGGAGGCTCAGGGGGGCAGTGGGGAGGGTGGCGGGCTTGGCAAAGGTCAGACAGGCTGAGGCGGCCGGGAGTGTGGGAACTGTCCGGGAAGGCATGTGCGAAATGCTCCGAGACGAAGTATCATCTTACAGCCAGACCGCCTGAGGGAGAGTGCTGTGTGCCTGCATGTGTAAGTGTGTGTGTGCGGGTGTTTATGCCTGCTGCATGCCTCAGTCTGTGTGAGTGTGTGTGTGTGTACATTTAGGACACTATCATGACTCCTGGGAAAAAGTGTGCATATTGATATGAAAAGATAAAGAGTGAGGGAAGGAAAAATGGAGAGGGGAGGAAATAACTCCAAGCCCTCTTTCGCACACACACTTACAAACACACAACTGTGAACATTCCTCCTGGTGAATAGGGTTGTCTTTGAGTGCAAGTCATGTCAGCACTAAAGATTGTGTACAGAAGTATGTAGCACATCTGTGTAATATGATTTCATGTCAGGGGAACACTGACGGTCTTAACTGCCCCATTACTAAGAAATTAGCCTGCTGCACCTTTAATATTGCTGTGGTTTGGTGGGGTAATGTATGGCGTGTGCTGCTAAACCGTGTATATGTTATAAATTGCTGTGCGGAGAGTCTCAGTGAGCAAACAGTCAGATTCCCTCACGTTTCGGGGAAAACTAGCTCCATAATGATCCACGTTTGTCTGCAAGCGTAGTTACAGTGATGGTTTTAATGAAACGCAGACATCCTCAGTTGAACTTAAATTGCACCCAAAGATGGGATGAGAAGTTTCCATGCACGTGCACACAAACAAATCCTAGCATTGGTCGCTTGGCAAGCCTGGCTTGGCTTGGCTGAGCGTCACACCAAGCAGGTGAGGTGAAGTCTGATCCTGGGTAGATGCCTCAACATGCATTCCTCACGCTACCCTTATACCGCCCCCCCCCCCCCACCCTCAAACCCTCACAAACCAAGCCATCTTCTTCCCCATGTGCCTGATCCTCCAGCTTAGAATAACTCAAAAATCTTAACTGTCTGAGTATGTGTCTTACTGTCATAACAGTAACACTGTGTGTGTGTGTGTGTGTGTGTGTGTGTGTGTGTGTGTGTGTGTGTGTGTGTGTTGTGTGTGTGTGTGTGTGTGTGTGTGTGTGTGTGTGTGTGTGTGTGTGTGTGTGTGTGTGTGGTGTGTGTGGGTGTGGGTGTGGGTGTGTGTGTGTGTGTGTGTGTCACTAACTCCCACCTTTGTCTGCTCCTCCTGCTCCCATCTTTCACAGGGCCAGGCCTTTGAAGAAGCCTAATCCGGGTTATTTGCTTTCCCATGCTTGTGTCAGGTCCCGCTCTGAATTAACTGTGGAAAATAAACTCTCGTCTGCCGGCCGCTCCCTCTGTCCCTGATTTATCCGAATAGGATGTGGCCGATGGGCGTACATAAAGCGGGCTGAATGGTGGGTAAATATGATCTCACCGCCACTCTTTTTATCCACAAGGCAACACTCTCACTGTTGCTCAAAAACCTTTATGTAGCCTGACATCCATTCAGGGCTTGTTGAATTCAGCCTCAGCTCAATGAGAGGTCCCCAAAGAGCGCCATGCTTACAATGGGGCCCAGTTCATTACAGTAAATAACAGTGGCAGCCGCCGCATTGTTTCCGCAGTGCTAGTTGATTTACCACACTTAAATGGGTAATTGTTTTAGGCCGAGTGGAGCTTCCTCTCTGGGTAGGAAACCGAACCCGGACCCTGTGTAAACCCCCCCCCCCCCCCCCACCCTTTTGCTGTCAACCCCTGGGGTTGAAGGAGGGAAGAAACAAGCATGAGAAGCTTTAAGCTGTTTTACAGGGAGAAAGGTGAGGCAGCCTGAAGAGCAAAGGTGCTGTTTGAGAAGAGATGTGCTCCATAAAGCCAAATATATCCAGTTTGCAGACACAACATGTGGCAGCAAGATTTTTTGTGTCTACATGTTTGAGCGACATTCTACATGCACTAAAATGTACACATGTACGTGTTTGTGTGTAATTTCTGTTGGTATTTCTCAAAGAACCAATCTCTCCCAGTGTAGTTCCCGGCGTTACGCACTAGTCATCCCTCTCCCACAGTCACGCGATGGCCGTCCGTGGGCGCCTGCCAAGGCCTCTGTGGCCTCCCCAAAGCTGTGCAGCGTTTTCCGTTCCCAAGGGCCCTCAGCGCTCCAGCCTGGTTTCAGCGCACCGTGTTTACGTCCTGTGTAATTGCAGACCTCAGTCTGAGCAGGAGGCCAGCGTCTGTCAAAATAGCCATGTGTTCCCTTCAAGCAAGGCTCAAATCACATCAACTCCTGCAGTCAGGCCGGGTTTCCCACAACCCCCTGCCTGACTAGGCTGGAGGCCCCCAGGCCTGCTGATTGGATAAAAGGGAAATGAAATGGAAATTCCACTATGAGCTCTACAACTACCTCTCATGCAGTCCAAACCTATAGCTAGAGCAGTGTAATAAGTCAGAACACTTTTGCACACACACACATTACATGTCAGCAAATCCAAACACATTATTTCTGTTTCACAACCCCCCAACCAGCCATGGGCCCCCTTGTTTGGTCCCACACCTTGAGCAGGCAGCCGTGAAATGGGGCCCTGTCTGGGAACGGTTGGCAGGCCTGGTGGAAACAGCGAAAGCGTGGTCCTCGTTAGCTGGGATGACGCTAGCAAGCCCTCGGTCTCTGGGGAGCATGCTTGGCTGCTGCTGCTGCTACTGCCAGGAGGCTGGGAAAGGAAAGGTGAAACATAACCAGCTCTGGGGCCAGCGACTGACTCATAAGGGGGCCTTCAGCCAATTACATCTTCATAAACCAATTATTTAAAAGCTAGTTAATAAGTTGAGCTGACCTTAGAAGGCAGCCCATTTTCTTGTTACAGTATCAGCACCTACGACAACATCCACTGACCTCAAGGTCACCCAACCCACTGACCTATTCTGACCAGGGAGGCCTGACCACATACTTCTCCTGACCTCCCTCCTACCCGCTTTCTCTTCCAATGTTGGGATACAGGACAGATCAAGGGGTGGGTGTAGCGATGTGTGGGATGGTGACAGGAGAGTATAAGGAGAGGGGGAAATTCCCTCAGTGCTTAAATCCCTTCACATCCACCCTGGAATCAGAGAGTCCTGCTCAAATTCTGCCCACACAAACCTAGCCGCTGTGACACTCCTGGAATACTGAAGCTCTTTTTCTTCTTCACCAATTTGGGTAATTACCGCAGCGGTCACGGTGCTCAAAACAGAGACCGTGACCCTGGCGGTGCACAGTGACAGCCCGTGTAGCGGCGCTCTGCTTTGTGCAGCAGAAACCAAACCTGCCGACAAATTCATCACTGAGTTCTCTGTGCACCCTTATTTGATGGCTATAATGCCTGCCAATCACTGTATTGTGTTGCATCAGGGATACCCAACATTCCTATGGAGTGTGTTGGAATGCATCGTTTAATGATGGCACACCATTGGTTGTGTTTCATGTTGAATATTTAAGCCAGATCTTCTTTATGGTCGCTTACTTCACTGTATGTTTTAATTAAAGGCTAGCCCATATCACAGGAAGTTTGTTTTAACTTGTGCCTTTTGTCCTTTCTGGAAGTAGTCTTATTTACAGTGTTGGGTTATTTATCCGTTTATGCAAATCGTTCACAGATTTAAAAAAGGGACACTCCCAAACGTATTGCTGACTCTATCAGAGTTGCTGTTCAAACCTGAACTTGCCAGTTCTTCCCAAAAAATGTTTGTAAAAAAGGCGTTAAAAACAAGTGTTTGCAGACCTTGTATAATTAACATACAAAGGTAAACTCGATGAACATGTTCTGTTGTTTTTGCCTCCAGCTATAAACCGCTAGCAGTTACAGCTATCACTCACATCTTTGCTGTGTCAAGTGCTAAATAAGCAAAGCTGTTTTTTGTTTTTGTTTCTGCAAACGGCTAATGTCTTGTTTTTCTACTCTTCATACCCATCAAATTTGGATAAAAAAAAATTAATTACCCAAACATAATTTTGAGATCAACTGGACCTAACCTGTAAAGTTGACACACATGGTTGACAAAATTGTACACCAATATATTTTATATTCATAGGCCGGGATGCATAGCAGGGCCTCTGTCAGAGTTTTCAGTGCACTCTGATATCACATAGTGGCAGTGAGGTAAACCTTATATTAGCCTTGACAACAGCCACCAATAATAATCTTCAAAGGCACTGGTGGTGGTATGTCTGGAGTCCAACACACGCTCAGGCCCCCGACCCTGTGGCGGGTCGCACAACCCTCCATCTGTGCTGCGTTCTGGTTGCACCGTGTCCAATAAAGATCTCCTTTCACTGCAGGTGTTACATGAAAGTGTTGGCTGCTGCACTGCTGGACTGCGACCCTGGATCCGTTAAATGCCTGACTGCTGCAAAGAGTCAGCCAGTGCAGGCCTGCACGCGTGTGTAGGGGCCCGATGATGGGTCCCACCGCTGTAGCACATCTGAGCCTTGTGGCCAGAGGTGTCGTCCAGGGGATTCACTGAGACTCCTTAAGGGTCCTCCTTTCTCTTCACCTCCTCCTCTTCCATTTTGTTCCCCAGTGCTTGTAATTGAAAATGTATTTATTGCAGGGCCAGCGGCTAGTCTGGGGAAAGGGAGGTGCTGCAGCTTATGAAGATGTGGCTGAGGTGAGGGCCGCAGGGTTTGGCTCCTCTTCAGCACCGCCAACCCACACAGTCACAGTTTTTCCCTTTCTCTTTTTTGGTTGCTGTCTTTGTTTACTGCTCCCTCACGTCTGTCTCCCTCCTAACTCCTCTCTGTTTGCTTGTCTTTTCTCTCAGCGTCTCGCCTTTCATTTTTGCCCTCCTGTCTCTTTTATCCTTTGTCTCTCTTTATCGTTCTTGATTGGGCGTGTATAAAGTCCATTTCAAATGCAAATGGTGCCGCTTGAATTGACAGAAGTTATGTGCCAAAAGCAATTTGTTCAAAGGAAAGTTTCCTTCATTTCAAATCCACTTTGGTGGATTGGTGTGTTGACAGTTTTTAACCACACAAATATGCAGACAGAATATGTTTGTGGAATTGGTTTACCTTAACATGATGAACTTTATGCGTTATTGCTGTTAGTTTGATTACATTTGTTTTGACTATGTTGAAGAACCTCTTTACCTCTTCACATGGATATCTTAAATCAAGGAGAAGTGAAAGAAATGAACAGAAGAAGAACCCTAAATAAATTAAATGAGGCCAATTTGTGTCGGAAAAACAGCTTTAAAAGTTGGTGCAAAATGTATCCCACATTATTAAGAGAGTTAAGCTGCGGAAATTGGCTTTTTTGGAAAGGTGTTGGTGAAGTTTTATTTAGGGGCATATTGTAATCTAAAGCCCGATGATTTATATTCATATTTTCTGCAAAAGTAGCTGCACAGAGTAATCTCTAAATGTATTTTCTTACAGCTTGGGACGGACCTATCTGCAAAAAGAGGTTTTGGGTTGATGCAGGTGTCAAAAGTATTTCTAGGCCGATTGACTGGAAACAAGTTTTTTTATGGCAAATACCTTGTTTCCCCCCTCCCATGAGTAACTAAACTGTAATCTCTGCTGGCCTGAGCATTACACTCTGGCTACCCAATAGACAGGGGCAAAACTGCAAGACAAAAATCTCTTTCCCTGCGGAGACTTCTTGAGGGGCCCTCATAAAGCGTGATTATCTTTTACGAGTTCTCTCTCATTCCCAGGTCTCGGCTGGTTGTTGAGCTCAGTGAAGCCACTGGGCCTCCCTGCTTTATCAGACCTGCGGATAGGGAGGAGGGGGAGAGCGAGAGGTGAAGAGAGGTGAATGAGGTGATGATGGGAACTTTTCCCCCCTAAATCCTCTTTGTGTTTGTGCAGGCATTAGGTAGAAAGACATAACCTGAAACATATGTCACATTGGTTTTGGTTCAGTTTTCATCTTGTGGATTATGCCCAGAGCACAGTTTTCTTCCTGAATTAGATTTTTTCTTTGCCAGTATGCTGAATTCTCTCGAACAGAACTCGACGCTAGCGGGCTCCTCTTCCTTCACTTCTTTGGCAGGGTAAACGTTGATTCATAATCTTGATGGGTACTTCAAATACAAAGCAATTGTTTTGTTGTTATTGTTGTAAATCTATGTGGTAAATAAGTAGTACTGGGATGGTCGTTTCTATGGGTTAACCTTCTAAAGTTAGCTTGGATCAAATACAATAAAGCAACTCTAAGAGGTGTTGAACAATCTTTTGTTATCCTCTAGGATTTTAACTTGTGTGTATTTGTGTGTTTGGTGGCAGGAACGACCATAGGGCATACATGTGGCTCTGCTTGGACCATATCTCATTTCTAAACCTGTGAAAATCAACAGCATGTTTTCTTAAGTAGGCACCAAAATGTTTTATTTTCTTTAACAAAAGTGAAGAATCATCTGATGGGATGGTGGCAAAATGTGTCCCTTTCCTGGGAAGATTTGCGGGGGCGTTCGGGTAGGCGTTTCTTGAAATCACCAACAAATGGAGTCAAGGCACAGCAGTAGCCTTTGGCTGGGGATGGTTATCACTTACATCGGCTGCCACTGCCTCTAAGACACGCTGACTGAAACACAAGCGCTCCTGGAATCTGTCAAACTGTCGCAACAGGAAAATAATAGGAGAGGGAGATAGAGTAAGAGTAAGGAACCTTGAAAGCACAATGACCAACTTAAAAAATCAACCCTGCAGAGGGTGATTGGTAGCTGGCCTAAGGTACACGTTTTTGGCAGACAGCACCAAGACAATGGCGCTTCTGAAATAAGATAGAGAGCCTGAGCGTTGATGAAATGGTGGCCGTTGGCATTGTCTTTGAAGCGATTCTTTGACTTCCCTATGACAAGTCCCAGTAACACAGAGACTTGGCAGACCAATGTGTGGCACTTTGTGCTATAGAGGGACATGAGAAGCCAAAAAGAACCTTTAAAAAATGAAGCAAGATGTAATGCAGCTTTTTATATGCTCATTCTGGGCCTGTGATAGCTGCAGTGGCATCGATTTGTATCCCAGCTACACTGAAAGGGCTGCTGAATTGGATGGAGCTTTAAAGTGAAGCAAGAAAGCTCTGGAAAATCGTCCCTCAAAGGCACATTTCAACTGGAAAGCGTTTCTTTTAAGCTGTCACTCCTTGGTAGTTGACAATCCTATTATGGCACCAACTCATTGTAATTAAGAGGGAGAAGAGATATATGGGCAAAAACACATTTACCGGACCATCAAAGATACAAAGAACGTGGTTGTTGTTCTGTGTTTGGAGGCTAATGTAGTGCTGAGCAGCCAGATCACCTTATTTGCATTGACATGTGAGTGATGTAAACTGTATCGAGAAGCCAATTTTTCTTTCTCTCTTCGTCCCTCCATCCCGTCACTTGAGGGCACTTCTTTAAACAGACGTAATGGAAAATAGGTTTTATGGCTTTTCTTCTCTCCCATTTTTTAGAGGTCAGAGAATTGGAGGCTTCAAAAGAAAATCCTCAGGAGGTAACGATCCCTCACCTCATCAACTCTTCTGCTAAGGTCTAAATGCGCTTTGCACTGAAATTGTGACCAAAGCCCAATATAAAGCGCATGGGAAAGGATTGTGAGCGGCAAGTCCATATGCTGCTATTTATTTGCCTGATAATAAGAGGATTGTGTCTCTTTCTTCCACACCTTCTCCACAATAGGCAGCTTTTAAAGAAGGGAGAGATGATAGAGCTGCATCAGCTATCATTGTAGTAACTGAGAGACGTCTTATAATTTAGGAGCGATGACAGAACTACAAAGCTCCCTGTGTATTGTGGGTAGGAAGTGTGCACATGGTTATTTGGCAAGTGGCTTCATCTCCCTTGGGGCAATGAAGCCTGACCTATGAACTTTCTCTTACTCACACGCTTCTGCATAGCAATAATTGTGACCATAATATTTTGATGAACCGTGATCTTATTATTCAAACCTTTTAACTGAAAAAACAGGTGTTTTGCTCTTTATTTAACACATAAAGCATAGGGCAAGTAAGGTAAATGGTCATATTCTTAGTTTATGTGTCTTATCATCTGATACTCCCATTTACCTCTCTGATCTCCATTCTCTGCTCCTTCAGGACCTGTCTTGTGTTACAAATGAAGGTGCAGAGAGGGTCAAAATATCAAGGGCCAGACTGATGACATATAAATACATAGATATACTCCTTCAGTGCGTCTCCACACCTCCAGCAGCTGTGTTTTAGGGCCGTCACTCATCCTGCAAGAGCTCATCTATAGACTCTGCAGCTGTTTCACAAATCCCCTCAACATCATGATTGTTCAGTGGAGAATTGTCGGTATTATCTTTATTTCAGGGCTTTTGACATATATTTAAATCACTTTTTGTGTTGTTTTTTGGCAATGACAAACATAGGCTTGTTGGATCGGATTCTGCTTTTGAATCCGTGAATGAATGTAAGTGGACAAAAACCTCATTATGTGACTGAATGTATACATTACATCTATGGGGCAGATGCTGCCGTTTCCTTTCTTCATAGAGCAGCCCTGGCTTATAATAATAAACACATCTTTGTTGTAAAATAAAAGCAACACACTGTGTTTTGTGATTGTATGTTTTTATCATACTGTTGGTGATCTGTCAATGTTTTTGGTGTGATGCTCTGCACAGATCTGACACCTGCCTGATTGATCAGGAACTACACCTACACAAAACCCTTGCCAATCCCCAAACATCTCTAGTCTTCTACCTACATCTAGCCATGTTCAGTCTTCTACCTTAATCAACCTTCTGGGCCAATTACAGCTTTTTAGCCCTTAGTGTCACAAATGCGTTGCTTGTTTCTCGAGGCCCAGGATCTCAAACCCCTGCACGTGCCACAACGCACTTCAACAACTCAGGTGATATTTCTCACCGGAAGGCTGACTGGCTAAGCTCTCCCTCTGTGCCTGGGAGTTTGTCCTGAGTGATTTACATTGTGTATGAAAGAGGTTGGCTGGCTATGTCTTAATGCAGAGCACCGTGAGGGAGGGAGAAGTGGCCCGTAATGAATTGGTGTTAATGAGCTGTTAACTCTGCTGCGGCCCAAAGCACCACAGTAACCCCTGCTGCTCGGCTTCCAACACAACACAAATATATACAATTCCACACCCACACACATCTAGCCGCAGCGGAATGCATACGTTTGCTGTGAAAGAAATATTTCAGCACAAGTCGTCCAAGTGCACACATAGACGTCACGTCACCCACAGACACACTCACTCCTACACATGTTCACTGTCACGGGCGTACATGTACGCGCACACATACTTCCACAAGCACCCGGGTGCACACACACCTCCATCCCAACACATACTCAGTCAATCAGCCTCTCACTCCCAGGCTAACGGACCCCTGGCTCAGAGGCAGTAAATCTTCCTCATGCTGACATGTACTTGTGGATGGCGTACACCCAGCCGAGCTGCTGAGCAGATCAGAGTCGAATAACATTTGCAAATGATTCTCAGTGTTTGCTTTTCCCTAATGGAGCGCCAGGTGGAAGGGGTTTACAACATTTCACATGGGGTCAAGTGTCAGACACCAGCAGAGAAGTGTTTCAACTGTATTTTTAAGTCCTTTTCACAGTCACACTAACATTTATAGCATTCACATTTTCCTACATTGAAACCTCATGTCTTCAATTTAAAACTACTAAAATGCGACAGAATGTATACACTACTGTTTGTGAGGTCCTTATGTCACTTTAATGTGTTTCAGGATGTGCTGGATAAAACATATTTATTTTTGTTTTATGTAGAACAATCACTCCCTCATGTTCGTTTAAAACTCTCTCCAAAATGTCCAAATCACTAACGTCAAAATGTTGTTGACCTGAAATTCTTCAGCTCAGTGTGAGTCCTCAGCATCGGGGTAACACTTATTGCCACATTGATATTGATAGTATACTGTAAGGTCTAGTTACACTGTGCTTTTTGTTGAAAACTGGTTCCTGCCTGCACAGCACAAAGCTATACTTATCAGTGTTCCACATTTTTATTTATTTCTATAAAAAGTTGTTCTAATTGTTTTACAGTATGCTGATCTGCATCCACAGGAATATATATATATAAGTTTTCCACTGAAATTCTGCCTTCTATATACTTCCATAATTATTAATGGTGTGAAAGTGGCAGGCTGGAAAAAGGGGCATATTGCTGTGAATGAATTATCTTCTATAGTCAAATTGTGTTTCAATTGACAAGTTCTTATAACATTTTCATAAAGATAGCTTATGGTGACATGCCATGTTGTAAATTCTGAATGACTTTAGTCAACACAAAACAAACACAAATCCGACAGAGTTTACCATTCTTCTCTGTTGATGCGATCCCCCATAGTGGTGCATCTACTGTCTGTTAATAGGACTTTATGAGTGATTTCACCACAATTGCAGTGCACCATTAGTTGCCTTTGCACAAACACAGTCAAGAGAAGGTCCTCCATGTTTTACTCTGTATATTAATCACAGGCAGGATCCCAGCTAGGAGGACAAAGGCGCTCTCTCTGTACCCGCACGATGCTGACTGAGGGCAAATCGACCCATAGCTGATTCTGAGGCAGATAAGCCTGCACTACACTTCCTCACACACACACACACACACACACACACACACACACACACACACACACACACACACACACACACACACACAGTTCTGCCGCCCGATGCTTCTGCTATGAGAAACCAACTATGGAAAAAAGAGAGATCTGTGTTTTCCTCACTGAGGGTTTGTGTGTGGTTTAATGTGTGTGTGAGATCATTCTGTTGGTCTAAATGTGCATGCCTTTGTACAAAAGTTTGCCCCCACTTTAAGCCTGTTGGAGGGAAGAGGCCAATTAATGGAGGATGCTGTTAAGTGATTTTAGGGGCATCGCTGGAGATTGAGGGGAAGGAAGAAAGATGGCCGCCCGCAAGGTGCTTTGATAGTCCCTGACAGCGCTGGTGCTTTATAGCTAGCAGCTGGTCCAGGTGTTAGCCTCTGCCTGAGCACACATACACACATATGCACGTACACACCGCCTGCCTCATTAAGGCTGGCCCTTACAGGAGGGCTCTTTGCGGTTTAGAACTGACTCAGACGCAGTGTGTATTTTCAGCATGTGTGAACACACGTTAAACGAGCTGCTTGCCTGGAAGGGGAGGAAAAAAGGGAAAGGAAGGAGAACTTGGGTTGTTTGTCATGCTTAGGCATTCAAATCGCCATTTGTTGTGGCATATAAAATACCCCCAGAAACAACTGGCACGTTTATAGTTTATTTTCCCAACGCTAGCCGGAGTTTTACTGTCTGATGTTTACAGTCATCACGACCACCAAATTTGTGTTGTTGTGTAAGTGACCTTTTACAACGTTGTTATTTTTTCTCTTTTCTTCACGAACCCGGGTGTATTACATTAGCATAAGCATCGACCATGTTTTTACTATGCAGTCTTTTTGTTACGATTATTGTGTTATGTCACGTTTTGTATGTCTTGTTTTGGGTGTTTTGCTGTTCTCCCCGTCATGTTTTCCTCTTGGTATATTGTCTGGTCCTTTTCCCTGTGTTTTTCCTCCTGTCGTTAGTTTCCCTGGTGTGTCTAGTTGTCTGATTGTGTTCACCTGTGGCCCTTGTGTTTCTCCTCCCCTGCCCGGCTGTTTCTCGTCTTGTGATTACTCCTCCCTGTATTTAGTCTTGTCTCTTCCTGTGTTCAGTGTTGGTTCGTCTTTTGTTTGTGACTGAGTTCACCGGTGAGTGTTCTGTTTTGTCCCAGTTATTATTCTATCCTTGAAATAAAGGCAATATCAGTGTAATCTGCATTTGGGTCCTGCTTGCTTCACCCACCGTAACACTTTTAACGCATGCTGTGGTTCAAGGAAGTGCACACCCTCAAGTCCCTGGATAATTAAAGTGGGAGGAAATTGTTGCCATCTCATACAAAAAAAGGATTTATTCGTTTCCGTTTTGTAATCTCTTAATTCCCTGAACTAGACAACAAAATCCCAGAGAGTCACTTTAATGAAACCCTGTTGAAGCAGTTCAATGAAACTCCGATTAGATTTGTATTAGGGGTACCTCATCAGCTGTGTGTGTGTGTGTGTGTGTGTGTGTGTGTGTGTGTGTGTGTGTGTGTGTGTGTGTGTGTGTGTGTGTGTGTGTGTGTGTGTGTGTGTGTGTTCTGGGGGGGAGACCTCCTCATGCAATAATTGTAATTTGGCAATAAGTAGCTTAACCAACGAGGGGAAGGAACGTGAGCAGGGGGGGTGGAAATAAGGAGCACCATGGGGGAAGGAATACAAGAGATTATCAGTTTGGAGGGTGCTATACTTCGCCTCCCCTCCTCACCCCCTGCGATGGCACTCTCTTTTCCTTAGTGAGGCCAACATTCACTTCAGGTCAGCCATATCTAATGTTACTGGACCTCTCCTGGCACAGGGTTACAGAACAAAGGTGTACCCTCCATTCATGACCGCGATTCTCTCCCCAAGTCTGCTAATGAACATTACAGACCGGTTCACTGAGAAGCTAAAGATGCTCGCTGCTGGTGTTCTCTCCCCCTGCCGTTTCCCAGGAGGATGACCATCCTCAAAGAAAGTGTTTTCTTTTACAGGCCTTTCACTTTTTGGAGTGTCCATCCTCTTAACGCCAATGTAACATGAACAGGAAATGGGATGTCCCGCCGTGTGTGTGTGTGTGTGTGTGTGTGTGTGTGTGTGTGTGTGTGTGTGTGTGTGTGTGTGTGTGTGTGTGTGTGTGTGTGTGTGTGTGTGTGTGTGTGTGTGTGTGTGTGTGTGTGGCATTTTTACAGTGGGAACACATAAGCATTTTTGATTAGATTATGATCTAATATGTTGCAATTACTGATACTTAGTCACTTTATTCACTTACCTTTGACATCGCTCTTTGTATAAGGTGACAGGAAAGAGGATGCTTTCAATTATGTTTTCAGTTTTTCATGCTGTTTTTGTCATTTGCTGATTAAGTCAACTAAAATATGCATTGTAGTTATAGTATTTACAGAGATAGAGCCCATATTGCATTTCAATTAAAGTTCATGTCGTGTACGCTACAATATATGTGTATATATTAAGACCCTGGGACACATGTATATATCGGAAGAAATCTGCAGCCCATGATTCAGTGCAAGAAGCAGTGTGCCATAGCTGATGAAAATGAATAGTATGATACAATATAATTGCATTTAATACCATCGTAAAAGGACAAAAACAAGGCAATAAATGACACAATGTGAAATTAAAAACAAGAGATGTCGGAGCTCTCATTCATTTTAAGAATCATATATTTGCAAGGGTTTGAATGCCTGTAGTGACACAGATTCAGTAATGGTATAAAGAACTGAGTTCACAACGCCCAGAGGCCAGTTGAGTCCAGCTGTCTACCTCTATTTTTAGTTGCATAATTTGCAACAATTACTCCTTTCATTCTTGACTTCTTGTCTAGTGTGAGGACAATAATGACTGAGACACAAACATCTGTGAAATCTGTCAGATGCGTAGGCAGGGAAAAGTCACCCGGCACCTCTGACAGGACAGATGCTGTCTTTACAAACCAAACATAAGCTCTCTCTGTCTGGTCAGACAGCCACAAAATATTTGCTTTGATCTCGGCATGAATATGTCTATTTGTGTCATTTCTTAACCTTCTGACAGGAAGTCAAAGCAGGGTTATTCATTTGTTGAAGCAGTGAGTTTTTAGGATGTGGGTTTGCTGGAGGATTTAGATTTCAGATGATACAGTTATCCACAGACTGTCTTTGTTTGTCATTAGCCACTTTGATCTCTTATGAATGCTATGTGTCTTTACATTCCGATGTGAAACCGTACACTCATCCTCGCCAAGTTGAAAGCAGTTAATTATATCACAATATTATGATATTATGACCAGAAACATATGTTATGGAGAGACAGCAGATGTATAAGACTGTTGTATACGTTTGTAGTAATATATAACTTTATGTGCCCTGATATGTTTAACTTTATGTGCTACTGTACATTTTGGCAGGACATAAGACATTCTGCGGAAGCTTCAACAGACATGTCTCCCTATATGTAACTGCATGTTTAGGCGTGTGTCTCTTGATATGGTATGGGAAGACATGGTTAGGCAAAACCCTCGCAGACATGCAGGAACATAACAAAGTCCCCCGGCATATCCTCACAAACCACAATGAAGCAGCATTAATGATAAGCACCTGGATTCCCACAAGCTCCCAGTTAGGCCCAATTGGCGGTAACTGATAAATTGGAATGAGGGGGAGTCAGACTGTAGGACCCGTGAATAAACCCTTTTCACATGAGGATGCAAAAGAGAGCCAAATGAGAGAGATGAAGAGATCCTTTATACTGGCAGTGTGTTCACATGAGAGGAGACCACACGCTTTGGAAAGAATGAGATAGAAAAAGAGAGAGAGGGACAGTGCCTTCAAATACACTCCCACGTGTCTGGGCTTGTGCGGACGCCGCACACACACACATGCACACGCTACACACCACATGTGTCCGTGTTCATCCCCCTCCTCATAACATCTACCCTTCGCTCTCTCAATCCGGGCCACACTCCCCGCCGACTTTGATGCATTTTTTACTCTATGTTGTACGACAATAATCTTTTTCACCCCTCCTAAAGAGCGGGCCATGGGAAGAAAGGCCCTGCTCTCGACGCTTTGCTTCATCTTTTGCCCCGGCTCTCTAGCGAGACAAAATAGCTTCGCCAGCACCACAGTGCAGTTCAACTGCATCTGAAAGGAGACGGGGACCAAATCCCTCTCATACACAACAAAACAACACTGTAGCCTTTTCAGTGTGACTGCCCACAAGGAAAGGGCCTTTTCTGTCTGTGGCGGACACAGTGTCTATCTATCCATCCGCTCCCCACAGATGTTGACACTGTTTGTTGCGGGTTAAGATGCACTCTAAAGAGCATTGTTCCCCTTGTATCTGTTCTGTTATTGAGTTTTTCCTCTCTTTCTGGGTGAGGGCCGGAGGTAGAGAGGGGAGAAAGCGGTGAAAGACCTCCGGATAGCAGTCAGCGCTCCAGGGGGCCTTTCTGCCCAGAGAGACCCCGGCAATGGGCTTCATTGTGGGTAGCAGCAGGCAGCCACCAAGAGCTGTATGCTGGAAGTATTGTGTTGCTGGAGGGACCCGAGTCCCTCTCCAGAACAGGGTCAAAGGTGAGCCCCCCTGCGGGCTGCTCCATACCTGCCCTGCCCCGTCCCCCCTTCCACTCTCACAGGCCCACGGAGACACGGCTATATACAATAGAAACCAGTCAACACACTACTAAGGAGACTCTTAAGATTGAGAGGTAGCAAAGCGGAGAGACTAATTCAGTGCGCTCTCCACTTTTCGATGAATAGCTAATTCGATTAATGGGCCCATGAGAGGGAATAACGAGTAAGGCAGGTCAGAAGCTCCTCTGTGCAGTTTACAAGGCCATGTCTCAGCACTCCAGCATGATAAAAATCTTATCGCTGACACAAAACAAAAACCTTTTGATGGCATCTCAGTTATCAGTCTTGTTGATGCAGGCGTGAGTCACAAGGTTGTGTATGTACCTGTGTGTCTGCAGGTGACTATGCGGCTCTGCCAGTGTGGATACGTAGTTAAGACAACGGGACGGTGAAAGAGCGTGTCAAACATTTGGATCTATGCTGAGCCAGATCCCGCACAAATCGCCTTATCTCAACACCCCTGTGCACCTATGGAATGCTAGTTCTCATGCACCGTCAGCTTTTTGAACACAAACATACAGCTCTGCTAAATTGCTATAAAATATGAAATGGACCTTCTCAAAAAGTTATTATGATCTTGTTTTTAACAGATTTTATTCAAATGTTCATAGCTAGGTGTACTTCCATTTGTGATGCAGGTCATGCTTTTATTTGGGTACGTTTTCAAATAAAATAAAGTTACTGCTTATATCAAGTATTACATCAATCTTTTATCTATTTCGTCCTAGGAGTTTTTCATTTAGTTTTATCAGTTTTTAGCACAAATGGCTCCACCCAATTGGGGGAAACAAGAGAGAAACTGCTCTGTTCTGGACACAGAGAGTAATTTAGCTATGGCACCAATGTGCAGTGTTTATGACAGAGGATCCATGCCAGTAGTCATCAGTGATTGGTGCTGTCAGTGGTGATGTATGAGTGTGAAGTGGCATCTCTGACCTCAGATTAACAGTACATTAACCCTCTCCCTAGGCGAAGCCAGCGTGGCTCTTAAACCCTGACCCCCCGTCCCCTCACACCACCACAGGGGGTCCACAGTCACCGCTCTCCCCTCCAAACTCTGCAAGATGCCACATTGTGTTCTCTCTGGACTATTGTGTGCAGCACTAAATTATGTGCCTTCTATGTCCCCCAGTTCTCATGCTTACTTCAAGGGAATGCCGATGGCTACGGGGCTGGAGCTGGAGTGTCCAGTTTGAGTGTCGTCCCAGAGGGGAGTGGGCCACGAGCTGCAGGTAGCTTTCATGACTGCCTGGCAGGCCGGCTCCTTCCCCTAGTATCCTACTGATTTAAATTTGTTGTCCCCCTCTGTGTGTCTTTTTTAGAGTGTCAACCGCGGGGCCCCTGATGGGAGATTTGTTGATATGATAACTCGATTAGGGTTTCAGGATGGATGACAGTTTGGCAAAGAGCCAGACAGCAGCACCCAGGGAGGCACTGACTCGTCTCCTTAACCTCTCGTCAGGAGGCAACAATTAGTGGTAGTAATTGGTGAATTAGCGGTGTTGCTACATGTATTCTTTATTTCCTTCTCGCTCTCTTTGGGATATGGGTGGACTGTTGGCAGAGTAGCTGACGCTTTGTTCCATCAGCACCTTGTGCAGGTAACAGTTCTATATTCTCCCACTATGTGCCCTTTGAAAACACTGGACAAATGTTTTGTTACTGAAGGGTAGGTTGGCCATGAGGACTCCCTTTTCTTGTTTTCCGTTGACACCCTTCTTTATGTGGCTTGCTGCCTGCAGTTCAGAAAAGTTAATTCAATTAATGCGGCCTTGGACCGCATTTCAAAACCTGGTCTTTTTGTCTGAGAGATTTGCATCATAAAAGTCCGCCGCACAGCTGAAGGTCTTTACGTTTTTATGCTTTTAAAAATGTTAAGATGGCCATAGAAATATACATGCACTCTCAAACAAGGCCGTTACCTCGACAACATGACGTCCCCATTGTAATTTTATGGAAATGAGTCATAACTCCACAATGTCGGTTAATTGTAAAATTCAAGTCTTGGGATTTTTTAGATGTGTATATGTGAAACTTCTACGTTTATTTTCCTGAATGGTAACACAAGATTACATTTATTTTGAAAGTCTGGTGGGAACATCTATATTTATTTTTTAGTTATGCAGCTCATTGACATGCAAATCTGCCGAATTTTAACATGAAAGTCACTTTGGCCATAATCTTTGTGTGCCATGCATTCAGGTCTACAATCAGCGATAACAAATAATATTAGAGTAAGGATTCTTGATGAAAACTTGAGATAAACTACAATATATACGAAACTATATTGTTTTAAATGTGTCCTGGTTGGTAATTACATTTATTTCATTACTTAATTTTGGAGCAGGATGCAGAAAAGTAAGAACTACATTTCCAGGCAAGAGTACAGACTCAATTAATCGTAACTGAAAACTAGTCAGTCTTTACTGTGATCTACAACATTTGTGAGTAGTTTTCCTCCTCTGATAAATTCCTTTAGTGTTTTGGTGTTCTCTGCCAGCCCAGAAAGATCCTACTGGCCCATTCCAGCTTAATTACCTCGCCTCATCTTCCACTGTAGTCTGTAGAGCTTGTCGACTCTGATGACCCCTGACCTGTCATGCACTGTGGGTTTAGCCTGACGTATTCAAGGTGTTGCCATCTGTGCCCCCACCACTGGGCTCCTCCATCTCTCGTCTCTCTCTGTGGACAAGTCCTCTGTGTCCTGGACCACTGGGCTGGAAAAGTTGCTTACAGTGGACTGTTTGTTTGGCTTTGTAAACGTCTCTGGAGAAAGGATGGAGAAAGAAGTAGCAGGGCTCCTGGAGGACACTTGTGCTGTGTTTCATCTATTTTTCCTCCTTTTTGGTTAACAGTTCTACAGAGGGCTATGATTCTCTGCTCCTACGAGTTAACTTGTCACCCAGTGACCTCTGACTCTGTGTGTGTGTGTGTGTGTGTGTGTGTGTGTGTGTGTGTGTGTGTGTGTGTGTGTGTGTGTGTGTGTGTGTGTGTGTGTGTGTGTGTGTGTGTGTGTGTGTGTGTGTGTGTGTGTGTGTGTGTGTGTGTGTGTGTGTGTGTGTGTGTACATGATGAAAAACCTTTAAAATATTAAATAAAACATTGGCGGCAGTTGAAGATAAGAGAAACAAGCTAACTTTTTGTAAAAATGTAAGGTTAAATAATTGATGCTGCCTGTGAATAAAGCATTGTTTTAAAACTAAGAAATAAGAAAAATAACCTTGTTGTAAACTTGAAAACTATGCATTTTAGAGGTGATGAAATGTGTTTAAAACATTTCTATGTGTAGAAATGGAAATCATCAATATTTGTAATCAATACGCTATAGGTTGCAAAACATATTGTCAATGATGAGGTAAAATGAGGTCTGCACTATGAATGTTAAGCTTGTTTTTTAATATGTAAAGAGGACTGAACAGGTGTAATTTATTTACAAAGATGTATCTCGTGAGCTCTACGTCAGCCAGTGTCAGTGGAAGATGAAGTGAAAATATCTAATTAAAATTAATTAGATTAACTGATGAGATCATGTTTAAGAAGCATGATGGTGTTGCTTGTTGAATAGGAGCGTTTAAAGTAACATGAACTGTAAACTCAAATAAACAGTGACGTGCATCTACAGTAAGTATAGCACTTAAGTAAATGTAGGCAAACTTAGTAACTTCGTTAAAAGTGTTTCCAGTGTGCGTGCGTGCGTACGTTGGACTGTCTAACGCAGGGCCCTCCTCCATAGTAAGGTGACTGTTCTCATCATTGGCCTAAATGCAACTAGTGATGAAAAGATGATCTCTTCATAGGTCGCAGAATTTAGAGCAGCAGAGCAAGCAAAATGTTCAAGTGCAAATCCACCACTGTCATTACTTTTTCAGTAATGTGCATGCCTGAATGTTCCCAAAGCAGTTGTGGCATGCTGACGTGGGACTGACGCTCGAAGTCAACTCTTAAATTGAGAAACATCTCATGGAGGGAATTTCAGTGACCTCTGTGTGGTTTGAATGTGACGATCTGTGTACAACATCTTAAGCAGCTAAACCAGGTCACAAAGCTTTACAGATGGCGCTGTGGTGTCCACACACACCCAGGACGTTCTCTTTGAGTGATGTGTCATGACACCGCAAACAAGATGAGTTGGCCCAGACACTGAGTGTGCATCCAATGTACTCATATTCATCATGTTCATCATTCCCTCCCCCAAAGGAACTTGTTTTGTTTTGACATGTAGATGTTGAGGGAATATTGTGTTCCGTTCTGGCATCCACTGAGTCCTTCGGTGCACTTATGATGTATTTCATAACATGCAATACATGATGCGTCTTGGGTGGCAGTAACAGAGACTTGGCAGGGTCTTGCTCAGAGTATCAGAGGTGACAAGTAAAACCGGTCACTCTCAGGAGGCAGACACTGACACCTAGTGGGAAAAGATCTGCACACACTTTCATTGCTGGAAAATAACAATTTTACAGGATTTATTACACAACCCTGCCATCTAATGGTTGTTTAACTGCTTAAGACCTTATTGAAACTAGGACTAACATTTTTTTAATGGGAACTATTTGATTCAGTGATATTTCAATCCTTGCACATTGATCTACTTTCTGCAATTATTCACAGTAAAACCGTTTTTGTTCATGCTTTATTTAGTCAAGGATATAATCCTGTGTAATCATTTTTGGAATTCATGATTAATCAAACACACACACTTGCAAGGTTTCAAAAACAGTGATTTAAAGTATATGCCAATGACTGGGTTCACAAAAGTATACGGGTCATTTTTTTTATGTGGTGCCTTTGGTGTCCCCAGTACAAAATATGTTGTATTTTGTCTAAATTTGGACAAATACTAATTAAATTCTGGTTTTAATGTGTGTTCAATTGTTAACTTATTATTAATACAATGATATGCACATCTAAGTTTTTTTTTCATTTTAAAAGCTTTGGTTAAAGGGATATCGAGGAGATTTTCCATGTCCCCACTGCTGGTCATTCAACTTAGATCTAAAATATAGCGATTCAAAACTAATTAATTTATAAATATGTTATTATTATTTTATTTAACTTGTCAAAATCTATCTAATCAAATAATGTTTTTATTAAAATTGTAAAAAAATAAGGTTTAATGTTCGTCCCCGCGGGTCGCTGTCCACCCTGTTGAGCTGTGTATCTGTCCCTTTAAGAAAAATACATATTTCTCAGTGACATCACACCTATGAAATTAAATTACACCAGAGGCGGGAAATTCAACTGAGGTAAACTGTGTGGGTTTCTACTGCTCTTACAACTGATTTTGATGTTTCTGTCAATTTAGTTTGATGTGTTTGAACATAACATGTCCACCCTGTTAGGCTTAAGTATGAAGGATATTAATAATTTTAAAAAGTGATTGATTCCTCATAAAGTATCTAAGGTCATGCTAGCAAATATGCTAACACAGGCAGGGTAAAGGCTAACTTTTGCTCAAAATGTCCACCCTGTTAGGCTTATTCAACTAACAGGGTGGACAACATCCTAACAGGGTGGACATGTAAGTATTGTATGAGGGGCCGTACAGGCCGTAATTCATACTGGTCCTCTCACGCACATACATTCTCCTTATACATACATACATTTTCACTCTTACACACATATATTCTCCTTTTACATACATATATTTTCACTCTTACACACATATATTCTCCTTTTACATAGATACATTCTCCTTTTACATACACACATTTTCACTCTCACACGTATATATTTACACTCACACATTCATACATTTTGCTCTCATATTATCATATTTCAATGCACACATTCATATATTGTCACTCACACATTCATGCATTTTGTTCTCATATTCATATATTTTAATGCTCATATTTATATATTTTGCTCTCATGCACATTCATTCAATGTTTACATTTAATATTATAAATAATATATGCATGTATGAAGACAATATATGTATGCAAGAGAAGAATGCATGTATGTGTGAGAGAAAGTATAGTGGAAACAGAAGGAGTATGGTTGAAACGGAAGGCAGGTCATTATCGCGCTGTGATTGGCTCAGAAGGTCGAGCGGGGCGGGCTCATGTTCAGAAAGAAAACGGCAAGACACACATTGAGCCCAGAAAATGAATGTTATTAAGGGCTGTAAATATAATAAGCCTGTGTCTAAAATGGACAACATTGTTAGGAGATTTAAACTATACAGCGGTTCTGCACTGCACTACGGAGGAATTAAAGACGCCACACACTTGCATTGTAGTTCACATGACACTGACTGAATTTGTTTTCTGAGCCAGCAATGACCCCTTTATTAGAACCAGCTGTGTGATTGACAGGAATGACGTCAGCATAAGAGCATTCAAGAGATAAATCGTTCACAACATTTAAACATACGTGTCTGAAAAATGATGGTTGTTAACAAGTGGCTGAATAGGACTACAGAAATTGTCCAGGCCGTTTTACGTCATTACACCGAACAAGTAAAACACTCCTGCTAAGTTTGTTTGCCCTGTTCTGCTTGAAAGCAAGTACCTGCCTCCTGCAAACTGTTCAAACAAACACTTCAACTTGTACCATTTACAATCTGTATGTTTGAATATGGATCTTAAGTTGGCGTGACGTTGAAGCAGTGACCCTGCTGTGGTTCCTTTATAGCATAACGTTAGCATTTTGCTTCTTACGACTAGATTTATGCTTCGAAAATTATAAAAGTAGGATAGACATGTGGATATTATCCGGCTGAACAAAACGTGATCTGTCTCTTAAATGTGTGTCAACCACAGACCTTATTTCGAGCTATTTTCCAAAATCCTATGGAGAAATTGCATTGCGTTTTTGACGAAGGAACCGGAAGGAGTTTACATCCGGGTTTTAGGACGCATGACTGCGGTTCTCTATATCAAAACAGCGGCCCGGGGTGCAAAACGCATCAATGACAGCGACCCTCTACCACACAAAACAACACCATTTATATAAACACCTATCATGACAGGGCACCCACAGCCAAGTAACAATTACAAATGAATTAAGTCGGCACGGAAAATGACTTAGGTCTACCTTTGATGATCAAATCACTTAAACACAAAGTCCATCCTCCTGTCCTTTTGGATGAAGCACTTGATGGCGGGTCCTTCAGCTGATCCTTTGCCACTCCAGTTTATCATTGTAACTCAATCTTGAAAATGACTCGGTTCATAATTTCGCAAAGATGTCATCACTATCACTGAAGTGAGCCATCATGAACGAACTTATGCTAATCATAAATCTATCGATCATAAATCTATCGATTACATTTATGATTCGAAAATAATAAAAGTAGGGTAGACATGTGGATATTATCCGTCTGAACAAAACGTGCATTTATTTATTTAACAGGTTCGTTTTCCACTGACCTTATTTCAAGCTATTTTCCCAATTCCTATGGAGAAATCCCATTGCTTTTGTGTCGAGGGAATCCGAGCGCAGCTTACTTCCGTGTTTTAGGACGCGTCACTGTGCCGCTTGCATAGACCTCACAGCGGGCAGAACTTGTCATAAAGTCCGCGAAAATAAAGCCCACCCATTTAGAGGGAAGATATGATTGGTCAATTGTACTGTCATTTGACATTACTCTCTCATTGAGTTAATATAGCTGGCCCTCTGTGAATGTAGAGAGGGACCAACAAGCCCTCCCATCTTCATATAACTCGCAGAGACGGCTAAAGGAGCTTCTTTAATTTAACCCTTCACATTCAAACAGAAACTGAACGGGCAGATTCGAAGGATTTATTTCTTTGGAAATGTTATTTGAAATACAATTAAATCAAGTTATTTTGGTAAAACTAATGAAAAATGTAACAACAACAAAATCTAAAAAATAATATTTTAAAAAGTTTTTTTTTTTAATGTTTTCAAATACTATTTAGAATATCTTAGGCCCTCACAGAGAGGGCCCTGACGGCTCGCCACTGGTAGATACACGGATTCATCTCCCTCCATCGTGTTGATTTGAATCCGAAGTTTTGAACATGAGCCCGCCCGCTCGACCTTCTGAGCCAATCACAGCGCGATAATGACCTGCCTTCCGTTTCAACCATACTCCTTCCGTTTCCACTATACTTTCTCTCACACATACATGCATTCTTCTCTTGCATACATATATTGTCTTCATACATACATACATGCATCTCTTACATACATACATACATACATACATACATACATACATTGTCTTCATACATACATACATTCTTCTCTTGCATACATATATTGTTTTCAGACATGCATATATTATTTATAATATTAAATGTAAACATTGAATGAATGTGCATGAGAGCAAAATGTATAAATATGAGCATTAAAATATATGAATATGAGAACAAAATGCATGAATGTGTGAGTGACAATGTATGAATGTGTGAGTGTAAAAGGAGAATATATGTGTGTAAGAGAGAAAATATATGTATGTAAAAGGAGAATATATGTGTGTGAGAGTGAAAATGTATGTATGTATAAGGAGAATGTATGTGCGTGAGAGGACCAGTATGAATTACGGCCTATACGGCCCCTCATAGTATTGTTTACTTATTACAACATTTGTTCATATTATATTAATATTATATTATTTATTGTTATATTATTATATTACTATTATAACATTATAATAATGTTTTTATAATATAATAAATTATCACCACCATTAGATCTATAGGCACAACACAAACTGCTGCAAAAAATCCTAGGGAAACACTGATGGGTATATTATCTATTATATTATACTAGGATTATAGGTATAGTATTTAAAGTAATGGCATGCATTTGTATAGGAATGGCACCCCCGATAAGTGCAGCTGAATCACAGCGGTGCTACAGAGCATGCCGTGATGCTGACCCAGAGAGAAGACAGCAATATCTTGAAAAAGAGAGAGAGAAATGGAGGAGGGACAGAGAGAAAGGCATAAAGATGGGTATTAATGAGGTCTGTGAGAGGGAGAAAAGGGCAAAAAGGAAGAAATGGAGGGAGGCAAAGAAAGTCGCGAGGGCCAAAGTTTCCAGAGCCAGGGATTCCCTCAGCACTCCCCCTGCAACTCCAGAGAGTCAGTCAGAACTAGAACCAGAGCCTTCAAGGTTAGAGCAAGTTTATAGGAAATGTACTCTGCATATGGAACACAATACACAGTTTTGAACACTTTTTGAGCTGTTTATAAGGACTTATTATGTTTGCTTTCGCTGTGTGTGTGTGTGTGTGTGTGTGTGTGTGTGTGTGTGTGTGTGTGTGTGTGTGTGTGTGTGTGTGTGTGTGTGTGTGTGTGTGTGTGTGTGTGTGTGTGTTTAGGCAGCGCCTTCGTGTTATGTCACGTTTTGTATGTCTTGTTTTGGGTGTTTTGCTGTTCTCCCCGTCATGTTTTCCTCTTGGTATATTGTCTGGTCCTTTTCCCTGTGTTTTTCCTCCTGTCGTTAGTTTCCCTGGTGTGTCTAGTTGTCTGATTGTGTTCACCTGTGGCCCTTGTGTTTCTCCTCCCCTGCCCGGCTGTTTCTCGTCTTGTGATTACCCCTCCCTGTATTTAGTCTTGTCTCTTCCTGTGTTCAGTGTTGGTTCGTCTTTTGTTTGTGACTGAGGTCACCGGTGAGTGTTCTGTTTTGTCAGTTATTATTTTATCCTTGAAATAAAGGCAATATCAGTGTAATCTGCATTTGGGTCCTGCTTGCTTCACCCACCGTAACACTTTTAACGCATGCTGTGGTTCAAGGAAGTGCACACCCTCAAGTCCCTGGATAATTAAAGTGGGAGGAAATTGTTGCCATCTCATACAAAAAAAGGATTTATTCGTTTCCGTTTTGTAATCTCTTAATTCCCTGAACTAGACAACAAAATCCCAGAGAGTCACTTTAATGAAACCCTGTTGAAGCAGTTCAATGAAACTCCGATTAGATTTGCACCTCATCAGCAAACCCTGTGTGTGTGTGTGTGTGTGTGTGTGTGTGTGTGTGTGTGTGTGTGTGTGTGTGTGTGTGTGTGTGTGTGTGTGTGTGTGTGTGTGTGTGTGTGTGTGTGTGTGTGTGTGTGTGTGTGTGTGTGTGTGTGTGTGTGTGTGTGTGTGTGTGTGTGTGTGTGTGTGTGTGTGTGTGTGTGTGTGTGTGTGTGTGTGTGTGTGTGTCCTTCAAGGGGAAAAGAGGGCAAGAAATGGAAGGAGAAGACTCCAACAGGAGCTAGCCCTTTTAAAGGCCAAGCTGGATAGAGAGATAAGAAAGAAAGAAAAGTATTAAAAAAAGATTTTTACGGTGTAAGAAAAGCTCCTCATCCCCACGTGCATTGGTGAATAGGATGCTACATGATCAGAGGGTTTCTACACATGTTCGTAAGAACAGTCTGCCCTAGTTACGGACATAGCTCAAACATACAAAGCCTCAAGAAGAGAAAGGGTGAAGCAAACAATAGCCAAAGTGGCATTTGGTAGGATATGAAAAAGGTACAGACTGCAGTCATTTGCATTCAGGGCTTTTGGATTCTCCAAGAAGAGGGGGATGTTGGACAGGGATGCAGACCTTACTACTTTGAAGAGGAAGAAGAATTCAAGGAGTCTTGAAAGTAAAGCCAGTATCCATACCTTCTTTCTTCGTGATGACGTGAGTTGTATGACAACTGGGCGCAAGCAGACCATCACAGTGAGGAAGAAGAAGATGCAGAAGCGACTGGTTTCTGACACACTCAAAGAAAGCTCGCGCCTACGGTGATTGTGTAGAGTGCCGCCTCACCACTCACCCGACCCTGAAATCAGCCACAGAGGAAATTGTACAAGTTGTACAATGGTCTATTGAAAGGACAGGTGAGGAAGAGCGGAAGACCATTACGATTAAAAAAGAGGTGCAGAGCACTGAATCAGAACTGGTCAGCCATTTTCAAGAGAATCTATTCAAATTCCGTAAGCACCTTTTTAACATCAGGTGGCAATACAGTGCTTACAGACAGCTACGGGAAAGCCTCCAAGCCAACGAGTGCTTAATCCACATCGATTTCAGCGAAAATTACTCTAGCAAATATCACAACGAGATCCAGTCTGTGCATTTTAGAGGATCCTATCAACAGGCAACGCTGCACACTGGTGTACTGTACACCACTGAACAGACACCACTGTCATTCTGTTCAATCTCATCCTCACGACGACATGACCCACCAGCAATCTGGGCCCACCTGGAGCCTGTCCTGGAAATGGTGAAGACCAAGTGTCCAAAGGTGGAAAGGCTTCACTTCTACAGTGATGGCCCGGCAACCTAGTACAAGCAAAAGGGAAACTTTTACTTTCTCGCCACTGAGCCATTCAGGCTTGGTTTCAAAGAACTGACCTGGAATTTCTTTGAGGCCACCCATGGCAAAGGAGCTCCAGGTGGCATCGGAGGGACATTGAAGCGGTCAGCGGACCGAATTGTGCGCTTGGGGGAAGATGTTCCAGATGCCATCACTCTTTTCAAAAAACTCAAGAGACTGGAATCGACAGTGGAGCTCTTCTTTGTCAGTGAAGAGGAAGTTGAAGCAAAAACAGAGGTAAAGATGCCCCGGCCGCACCCCTGCAAAAACATTCACAGTAGTCAAGTATTTTGAGGCTCTCTATACGTTGATTAGTTATTTATTATTAAATATTTTGAATATTATATCTCATACTACTGTATATCCTCTCTTTTCACCTCAGGTCCCTGCTCTGACATCTATTAAGGGCACAATGAGGATGCACCAGGTGATCAGCGTCTTACCTGGGCATATCAAGTACAGGGACATCAGTTGTTTCTGTCAGAGGCAGGATGGTCCACTGGATTGTGCCTGCTTCGACCTGAAAGTAGCTACTCTGAATGGAGTTCCTGTGACCCCCCAAAGCAGAATGAAGAGACCCCACGGCGACCAGCGGCAGTTGACAGCACACACGTTGGAGGGTGGTGCGTCATTAAGTATGACGATGATGTGTACCCTGGCATCATCATGGACGTGGAGGAGGATAGCATTCAAGTGAAGTGCATGCATAGAAATGGAGTAAACAAATATTTCTGGCCAAGACCACGTGAAGATGTCAGCTGGTATGCAGAGGAACAACTTATCTGTCTTATACCAGAGCCAAAGGCACTCAACAAGCACTCAGTCCAACTTGAGAAGCTTACATGGAAGTACCTAGAAAATAACTTTATGTAAACTAAAAATGTACTTGAAGTTATGTACGATGATCAGAGCTCTGATCTTTGTTGGCTGTCTTGGTTAAGGTGTTCAGGCTACCAAACCCAGTGGTGTTCCACGAGCCACTGGTGGTGGCAAAAAACAAGCATGATTATAGTTGGCCTCAGCAAAGTGCCTCATAAAGCCTTTGCCTACCTGTTTGAGCCCTCCAAGTTTTGGTGTTGGCCTTTCTTTTTCTGTGATTTTTTTTATTAGAAATTCTGCTGAATAAATGAATTATGAAGCAAATTACTGTCTTCTTCATTAGCTGCCATTTTTCTCCGTCTTCAACGTAGGGCAATAGCCTACGTGCCCCACAGCTGGAAAATATTATAACATCACACAGACTTGCTAACAGGTCCTAGGAGTGTACCAAAGACCACAAATCAAATTCTGATTTATTTTTTTAATTCTGTTAATATTTGTTGCCACTCTAAAGTACACATTCTATAAGAAAACCCTACAACCACAGACACAGCAGACCTTGGGGATGGAGATAGCCTTATGAAGAAGCAAAGGCAGAGACAGATACACAAAGTTGCAGCTCCAGCTCCAAATAGTGGGTTTATCAAACCAAAACGATTTGATATATTCAAACAGTTTTAATAATTTAATATAAAAGATTGTTTTAACAATAGAATTAATACTGTGTAATATTTTAACCAAAAATTACACTTTAAAATGATAGGGCCTGGAGAGAAGGTCCTGAAGGCCCTGACGGACTTTCACTGGTGTCCACCCTGTTAGACGTATGTCCACCCTGTTAGACGTCTGTCCACCCTGTTATGTTGGTATTTTTCTAAATGAGAGAGGTTGATTATATATTCTAGAAACTTTTAGTAATTCTTATTGTATTTAAGTTTTCTCATGAAAAACAGTGGAAAAATATGCCATGTTGTCATAATCTACACTTGTTTTTCTCAATATATACTACTTAAAACTAATAAGGCATGACATATATATCTAATTAGAGTTAGGGACATACAACTCTTGTTAAAAAGTCATTTTAATTGTAAGAATGCACTGAAAACTCATTTAAGCAGTTATGTGTATGTCCTTAACAAGGTGGACATATCCCGGGTGTCACGTGTTGTTAATATATCTATATATATATAAAGATTTAGGTGCCTGAGCTTGACCAAAATGTTTTTTAGCAAATTAGATATGTCCTTTATAGAATAGAACATTAAAGGAAGGCTCCAGTCATTAGATAGTTAATCAAAACTTCAGTATTTAGTGAAACATTATGTTTAAACCATACCCTGAAGAAATCAGAAATTTAACTGATCTTTTTCATTTTTTTCTTCAAAAAAACCACACAATGCTAACAGTGAGCCTCTGAATTAGCTCCGAGCGAAAAATGCTAACCTATTACTGCACGGAAAATCACTCCTAGCTCCCTTATTACTTATCCTAGCTGCACATCCAACACATTGTTTATGATCGTAAAGACACAGAATCTAACGGTGCTCACCTCAACACTGAAAGATACAAACTCGCGATGTTATCAACAAAAACGTACATCAAAACAAGTGGCGCTAGGAACTAACATGTGCTAGGCTAACATGGCTTACCTTGGTCTTTGTCTGGTCTAAACTGGTCTTCAATGGCATTACAACGATAAAAACGATGATGTAGTTAATCCGTTAATATCTAATGTGACTGTGTCCCCTTTGAAATGTTCTGATAATCTATAAGCAATAAAACTGCAATTCCGTTATCTGCTGTCCGCTCTGTGCGCTCTGGGTCCTGCAATTCCTGCTTCCTTACGTAGTAAACAATAAGTAAAGTCTGCTGCGTATGGTGCTTACGCTGGCTGGCATTGGCAGTGCACTGCATCCCCATTAAGTAATGGTTGATTAATAAATCCCATTTTATGTTTCATCATACTCTCAGAGTAGTCGTCCGGAAACTTCAAATGTTCGCTGCATACATGCGCCTGTGGATCTTTCGGTTCGGGCCGAGCACATTTCGCTAGCCACTGCCTCCGAACATACTTCCTACGCTTATCCGTTGGCAATAGATGGAACCGAGTATTCCGTGGATTGTTCCTATCCGAATTGTGGCAATGTTTCGCGATACAATGAGGCATATTTGTATAGAATTCAGAGAGTAACTAGAGTAAACAACATGAACAAAGCACATACGTCAATTTGTCCTCGACACCAAACGCATAGTTCATGTCACTTCCGGTAAAATAAGTCATGTGACTCGTCAAAATGGCGCCGCCCACAGGCTTGATGTTATTTCGGTAATTAATCAGTTTAAAATCACTGATAACGTCATCGGATTAAAAAAAAAAGACTGGCAGAGACTGGTCTGTTTTATCGAATGATAATTATTTAAAAATGTGTGTCATGAGCATTCCCTCCCTTTAAAAGGTCTCATGCTCGAAAATGAAATTTCCAGAACAAATGACCATAACTACACTTCTAAAAGGGGAAAATTAATAATCTTTTTTCTCAAAGTAATGAATAACCTGTGAGTTGGATGTAGAAGAGTCAGAATCAATATAGATGTTTTTTATTTTAAGGAAAATTCAGATTGAACATAGTAAAAAAAATTATATATAAATGATAGTGTCCGTCCAAAAATTGTTTTTTACTCAGGAATCCAAAGTACAACATATAATAAGTACCCTGTATCAATATTGATGAAAAACAAGTGACATTTGGCGTTTTTAGAGAGGTTTAGCAAAAAGAACTCCACCTCTGAGGTGATTTGGGTGGAAATGGGCGTTTTTGCAGTTTCTCTGGAACCCATTGGTCGATTTTGGTGATTGAAATCTCTTTTTAACCGTTAGAGCCAATAGTATCGAAGGGGAATTTCCACATACACACCAACGTTAACAAAAGAAAATGGGGGCTTTGCGCTTGCAGTTTTGCACAGAGTGAACCTATCTCTCGCTCTGACATCTGAAAATGGAAAAGTAGCTTTATTGCTTATGGATTATCAGAAATCATTTCAAAGAGACACAGACACATTGGATTAACCTATGGATTAACCTTCAGCAGCGTTTTTATCATTTTAATGCCAAGACCACTTTTGACCAGACAACGACAAAGGTAAGCCATTTTAGCGTTTTAGCTACCTAGCCCCAATTGTTTTGATGTCTGTTTTTGTTTATAAAGTTGCGAGTTCTTATCATGGAGTGATAATGTAGGTACCGATCGATTCTGTGTCTTCTCACGATTCTAGTCGATATGTTGGATGTGCAGCTACGATAAGTAATAAGGGTGTTATGAGTGAGTTTCTGTGCAGTATGCATTAGCATTTTTTCGCTCGTGGCTCATTTACAGGCTCAGCTCTAGCTTTGTGGGTTTTTTTGAAAAAAGAAAAAAAAAGATCAGTTAGCTGAGTTTCTTCCCGTTACATGGATATAAAACATTCATAGTTTATTACATCTTAAGAAGCCCTCAGACCATGTGCGTTGCAGCCATTATATGAGGGTGGGACAAGTCCCCCCCCACCTTTTAAAATGATTAGTTTAGACCCCCCACTATTACTATGCGGAAAGTCCGTGAATCGGCCTATCCACTCGCCACTCTTTGTAGAGCGCTGTGTCAGTGCTTCATTATCAAATCCATTCCACTTGCTTATTGAGAGAATGCCCAAATCAATTAAACTCCGTGCCATGTTTTCACTGCTACTTTGTACCAAGGCAGATTCTCAGAGCCGTACACATGCTGCGTTTTTTGTGTTGTTGTGTCTTTAGTTATAAAATTATGCACGCCACAGTTTCCCCGCTGTGAGGCTCCGGCGCTAACAGTTCACGACTCACAAGCGTGCTCCACTAGCACCCGGATAAGGCGCTGTTATTAAAGAGTTGGAGGGAGAGTCCTCTCCTGTCAGACTGAGAGGCTGATAAGCCTCAGTGAGGTAAAGGACTCTCTGAGTGTTTAGATAGTTAACTTTAGTCTAAGTAGTGGGTCTCAAACAGTTTGGTAATCATTTATGTAAATAAGTATTTGGCACATCTTTATATGATCATTATAGTTATAAAAAATAAGAGAATATGAAATAATTCCAACTCATACTATAGGACAGTAATACATAAATACAGTTTAAAATCTCCTAATTTTGCTCTCAAAGTGCACCAGATTGATGCTTTTAACTTCAACATTTAAAAAAAAAAATTCCCGGGGGAGCATGCCGATTTTGTGGTTTTGGGTCCGTGGGGCTTAGGTTAAGTTAGTAACAAATACAAGTAAAAAATTGTAGTTATCATAGGTACCAAATATAAGACTATTACACACAAACAGTCCACAAGAGTAAAAGCAAAGAACATTTAAAAATACAAATCAGTTAAAGCTTAATCCTACATATTCTCAAAATGTTGCATATACACACTAGCCAAGATAAGTAGTTACATTGTCAGAAAATATTAGCAGAGAATAAGCTCTCTCAATAATTCTGCTTGTACTAAAGTGCCCGCTTATGGAAGAGCTCAGTTATTGCAATCACATACTGTGTACAGCAGGGGTACTCAAACTTTTTTGTTAAAGGTCCACTTGTGAATTTTATACAAGGTCAATGGTCCGGATCAATGCCAGTAAAGTCCCCCCCACACCCCCGGAGCGGAGCAACAAAACTGAAATTAAGAAGCAGTTTCGGCGCGCTATGCATGTACTTTGGTCAGGAGGTTTTAAAGTGCTATATAAATAAAGTTGGATTGGATTAGATTAATCTACCTTATTTGGGGGCCCCCTTCTGGTCCTAGCACTTGCCTGTTGGTAAATGGCGCCCCTGTATACACACAGACATTCAATACATACATACATACATACAGTATCATGGCTTCAACTAGTGGGAGAAATGGCACTGTTTGTCTGTAGCCAATGCCTTGAACCTCGGCAAAAATGGCACTAGAAGCATTAGAAAGTCAAGGTAAACTTGTGGTTAATTTAAATGCGTGTGACACTCGCGCACACAAGTAAATATATGCACGTTCATTCTCAGAACGCGTCAGACACAAGACAATATACATTAAAGGGGACCTATCATGCAAAATGTACTTTGTGATGTATTTTATACATAAATATGTGTCCCCGGTGCGTCGGGGAACTCACGCGGCGTCAGAAAATACAACCCGCTCTCTTTTCCTCCGTACCCAAATATTTTAAAAACAGGGGTACAACGAGCAGATACAGATTTGCTGCCAATCTGACGTCAAATCGGCAGTGGACCCACAGAAAGTTGCTATCAGAAACAATGCCTGATGCGTTTTGAACGTGTTTTGGACGTAATCTCGTCTTTGTTTACATTAGCAAGCCTCGCTAACACTCAGAGCTAACCTGTACTGGAGAGCACATGTGTTTAAAAAGCAGGAAATCAAAAAAGGAGCTCACCTTGTGATAAACCCGCAAGAGAAAAAGCATTTGAGATCCATACTGTTTCAGAAATAATCCTTGATGTGGATAAGAACAGGATGGCGTTTTATTACAACAGAATTTAACTTTATCTCCGGTAGAATTCTGATCAGGCATTAGCTCCGCCTCCTCTTTTTTTTCAAGCTAAGGACCCAAAATCCGCGTTTCTCTAACAGGGCTGCACAAGAGGGGTATGAGCAATATGAGGCATGGCTAAAATGGGTGATCTGTTTGGTATTTTAAGCAAAAAACTTCACAGACCTATATTTGTATAGGGATGGCCCTACAATATATTTTTTCCAATATAGCATAATAGGTCCACTTTAATTTACATCAGAATCCGATTATTTAAGTAAAGATTTGTCCGGATTGATTTGCAGTTTGGTCCGGAGTTTGAGAAGCCCTGGTGTACAGCATATTAAGAGAGGGTTAGGAGTTCAGTGCAGATTATCTGTGGCAATAATCATGATCCATTACATGTCACTTGTTAGACGCTTTTATCCAAAGCGACATACATACTCAATACTGGGGACAATCACACAGGAGCAATTTGGGGTGAAGTGTCTTGCCCAGGGACACAACGACATGCTGACTGCAGTGGGGTTTGAACCTGTGACCCCCTGATCCGAACACCAACGCTCTATCCACTGCGCCACACGCCTCCCTTGATCCACATTTTAAATAGTATGGAACTGACAAAGACTCCATTCCAAGTGAAGAAGGGACATGAGTTCAGATGGCACTCCTTCAGGGTAATTACTTTGTCCCAGGTACTTTTGTTATATTGATCATCATGTCATGGTATGTACAAAACATCTTTTTAAAACTTTAACTAGACCAAAAGGATAAAAACGTTTTTTTTTTTATTTCAGTTATTCATCCCATACTCTTTCCACACACAAAGTTGGTATTTGGGATGTTGTGCTGTATTAATCAAAAATGACTTTGCTTAATTCACTACATGCATTTTTTGTATGGAAAGTGCAAACCTAGATTATATAAAAGTCATCATGTTGTTAAAAGGGACAGATGTAACCCAGACACACTGCTCAGTGTGAAGTTCTCATTTTTAGGGATTTCTCAGTCTAGAGATGTTATGACACTGTTTTTTGGTTGATAAGCTTGACTCAGTTTACATAGGCCCCAGGATAAAATCTTCAACATTTTAAGACTCAAGGCAATGAGGTGTATATATTTAAAAGTCTGTATATATTTGATCTACTACATAAAATCACTATTATCTTTTATATCAGTGACCTAAATCTGATCTTTTGTTGTTTTTTACTTTGTATTCATATTGTATTTTACTTCCCCAAGTTGTATGAATGTAAAACATTCCTTGTTTTAATAATAGGTTACAACTACAAACAGGGCTGTCCTTAATTTCCATGAGAAGTGTTATGCATATTAGGTTTTCAAGATAAAAAGACAACTCCCTATGTCATCCTTTGTGAGGAGACAAACCCTGGCTGAAATGTAATACTTGTTTTTCCAGTTCACGTCTATTGTGTGTTGTTTAAAAGTGGGGCATTATAAGAAACAGCTCCTCCAGTGCTGCTCACTATGACAAAGAAGATGGTGGATTGTGGGGATCTGATGTTAAAAGGTTAGACCCCAAATGGTTTGGGTAACCTGCCTTTTTTACTGCTTCTTGGAACAATTGGACATTTTCTACTTAAATCTTCTATCTTCAGTAGACTGGACTACTGTAATGGTGTCTTCACAGGTCTCACTAAAAAATCTATTAGGAAGCTGCAGCTGATTCAGAACGCTGCTGCACGAGTCCTCACTAACACTAAGAAAGTGGATCACATCACTCCTGTTCTGAAGTCTTTACACTGGCTTCCTGTGTGTCAAAGAATAGATTTCAAAAATACTGCTGCTGGTTTATAAAGCTTTGAATGGTTTAGGCCCAAAATACATTTCTGACCTCCTGCTAAATTATGAACCATCCAGATCTGTCAGGTCTTCAGGGACTGGTCAGCTTTCTGTCCCCAGAGTCAGAACTAAACATGGTAAAGCAGCGTTCAGTTATTATGCTCCAAATATCTGGAACAAACTCCCAGAAACCTGCAGGTCCGCTGTAACTCTGACTACTTTTAAATCCAGGCTAAAGACTTTTCTTTTTGTCGCTGCTTTTAATATGCTATTCATTCATTAATATGCTATTCATATCTTAGACTGCACTGTAACTTTTATCCATGTATTTTTTTTTTTAATGTTTATCCATGTATTTTTTCTTTTAATGTTTATTTTATTAGCTTTTCTTTTTAATGACTGATTTTAAATGCCATTTTCTTAATGTCTTTCATTTTTTGTAAAGCACTTTGAATTGCCTTGTGTTGAAAAGTGCTATATAAATAAACTTGCCTTGCCTTGCCTTGCCTTGACTCAAACAAAACATTTAAATTGTAGAAAATCAATTATACAACCATTTTAAATCATTTTTTATAGTGCCGATAGACTATATGCGATATTGTAACACCAATATATATGTTTTCATCTTGTATATTATGTTAATATATTTGCATTGTTTTTTAATGATGATAACCAATATTGTAATCAAAGATGTTCTTCAAGTGCAACTATGACCATAAAGTGGTAAATACAAATCACAGGACTGTTGATGAGTTGCATTTTGAAAAGGGACAGTTATCAATATCCCCTAATAACTGCCAACCACTTAGCTATTCAAACCCAGCTTTGAATCATATGGAACAAATGAACATGTGTTAACTGTAGGAAAGTTGTTCTTAAAACATAAATCACAGAAAATAAATGGAAGCACACAAATGGGAAGAAAATGTGGGAACGTCATTTTTATGGCACTACAATTTCTTGACTGCAGAGACTGGGAAAATATCATATCATCCGAATGTGTGTGTTTATCATATAGGGCATGCAGGCTTTTTGTCCTTAAAACTACTAGCCATAACAAAAAAAACGAAGTACCTTCAATGCTATATTCTTCCTATCTGTGTGAAGCTTTTCAAATATCTTTTGTTTAATGCATGACAGTTTACAATGAATATCAGTACAAGTATAGGATTAGCGAGACTACAGGCTTTTTGAACTCAAACATATATCTCAGGTTCTTTGGGGGAATCTGGGCTAAGGAAAACAGCACCCACCAGGTCATCAGCAGATCAATCGCTCCCTCAGCATTTCTTCACTACAGGTTATCTTTCTTTACTGATTCCACCAGCACACATATTATTCATTTTAAACTGTAACTATTAAACTCTGAATGTGATCATTAGGCTCAATGTCCTGTCTTTATGGTAATATATCCACAGTCGTTCCAATGCTGACTCCAAATGACACCGACATGACAGAAAACAATGTCAGAAGAAGGAGAAGCTCTTCCTCGGCTGACACTGAAGACTCTGCTTTGCCTCTCAAGTTTCTGACTGCCACTCATCTTTCTGCTCTCAGACATCTGATGTCCGACGAGAAAATCACAGGTTGTGAGATTTTACCAAACCTCCTCACTCGACTCATAACAGCATGATGAGATAAGAAAATGTTATGTGTGAACTGAAGATGGATAGTGCTATTTTTGGATGATAACTGAGCAACGTCATCAGCATTGTTCATCATTTCAAAAGCAAAAATGTTACACTAGTGTTTATATTTCTTTAGCTAATATAAAATGTTTAGTCAATTGAGAGGCAGTATCTGTATATGAGCTCTAGTGATGATTACATATTTGACCAGCTGCACTTGTTAGTGAAACTAAATGATTAGTTCAAAACACTGCACTATTGTGAACTGCTGTATTACTTCTGGTGGTGGGGACAGATCCTGGCAACATTTTCAACCACAAGATGGCAGCAAAATAATATATTTCATGTCTTCTACTGTTCAAAGTCTGATTATATGTAATGCTACTTTAAGTATTAGTTTTTTCCTCTAAAGTTATTTTGCCTCTGTGAAAGCCTATAATTAACAGACCCATCTTCATACTGTGTTTACAATATTACAACATGTAGGAAAAAAAGTTGCGGGTCCATTGAAAAAAAGACAATCAAGAGAATGTTGTTGAACAGGTATACAGACACTTTAAATATAGAAACTGTAGACAAAAAGGAGAAAGAATTCAGAAGGAAGTTTTTCTTACAGGAAAATAAATTATATGGTGTGATAATGGTTCGAAGGCTTGTTTAAATGTTATAATTATAATACAATTCATTTGAGAAATTAATTTTGTTTGCAGTTCGTTTAGGTCTCTGTGTCTCTCTCACTGGTCCAGGGGAGCTTCTCGACCCTCAGCTCCTCCTTTCCATGAACAAAGAGGTCAGTAGGTTATCTAACACACATACAGTATAACTCTGTGGAGCCATAGAGATTAAGTGTCTGCTTCAAATGGTTAAAACACAAATTATGATTTCAGTGAGAGCTGCTAAAGATTTCCTTCACGGTAAAAAAACAAAGTTTTTATTTTACATAAACGACGTGTTAGACACCCAAAGAAGCAGTTATTTTGTCAGTTAGTTGGACTTGCATGATAAAAACAAGTGCACAACAAACAAAACACCAAACTGATCAAAGTTCAGCCAGTCTGAAGGCCAGATACCAAAACCACTGCGTTGTCTTTGATCAGACATTCAGGTTTAACATGTATTAATCAGTAAACAATGAACCAATCCAGACAGAAGTTGAAGTCATTTCATTTTAGAAGTGAATACATTTCCATTCATGAGCTTCACAGAGTGGCCTTTCGGCTAACAGCACCTTGTAATTAAAGAACAGGCATGTGTGGATTAAAGGATTAGTGTCTGGAGAACTCAACAAACTGCTGATGTGGGAGGTTGAGGATGAGAGGCCTTTCTGGTGTTAAGAAGTCAGGCATAGCTGAAAACCATTTTAACAATTGAGTAGATAAAAGCAGGTTAGACAAGAAACTATTGTGTTAAAGGTGTTGCCTACGACCGCCCTCTCTTCATTTCTTCTTTTTGTTTCTTCTTTTTTTTTGAGAAGCCAGGAATCTACAACATTGGAGAGAAGGCAGGACTATTTTCAATGAGAATAGTGGGAATAAGGAGAGTGACCTTCGCACCATGATTGCATCACCCACAGTCCACCCCCTCTGTTCCCACAATCACTGTATTATGTATGACAAATTGATTTACATTTTTTTTATATTTGTTCTTGAATCCCATGTTACTTTTGTTATATCCTCAAGTGTGTACTGTCATTTGTACATTTAAAAAAAGTTGCTATTACTGTACAATACATTTCTTTCTTTGCCCTCCTCACTGCATGCAGTTGAAAAGAAGTTACAAGAAAATAAATACAAGAAAATAAATACATAAAAACCGCTTATATGGTATTGTTTAATTTAAAATAACTGATAAGTTTTCTATAACAGTTTACCTTCATTATCTCGAAACAAGCATGTGTGGGTGGCAAACATGGCAGTTGGTCCTGCCCACCAAACTGACCAGCCAATAGGAATCGACGCTGAGTCTCTTATTCTTATTATACATCCATCCTCTATACATACCCACGCTCCTTTTTCCTGTTGACCGTGTGCACGTTTGAGAGGCTGCAGTGACTGGCCTGACGGCTCGCTGTAAATAAAACGGATTCGCGCCGACGTAATTCCGCTGGGATGGCAGATTTCCTGGAGGACACGACGCTGCCCGAGGAGGAGAGGGAGTTTAGGAAAACTATAGCTTTGATCGGAGGTAAAGAGAGGATTTATTTGGTCAGTGATGCCGGTAAAAGTAAAGATGTGGACGGGGGTGACTCTGGAATATTGCAGGAGTTTATCAATGACATGTTTCACTACAGCAACGGGGAGTTCACAAACTCTCCTTCAGGCATGCACGGCGATACTGCAAGTATATACCCTGTTTGCGGAAAAACCGAGACTAAAAGCCATGAAATACCACTAAAAGCGAGGCCTGCGGATTTGGATTTGGGAGCCTGTCCGGTGGTTGAGGACGTGGAGAAAGGAAATCCGACGCGCAATGGCACCGCTAAGAGAACAGCAACGAGGAGAGCAAACATTTACAGCCGAAAGCGAACTATAGACTCTCCTGTCATCATATTCGTCTTCAGACAGACATTTTTAAGCAAAAGTTCCAACGAATTGTACGTAAAAGAGACACTGAAGGACGTAAAGGCACGTACGAAACGTGCCAGAATCGCCAGACCAGCTCTGATTGGATTAATACGCACCGGAGAGGAGAGCGCCGAAACGCATCAATGTGCGCAACTCCTGGAGAGTCTGATCCGCTCTGTGTTCCACAAACAGTCTCCAGAGACAATATGGGTCGGCTGTTTTATCCCTAAGACAGAGGCCAAAATCCTCAGCATCAAGAAAAACGCCTGCAAAGTCATATACTCATCCCAAACAGCAGGTGTAATAACATACATTATTTATAGCTTTTAAGCTATCAATCACATAGTGCATTATTCTTTAAGTGTATAGTATTATGTACATCTGTTTTTGTCATTTGCCCAGACACGATTTTTGTATAGCTTGGGCCCACGTCAGCAGAGATTTGTCAACATGAAGTTTGAACCGTGGTCTGTTTGACCAGGGCATAATGCCACTTTGATGAAGCATACAATTGCCAAAATGAAGAATAACCACAACAGTGTACTTGACGCCTATTGTACAGATACCACACAAACCTGCCACTCATACAGGACTGAGACATAGTAATATATTTGACAAGTAAATCAGTTAATTAAGAGAACCATAGAAGTAACTAAAATAATATTTTATAGTGATATGGGTACCTTAAAGTTTAACCTATGATAAGATCATTGGAAACTCATGAGCATTACACAGTGGAAGTTCCTGCGGGAAAATCTGGCAAACACTGTAGTGATTTGTGTTAGTGCACTCCACAATGTAGGTCAATCCACAACATTCACAAGACCACACATTTATACACAAATGTTTCTTCCCAGGCATGGCTACAAAGGCCGCGGAACAATGGGAGCATTCATGAAACAATCAGGCCCTTAGATAAGCTGCCAATTTGTTAAACGCTTATTATTGCCTTTCAGATAATACCAGGGATAGAGGGAACTCGCTTCTCTGGCCATTCCAATGTTTGTCCTGGGATCATAGGAGAGGCCAGGCCAACAACTCTTCAAACGGCAGGCAAAGAGGTAGCAGCATTGTCCCAAAGTCCAGTTTTAACCAAACTATACAGACATTTTATTTCCTAAGGATTTTTCAACTCTTTTCTTCATGTATTCTTTAAACCACCTTAGTCCTTTTCAGGGTTGCCAGGAAACTGGAGCCTAACCCAGATGGCACGAAATGGGCAAAAGGCATGGTTGCAGGTTGCCAGTCTATCACAAGGCCAACTCGTAGGCAATGACATTAGCACATTCACTTGAATGGGCTTGTTTTTATCTCAGATTTCATGAAGTGATGATAAACAAGACAGATGTAATAGAAGAAGCAGATCCAACCAGTTAGCCTGCCAGAATAAGTCTAACCACAAAATATCATGTTCTGGATCTTACTCCACTGTCTGTCCATCTTTAAGTTGTAAAGTACAACTGAAAAAAAATAGAAAGGTTGATTTTAGAAATTCAGGAAATCTCTGACAGGAAGCAACAGATAAGGCATGTTAAAAGAAAACGGATTGACTCATTGAATGCATCAGCCATTAGATTGATCATACACACAAGAGTTTGTTAACCTGTCCCGCTGCAGCTAAATTGTATCATTTTAATTTCACATTAGTAACAATGTTTGCATTGTTTTTAGATCACACCGGAAGTAAAGAGGAGGGTATCCCTCTGAAAACCATTTCCCTGTCGGCTGGACCTCAAGTGGATGGAGGAGACAGCTGATGTCATGACACGTGACCTGCAGCTGCCAGCATATCACTGCAGACAATCATTCTGTCTTAACTTTCAAGAACCAGTTAGTCTCATCTGGTTAGAGAGCCCTATTACATGTAACACAGTTTCTTCATAGTGTTTAATATTCACATCGCATCTAATCAAATGTTGGTAAATAGTCCAATCTGTTGTAATTTAGCAGATGTACACCTGATGCACAATGGTATTAACTTTCACATAATTTAACAAAACATTTTGAGGCCTAAATAGAGATGTGTCTGTTATTTTAAAACATTTAAACTGCAATATGGCTAAGTTACAGCAACAGTACTCTTTTAACATGATGCATAGTCAAGTACAGGGCTTGATTGCCAACTGGTCCCACAACTCTAATGCTCTTAAAGGGCCCATGTGTTTGTGTCATCTGGAATACACATTAACAAAGCACAACAGACATAAATAGGGCCTTTGTTGATGGGTCTTTTTATTTGTATTTAACTGGGACGATCCAGCAGGTTAATCCCGCCACAGTTACAGTTGTGAATCTGTTCTTATTTTTTACATTCATTCATTAGAAATGTGTGCCTTAGATTATTGCTTTTCGCAATAGCATTATCTGCGTCTGGATGTAACTGCTTTTCACTCACTATGTATTTATGTAGGCTACTGGTCTGTACATTCAAATAAGTATGTAAATAAACAGATTTAATTTTGTGTCATTGTGACATTCATTGGCTATTCGTTCAGACTAAAAGGATATTAAGGGTTTCTGTTGGCAACTGAGAATAAACTGTACTGTCCTATATTTAGTAATATTACTGATATGTCCTATGTATGTGATTTTTTTTGTAAGCTGAAAATCAATAAACATATTGATAAAAAAATATATATATTACTGATATTAAAGCCCCCAACCCTTGATTTCCATTAACTTTATTTTGCAAATGCAATTTTCAACTTTATTATTTACAAATAATAATTATCATATATTTGGATTATACACATAAAAAAGGGAAATGTCATGTATACAAGTTGGAATGTCATTTATCATAAGTGATAAATCTATCCAAAATATTCTTGACATGGCATGGAAAAAATGTGCTTTCGGACATGTGCAATATAAATATGATATAGCATTCCTCAATAGCAAAACATTGGTCAAAAACAAAACATAGCAAGACAATAAATGATAGTTTACATAAATTAATGAAAAGTTAAATCGTATATTTTTAAATATACACCATTTATTTTACAGCCGATCCGGAGACATTCAAATTACATACAGAAAACCATTATAAACCAAAACATGTTTTTGTTTTTTATAATACAAGAATACATTGTGTCATATTCTGTGTTTTTATCAGTGTGTGTCAGCTAATGTTAGCAGAGTTTTGACAAGGTATTATTCATTTTTAAACCAAGTTGGTCAGAGTGTCTTATTTTTCTATTAACATGAATAAATGTGATATTTGTTCGTGATGGCAAATGATTATCAGTTATGGAAAACAACTGATTCACGATAGGCCACCTTTAGAAAAGCCTGTCCATAAATGGGATCCTTTAAATAACTATGTTGCATAATAGCTTATTAATGTTTTGGATACTTTTAAAATACTATCATATCTTTAAGTTACTAACATAGAGTACTATAAATCAAACCGGCCTACGAAGACACAATATATTATAATGTGTATTTTGTTTTTTTTAATCAGGCGTAAAATAGGACAGCCAATCCTGAGGTCCTCTAGGAAGGGACTTGCGGCTTTAGACAAAAAGAAGGTAGCAGCGCTTGCGTTTGTTCCCACTGAAGTGCATTTCAACATACTACAAATCGTTTCTTCTCTTTATCTCCTCTTAAAAATCGCACGGAATTCAACCGTCGATACAGGATCGCGGGGCTGAGGAGGGAATAAAGAGCCAACATGATAACATCCGCAGGTAGGTCGTAGTAGAGTGTTTTTATTTTGCTAGCCGCATCTTGAGCTAGCTGCCATTGATTTAGCTGAGTCACACAGCTAATGTAGCATTTCTCATTCAGCCGTTGACCGGTAAAGGCAAATATATCCAGCAAAATATATTTTCAGGAGGCAATAACCCTTAGTAATGTGTCTGTGGTATATATTTGAGTATATTGTAATCGCTGCACGGCTGTTTTAAATATAGGAAGGTGTACTTGGTTGATGAAACGTCAATGCTAATGACAAGTCATAACTGCACTAGCATGTTGGCTCTTTAGCTTCGAAAACAAGGTGATCAAGTTCATTTGTATACATGTACGGAAATGTTTTTATGTATCTTGGAATCAATCCTCAAATAAACACTTGGTGAAATAATAACACCCTCAATTTAGTTTACATTAAAGTGTAATTGTGCAAAACGGACTCCGATTTCAGCATCGACCCTTTTCTTTTCAGTTCTATTTGTTTTTTGCATTTGACTTTATCAACTGTTGATATAAAATATCCTAACATAACATTTTAATATGTGTTACTACCAGTATTTTTGATAATGCCTTTTCAACGCGTACATGTGTGAACTAGACATCTATGTCTGACGATTATGGGCAACTACTTTGTCTGTCATTTAGGTGTTATATGTTTTATTTAAAGCTTTTTGTTTTACTGCCTACATATATTGTATATATTTCAAAAGTGAAAGAATATGAACTCTAAAGTAACAAGCAACCAATTTTGTTTCTCTCATTTTTTAAAGCTGGAATTATATCACTCCTTGATGAGGAGGAGCCTCAGCTCAAGGTAAGAACTCTTTTACAGGACATAGGATGTAATTTAATTGTATCAACTTCCATACAGGTGTGATGTTATATCATATCAAGTCAATCATCTTCAGGCTATCTTCTGTCTGCTTGACCAACCATGCAAGCCTCACATTTTATATTCATGTTTTTTGTCAGCTTTTTGAAATGCTTCACTTGTTTTTCACATACAAATGTAGTTCAGTGTAGTTGTGCAAAACAGCTTTAGATGTACCTATGACCCACTTATTTTCCATGGTTGTTTTTGCTGCGTTAGCTTGCAAAAATAAAATGTTTTCCCGTCAACCTCATGCTATTCTTCATGGGCCCAAACTATGTAACACTTTGAAACTATGCTCATAAGAATAATATTGCAGTTTCACAAAAGTAAACAACATGGTTATGTTTTGTTTATAATGTATATTCATCATATCTGTCTTTTACTTGCAGGAGTTTGCACTGCAGAAGCTCAATGCCATTGTAAATGACTTCTGGGCAGAGATTTCTGGATCCGTAGATAAAATGTAAGTACTATGCTAGACTATAAGAGCTTGACCGCTTTATGACATACAAAATGTACATTAGACAGCACTTACTTTAAGTATTGACACACTCGATGTAAAGACCAAATATAGCAGTGCAATGTGCCCAATAATCGCATGTCACATGCAGAATATTCTTCCAGCGTGTATAATTGAGTAGCACAGTTTTATAAAGCACATATCTGCAACCTTTCTCATTTCTGCTGCTCACAATTGCTCTGTTTGACGGAACAATTTCATTTAGATGCAAACATCTACATTCAGTAGTTAAGCATCAAGATGTCTTTGAGGTCAACTTTTTCTTCATCACATTTTTTCTCTATGTAAACAGCGAGGTCCTGTATGAAGATGAGACGTTTCGCAGCAGAGCGTTTGCTGCTCTGGTGGCCTCTAAGGTTTTCTACCACCTCGGAGCCTTTGAGGAATCTCTGAACTACGCTCTCGGTGCTGGAGATCTCTTCAATGTGACTGATGATTCAGAATATGTGGAGACCATCATTGGTAAGTGTTTAATCAAAAGTACTTCACCTCATTCAGCTTGTATATCAACCAGTGCTTTCTTAGGCTAAAAGCCATTGAATTACGGATGGAATAACATTTCGATCTGAACTACGTCGATGAGTTCAGTAGAAAACTGGTCCCCTCTTTTCATCCTTTTTTTTGTGTTTGCTACTAGCCAAATGCATCGACCACTACACCAAGCTGCGGGTGGAGAATGCTGAGATGCCAGAGGAGGAGGAGAAGAAAAGCATCGACCCCCGCCTTGAGGGCATTGTCAACAAGATGTTCCTGCGTTGCCTAGACGATCACAAGTACAAGCAGGCCATTGGCATCGCCCTGGAGACCAGACGGCTTGACATGTTTGAAAAGACCATCTTGGAATCGGTCAGTTATTGCTTTTACTGCTAGTTTGAAATATCAGATAGATTTAGTAATAACCAAAAGTCTAGCATACCTTGATAATACCCCAAAATACAGAAATGACAGGATTCAATTTATTCAAATACATATATAAAACAGTACAGGACTCATACAATCATAGTTCTCACAAAACATTTTCTAAATGAGTTACTAATGTACAGAATAATGTATTTCTTCTCATGAAACAAGATATTAATTGTTACTTTTTTCTCTCTTCTCATGAAGACTGATGTGAGTGGTCTCCTCGCCTACAGCCTGAAGGTGTGCATGTCCCTGATGCAGAACAAGAAGTTCCGTAACGAGGTGCTACGGGTGCTGGTCAAGCTCTACATGAACTTGGAGAAACCTGATTTCATCAATGTCTGTCAGGTAACGATCATCTCCATGAGTAATTCCTTAGTGCAACAGTAAGTTCTTGATTAGACAGATTGTTTCCAATAAGTTATGTTCCGTCATTATTTAGTTTAAGATTTCTGATAAATTGAGTAAAGAAAAAAAAATCCTGATCACAAACCTTCATTGGAAAGGATACTTTTTAGGATACAGTTTCATTGTGGTTTTAGAATGTGCAATTATCAATATGTTGTCATTCCATAAACTGTCAGAACCTTAAAATCCATCTCTAATAATTTGTTCTCCTCCCCTCTCTAGTGCCTGATATTCCTGGATGACCCTCAGGCTGTGAGTGACATCCTGGAGAAGCTAGTGAAGGAGGACAACCTGCTAATGGCCTATCAGATCTGCTTTGACCTGTATGAGAGCGCCAGCCAGCAGTTCCTCTCCTCCGTCATCCAGAACCTGCGCACAGTTGGAACCCCTATCCCCGCAGTCCCTGGCTCCACAAACACAGGCACTGTGCCCACACCAGACAAAGACAGGTGGGCAGGAGAATAAAACACACACATATACCTAGGCTGAAGCTAGACCAATTACAGTTCATATATGGGATCTGATAGGCAATTAACTAAAACTGTAAACTGTAGACTTTTTGGGGCTAAATTAGTCATTAAAAATGTGTTTTTGTTTTTTACAGTGATGCAATGGAGACAGATGACAAGGCAGGCAGCTCACCTGCTGGAAAGCCGGTAGAAACGGTACGGTCGTTTTTAGATCGTTTTGTACTGCAGCGGTTTTTTCATACCGTGTCCTTGTAATTTTGCTGTATCTGAATTGAGCAACTGTATTCTATGTAAAACTTTGATTGAGTTGACAGATCATTACATTGCTTCATTTCTTTTTGTAGAAAGATGATCCCAAAGACCAAAACGCCAAGATGATCAAAATCCTTAGCGGGGAGATGGCCATTGAGCTTCACTTGCAGTTCCTCATCCGAAATAACAACACAGATCTAATGATCCTCAAAAACACAAAGGTAATGTAGCTAACAACAAGATAAATGGCTCACAGAAGACATATGATTATACTATTGTTTACACGATCAGATGAACTTCAGCTTTAGTTGGCTTTAATTCTTGTTTTCTCTGTCACTCTAGGATGCGGTCCGAAATTCGGTGTGCCACACAGCCACAGTAATAGCCAACTCTTTCATGCACACGGGAACCACAAGTGACCAGTTCCTCAGGTAATTTGGCTGGCAGCATATAATTGTATATTTCATAGATTACACAACGACATGGAAAAACCTATTTACCCTAAGCAACATTTGATTAAATGTTTTGTTTGACCTTGTAGAGAAAACTTGGAATGGCTTGCGAGAGCGACCAACTGGGCCAAGTTCACAGCCACAGCAAGTCTGGGTGTCATCCACAAGGTACGTTATGTCCCTATGATTATAATATAAAGCAATGAAATATTTTTATTTCATTTTAAACATAACCTGCTGTGTTTTTCAGGGTCACGAGAAGGAGGCTCTTCAGTTAATGGCCACCTACTTGCCCAAAGACACTTCCCCTGGCTCAGCCTATCAGGAAGGAGGAGGCTTGTACGCTCTGGGACTCATTCATGCTAACCATGGCGGAGACATCATCGATTACCTGCTCAGTCAGCTCAAGAACGCCAGCAATGATGTGAGTTTTTTGTTTTTGACTTTGTAGGTTCTTTTTTTATTATAAACTAGAATGTCACAGGCTTCTCCAACAGTGCAACATAATAACACAGAAAAATATAGTGCAAGTAAATAGTAATACAAAAAGTGAAATGGTGCAATAAGAGTCTATATGCAAACTATTGGAATGATATATTAGATAAATAATTACTAAGTAGCAGATGAATGTTAGGGATGTTGTTTCAACAGTTCAGGGGCCTCATTTATAAAGCCTTGCGTGGGAAGGTTGCTTACGTAGGACAAAGCAAATAAATACGCACCGACACTTTCCGACTCATAAAAGACTGCGTACCAGCACAGGACTTGTGTACGGCACATCCTACGCCGGTTTCCCTTTTTTATAAATCACAATCGACTCGAAATGCGGTGCAGCTTTTGCGGGCTTCACGTAAAGCCCATTTTTGCCTATAAATAGTCAAAGAAACGCCCATTCATTCATTTTGACTGACTGCATGAAGAAGATCGCAGGAAATGACGACAGAACAGCTAAAAAAGACATCTCACACCGTGTCAGATTTTGGTTATTTTGGGGAGGTGGAAAAAAATCATATTGTTTGGTGGATGCAGTTTGAACCAGAGTAGCAGCATGGAGGTCGGATCGTCACCAAAATAAATAAGTGGTCCGAAAAAGGTTAATGACAAAAAAAAAAAAATTCACATAGTCTAACCTTCCTCAGGCAGTGTGTTTGTGATTCATGTAGATCTGCAATAAAAATATTTTTGGGGTATAGGGGGGTGGGGGTGGGGGTGTCTGGGACCCGGAGTAATCTGCGGCCGCCACATGGTGTTCTTTTTTTATATATTATATATTATAATTAGGGATGCTCCGATCGCCAATTTCGGGGCCGATCGCCGGAATCAGTGTCGGCCGATGCCGATCCGATCAAGTGGGCGGGGCCTAAATGGCAGATTTAAACATCACTTTAAATCTTCCATTTAACCTGTTAAGCCCCGAGCCTGTTTTTCAGGTTTCAGGCTCGAAAATGACATTCCCAGAATAAATGACTATAACTTCACTTCTAAAAGGTTATATGAATAATTTTTGATATCAAAGCAAGGTTACATCTGTGAGTTGGATGTAGAAGTGTCAGAATCAATATAGATTTTTCTGTGTCAGAGTAAATTCAGATGGAACATAGCAAAAAAATGTAAATTCCTGTCTCCGCCTAAAGAAAACCCATTACATATAGTGAAGACCACCCTTGAATGATGGGTTAGTAGCCTAAAAGCTTTAGGAATCCAAAGTATAACATATAATAAGTACCCTGTATCAAGATTGAGGCAAAACAAGTGACATTTGACCTTTTTAGAGAGGTTTATGAAAATAAAGTCCAGGCGGAATAAGCTTTGGGCACATTTGGGCACATTTGGTTCCATCAGTGCCATTTGACCTTTTTCAGGTACCAGACTATAAAAATCATTGTATTACATTCAATCATCACTATAGGTATTCATTCCACCCAAAACAAAACAAAAAAATATTTAAAAAATAAATACATATTTTTTTTAAATATATATTTTTTTAAATATTTGTTTGTGTGTGAGTGTGTGTAGATGTGTGTAAGTGTAGGTGTGTGTGTAAGTGTAGGTGTGTGTGGGTATGTATGTGTAAGTGTAGGTGTGTGGGTGTGTGTAGGTGTGTAAGTGTAGCTGTGTGGGTATGTGTAAGTGTAGCTGTGTGGGTATGTGTAGGTGTGTGTAAGTGTGTAAGTGTAGCTGTGTGGGTATGTGTAAGTGTAGCTGTGTGTGTGTGTGTATGTAACTGTACCAACACACTATACAATAAAACTACACTGTAGGTCAGTGTGTGTAGGTGTACTTGCACAATAAAAAAAACGGAAACATAGGTAACATTTGACTCCAACTGGGGCAGATTTATTTCAAACATTTTACCAACACTAGAGGCATGTAAAAACAAACATTTTACCAACGTACTATACAATAAAGCCACTGTAGGTTTGTAAAAACAATAAACATTTTACCAACGTACTATACAATAAAATCACACTAGGTATATAACATTTTTTAAATAAACACTCGCAAAACGTTATACCTACCTGAACTTTATACCTACCTGAATGTTCCAGTATTTAGGTCGTGCCACTCCCTGAAACAGTTCTTTTTGACAGTGAAGCACAGAGGGACCTGGCACTTCCTGCAGTACACAGGTGTCTTTTGAGTCCAGCATCTAGGCACCTCCTGCAGTTCTTCCTGACCTTGGTGGCATCTTCCCCATAATACTCGGGCATGCATGTGAGTGGTGGTGGAGGAGGGGGTGGTGGAGGAGGGGGTGGTGGTGCAGGCCCTTCAGCAAACTCCAACAATTCTGCAGCAAGCTGCTCCCTGAAAGTCTTCTGGGTGTGTGGCTTTGTCCTGCTGGGGTCACTCCTCATCTAACACATGTGGAAAAACAAAGAGATTAGATTAAGTCACTGGCTTATACTTATAGAATAATATTGGAGGATAAATGAATAATATTATTCCAAATAAATAAGTAAACACATGTATATATTCATTCACTGGCCATTCATTTAGAAAATGTAACTCCAAAAAGACAAGTAACACTATTTAGCATTTTGCCTAATCATTCCTGTAGCTTATTGGCTAAGCTAACACTGTGATGCAGTTTTACCAAATACAAAAGTAATATATAAAAAGGATAATATTGGACTATAAATGAATAATATTACACCAAATAAATAAGTAAACCCATGTATATTCATTCACTGGCCATTCATTTAGAAAATGTAACTCCAAAAAGACAAGTAACACTATTTAGCATTTTGCCTAATCATTCCTGTAGCTTATTGGCTAAGCTAACACTGTGACGCAGTTCCACCAAACACATAAGTAATATATAAAAACGGAGAGATTACATACCTTTCCCGTGGTGGAAGTTCAACATCCGAGTCACTACTGTCTGGATCGAGGTCTGGCTGGAGGAGATCTTCATCATCCGAAGAAGAGTCATCTGGTATGATCATAGCTCCACTATCGTCAGCTAGCATCTCTAGCACCAGCTCGTGGTGAAGCTCTCCCTTCTGGCTGCCATTATTTGCTCAAATGGAAAGAGAAGAAAAATATCTAAAAGCAAAGAAATCAACGTCCTTGAAATGTGCTCTGTTACCTGTTACCTGCTATCGTCGCTGCGTGCTGTGGTGCTGTGGTGCTGTCCTGCTGCGTGTGCTCTGTTGTGGCTCCTGCTGCGGTGCAGTGCTCTGTGGAGCCTGCTGCGTAATGCGTAATGGAGCTGGAGCAGGCGTAGTTTATACTACGCAGGATCATATCTTTGGAACCCATTGGTCGATTTGGGTGATTGACACCTTTTCTGAACCGTTAGAGCCAATAGAATCGAGTGACAGTTATTAAGTCCCGCTAAACACTTATGTCAAGTAGAGAGAGGTTTGCGTAAACAGCATGTGAGACAGCATTAGCTTGGGACTGCGAAACTTTATACCTACTCTGCTGCCATGAATGTAGTGATAGATTATCAGGAACAATTCTAAAGTGACTAAGAGACATTGGATTAACCTTGAGGAGCGTTTTTATTCCCTTGAACACGAGCTTTGATCACAAAACAGCAACGGTAAGACATAATTATTGTTATGTTTTTAAAAATTGTTGTTTTTTTTCTTCTCTGTTCTGGCTGCTAGCTCAGTGAGTTTGTGTCCTACAGGGATGATACTTATAACAAAATAATCTGTGGAGTATCAGCTTTCCAGATGATATATAGTTTGTGCAGAAAATATTAAGTTTTAAAGATCGTTTTTGCTAGTTAGCACTGGAAGTAGCATCTGCCCGTTTTAGCTAAGGGCTAATGCTAACGCTTCTTGTGAGACTTGTGTTTTGTTTCAGTAAAATGGTTCGTTTGGTCAGTTAGCTGAGATTCTTCTCGTTAATCTGGTATAACACATTAATAGGATTTTAAATATTAAAATGCCCTGAGACACAGTGTTGTGAAAAAAAAAAACGGGGTCCCCGCCGGCGGGGACCTTGGGGCTTAACAGGTTAAAGTGATGTTTAAAACTCAGTTAATGGGGCTCATTCACTGGAGCTTCCACAAACAACAATCAACTTAATTATTACATTCAAATGATGTACATTATTCAAGTTTACATTCACTTAACACGGGAGAAATGAGCGGAAGCGCTCTCTTTTCCTCTCTCCCCCCTCTCTCCCCCTCTCTCCCTCCTCATAGCCTGTCAGTATCTCATGCAGCTCACTGATCCAGTAATGAGTGACCCGACAGTGAAGAATAAATATATTTATAATAACTAGTTTAGCTTGTTCCAGAGGTAGATCAAATAGCTAAGTAGGTCTAACTCTTGTGTGTTTCGCTCCGCTTACCGGTCCGGCGGGGGGAGCTGCAGGATTTCTGCTTCACACACGGTGCATTCCGCTATTTTACTGTCTTTTTCGGACACCTTAAAATAATGCCAGACCGGTGAAGCCATTTTAGCGAGCTTGTTTTGCCGCACACAGAGAAAAGTGTCATGTATTTTACGTCATGCGATCGGCTCTCGCGATCGGCATGTTTAGAGAGCACCAATCGATCGGTAGAGAGTGAGTATCGGCCGATCTCGATCGGTGACCGATCGATCGGAGCATCCCTAATTATAATGAAGCGCTAGCTATGTGCTCGAGTCTTCCTGCCTGTCGGCTCTGCTCATGGATGTATTATAAGGCTCTGCATCCACGATGAGGGTCTAGCTTCAGCAGCTACATTACCTACGGGTGCGTTCGTTAATATTAACTGTGTGGTCCGGAGTCACTGTGGCACAGACTGGACCGCTGGTGAACAGCTGTTAGAACGGGCCGTTCAGGTGTTCAGAGCAGAGCTCCCTGTCAGAGCGGCAGAGCTTGATGTGCACTGAGAAGTTTTTCTGTCGCAATATTATTTAATGAATCGTTGAGCTAGCTAACTAGCATACATTGTCACTATCTGCTAACGCAGGGTTGCCAACTTTGGGTACCTGGCTGGAGTGAGATTTTGATATCATGGGTTTAACTACATATGCGCATGAAATGACTGCTATCGTGTCAGCAGCGGGACATTAGCATATATATGATATACAATATATACAAATACACAATATTGGACACAGACTATAAAGGGCACAAAGTTTCATTCACTAATGAAAGTCAAACACATGTTTGTTTCCACTGTTTTATTGTGTGCCTGTCGCGATAAGCAATTAATTGACGTATCGTACGATAAATAAAAATGAACTCGATAAATTGCCATTTACATGAGGATGTGACTAGCCATTTGAAAGGATGTACTTGAATAATTATTATTATATATTATCATTATGTCAGTGGTCTAAAATGGTCATACAACGGTGCCGACAATATTATCCTTTATCGCAATAATTTCCGGGAAAATGTATCCAACAAAAATAAATTATCGTGAGAGGCCTGTACATGAAACACACACACAAACAAATCTACAGACTTACTCCAAACTGCCACATATATTAATTAACACACTCTCACACTCATATACTCTTTGACTGTATTTTGGCCTAGTAGAACAATAAGCAGCAGACTTTGACTTTTTTATCATTTCTACTGGATCTCAGATCTGCGCATGCGTAATACGGGTCGGCAGTTGCCAGAGAGTATTTGTGTTGGGTAATCTATGGTAGGGCTAACCCATACAGTGGTGGGGTGAAGTCAGTATTTGCAATGCAATTACATACACGCTCCCCTTGACAGTGAAACGCCACGCGTGAGGTTTAGATTATTTCCCTGTCTCAATCCAAATTGAACTGTATGAAATAAAAAGACACATTTGTCTTGAAGTAAATAAAAAGGGTGACCTGGAGCCAATCCTGCAACTTCCCCACAGGTGAAAGAGTTGACATGCTGAAAGCCCAACCCCTGCAGGGCGGTCTGGGGGGATTCTCCCCCTGGAGATTTTTGTTTTGTTTGTTTTGAAATAGGCTACTAACATAAAATACACATTCTGGTACTCTCTTGAGAAGAAAAATAAATAAATCTATTACTACACGACATATTAAAAAAATTAATGCCATTTTAGTTTGTTGTTACTTTGTTCTGAAAGCTGAACCTGCTGCTCCTCACTGAGAGGAGAGGCTGTGAATTATATTGTGGATAAGGGTGGATAGCCCCCATTGTTCTGTGTCAAAATGAAAGACAGCCCACACACCTATCAATCATCAAACCGTGGGGTCTTATTTCTGGGGTCGTAATGTTGTATCGATGCATAGAGATGTACTACAGCAAAAGTATTCTCCGTCGGGACTTCCTGGAACAACACCACGCCGTTATCTTGATTCTGATTGGCCAGAAGACATGATCAAAGATGTTCTATTGAGAAGATGATCACTACGTGACAAAAGTTTTCAAAACCGTTTCTAGTCTTCAGTATTCTTGTTTTTGGCGTGAGAATAGTTTGGGCAGCGTGAGAGCGTGAGATTGAGAGTGAAAGCGTGTGTCACACGCCAGATGCGTGAGAGTTGGCAACCTTGTGCTAACGTTAGCTTTAGCCTTCGTTTTCTAATAGTTTTTTTCATAGGCTATAAACAGGTGGTATAGATATTGTACTTGAGTAATAGAAGCACTCAGATCTTGTACTAGAGTAAAAGTAGAAGCACACAGATCTTGTACTACAGTAGAAGTACTAAGATGTTATACTTGAGTAAAAGTACCAGAGTGTAGGAATACTCTGTTACAGTAAAAGTCCTGCATTCAAAATGTTCCTCAATTAAAAGTTGAAAAGTATTATCATCAAAATATAGTAAAAGTAGTCACTGTGCAGATTGATCCATTTCAGAATAATATATCTGATATGTTTTATGATTGATCATTAAAGTGTTCTCAAAGCTGGTAAAGGTGCAGCTTGTTTGAATGACTTTGTATACTGCAGGGTAGCTTGTGAATGTACTCCAGGTGGAACTAAAGTCTGATTTAACACTTGATTATATTTCACATCATTCATCCAGATCTGTGAAGTAACTAAAGGGATTAATTACATGTAGTGGAGGAAAAGTACACCATGTACCTCTGAACTGTAGTGGAGTAGAAGTACACCATGTACCTCTGAAATGTAGTGGAGGAAAGGTACAACATATACCTCTGAACTGTAGAGGAGAAGAAGAACAAAGTAGCAAAACATTGAAGTATCTCAAAATTGTACCCAAGTATAGTACTTGTTGAGTTGATGAATTTAGTTACTTTACACCACTGGCTATACAGATAGAAAGACTAAGCCTTGAACAGAGGCATGGAAATACATTTTCAAAATGCTCAACAGTGCTGCCAAAATGATAAACTGACTGCTACACAATTAAAATAAATGCTTTTATATATTTCTATTAGATGTGACTCTTTAACGTTTCTGTTATTATTAACTGCTGCTTTAGTTGTTCGGACGGCTAACATCCTGTTATTCCTCATTTTAAAGCCGATATTCTGTGGGGTCGGAGGATCGGATCCTTGTCACCTTTTTCATACCTGATGAGTTTGCATCCCTGGTAATTCTATCCTTCTGTTTACCGCATCATTTATGAGAATACATTTCTTAACAAGAGAACATAATCGAGGGGTGATCAATAACATTTCCGTATTTACTTATTTCTCCCAAGTTATGTTTTTGTGTGCACTGAGGAGTCTCAAACATGCGTTTGTTAAATCATTTTAAGATTGGCTTTAATCCATTTGTGAAAATTAATTATTCATATATGATAAATGAAAGGTAACATTCTATTTATGGTATTATTTCCACATATTTCTCCCCATTCTTCCTTCTGCCAACGGTGTCACAGTTTCTCGTCTCCCGTTTTTGTGCTTAGTGCGTACGCATGGGTTAGAGTTTGCGCGGAGGACCGCACATTTTCCCGTCAAGTTAGATTTTTATAAATCGCAAACAGTGCGTAGAAACTGGCGTACGCTATCTTTTGTGCGTACGCACCGTTTATAAATGAGGCCCCGGGTGTTTAGCAGTCTTATTGCCTGTGGTATGAAACTGTCTCTGAATCTGGTGGTTTTTGTCCGGATGCTGCGGTAACGCCTGCCAGACGGCAGCAGACAGAACAGTTTGTGGCTGGGGTGATGGGGGTCTTTTATAATCCGGAGGGATTTCTTCCTGAGCCGTTGGGAGTAGAGGTCCTCCATGGATGGCAGCTCTGTCCTGGTGTTACTCTGTGCAGTTTTCACCACCCTCTGTAAAGTCTTACGATTGAGGGCGTGTCCCTCTCCCTGCTGCTTCCTGTAATCCACAATCAGCTCCTTTTGTTTTGCTGAAGTTGAGATGGAGGTTTTCGACCTCTCTGTACGCCCTCTCGTCGCCGTCTGTGATCTGGCCGATGAAGGTCGTGTCGTCAGCAAACTTCACGATGGTGTTGGAGCTGTGTATGGCCACGCAGTCGTGAGTGAACATGGAGTAGAGGAGAGGGCTGAGCACGCAGCCTTGAGGGGCTCCGGTGTTGAGGATCAGGGTGGAGTATGTGATGCTTCTCACCCGCACTGCCTGAGGTCTGCCCGTCAGGAAGTTCAGGATGACAAAATAAAGTATCCTTGAACCTTGATTACTGTTCAAGGAAAGGGAACCAGCTGTTGTGAACTAAGTCTAATAATATCGTTGAAGTCACTGTCAGTTGGTCAAATGTTTTTCTTCTTGTTTTTCACAGATTGTTCGTCATGGTGGCGCCCTTGGCCTTGGCTTGGCTGCGCTGGGAACAGCCAGACAGGATGTTTACGACCTCCTCAAGTCCAACCTCTACCAGGATGATGCTGTTACTGGTGTGTATAGAATTTTCAAGCATTTAATTTGAAATAAAAAAAAATGCAATTATGTTTATTTTTTTTTAAAGAATGACGTTTGGCTTAACAAATTTAGAAACATACTATGAACGTTAATGTATCTGTGTCTTATATTTAAATAGTACTTTGTATAGTAAATTAATATACTTCAATTGATTTAAAAAAAACATGCCATGCTGACAATGCCATGCAACCTCTCAGGTGAAGCGGCAGGCTTGGCTCTGGGTCTGGTCATGCTGGGCTCCAAGTCAGCCCAGGCCATCGAGGACATGGTGGGCTACGCTCAGGAGACGCAGCACGAGAAGATCCTGCGTGGCTTGGCAGTGGGAATCGCCATGGTGATGTACGGACGCATGGAGGAGGCTGATACACTCATTGAAAGCCTCTGCAGAGACAAGGTAAGGCTGAGCATGTCACATCACTCTTTTCTGTCAGTTGTTTTATATTCAAACAACAAAAGATGCACTACTTTGCATAATAATATTGCACATATGGCAAAGAGGAAAGGGAGTGTATGTAAAAAAAAAATCTGTGTAGTTTACTAGGTACTTGCTCTCTCAATGTTTCCCCTAGGATGGAGTCATAGTAGCGGTGCTAAGGCACGTGGGCCCAGCATAATGTGAGCGCAGAGCGCGTGACATTTTTTAGTGTGCGAAATGCGCCCCGCTAATTTGTTTCTATGTGTCAGCACAAGAAAGGCTCTTGAGGCCTAGTACCAGGGCCGGTTCTAGACAATTTGCTGTCCTAGGCGAGATTCTATATGTAAAGAATAAATGATGCCATTTTTAAATGTATGATGTTTTGAGTTCTGTACATTTTCCTGTAACTAAGTGTTGTATGTGTATGTCAAGTCACAGCTGATGCGCTTCCTCTCTATAAGGGCTAGATCTGGTCTTACAACGTGCTCTCCTTGCTCTTTCTGATAGGACCCCATTCTGCGGCGCTCTGGTATGTACTCGGTGGGAATGGCCTACTGCGGCTCCGGGAACAACAAGGCCATCCGACGCCTGCTTCATGTCGCTGTAAGTGTTTTTTTATTTGGCCCTCTCCAAAACACATTATTCAAAGAGAGGAGTACAGGTTTGTCGTTCTGTCAGTGAAACACTGCCAACAGCCAGGGCTGCACATCTTTGCCTGGCATAATTATACAATTCATTTAATAATAAATTATATTTTTATATTGCTTTTCAAGGAGTCCCTTTTGCAATATAGTATAATAATAACTGTGATTTACGCTTGTTAAAAGATCCACGATAAGTTTTATATAAGTGAAATATTTTGTCTTTGCTTAAACCATACGCTTCAGTTTTTAACATATCACATCAGTCTACTGTTTACCTGAGTTTACTGTAGGATCCAACATTGCATCACTATGATGATAGACTATAGTGAATGTATGTATATGCTAATCACGGTGCTTTCAGTACAGCATGAGTGAGGGCTGTGAACAAAATGTTGTCCTGTAGGTGGCAGCTTAATACAAGCTCATAGAGGGTGTGGTAGTGGAGCATATTCCTCACACTACATCAGGGAGTTAAATCATTGAAGTTATTTGCAAGATATGATGACTCTAGGTTTCCACTTTGGTAATTTGACCTCTTTACTTCTCTTAATGAAGGTGAGTGATGTGAATGATGACGTCAGAAGGGCTGCTGTCGAGTCCATTGGCTTCATCTTGTTCAGGTAAGGACAACAATGCTCTGAACTGTCTGTTTAGTTTGCATAAATCCACTACATGCTTTTCTCTATTGAGCCTCATGATCTTGGCCAAAATGTAAACGTGCAAAATTGCATCTTTTTAGTTTGGATCATTTTGTTGAATGTGAGAAATGAATTTCTCAAGATGTTCACTAGAAAGTATTGTTTTGGTACAATACTGAAGCTAGTGTTCTGGAATACGTGTGTATATTATAACTATAACCAGCCCTATAGTTAACTTTTCATTAGAGATTTACCTGAAATAGATTCCGTTATACGATGTTCGGGGTAATCTCCTACTTGGTCTGATGTGTTTATGGCAAATCTGACACTGAAGTATTTTTACTGGTTCCTGCTTTCCATACAAAGTGTAACTCTTTAACGAACACTTACCTTTGTAGTTTGGTTCTGCTGACAAGGTGCTGTTTGCTCAAGCATGAACACCTTCTCTGAGATAGGAGAATTTGGATGCACTGTTGTCTGGAATTTAATATGTTGGTTTTCGTGGAATGTGTTTCTGAGAAAGCTGCATATACTTGTCATTCCCACATTTTTGTTCCTGGCTATTTATGGGGGTACATCAACCTTAGACTGAAATAAATGTACCCATCAGAGATTAGAGCAGGATGAAAACGGAGCGCCTATCCATTGCACAAATATCAGGGTGTAAAGTCTAAGCCCAAAAAAGGTATGTTGGTTATTTTGCGCGATCAAATGGCAGACATTGTTTAAATCTTCACTGTTTACAAAGCTTTAGAAGCAGAACAATTCAATTGGTCTCCTGTTCCACAACTTCTCCCCCCAACATGTACATTAGCACAAAGACTACTTTCAGTACAAAGAGTCTCTGTTTTTTAACAATGAGACGGGGTAGGTCTAGGAAATAATTAAATGGTAACACACTCCAAGCTCGCATACCAAGTCTCAAAGTTTGCTCCACATTGATCAAACACTGTTTATATTTTCTTTAATTAAGTGTCCGTTCAGCTGTTTATACTACCATGTATTTGGAATTTAGCATTGTCTTGCTTACAAAACTGCTCTTCAAAAGCATGAAGGGACTGTAAAAAAGTGTTTTTGCCGAGCACACTGTCCCACAGTTTTCTTACTTGCTCGTGTTTGCCGATCTTTTGATGCGGTCTCATTCAACATTTGTTTGGCTTTACTGGTGTGCTGTTTCATGAGAAAGATATTTTACTTGGTGCTGAAATAAAGTAGCATAAAAGTGTAGACATAGAAAGGAATAACATGGATGCTGAGAATTGTTATAGTTTTCTTTCAGTTAAAGGTGGGTTAGGTAATTTGGAGAAACCAGCTCGAGTGCGCTAGAATTTGAAAATACACAGCCGGAAGAAATCTGCCACTTCCTTACAGAGCCCCTCCTCCAACACACACGAACGCGCACATGACCAATGAGGGCACGAGATAAGTTTGTGCACAGATGGAAAGCTGACAAGCAGGTAGGCCATCCAGTTATTTTAGCCGGGCCGGCTCAGATGATTGGTCGTGCTTTTTACAGTACTACAGCTTTCACAGATGAAATTTTTTAATGGATTTTTTGTCAAAGCACTTGAGATATTCATTGCTATCAGGATGTTAAGAGCATTCCATGGAATATAACAAAAAGTGTATCTCGAGCCAGTTTCTCAAACTTACCTACCCCACCTTTAAGCATAATGCACAAATATTGTATTAAACACATTTAGGATTCTATTTAATATGAAATGTTGTTCTTTATTATATACAGTCTTTTATTTGGAAATCTCCTAACATGTCAAAACAGCAGGCCGCAATACATATACAAGAGTGCTTGTCAAAGGTCCAGCAAATACAAGTAACATTATCTCGACAGTGCAAATGTTGTCAGTTGGAAAATAGATTTGAAAGGTAGACTTGTGTTTTCTCTTAACAAAATATGAGCATGTGGTCTGAGATGGTTTACAGCATATTCAGAAAGCCCAAGTTGAAAGGATCATAAAACTCATATATATATATATATATATATATATATATATATATATATTATACTGTATTCATACATAATTCCAGGTTATCTTATCATGCTTTAATTCCTTACATTTTTGTCTGGTGGCTTGAACTTTTAAACTTTTAATATCATTGTTTCTTCACCTGTGGCCTTTTTGAGTTGACCTGTAAGGTTTTATAACATAACAAAATGCAAACTGTCTTCTGGTACTTTGTCTTTTAAACAGCAATTTGACCTGTCTAAAAGGCTAAATGAGAAGTATTCTGAACATCTATATACACCCTTATTTAACATAGGACTTTGACTTATGCATTTAATATGTGTATTTGAAATGATGAATGCCTTATTTGTTTGAAGCAGATGTACATCAGCAGACAGGTTTAATCTCCTCTTTTTTTATTCTACAGCAATACCCTTTTGTTAAATGATTTGTCAATGAATTTGAGAGTAACCGCAGATTCAAAATCATGCATTTTGAGTATTTGTTGTAGGTAGCCTAGCCAAGTTATGTCGACTTGGCCTTCAAAGAGATACAATGTGGGCAACATAAATCTCACTGATTTAAAGTGCACATTTTGTGTTCAAATCCTCTGTCTATCTCTATACACAGCTAACCTTTTCCTCCTGCTTACTACCTTCATTTTCAGTCAGAAGCATTGTGTCTAATACAATACCATTGACTGACTGCATAGGGGCTTGCCTGCACCTCAGTGGGCTTTGGTAGCCAACGGCTCCAATGCCATTTTTCATGAAAAGTTTCGAGTTTTCTGCCATGGAAGATCGGAATGAAATCCGTGTAAGGGTCCGATCTGCATTCGATGCCCTTGGCTGCCTTCCTGGACTATTAGTAGCAGGGTTTTCGTAATTACAGGTCATATACCGCGTGAATGCTTCCCTGAACGTTTTGTTGAATAGGGTGTAGACCAACGGGTTTATGCCTGATGACACATAACCCACCCAAACAAAGATCTCCATGAGATGGGCAATGACATGAACGTCACAGCTGGTGCATAATACCGAGGTGATGTTAGTGATGAAGAAAGGGCACCACATGACCACAAACAGGAGGAAGACGATGCCTAGCACTTTGGAGGCGCGCTGCTCATTGCTCAGAGTCTGCATTGACTTCTTGCCCATTGTTGACATTCTACGAAAGGATATTTCATCTGCTGTTGGAGAGTTTGACGTGCCTGCAAATGTTCGTTCTTGTATCCTGGGAAGTCTGCTGTTCAGCATGTTGGGTTGCTCAACTTGCGTTGGCGTTAGAGCTTGTTCTCTTTGAAAAACTGTGGAGATTGCCAGGTAGCTAAAGCGCTGAGACACCCTTGACTTGAGCAGATACACCTTTTTGCGTAACACCTGGACAGTTAGTAGGTAGATGACCATCATGATAGTCAGAGGGATGAAGAATGCCACCAAGGAGCCAAACATGATAAATTCCCGAAAGGTGTCCGTTTTCAAAAGGCATGTGTGGTTACTGTTGAAGGTGATGTTGTTGGGAAGATGGTTGTTCCTAAGCCCCTTTATCGGAATTGGGATTGCGATACCTGGAAAATGACAATAACAGTACATATTGGTAAAACATTGGAAATTGTATATTCGTTTTGTAATATCGCTTTTTTTTTATTTGTATGTTTCGATTTCATTTTCACACAGACATTCCTGTGTTCAATTTTAATTTCACGCGTATGATAGTATTATTAAATAGTATCGACAAAAGGTTCATGTTTAGTTAACGGTTACTGTCAAGAAGAAAAGGCACATTATGATTTGCGGCTTTCCTTTTTGTTTTTAAAAGCAAGTAAACTAATCATCCATCACTTGCCATGTTGTTTCTCTGCATATATACTGAGACTCCGTATAAGTGCTGCTGCCTTCATTCCATCGGAACTTCTGGCTTCGGTCATGAAATGAAGCTCAAATGAAATCAAACCCTTCAGCAAAACCTGCTTCTTTGAGTATTTTGTTTACTGGGCATCAAGCATTGATCAGTAATGTCTCAGTGAATTTGGCCACATTTTGTTCTCCCTAACCCTCCTTTCCATTACAAACGCAGGGTGTGGTTTGTATAGTATTGCATCCGGCAAATAATTCTGCGTCCACAAACCAGGTCTGCCATATATTTTATGTGACGAAATAGACTTCTGGAGAAATAACTTGTCTAAAGTAAAAACCACTGCAGCGTTGTAAAAGTTGAGGAAATCTGATTTGATATGCTTACCAATGGATATGAGCCACACCAGTGCAATTTTCACCATCGCTTTGGCTCTGGATTTGTATTGGCTGTGTTGGATTGGCTTCTTGATGGCAATGTAGCGATCCAGTGAAATGGCGCATAGGTGCATGATGGATGCAGTAGAAAACAGCACATCGAGGAACAGCCAAATGGGGCAGAGGGGCTCCGGAAGAGGCCAGCCGGAGTCTAAAGAAAAAAGACAAGTTAATTAGTTCAGTTGGACAGTAAGCTGTTATCTTTTTTTTTTTAAATAATTTGCTATTCACCGATCTGTTTGTTATAGTTGGTAAATCCCTATAATCTTATCATGATCAAACTGATTTTATTTTCCCCAAAGATGATTTGGTCTTACAGGAGGCCATTTGGCCATTTACAGGAGGTTTGCAACAAAGGCTAGGATTACAAGTAGCACCCACACAAAATATTGCTGTTTATTTATCCTTATGAGGAATGAGTTTACTGGAAAAAGGAGGGTTCACTTACTGTTTATGGAGCTAAAAGCTCATTATGAAGACGTGCTGGCGACTACGCTCAACAGTAGTGTTTATTTTCAGTTCCAGGCATAAAAATTGGCAAGAAACTATTCTGGCTTTTGTCCTGTAGACCATTAACATTACTAAAAATGTAATATTCCTTTTACATAATTGTGTTTTGTTGTGCCACCCTCCCCTGGCTGCCTACACCAGTTGTCACACTTGGAATTATTGAGTCATAGTTTTGATTAGGTTTCATCTGGAAAGCTTATGCATTGACACATACTCCACTAGTTCTCAAAGTAGATCCTCTGTATGTGTTCTGTGAAGTGTTTTGTCCAATGCCAAATTCAATAAACACTGTAGCTTGCAAGCTCCAAGTATCTGTACAAGGGAACATATTCTATTGCGTTTAATTGAATTATAAACTTAAGAAAGCAAATGTTCGTGATCCTACTGCAGCTGGCCAGCACTAGTTATTTGGGTTTACTTTGAAGTCATTCAGAACATACAGTAAGGTAAGAAAATCAGCAAAGCAGTTTGTATTTTTCTAAAGGTTGGCTTTTGAAAATGTTCAAACATCATTTATATTGAAATAGTTTCAGGGAGGATTATGGATGTTCAGCGTGTTCTGGTTGCACAAGGCTGTGTTCAGTACCTTGCATAGGAACTCATTCTGTTTGTCACATTTGTGAGATTGCAAATCTCAACTGCATCATTATTTAATTACATTAGTATTAAGTATACATCTTTTTGATAATTATATGTATGTTGTGTAATATATCAATCAATGTTTATTTATATAGCCCAATATCACAAATGTTACATTTGTCTCGGTGGACTTCACAGTTTGTACAGAATATCAGTATGACAATACGACACCCTCTGTCCTTAGACCCTCACATCGTACAAGGAAAAACTTCCGGAGAAAACCCACAGTTTAAAGGGAAAAATGGGAGAAACCTCAGGGAGAGCAACAGAGGAGTATGTGCTATAATAATATAGCACATACAATTAGCTGTTTCTTATCCTACCCAGTTATGTGTTGGAAAACATTGTTTGCTGTGGTTTGTCTTGATCTTTTGGAGTATTCCTTTTACTATTCCTATCGTCAATAGTGTGGCTTGTGTTTATTAACCAAAACTCCCTGCCATAAAACTTATGAAATGGAAAAAAAATACATCTGACCTGCAGCTCTTTTAAAGAAAAGAAAATGGAGAGGCAGAGAAAATGATTGTTTGATATAGCTATTAGAGGTAAAAACCTTGACTCAGTCGGCAGTGTAGTGTGTTGAGGGATGATGCCCTGCAGATGCAACACTTTGGAAAGCAAAACTAAATCATCCCTTATTAAAAAAAAAAAAAGAATCTTTAACTTGTGTCACACAGTGCTATATTTTACATTTACAGAACATTTTAAATATGCCGATTTCTTACTCTTTTTTTTTTTTTTAAGGCGTTCCCTGTATGCTTTGACTTAATCTGCCAAGCAGATGTGGAAAATTCATGATTCGCCAGTAATCTTAAATGCATTCCTATTGTTGCCTTGCTTTTTCAGGTTTACATTTAAGATGTTCATCATCTTGGATTTGAAAACCTCAGATTTTCACAAAGTCAGAGAAAGTAAAAGCTGCAAAAAGATTGAGTCACACTGGACTGCAGTAAGGTTGCTTGTCCCAGCGTCTGGTTCAGAAGACATTTAGCCGACTTCATTGGCATTCAGCGATGGAGCAGCAAACAAACACAAGTCCCATTGACATGCCTTGCATCATTGTGCTGCCCCCCATTTCAATGACCAATATATTTTCATTACAGTTAATTTAGTTTAAAGGTCATTCATTTCAAACTCAGTTTGCTATTAGCATGCCATACTGTTGGCTCATTTAAAGATTGTCTTCCTACGGACTGCCTTAAATCCTCAATTACAAGTTAGTGAACACACTCACTTTCAAAATGCTGTTGTTGATTAACACAGTGTAACAGTATAGATGCAATAGTAAATTAATTGCATGGTCTTTACTCATGTAGCCTCTGCATTAGGAAAAGAAGAAAGCAGCAACTGTGACCACTTTGACTTGAGCAGGCCTTTCAGCACTACACATCTAGTTCTCATGCAAAACAGGAAATGTGAGACAGGCAAAGCCACACATAGACCAGTGTCACACAATGAGAGACCTAATTATTTTTGGGCTTATTATGCTTCTGTTGAATTAATGGGGAATACTAGCTAAAACATAGCTTTGTATGATAAACATTTTAATTGGTAGCATGTAGCTTCATAACCACCACACTGTCACTGGAAATGCATAAAACTGTTTTTGTACTGTTGCTAATGTGCAACTGCTCCCACAGCACTGCCAGAGGAAGTAGCATGTTTACTGTCCACTATCTGTGGTTATATTTCCTTCTCATTAATTTGTTGAGTGATAGTCAAGATCGTATCTAGTGTTGCTTACAAACTATTTTTATCCTCTTTGCTATGAGAGAAGTATGCTGGCCTGTTGTCCCTTGTATATTAGAAAGGCAAATAAAGTAATTCCAAAAAATGTTTAATGTTCCACTCAACAATAACACATGGATTACTTTCTTGAACGTGTTTTAGTAATGGTTTGCGGGGGTTTAATTTTGTTTTATCGTAATGTCATTTATCGTCTAGTTCAGTATTTCTTTAGATTGTTAACAAGGAATTGATTAGTGCATAAGCAAAGACATGTTTTCTCCCAGTAGGGTAACGTTTTATTGTTTTTGTCTAGCTGAGGTTTCACAGATAAAACACAGGCCCTTATGCTAAACTTACTGTACAGAACGGTGACGAGGGCAATGGGCATCACTAGGAGTCCCACCAACAGATCAGCCACGGCAAGCGACATCAGAAAGTAGTTCGTGGCGTTCTGAAGTTTTCTCTCGAGTGACACAGCGAGAATGACCAGGATGTTTCCTCCAATAGTGGGGATGATGACCATGACAATAAGCAGGGCGGCCCATTTCAGGTGAAGCTCAGGCGCTTCCCCTGACAGTGAGTTGTTGGCCTCGGGCGGAGCAGGGACTTCTTGAGACATGGTGCTGCAGAGATTACAGCAGGCTTTAGCTTGGGTCTGGGCTCTGATCTTCCTGGTGTTGAACACTCGGTCAGCATGGTCACTGCGTCCTACAGGCAAGGACAGTTCAGGGTCGCTGCACAGGATGCTTCATCCCCATGTGCACTGTACAACAAAAGGAGTAGCTCAAAATCAGCAGAGGATCCACCACTTCGAGGGGGACAAAAAACAGGTCCACAGCACGAGCTCCAAAGCTGGTAGTAACCTCAACCTTATTGGTATTTTCACAATGAGATGTCAGCAGGGGTCCTCACTTTCCCAGGCCGTTGGTACTCTTTTAATCCTCTGCGGCCACTTAAAAAAACAAACATGTCTGTATAAGGAAAGGAATCATTGGTAACAAGCCATCCAAATGTATTTTGGGAGTCTAGTTAACTTTAGCTAAACGTAATATATTACATTTTTAATGGTCTTATATAAGAAAAATTGTATCTAAACATACACGTGTTAAAGTTAATAAAACACAATGGTTATTTTTTTATACAACTTTATAATTTTAATAATCTGAGTCAAATGGATAACACAGAATCAAACCGTATTAAATACAAAACTGACACTGTTAATAAGCATTATCATGATTCTGTAAGTTGTCTTACCTGCTCCTGTAAGTAGCATCTGTTGTAACTTTAAGTTCCTCGTTGACGTTTCAACTCCATGAGTATTTTTCCGAGCCGCTACGTTTTCATCTTTATAAACACTTTAGCAGTATTTCTTGCTGGGAGAACAGTGCAGCTTAACCAATGCATTTCAGTCTTAGCACACCTCTTAGTTTAACATATTGTTTAAACTCCCGAATCATCCTTATATTTTCCGCCCTCCGCAAATAAGAACGTGACAAAAAATGCCCTCCTTCAGCGGTTAATCCTAAATCTGTCTCTGTCTGAAGCAGTCCGTGATGTGGAATTTGTTTTCCTTCCACATGTTGGAGAATCCCCCAGTCTTGCCTCGCATCACCTACAGCGATCACAGGTTTAAAACTTTCAGATGTTGAGGCTCCTCCACCTCTCTCCCATTCCCATTCGCTGCCTCTTGTTAACAGCCTGTGATCAGCCGCGCTCTCCCCCGTCTTGTCTGCTCTCTCTCTTCCCCTCCCTCCCCTCCGTCTTGCCCGTGAGTCGCACTCTGTACAAAACAGATGAATGTCTTTGTACTGGCAGCATGCCAGTGGTTCTGGGAGGTAATTTCCCTCAACACAGCCGTCCCACTGTTTATATTTGTCACTTTCTGTTCACTCCTCCATCCGAAGCATTGTTGGGTTGTGTGGACGGGGTTTATGGGGATAAGCTCTCTGTGTGGTGAGGTACTTGAAAATTACACTTGTACCCCATTGCTGTTTTTAGTTTGTCTTCTGAGCTCAAATTGTCGTGTTGGGAATGTAATTTGAAACGGCTATCCAATTTTCTTATACATGACTTCTTCTGAAATGTATTCCACATCTAGTTTTCCGCATAAACGTTGTGTTTTCAATCAGTGTACACTTTGCTTTTTAAAGCAGATGCAAAAAACAGAAATAAAAGCTCCTTGGCATTTACAGAAACCAGATGATGATTCTTCACAATACAATGTGTGAACGCCAGTAACATCTGTGTAACCTGTGTCTTCCAGTAAAGGGCAGCCCATAGACCAAATGTTCCTAGTGATAATTCACTTATAGTGCCCCATAAGAAAAGTGGTTTAATAAATGCAGTTATTATGAGTTACCCTGTTCTCTTTTTGCTCCTTTTTAAATGGGTTGCTTGTTAATGGTTTGGCTTTAACACTTTACATATGTGATTGCTGGTGAAAATCTGAGTTCCCCCACCCAATCTTTACTGTTTCTTTCCCATTTGCTAAAACAAATCTCTATATATTTTTGTTTATGATGCAAAGAACAGCTGAAGGTGTGCTGCTAGCAGTATGCTGACTTCTGCTCTAGCATATCACAATGTATTTGGGTTAGGGGTTGGAAAAGAGAGGAAGCAAGCTAATGAGATCTGCCCCCTTACTATGCGGGTGCATTAGTAACTGCAACAATCACATTTCATGTGGCAAAATCAATCGTGTGTGTGTCTCTCTCACAGAGGGAGTTATTAAGTTGCAGCTGTATCAGCTTCTGTCACTCACCGTAGTAGCTGTGAGGCATGCACATATAATCATACAGTCCATTAACCGGTCAAGTAAAAGCCTCGTGAATTTTTGTAACCTTTTTTTAAGTAAATATTTCACATATCGCTTCTATGACCAAAGTCTTAAAGCACAAATATGGTAAAAGGGTCGGAGTACAAAAGTACACTGTGGATTGCAGAAGGGTTCAAGGTCTTCATGTTTCCAAAGAATAAATAATAGGTTTTGTTAGATTTAATTGTCCTTATCAGGCTGAATGGAATAGCAAGCTGTCACAAGATTAACACGTCATCTTTTTTTATTATCTTTTCTCATCTGAGGTTTTTAGGCCCAGCGCACATTATGAAGATATTTAAATTAGGCTTGACATTCAGACGTCATTGCTTCACTGCCTTTTTAAGAATAAACAAATGCAGGATATCGATTCCCTTTTTCCATCCAAGTTCTTCCATTTTTCCTGGGATTAAAGGTAATTGGGTTATCTTTTATCTAGACAATCTTTAAAAAGGCTTTAGATTAAATTATTTGTTAAATGTTTGTTCTCTGTTGATTTTAGACTTTCATCCTATAATGGATTGATGAAAACACCCTAAATTGAAAATGTGTGTCTGAGGGTTCAGCCAAGTATGAATTAAAGGGAGTGGAAGGATGTTTTTAGGAGTAAGTTCAAGTGCCTTATTGTTTACCTGCTCTTAATGTCTCCCTGTGTCTTCAGGACCCCTGAGCAGTGTCCCAGTGTGGTGTCACTTCTGTCAGAGAGCTACAACCCTCATGTGCGCTGTGGGGCGGCCATGGCCCTGGGCATCTGCTGTGCTGGGACCGGCAACAAGGTGAGTGCTTTGACCCAAGGTTTAATTTTCTTTAATGGTGTTGAACTGCAGATACAGTGTAATAAAATAAAGGGGCTACCTGGAGGACTAGATGCTGTCTTATCTGATTATGGGCTTTTAAAATGACAATTTGGGATTTAACACCGATGTATAAAAAAATAAGTGGGCAAATCTTTAATATTGGTTGTCTTGAAAAAGGAGAAAGCCATTGGTCTGTTCTTTGCTCTGGTCAATGCATCCCCTGTGGCTATTTGAGAATGTACCATGTCTATACTCAGCTCCCATCCAACATACTCTACATAAGGGTAAACCGGCTCGCTTTGGGTTTCTTCAATTGTTCCCCATTAACTGTGGGGTTTCTTCTTGTCTGATGTTAGGGTCCAAGGACAGAGAGTGTCGTACTCATATTCTGTACGAACTGTAAAGTCCACTGAGACAAATGTAAATGTTTGATATTGGGCTATATAAATAAACTTTGATTGATTTTGTACCTACTGTAGAAGTTGCAGGTTACAACTGCCTCATTTAAACCTAATTTGCTTTAAGACAATTGTAAATCATACAGTGTGATCGAAGGCTAAAGTCCTGCAACTATGAGAGAAGCTATCTTACTGGTAAACTATTGACATTTGCAAAGTTCAGCAATGAGGAGCTCATTAATTGTGGAAAGTTCTGGTGGTAAATTTGCTGATGGAACGGTCCAAATTGGCACAGTCACCAGGCTTCACGATGCCACGGCGTCTGGGTCAATGAAGTCCGAAAGGAGAGTTAAGAAGACAGGAATCGGGGGTGCTGCCAGTTCCTGAGCTGTCTAACTATGTGGGCTGATCAGACTCAGGTGCCATAGCCGAACCAGAGTCATGGATCACTGCATCCTGATCCCTGAAGCACCAATGTTAATGTTTTTGCTGAGAAAAGAGCCACTTCTTGGTTTTTCCAGAAAAGCCCTCAAGCACATTTGGTCCTTAATGAAAATAATGATGTTGTGGCAAGAGAAGTGGGTCACCTATCCGCCATCATCATACACCTTGGGCTTTGGCTATTTTCTTACTATAAATGTGAAGGAAAAAACAGCACAGGAAAACAGTTTTGACTTTGCTTTAGTCGGTTTGTTTATGCTGATTTCATGCCATAATGAAAATCTTAAATACCGTTCAGCTTCTTTAGGGAATTGGATGTTAGCATTGTTCCCTAAAATCCATCCATCATTTCAGAATACTGTCATATGATCCACTTTTTATAAATATGTATGAATATGGTATTTATGTCGTGGTAAAGTGTGTACTGCACTGTTCCAATTATTTATACAAGCTTCTAGCCAATTTTTAACAGTAGTGAATTGAATGTGATTTAAAGTTCACCTCGGACGAGGCCAAGCCTGAAGAAAACAGTCCTACATTCAAAATGGATTAAGAAGATCTAAAGCAACCACATTGTGTCGTCCTGCTCTGCTGATTGAGACTGACAGTAAATACCCTCAATTAAACCCCTCGACAGCCTATCAGGAACAGGATGTGGTCGACTGGTGTTGGCTTTACACTCTGAGTTATCGTCCCAGTACACGGCTGTCTCGGCCAGCTGATCCGAGCGCATGGATGAAACACGGTTTATTTTACCTCCGCTGTCATCATCCTCGTTTGTTTCTCTTTCCTCTACGGAGCTGACGCCTCTTTCTGAGGCTGGTGGTGTGGGTTACAGCCATTACTGCTCAGCTGAGAACAGAAATAAAAGGAGCAAAGGGGTAGACCTCCCTTATTTCTTCATAGGCGGGGCTTGTCGATAATGTTACTTCGTTCCCCTGGGCAACCAGATGTAGATGAAACTAATCTCATTAATGTGTGGTCTGGATGTCTGTGTTGATAATTCCTTTTCCTGTATTTAACCAAACGAAAGTGTTCCTTTTTAGCACACAGCTGCTCTTTTGGCAGACGTATAATATATATAAAATGTTTACAAGTGAAAAAAAACATCCAAGCAGGTCATGGTCACTAAAAGAGGTCATTAGTGCATCCTCTTTTAAAGCTATACTAGGCAAATAACATTGCAAATTACTTTGACCCTCTGATGAAACTTACCATATATACAGGACTGTCTCAGAAAATTAGAATATTGTGATAAAGTTCTTTATTTTCTGTAATGCAATTTAAAAAAAAAAAAAAAAAAATGTCATACATTCTGGATTCATTACAAATCAACTGAAATATTGCAAGCCTTTTATTATTTTAATATTGCTGATTATGGCATACAGCTTAAGAAAACTCAAATATCTCTAAATATTAGAATATCATGAAAAAGTATACTAGTAGGGTGTTCAACGAATCACTTGAATCGTCTAATTAACTCGAAACATCTGCAAGGGTTTCCTGAGCCTTGAAAAACACTCAGCTTGGTTCAGTAAACTAAATCACAAGTATGGGGAAGACTGCTGATCTGACTGCTGTCCAGAGGACCGTCATTGACACCCTCCATCAGGAGGGTAAGACACAAAAAGAAATTTCTCAAAGAGCAAGCTGTTCACAGAGTGCAGTTTCAAAGCACATCCACAAAAAGTCTGTTGGAAGGGGGAAATGTGGCAGGAAACGCTGCACAACCAAGAGAGATGACCGCAGCCTTAACAGCATTGTGAAGAAGAGTCGCTTCCAGAATTTGGGGGAGCTTCAAAGACAGTGGACTGAAGCTGGAGTCCAGGTATCAAAAGTCACTGTTCACAGACGTATCCGGGAAATGGGCTACAATAGCCGTATTCCCATGGTCAAGCCACTTCTGAACTCAAGACAACGGAAGAGGCGTCTGACTTGGGCTAAGGAAAAGAAGCACTGGACAGTTGCACAGTGGTCCAAAGTCCTCTTTTCAGACGAAAGCAAGTTTTGTATTTCATTTGGAAGTCAAGGCGCCAGAGTCTGGAGAAAGGCTGGAGAGGAGCAAAATCCAAGTTGCTTGAAATCCAGTGTGAAGTTCCCACAGTCAGCGATGGTTTGGGGAGCCATGTCAGCTGCTGGTGTTGGTCCACTGTGTTTCATCAAGCCCAGAGTAAATGCAGCTGTGTCCCAAGAGATTTTAGAGCACTACATGCTTCCGTCTGCTGAAAAGCTCTATGGAGATGAGGAATTCATTTTCCAGCATGATCTGGCACCTGCCCACAGTGCCAAAACCACCAGTAACTGGTGTACTGACCATGGCATTACTGTCCTCGATTGGCCTGCAAATTCCCCTGACCTGAACCCCATAGAGAATATGTGGGGTATTGTGAAGAAGAAGCTGAAAGACACCAGACCCAACAATGCTAATGAGCTAAAGGCCGCTATTGAAGCATCCTGGGCATCCATAACACCTCAGCAATGCCACAGGCTGATTGCCTCCATGCCACGCCGCATTGATGCAGTAATCCGTGCAAAAGGATTCCCAACCAAGTACTGAGTGCATTAATGGACATTTTCAAATGTTTGATTGTGTTTTGCTGTTATAAATCTTTTTTTTTTACTTGGTCTGAGGAACTATTCTAATTTTTTGAAATAGGATTTTTGAGTTTTCTTAAGCTGTATGCCATAATCAGCAATATTAAAATAATAAAAGGCTTGCAATATTTCAGTTGATTTGTAATGAATCCAGAATGTATGACATTTTTGTTTTTTTAATTGCATTACAGAAAATAAAGAACTTTATCACAATATTCTAATTTTCTGAGACAGTCCTGTATATATATATTAGGGCTGTCAAGTTAACGCGTTAATTAACAAAAAAAAAACACTAATTATTTTAACGCGATTAACGCATGTGTATTTTTTGTCCTCGGCCGCCCCGTAGTTTCAGAGCGCATCGAGTTTAAAATACCGTCTACAAGCTGATGCTGACAGCCCCGCTCCTCCCGGTGTGTGTGTGTGTGTGTGTGTGTGTGTGGCACACCGCGCGCACACCCCGCGCACACCCCTTACTTGTATTATTGTTGTTAGCATCTGGTGCTAGCTAGCTGCGCTAAGATATAAGGAGCTGGTCAATGAAAACAGAGGAGCGACATTTCGCCGACAACTGCGCCGAGCACTTGACTTTATGCAGGAAGCCAGACAGTGGGACATTGTACGAAAAGACAGCACGGATAGTGCGCGCAACATGATTGCAGCGTCCAGGCAGCTCCCGTTCGAGCGTTTGCCTTGAGTTGCACATAGCTCCAACGATCCATCAGTGTCTCTCCACACACACACACACACACACACACACACACACACACACACACACACACACACACACACACACACACACACACACACACACACACTCTGTATGAGAGGTTCCAGGTTGAATTGAGGTGAATATTTGTAATGTTCAGAGGTTGTTGTGTTTAATATTCATGAGAATATTTGTCATTGTTCAAATGATAATAAACAAACATTTGCATAAAGCATATTTGTCCACTCCAAAACTTGAAAAATATCCCTCTAAGGTACATTTAGAACAGACAAAAAATGTGCGATTAACTATGGACAATCATGCGATTAAATGTTTTAATCGACTGACAGCCCTAATATATATCAATACAAGGATTACATTCTAAAGAAACGTTCAACTGCCCAGTGAAATTGTTGCCAAATATACATTTGCCTCATTCACTGAACAACCCCTTATAGAACTTGTAAACAATCCTCTACAACCATATGAACTGCCAAATTGGGTAGAAATGGTTGATCATATTAAAATGATGTGCTTAAAGAAAAAGTTGCCCTTTGATTGAGAAACTACAATTTAAACAACATTACCAGCTTTTCTGTTCTGCTTTTATCTCCACAGGAGGCCATCAATCTGCTTGAGCCCATGACCAACGACCCGGTGAATTATGTGAGGCAGGGCGCCCTCATTGCCTCTGCGCTCATCATGGTCCAGCAGACCGAAGTCACCTGTCCCAAGGTAAGATATTCATGTTTGCTTGTTTATTTTACACTTATTGAAACACCTTATTTATCAATGAAATGGCTTTATAGCCTTCAATCAAAACGACATGGATCAAGTCTTTTGTCGAGAGATCTCTTTCATAGGTCTATCTGACATTAAGCAGGGCAGGGAAAGACCAGTGCAATTGCTTACTCAAGAGTGAGGACACGGAAAGGAAAAAAGGGGAGCTGCTTGACCAAAAGCAGAAGGCATTCAACGATTAAGACCAAGGGAAAGAAATCTGTGTCATGTAAGACTTGAGAGTGACTAGTCCAGGCATAACTGCACGCTCTCACCCTCGGAGCACCTTATACTTTGTCATGGACAGTTACGATTTGCCAGACACATTTTCAAAGACTCCTCATCTGCACTGCAATAGTCCTTAAAGCTCAAGGCAGTGAGCAGGATTGTGAAAGAGGCAGTGGAATGTCAGGAGGTATAACATCCATGGCTGTTTATTTCAAAGCCCTGCTCTTTGTAATTTCCAGCTGTACTTCACAGTTGTTGGCAGACTTTAGACCTTTTAGTTTCTCAGTGGTATACTGCCCAAATTGGCTGCGTACTACCCATCAGTGTTAACTTTGTTCCCTGTGGTAATGTCGGGACTCCCACATGTACTACATCAGGTGCGTGTGGCATTGTGATGAATTATGCTGACAGTGTGCTAGTTTGAAAGTGTCACAGGTCGTAATGCAATATGCTTAACGTAAACCTTCCCCTTTTGTTTGATGGGGCCCTGTAACAGAAAGTCACAGACTTGGAAACAAATGCATCAATTCAGCATTTTAAAGCAGTATTTAAAAGTGTTAGGGGATTCTAGGTTAACCTAGTCTTATTTGTATATTTGTGTTGCCAAGAGTTTCCAAGGAGAAAACTAAAATAGAAATGTTGCTTGTTGGAAGCAATACAGCCATCATTTGTGTAATACTGCATGTAGAACATGTGCATGACAAGTAATCCACTTTAACATGGAGTAGCAATATATTTTAGAGCAGCATCCATTTGTGGACTTGGCGATCAGTCAATCAACAGAAATAATTTCCAACACTTTTGATAATAAATGCAGGGCTCAATGCTGACTTTTAAAAGTGGTTGCCAGGGTGGCAACCAGAAATCAGCTTTTGGTTGCCAAAACTGAAAATATAAAACCTTATATTTTAAATAATTAAGATACTATACAGTTATACATCAACTTAATAATGAACATGTGACACAAAAGAATGTTCAAATGCTTAACAATAAGTAATTAATAGGGATGCTCCGATTGATCGGTCACCGATCGAGATCGGCCGATACTCACTCTCTACCGATCGATCGGTGCTCTCTAAACATGCCGATTGCAAGAGCCGATCGCATGACGTAAAATACATGACACTTTTCTCTGTGTGCGGCAAAACAAGCTCGCCAAAATGGCTTCACCGGTCTGGCATTATTTTAAGGTGTCCGAAAAAGACAGTAAAATAGCGGAATGCAACGTGTGTGAAGCAGAAATCCTGCAGCTCCCCCCGCCGGACCGGTAAGCGGAGCACACACTATTTTATCTACCTCTGGAACAAGCTAAACTAGTCATTATAAATATATGTATTCTTCACTGTCGGGTCACTCATTACTGGATCAGCGAGCTGCATGAGATACTGACAGGCTGTCAGGGGAGGGAGGGAGAGAGAGAGGGAGGGAGGGAGAGAGAGAGAGAGAGAGAGGGAGGGAGGGAGAGAGGGAGAGAGGGGGGGAGAGGGGGAGGGAGGGGGAGAGGGAGAGGGGAGGGAGGGGGAGAGGGAGAGGGAGGGGAGGGAGAGGGGGAGGGAGAGGGAGAGAGCTCATTTCTGTTATTATCCAAAGTGAATGTAAACTTGAATAATGTACCTCATTTTAATGTAATAATTAAGTTGATTGTTGTTTGTGGAAGCTCCAGTGAATGAGCCCCATTAACTGAGTTTTAAACATAACTTTAAATGGAAGATTTAAAGTGATGTTTAAATCTTCCATTTAGGCCCCGCCCACTCGATCGGATCGGCGATCGGTATCGGCCGATACTGATTCCGGCGATCGGTGATCGGCCCCGAAATTGGCGATCGGAGCATCCCTAGTAATTAACACAATTATTTGAAACTTAAGTGGTAGTAAACTTGTCCACCCTCAATTGCTGGTATACTAAATACCAGTAGTGCAGCTGCTGTCATGTTCTTCACAGATCCCTCACAAATGAATTGAGCAAGTCACTAGTTTATTGGTCCTCCGTTGTCTCCCTTTCAAATGTGGGTTTTCTTGACCTTTGTGCTGACCCCCACTCCTTCCATTTGCCCTTCACCATCGAAGTCTTGGATTGGCCAGACTAATACATTTCTATTCTAATGTTAAATAAATGAAAACCATTCACAGTTAAGAATTGGATATTAATTATTAATGCTGTAAATTACCTTTTAATATGTCTAATTATATTTAAAATGTGTTACCTTTTTTATAGAAGTGATTATATTTTTATGCCAATATTTTCCTATGGTAAAGTTTCGTTTTGCAATTTTATTTTGGTTGGCTGAACTTTTTACCCCACAGTCAAACAACTTAATTTGCAACTTGAGTATCAGGTTCCGACTGGTCACAACAATAATTAAATATCACTCTTAATACAACAAATAATTAACTTTTATCTATTTTGGGGTGCACATTTTGCGGTTTGCTGTCCTTATTTCTTCATGATAAAAACTGGTTGCCACTGATGGCAACCAAAGGCCAAGAAGTGGTTGACATTTTTTCTGAATGGTTGCCAATGGCAACCTGGCAACTGTTACTGTCGAGCCCTGAAATGTGATTTTATCACGCATAAATAGACAAAACAATATCTGAACCTGGTGTTTATCCAAAGCATCAGACACAAATTCAGTGTTTGGGTTTGCCATTGGTGTCATAACATCAAGTGTTTCACATTAACACATTTTCATGCCCTCTCTATTCTAGGTGAACCAGTTCAGGCAGCTTTATTCGAAAGTGATCAACGACAAGCATGATGATGTTATGGCCAAGTTTGGAGCCATCCTGGCCCAGGGAATCCTCGATGCAGGTTAGTGTCCAAACAGGAGAGCACAAGACATATTCACCTGTTTACAGAGACTAGTATTTACACATGAGGTCTGGTAACTGGAAGGACACCATCTTGATTTCATCAGAGCTCAATCGGTTTTTCTATGGCTGGCTCTTGAAACTGAGATCAATCCGGTCTGTGGTCCCACCTGCCTCCGTGTCCTCACCCCTCAGGGGGATACCAAAACACCCACATGCTTAATTACTGCTCTAACTGTAATGTGGGTTTGTGGTGGTGGTGTGTGTGTGTGTGTGTGTGTGTGTGTGTGTATCGTAATCATGCTCAAGCGAACTCGGAGTAACCATCCCTGGTTGGCCACCCGTGCACCGTGTCTCTGGAACAGATCATGCTAAGGTGCATTAGCGTCTGGCACCCCCCCCCCCTCAGCTCCGGTCTGCTCTCAGCCATATGGCCCGTTGGCCTCTTGGTGATTACTGTTTGTCTGATGGTCTCTGTGTTTGTGTGTCTGTGTGCAAGTGTTTGTGGACACAAGCATGCAGCATGTGTTTATGTGCGTGGGGTTCTAGAGAGCTGAACCTCATCACATGGAGTGCTACACACTCGCGTACATGTATGTATACACAAACCCTCAATGCAGCCAGGAGCAGAAATCCATTTTCTCGCACCAACATAAAACCCTGTGTGCCGAGCCAGAGAGAAACCAGCTCTGTTTACACACTGCTGTCCAAATACACCATCAGGTGTTGCAACTCATGCAAATACTTCAGATAGACTTGACTTTGTGTGTGTACTTGAAAGGAGAAGTGCAGCGCATGTGTTTTTGAGATGTTGTGACTCATGAATGTTTTTCCTCGATCATTAAATTGCCTCTTGATTAACTCAGCCCCGCTTGCGGCGATATCTGATGGTTAATTTTGTTCCGAGCAGATTAGCCATCTTGATGACAGACAGGACCCTAAATCATATATCAAATCAGGCACATTAACCGTAATGAACTCGGCAAACATGCCAAGATGACCCTGTGTGAGACCATCCAGACAAAACCCTGACCACCGGTTTCATTTTTCATGCTGCAGACGCCCCCCCACCCCCGCTCCCCATGCCAAACTCCAGCTCTGTGCTTAACGCATGTTTTCAGTAGGATTCAGCGTGTATCAGTTTAAACACATTCATGCAGGGAACACACCACTCCTGTTTGACTGTCAGACATGCTCAAGCTTGTGTGGTGTGACTGTTTTTAGTATTCTGGTTCTCCTTGAGGGTGGGGGGGGGGGGGTTGGCGTTTTTGAGGTGCATGGGTAATTGTATTTAATTTGACGAGCGGAAGCGATTAGAGCTCAGTTTCATGATCACTGGTGCCCATTACCCAGGAAATGTCAGTCTCTTTGGTTCATTCTCTCACCTCTACATGCTCATTCCACATTTACAGACTTTCCCTGACTAATTGATGGTCCATGGAATTCGTTTTATTTTGTGGTTTCTCCAAACGTTACATTATGCCCCTTGTTTCATCTTTTCAAAGTGACACAGCCAGCAGGTTGAATGTTGGTGTTGTAATTGAACACCTTTTTAGAGGAATCACTTCTATCCCGGGCCTCCCTCACCAACTCCTTGGAATGAAAATTGGCCCACCAAACTAAGAGTTGGCAAAAACAGCGGGTTGGAGGGGGCCCCGTAGTCAAGTGCTCTCAACCTCTTCTCAACTTTCTAAGAGACTCTTAAGCACCCAGTTGTGGTGCAGCATGCAGACCTTGTGACTCCTTCTGGCCGACGTTCAGTCCGTCGGCTCGGGATTGTCTGAACACTGGTTCAGATGTCAAGATAAGGCCCTGGTTTTAAATCTCCCAAGTGGCCTCAGAAAAGAGTGGGCGCGCAACAAAGTCAGCAGATGATTTAGCTGGCATTGTCTGTCTGGATAAAACGCTGCTCCCTTGTAACCTTCCATTTTTTTTTAAAGGAACGTTTTTCTTTTCATCTCTACACTAATGACGGATTCATCCTCGCTGTCTCCTGCCAAGTCTTCCTCCCACTCCCTCTGTCTTCCTTTTTCAATCCTTCCCTATAGTTTGTCCCAGAAAGGCCAAAGGGAGGTTTGTGACTTTTTGGTACGGTTCCAAGTAGCACCCCTGACCCTGTGCTTCACCTTTTTTGTTCACTCTGCGGACACGTTTGACACCTCCAGGGTGCAAACTCCCTCGCACAGAAAACTGAGAATGAGCTAATCTAACATTATGGAAACGCAGATGGGAAACATGTCTGCTATTTCTGGGACATCTGACACACCTTGGAGCTCACATCTCATGATAATGACCCGACTCAAACTATTGAATACAGGAAGCTGTAGACAATGCATTCCCTGGAGTAGTTGGCTCACCAGTTTGTCCCTGTAATATAAATCAACGTATCGGACAGATTGAACCGAACGACGGCCTTCTCAGGGTGGTGACCATCCTGCTCTGTGCTCTCATTAACCTTCCACTACTTCATCTTATAGTACTTGTGCCAACTGTATTTTAGTATATTAATGCAGCGGTGATAAAGTGATGTGCACAAATTCCCTTTTTCCGAAGCAAGTGGTGTGTGTGTGTGTGTGTGTGTGTGTGTGTGTGTGTGTGTGTTGCCTTTTAATGGTTCTTGTGTTAAGTTGACATGTGTTGTTTCACAATCAGTAACCAGTATGAAAAGTGTTTTAACAATAAAATAGATTTATTTTTTTATTGTTTACAGAGCAGTTGGCCCCTAACTTTGGACATTTTTAGCTTTTTGATTTTGCACAAGTTTCTTTACACTGAAAGTGTATTACATGTGTAGTACCATTGGAAATGATCAATGGATTCTTAAAGCAGTGTTTCTTGCATAGCTCTCAATATGACTAAACTGAAGTCTAAAATGACCTTTTTTTAAACTGGTCTATCATCTGTTGAATTTACAACATCATGTAGGTTTGTACCATAACACTGACACCCTCTCCCCCTCCTCTGCCCTCTGTCCAGGTGGACGTAACATGACCATCTCTCTGCAGTCCAGAACGGGTCACACTCACATGCCAACAGTGGTCGGCCTGCTGGTCTTCACCCAGTTCTGGTTCTGGTTCCCCCTCTCCCACTTCCTGTCATTGGCCTTCACACCAACTGCTATTATCGGCCTCAACAAGGACCTTAAGGTACTGAGCTGGCTATACCTGCTGTGATTGGTGTGTCAGAAGAAATGTGTGTGTGTACTGTGTAGCAGAGTTCCCGTTAGCCGGTAATTACCGGACTATGACCGGTAAAATATGCTGAAGACCGGCAAATCTAAATCTCTCCGGTCAAAATCATTTCCCCTTGCGCAACTTGCGCCACTTATGTGACAGACAAGAATAGTCAATTCTAATGTCTAACACTTCATGTGGAGAAAGAGATGTCCTGTACAGTATGGGTTGATTGTGCGTTGATCTGTTGGTAATGCCTCAGAGTTTCGGTGGGCATGTAAACAAATGCATAATGCTGCGCTATACTTTGCTGCCTCACCCGGTTTCGTAGCGACGCTTATTGTTTAGGTGTCTTTTAATAAGTAGGTAGTCCTATCATTAGCTAGAACCAGCTAGATCTGATCGATATGGACATAAACGCGAGTAAAGTCTAATCTGACGGAAGAGAGAGATCAGCTGCTGCTGACGAGTCGACCTGCAGCGGTGAGCGGAGCAAAACACACACTTCAGGTTAGAATATCACACGTAGCTATTTCAATTACCTCTCAAACTACCTAAACTAGTTATAGATATGTTTATTTTTATTGTCGGGTCACTCATTACTGATCCGCGAGCTGCATGAAATTGACGGGCTGTCAGGAGAGAGAGAGCGCTCCGTTTATTATTTCCGTGTTATTGTAAGTTACTGTTCACTTTTGAATAATGTAGTTAATCTACTATAATTAGTTTGTTTAATATCGAATCATATACATTTGTTTTAAAGCTCAATAAATAACAAAGAAGACCTTTGACCGGCACTTTTCAAATTTTGTCCGGAAGATTTAAACTTTAACGGACATTTTGACCGGCGAAAAAATATTCTAACGGGAACTCTGGTGTGTAGACAACTGCAGAGTGTGACCTTGTTCTAATGCAAATTAAAAGACAATAGATTCAAGGTGCCTTTTATTGTCATCCTGAATCACTGGGTTGCACAAACGCAATTGAGTCCATTTACGATACACATGAAAAACAGTAGTGTGTTCCTGTAGTGAACTTTTAAAATGTGCAAAAAGGGAACAAAGGAAGCAGCAAAAAACTGTGGATTACATTACATTGCATTTAGCTGATGCTTTTATCCAAAGCGACTTACAATAAGTGCGTTCGACAAAATACAAACTTGAAGAAAACAGAATCATATAAGTACATCAGGTTTCATAGAGCAAAAACATTTCAAGTGCTACTCAACTGGCTATAGATAAGCCAGTCCTTTATTAGTATACAAGTGCCTTGTTAATAGTTCTATCGCTCGAAGTGGAGTCGAAAGAGATGAGTTTTCAGTCTGCGCCGGAAGGTGTGTAAGCTTTCTGCTGTACTGATGTCAATGGGGAGCTCATTCCACCATTTTGGAGCCAGGATAGCAAACCCACGTGTTTTTGCTGATGGGAATTTGGGTCCCCTTCGCAGCGAGGGTGCAGCGAGCCGTTTGGTTGATGCAGAGCGTAGTGCACGCGCTGGGGTGTACAGTTTAACCATGTCCTGGATGTAGGAAGGGCCAGATCCATTCGCAGCATGGTATGCAAGTACCATTGTCTTGAAGTGGATTCTAGCAGTTACCGGAAGCCAGTGAAGGGAGCGGAGGAGCGGAGTGGTGTGGGAAAATGTTGGAAGGTTGAAGACCAGATGAGCCGCTGCATTCTGGATGAGCTGCAGAGGTCGGATGGCACATGCAGGTAGACCAGCCAGGAGGGAGTTGCAGTAGTCTAGGCGTGAGATGACTAGAACCTGCGTCGCTTTCTGGGTCAACTGGGGACGTATCCTCCTGATGTTGTAAAGCGTGTATCTGCAGCAGCGGGTTGGAGCAGCTATGTTTGCAGTGAAGGACAGGTTGTTATCTAGGGTCACACCCAGATTCCTTGCAGTCTGACTCATACTAGAGGCAAATGAAATGGCTGGCTTCAACATTTAACAGCAAATGATCCAGCATATACATTTTCAATATAGCAGGGATTAGTTAAATATTGTTGGTTTATATTGCACACATATTTTGTGTTGAAATATAACTGCCCTGGGGGGAAAGTATGGCTGCTGAATGTGCACTGCATTTTGTTTGAAAATATTTAGTTTCTTTCCTTGGTAACGACTGTCACCAGTAGGGATGGGTATCGTTAAGGTTTTAACGGTACTACTACTTTTATTGATACCGCTTATCGGTCCGGTCTTTTAACGGTACTCTTATCGGATCTTTTGGAGAAAAAAAAAGGTTAACTAAACAAATTGTGAACAAAACTAACATTGCTTTTTATTTAAATTAAATAAATAATATTTCACATCAAAAGAAACAACAACGTTTTAACAAATCGTATTAAATAATCTGATGACAGAACTGTAAACAGAATAGCTGAGACTTTAACAAAATAAATATCTCAGTTACCTCTAATCATTAACCCATGTTTGTATAATTTAGTTAACTCCGTGTGTTGCTGCTAGCATACATAACACCTGACGTGGAAACGTTACTCGTGGATGGGACTACAGAGCTGCTAGAAAGACAGTCGAACCCGGTGCATTCCTCCGTCTGAATGTGGTGCACTTTTGCTAAATGTTTAGACAAATTGCTTGGGTTACCGCCCTTACATGCTAAACTCTTATTGCACTTGTGTGTGTGTGTGTGTTGCTGCATGTAGCAGTTGCGTGTGTGTAAACTGCATGTGTGTAAACTGACCCGCCCCCTCGCACACTGCATTTTGCAGTCTTTTTGCAGGTTAGAAACGGAGTTGGCGACACTAAAACTGCAATATCATGTTTATGTAGCAATAATACATATGACATATATTTTACATGTCTCCAGTAACGATAAAAAGACCGCTAACGTCGGAGCTTAACAGTACCACGGTCTTTAATAATTCAGCCCCGGGGCCCGTTTAATACCGAGGCACCAGCAGTCTTTCCATAACAAGACTCTCCTGAATGTGGACCTTTCTCACACACAGATGCCACGGGATTACTGTGACATGTTGGGGTGTTTAACAGACATTAGATGGGCATTATCGCTTTAATCATATGCAGATCAACAGCACCTGGCACCACACACACACACACACACACACACACACACACACACACACACACACACACACACACACACACCTTGTGTATACACGGGAGCATAACGTTGGTGTAAAGCCCCAAATAACCCACCAGGGATGGAGTGCAGAGGAGAAAGGGGGGGGGGGGGGGGCAGTGTTTAACAGACTTGGTGCTGCACCCTGCCAAGGCTCGTCAGCACCTGTTTAACTACACAGCACGAGTCTTCACAGACCATTGGACAAATTACTTCCTCTTCTTTAAGAAACAAACCTGAAGGTTGGCTTCAAAGAGCGCACAGGAGAAGCCACTTACCAGCCTCACGGTTTCAATGTATGCCTCCATACTGCAGTCTGAAATATGTGACTGCCCCCCCCCCGCTACCTAGTCTAACAGAGCAGCACAACATGCCAAGTCATTTAGTTTCAAAACACTGTTGTAGTTTGAAGGCTAACACTAAACAGAAGGCACCTGGTGCTGCTCTGGCAGGAGATCTTCTTTGATGTTTGTCCAGGTAAAGATGACGGAGCACTTTTTAATGTGTACTTAAGGATCGAGTCTGCAGCTAATAAGTGATGGTGAAGTGAATCGAGTGAATGTGAAGGGAGTTTAACACTGCTTGGTAACTATTTTTTTATTTCTAAAATCAAACCGGGTGCCTGTTAGAAACCATATTGGTGATGACCATAGGTTGTGATTTAATTGGAATAAATGTTGGCTCATTGAGGGGGCGGTACTCAAGCTCTCCTCTGAAAACAGCATTTATTAAAGTTGTTTTTAGGTTCAAGAGACCTCAGAACTGACCTCCTAACTGGCTGACTTCATTATTATTGTCTCTGTTCATCCGTCATTACCTCTTTTAAAGGATACAGGGGTAGACATTAAGGGTAAAAAGCCACTGGCCCGCCGGGCCGGTGGAATTGTATTATCACTGGCCCCACCATTGTAACCACTGGCCCGGAGCATTCGTCCAAAAAAAAAAATCGACTAATAATGAAGAAAATTAACACATTTGTTGCAATAGTAATGTATGCACTAACTACATTACTACCTGTACTACAACATTTGAACAATCAGTTCTTCCTCATTTTCCTCAATTGTTCATATTTGGTTTAATAAAATAATGATATTGTGGTCATTGTTAAAAAATGTCTGCTATTATGAGTATTATTATTTGTATAATGCGCTTTCTGCCTTCCTGTCATTAGGAGTTAGAAATGTAATGGCTATAGATTAGATTAGATCCTTCATTATCCTAAACTGCTGGGACATTTCCCTAAAGCCAATACCTTTATATGTTCTACTCTTCACTTACTTGTCAGCATAGGTCGGCATTGATGTACAGAGCCGACAGAAGACCTTGTTTATATTGGCATCATATTGAGAGGTGCAGTGACGTGTCCTAAAACCAGGAAGTAAGCTGCTGGTTCCCTCAACAAAAAGTAATGGGATTTCTCCACAGGGTTTTGGAAAATAGCTGGAAATAAGGTCTGTGGAAAACAAACCTGTCTGATAAATGCACGTTTTGTTCTGCCGGACTATCTCCACATGTCTACCCTACTTTTATAATTTTGGAATCATAAATCTAATCGATAGATTATAAAGGGTTTTAGGACGCGTCACTGCACCACTAGAAGCCAACTCCATCGATCAAGCTGAAACTTTCTCTCCCTCTTCTTCTCATACTCCCTGTCACTCTCCTTTAACTCCTCGGGTGACTTTCTTTTATTTGAAAATTGTTTTTTGCTCGGCGCTTGGCCGGTTACCGCTGGTATTAAAAACATTTTGGCGAATGGTTAGGTGGCGCGATAGTCTGTAGTGAAGGAGCGCGCTCACGGGAGCCTGCTCGCGCTGCGCTCCACAGCAAACAGCTGTTTGCTTTTCACCCAACAACGACAAGCGACTCACGAAACGCTATGTTGTAGCGTTAATAAACGAAACAATTTAACAAAATTGCTAGTCAAAATACCAATCCCACAGGAAACATTTTTTTTTAAACAATATTTGTAGTGGCCCGAGCGGGCAAGTGGAATTTACGTTATGCTGGCCCGGGGTGTATAAATAGTGCTTCCGGGCCAGCGGGCCAATTATAATGTCGAGCCCTGGGATAGGTTGGCAAGAAAGCCTCAAATTAATAAACGTATAGCGTAGCACTTGAAATTTGACGTGGAAATGTGTGGTGACTTCCCAAACCACTGTGTCGTCTGAAGTTGCATTGTTTGACTTTCTGGAGGATGTTACAGGTTTGTTTCCTTGAAAGTGGATCCGACGGGTAGATAATGGCGTAAAGTCACTAAACATCTTCTCTGTTTCTGTCTTCCTGTTCAGATGCCCAAGGTGCAGTATCGCTCTAACTGTAAGCCCTCCACCTTCGCCTACCCCCCAGCTCTGGAGGTTCCCAAGGAGAAGGAGAAGGAGAAGGTGAGAACATGGCAACTTAACACATCCACTTGTTTTGATTTTCTTTTACTGTTATTATCAGTTAAAGAAGGCAGACGTAGTTTCATATTCATTTGTAAATACGTTTTTAACCCACGCTGTCAGATATATACTTGTTCTGCCTGGCATATTGATTATTTCAGCATCTCCAGCATATGTTTCTTGGTTGCTCGTTTCCCTCTGCTTTTATTTTGTGGTCGACTTGTTCTGTAAGTCGTGTTAGTAGGTGGTCTGATTGTGGATGGTTTTGTCTTACATTGTCTGTGTTCTCTCCCTCTCTGCACGGCAGGTCTCCACGGCTGTTCTCTCCATCACCGCCAAAGCCAAGAAGAAGGAGAAGGAGAAGGAGAAGAAGGAGAAGGAGGAGGAGAAGATGGAGGTGGTGAGTGGAAAGGCACAGCTGTCCAAAACACTCTTTCTCCCCTCATTGCCAATAATCTTATCTTATTTGTTTTTCGACCCTTCATTTGAAAAGGAGTCTAAACTCACAACAACACATCTCCTTTGCCAAGCGATTTATTTTATTGGGTTTATTTATTCAGAAAGATTTGTTTGGAGTAGTGAGTTGAATGTACTGGAACAGAGATCTACCCTGAATTATCCCATTTTGTAGGTGGTCTGTCTGCATAAACTAAAGCAAATGTACTATTTAGTTTCAACACATTCAGGGTATTTAGACTATTTAGAACCTTGCCGTTTATCTGAAGTAAAGTTTTCAATTATGTTTTACAGTGTTTGACTCCAAGACGGCTTTGAACGCAGGGAGTACCCTATAACAGATTGTGTTTAGAGCAAGATTTTGTGAGACAATTCTTGGTGGACTTCAGTCCTTCAGGGGTGGTCTTGGGTCATGCTCCCATTTTTTTCTTTTTTTTTAAAGTATCCCACAAGGCAATGCAGCTTCAGCATGTGTCCTGGTTGTGTTGTTTTTAGTAATGACGCATCACTCACCTGCTGATAAGCAGATACAATCATAAATAAGCGGATATTAAATGGGGAATCGGATCCATGCTGTCAGTTAAACAGTCTCTTGTGCTCTTTGACAACAAACACGCTACCTTTTTATTTCTTTTCCCAACTCAGTGAGTCAGTGTAACTCTCACTGGGTTTCTCTGGGCGTCAGCAGCACGTTTGATCCGCTCGGCCACGCTACGTCTCAGCTCTGCTGCTGAGAGACGAGCTTGGAAATGTCTGGCCTGCTCACATCTCAGATTTTTGATTTCATTTGGCTTGACTCTTTGAGAAGGCGGTAGAAGGAGGAGGTATCGACTCTCACTGGGGTCAGACGGTTCATTTTCTGGACCGTTTTATAGAGCGGACTTAAGTTTGGGAGATTTATTTATGCTTAGCTCATCTATTTTCATGTTAAGAGCTTCACTGTGGTATCTTTTTATTTCTACTCTAAATATATCAACACTCAAATATGTTGGGTAGAATGATTGAGATAGAAATGGCAAGAAAAAGTAAACCTAGTAACGATAAATACAGATGATAGTGATATTGATAGTGAAGGCTATTTGAAACAGTGATTTCATCAGTAAAGTATTTAAGTGCGTCTGTAAATCACACCTGAAACCGGGCTAGAGAAGACAGCCGAAGTGTTTCAGAACATCTGCAGGAGATGGCACCTTCTGTCCTTCCATGTATTTGTAATGAATCCTCCCGTGTATCGGCTTGATAGCCCAACAAATCACTGGTGCCAGAGTAGTAACAAAGAAACATCTAAGTCCTCCAAACTGTCTTGTAATGTCATAATTCAACTAGAAATACTGATTCTGATTGTGGTGGGTTTTCAACTTTTAATTTTGCAGTTTCTGAATTAAATGTATGTTTTAAATAAATTCAGCAATGACACAACTGTACAGATTGTTTTTAAGAACATCCTTAAGTTACAGGACATTATGAAAGGTAATCACAGTAGGCCTAATGGAGAACATGCTTCTTCTGTCACAGGAGGTCCAGGAGGCGGAGAAGGAGAAGGAGAAAGAGAAAGAGAAAGAGAAGGAAAAGGAGAAGGAGAAGGAAAAAGAGAAGGAGAAAGAAAAGGAGAAGAAGGACGAAGAAAAGGAGAAAGAAAAGGAGAAAGAGAAGAAGAAAGAGGCAGAGCCAAACTTCCAGTTCCTGGAGAACCCGGCCAGAGTGATGCCGGCCCAGCTCAAAGTGCTCATCATGCCCGAGACCTGCCGCTACCAGCCCTTCAAACCGGTAACTATCTGTCCGTCTGTCTGAATGTGGGTCTGTCTGAATGTGGTTCTGTCTGTCTGAATGTGGGTCTGAAAGTGCGTCTGTCTCCATGTAAATCTATTCAAGAGGCCATAGTAGAAAGTCTTGCCAATAGCTCTTTAACCGGGTCTTAAAAAGTCTTACATTTGATAATCAGAATTTAAGGCCTTAAAAAGGTCTTAAATATGATTTTAGAAGGTCTTAAAAATGATCGGATTTGAAAGGCAGGGCTCGACATTATAATTGGCCCGCTGGCCCGGAAGCACTATTTATACACCCCGGGCCAGCATAACGTACTTTCCACTTGCCCGCTCGGGCCACTAAAAATATTGTTTAAAAAAAAAAATGTTTCCTGTGGTATTGGTATTTTGACAAGCAATTTTGTTAAATTGTTTCGTTTATTAATGCTACAACATAGCGTTTCGTGAGTCGCTTGTCGTTGTTGGGTGAAAAGCAAACCGCTGTTTGCTGCGGAGCGCAGCGCGAGCAGGCTCCCGTGAGCGCGCTCCTTCACTACAGACTATCGCGCCACCTAACCATTCGCCAAAATGTTTTTAATACCAGCGTAACCGGCCAAGCGCCGAGCAAAAAACAATCTTCAAATAAAAGAAAGTCACCGGAGGAGTTAAAGGAGAGTGACAGGGAGCATGAGAAGAAAAGGGAGAGGAAGTTTCAGCTTGATCGATGGAGTTGGCTTCTAGTGGTGCAGTGACGCGTCCTAAACCCCTTTTTATAATCTATCGATTAGATTTATGATTCGAAAATTATAAAAGTAGGGTAGACATGTGGAGATTATCCGGCTGAACAAAACGTGCATTTATCAAACAGGTTAGTTTCCACAGACCTTATTTCGAGCTATCTTCCAAAACCCTATGGAGAAATCTCACTGCTTTTTGTCGAGGGAACCAGCAGCTTACTTCCTGGTTTTAGGACGCGTCACTGGCTGCACCTCTCAATATGATGCCAATATAAACAAGGTCTTCTGTCGGCTCTGTACATCAATGCCGACCTATGCTGACAAGTAAGTGAAGAGTAGAAAATATAAAGGTGTTGGCTCTAGGGAAATGTCCCAGCAGTTTAGGAGAATGAAGGATCTAATCTAATCTATAGCCATTACATGTCTAACTCCTAATGACAGGAAGGCAGAAAGTGCATTATACAAATAATAATACTCATAATAATAGCAGACATTTTTTAACAATGACCACAATAGCATTATTTTAATAAACCAAATATGAACAAATGAGGAAGAACTGATTGTTCAAATGTTGTAGTACAAGTAGTAATGTATAAATTACTATTGCAACAAATGTGTTAATTTTCTTCATTATTTGTCGATATTTTTTTTTTTGGACGAATGTTCCGGGTCAGTGGTTACAATGGTGGGGCCAGTGACAATACAATTCCACCGGCCCGGAGGGCCAGTGGCTTTTTACCCTTAATGTCTACCCCTGAAAGGTACTTCTGTGTTGCGATTAGTGTTGCACGGTGTACCGATACTTGAAAGGTACCGCGATACCCTGCCGTTAAAAACGTTTCGATTCCTCCGTTTCATTAGTATCGGTACTTTAAGAATGACGGGGGAAAGTACTCCGGTGAGAAAGCGCCGTTTTAATAAGAGCCGTGTGTGTTCAGCGCTCTGCTTCCACTCCCTGCTCTGCAGACGTGCCTGCAGTCCCTCCCCTCTCAAGCACGCTCTAAGTGCCTCCCCTCTCTCGTGCACGTGCTAGCTGCCAGAGCATGTGAGAAAGCGAGAAGCATGGCTGCAAGTGGGAGTGCAACTGCCGCTGCGCCTCGGCTTGTTGACAAAAAAGACGCCAGAAGCGACATTTGGAAGTATTTTAGCTATATCTCTGACTGTGAGGGCAAGCCTACGGACACCACGAGGCCTGTCTGTAAGAAATGTTTTAGATCCCTGCAAACCAAGGGAGCCAACACATCAAACTTCGCTAAGCACCTCGCCGACCGGCATCCAGACAGGTTAGCGAATGTGATAGATAACATAATTACATCATGCTCAGCCCATGCCCTCACATCTAAGTCAAACCAGTGTAATTTATTTTGTGACAAATTAACGTTTTTGTAGTTTGCCGAGGCAATTAATGGCAATGATAACTGTCTAATATGGCTATCTTTTTAGCTAACTTACCAATGTGGTTATGGTTCTGGTGTGAAATAAAGCACAATAATTACATTTAAGACTGTTTCCCTTTTTTAAAGAAAAGTATCGAAAAAGAATCGGAATCGCAATTCTTGACTTGGTATCGAAACCAAAATGTTGGTATCGTGACAACACTAGTTGCGATCGCGTCTAAATGTGTTTTGGGGGAAATGTCCGGGCTGCAAAGTAACCAGTCCGGTAATCGCCTTTCAGTTCCCCCCAACAATTTGTATTGAATTAAATCAACATGGAACCAGTAATCACTAACTTTGTTTTCTCCGGCCCCTTATCGGAAAACACCCAGCTATTAATCTAGCAACCAACCAAGCTTCAGCTAGCGGCGGTCAGAAACTCATGTCTCTTCAAAAATCTACTTACAAATAAATATGGGGAAGTGTAAGTTTAACCGTATTTGGTTGGAAAACATCGAATTTAGTGTTTGGTTGAAACCAGTGGAGGGGAACGTGTTTGAAGCCCGCTGCACCTTTTGCAAACAAAATTAGCGTTTGTTTTGCTAATGCAGCGTTAGCTAGTGCAGCGTTAGCTAGTGCAGCAGCTCCCGCAACAACATCGGGGGACCTCCGGGCGACGTTTGGGTCTACGTCAACCCTAAAAGCGGAGGTGCTGTGGACGCTAAATACCGTAGCTAAACACCAATCATACTACAGCATGAACATTACATTTAGCTGACGCTTTTATCCAAAGCGACTTACAATAAGTACATACGACCAGGAAGACACAGCCCTGAAGAAAACAGAATCATATAAGTACATCAGGTATCATAGAGCCAAACATTTCAAGTGCTACTCAGCTGGCTATAGATAAGCCAGTCCTTTATTAGTATATAAGTGCCTTGTTAGTAATTCTATCGCTCGAAGTGGAGTCGAAAGAGATGAGTTTTCAGTCTGCGCCGGAAGATGTGCAGGCTTTCTGCTGGCCTGATGTCAATGGGGAGCTCATTCCACCATTTTGGAGCCAGGATAGCAAACCCACGTGTTTTTGCTGATGGGAACTTGGGTCCTCCTCGCAGCGAGGTTGCAGTGAGTCGTTTGGCTAATGCAGAGCGTAGTGCACGCGCTGGGGTGTACAGTTTAACCATGTCCTGGATGTAGGAAGGGCCAGATCCATTTGCAGCATGGTATGCAAGTACCAGTGTCTTGAAGTGGATTCTAGCAGTTACCGGGAGCCAGTGAAGGGAGCGGAGGAGCGGAGTGGTGTGGGAAAATGTTGGAAGGTTGAAGACCAGACGAGCCGCTGCATTCTGGATGAACTGCAGAGGTCGGATGGCACATGCAGGTAGACCAGCCAGGAGGGAGTTGCAATAGTCTAGGCGTGAGGTGACGAGAGCCTGGACCAGAACCTGCGTGGCTTTCTGGGTCAGCTGGGGACGAATCTTCCTGATGTTGTAAAGCGTGTATCTGCAGCAACGGGTTGTAGCAGCGATGTTTGCAGTGAAGGACAGGTTGTTATCTAGGGTCACACCCAGATTCCTTGCAGTCTGAGTCGGGGAAACAACAGAGGTGCCGATGTTGATTGTCAGGTCAAGAGTGGGACAATCTTTTCCCGGAAGGAAAAGCAGTTCAGTCTTGTCAAAAAAATGAAGGCAGCAGAGCTCTGACTATAGCTCTTGTCACACACACACACACACACACACACACACACACACACATTTTTTTGTCTAACACGCTAACACAGTTCTGTGTACTGTTATGTTCAGTCATCGTTCTTATGTTGAACATGAATACATTTACTTTGCAAGTAATTTATGGGACGTATTTCTTCTTTCATAGCAATTTTCCTTCATACTTTCTGGCTGTGAAATAGGTCTTAAATTCTATTCAAAGTGGTCTTAAAAAGTCTTACATTTGAGTTGGTGAAACCTGCAGGAACTCTGTTTAAAGGGGAACATAACACACAACAAAACCCACCTGAGTGTACCTTCTTAAACATCGACAGGACATTTCAGGCTATGTTTTTTTAAGTTCTTCTCCATTAAAGAGCAAAAGCCTCTTCTACCAATCACCATGTGACAATGACATATGGATCCTTGATGGAGAAATCCCCACATAAACCGTCGGGAGATGAACAAATGAAATGCAACAGTCCACTACCAATGCTTGAGAATGGCTCCTGCAATAGTCCTTCACCAATAAGGTGTTAAATGAACTTGTATCTGCAGCAATACGAATCTACGGACATCAATTCAATAATATTCAACATGACTTTAATGAAAATGTAATGTAACATCGTAAAAGTATCCCAGAGGGGAATTTTCCTTTTAAAAATAAATGGAAATATATTCAGGATCCAGCCTGTCAGTTGATTTTGGCCTCGGACACACTTCTCCAGGTCCACCCCCCCGTCTCTTCACTTTTATAAACCGGAGGGCTGCGGTCCTGCTGTAAACGGCAGGATGGCGTGCGGTCGCCCAATAAGCTCTCACCCCGTCCTGTAAAGAGGAAGCACTGTTTGGTTTCGTCCCTCACAAACTCAAAATTGTAGGTCTTGCATCTAATGCCAAAATGGTGTCTTAGCTCGTCTAAAGTTTGGTAATGCTGCTGTCCTTTTAAGGGTTTGTTTTTACTTTCACAGAAGAGTTTAGGAAGTGAAGAGGTTTTACAGATTCATCTTAAAATCTGGTCAATGTCGGGGGTTTATTGAAACCTTATTTTGTGAATCAACTTGCGTGGTAACAAGTTCCCTGTCTTGGATTGTTCATCGGAGCTGAATGATTCCACAAATTGATTAAATAAACTCCACTTTTGAGTTTCAAAACCAAAACAACATGATCCTGTTTCTCCCCTCGTTGTACCAGTTTGTTTCAAATAAATATTGTAGAACTACGTCATAGCTTTTCTTGACCTCAATTTCAAATGCATTCATAGGGTCTTTATCAAGGCAAGATTACGTACTGCTTTTGGGCCCCAGACCCTCAGTTTTGCCCTCTGGTGTTCGTCACATTTGCTTGGTACAACTGCACCACTCAAAGCACAATATATGTTTGTATGATGGGGACCCAGAGTATTTTAATTTTACTTATGCTAACTACTACTACTATATCCTTTTTTAGAGTGGTGGTGCATCTTCCTAAATATATAAGAGCTTAATTAAGTTCTACTCTTTACTAACTAAACACACAATGCACAGAAAAGGGGACACATGGTTAATGAATGCGTTTCGTTTTACTCTGGGGCCTCGAGAAGGTTTATCTGGTCCTGATCATTAAATACCATTTGGTCGTTTCAACAGAGGAAGATACTCGGAGAGGAATTTCTAACGGTTTTGACACGTTTTCTCTCGAACAATTTAGTGTGCAGCTTCATTGAAGTTAGACCCGATTCATGTTCTGGTTATAACTGATTTTAATTTCTTTCCACTTTTACATAAACATCCCTTCCAGCAGTGAAGAGCGATGTATAAACAGATACAGTGCACTTTACATTTTCTAATGTCCATCAGCCAATGATGGCTCTGAACCCTTTCGCTGGATGTTATTGGCTGACTTTCCTCCTGTCTGTCACCAGCTCAACACAGGCGGGATCATCATCATGAAGGACACCAGTGAGGAAGAGGAGGAGCTGGTGGAGCCCGTCTCCGCTCACGGCCCCAAAATCGAGGAGGAGGAGCAGGAACCAGAGCCCCCCGAGCCCTTCGAGTACATCGACGAGTAGGAGTGCTCTCACGGCAACGGTATGCATTCCTAAACTCTTGTTATTCATTCATAACTTCAGCAAAGTGAAGTGTCTGCTGATATTCAACAGTTTCTCCGTCGCTCTGTCCAACCCCCGTTCAAGGTATGGTAGGTAGTTCACTTCGGAAACACTTTTTGTTATATTCCATGGAATGCTCTTAACATCCCGATAGCAATGAATGTATGAAATGCTTTGACAATAAATACATTAAAGATCTCAGGTTTCTAAGTAATGTTGTGTAATAAAACACAATGCTGGTGTGAGCTGTTGTTCCTGAGCATAGCATAGTTTCACACGTCACTGGTGGAGGAATGTAAACCCGTCTCCAAACAGCCGCTCAGAGGGCAGAGCGTCTCTGATCTGATGCTTAATGACTCCTGGAGGCTGATGGTGTTTGTGTTGGACGTGTTGCTGCCTGCATCCCATGTACGAGCTCACTGTTGATGAGACCAATGAGGTGTCAATGACCAAATTAGGGCCTCCTTGCATACTCTGTCACTTCTTAATGAGGTTCAAGTGCTGTGTGGCACAGTAAACACTGCGGCACCACGGTCAGCTGACTTTGTGTTTGCCAGAGTAGGCAGCGGTGAATGTGACCAAGTTGTATTATTAGGTCGCAAGTTTGATGAATATAAATACATGAGATGAGTCACAGTACATTTGAGTAAATATTATTTGAATGACTGATTTCTGGCCCGTAAGCCCCACATAGTGTGTGTGTGTGTGTGTGTGTGTGTGTGTGTGTGTGTGTGTGTGTGTGTGTGTGTGTGTGTGTGTGTGTGTGTGTGTGTGTGTGTGTGTGTGTGTGTGTGTGTGTGTGTGTGTGTGTGTGTGTGTGTGTGTGTGTGTGTGTGTGTGTGTGTTGTGTGTGTGTGTGTGTGTGTGTGTGTGTGTGTGTGTGTGTGTGTGTGTGTGTGGTGTGTGTGTGTGTGTGTGTGTGTGTGTGTGTGTGTGGGTGTGTGTGTGTGTGTGTGTGTGTGTGTGTGTGTGTGTGTGTGTGTGTGTGTGTGTGTGTGTGTGTGTGTGTGTGTGTGTGTGTGTGTGTCCTCACTTGAGCTTTTTCTGCTATGATAAACTCGGTTGTCTGAGGTTTTGTGGCAATTACTCTCAGTTGCATCATTCATTTTGTTATGCTTTTATCTGGTATGACTGTTTAGGATGTACATTTTTTGTGACGTTAATATCACGAATGTCAGCATACAGCCATGATGTCACTGCTTCTGACATGTAATCCTAATTGTGTATTTGGTTTTGTATTTATTAGTTTGTGAATCACCTCTCATGGCATGTGTTCCTCTCCTCAGGCATCGGGAGAAGTGGGGTGTCAGCATGTTGGTCCAGCGTCTCCCTCTGTGCATCCAGCTCTTCATCCCCGCTTCACTTCCTCTTTTACACGTTTCTTTCCTGTTCTGCCGCCTCATTAACCAGACAGGGAATGTTTTACACCCTCAAATTGTATAATTTTCTGTCCGTACAATAAAAAATGATATATATTGGAAGCTGGAGAGTGTCTGTTTATTTCACCAGGCGTGCAATGAGGGAATTTCTCTAATCCCATACATTTAGACTGGTTTACATTCTCAGCACTCAGCAGCCGCCCAGCCGTCTGTCTGTCTCTCACAGCGAGCGAGTCCACGGTCAAACACTAAACAACTGTGGGTGGCAACGGGGGGGGGGGAAACACTTGTGGGTGTCTAGAAGGTCAAGTCAGAAAAAATATTACAAACGACAAACCTTTGGGCAGATCAGGACGGAAACGTGATCTGTTTTTTTATTTGCTAAAGATTGGTTCAGTTAAAATTGAGACTTTCTTTCAACTGAAACTAACATGGTTGATGTACTCCAATACTATACCAATGCATACTACGCCATATTTATGACACTTTGGGACATTTTATTAAAATACTACATAATAAACAATTTTATGAAGGCTTTTTATTCTTCACGATGTACTATTACCTTTTACATTTTTTATTAAGAAACTTTTTTTTGTATGGTGTTCCAGACACGGATTTGTTTTAATGGCATCTTAAATGTTACATTTCATTATATATTACTGTATGGTATTTTTATGAGAGATTATACACTGATTTTTTTGAGGTTTTATTATTAATGAAATACCTTTTAGGATATCTGTACAAAATGTATTAATATATATTTATGACATATTTATGCGGATGATTAAAATGAATGGACTGAATTTATATAGCGCTTTTTCTTAACCACAAAACATTTTTTTCAACATGTCCCACGAGGAGAGATAAACATGTACACACACTCACACACTGTTCATTCATGTAATCGGGAACAATGTTGGGTTCAGTATCTTGCTCAAGGACAACTGCAAATGCTGGTGGTTCGTACCAACGGCCCTCCGATTGGTTGAAGCCACTCTACCTCCTGAGCCTCAGCTTAATGGAAACTTAAGCAACATTCTTTTATGAATGTTATACATCTTAAAATCAATCCTAAGGTACATTTTCATTCCTAAAATTCACCTTGTAATCTCAGCAGCTGCTGCAATGTACTTCTTGTGGTTTTTGGCCTTTAACCCAAAATCAACTTTATCATCTCCGAGTGTCAATTTTTCCAAGTCTAAGTGTGATTATATTTGGTAAATGAAGCGTCACCTGGAAATGTGGTTTGGAAAGCATTCATGAAATGATAACACAGGCAGTTGTTTTCGGCATGAAATGTGATGTTGGATCTTTAATGCGTAAAACTGGTGGAAGAAATGTCTGTGCTGTGAAGTAAGTGGTCGTCCACTCCCATCAGTGAACAGCGTATGTACATGTTGGCCAGACACTTAGTCTAATCAACTCCTCCCTTCACATTCCCACATTCTTGGTCATGGAGAACTGTTTAACAACATTAAACCAAATCTTTCCTCATCCTGGTCATCTATGGTTGCAACGCAGAACACACTCCACTGACGTCCGTTTCACTTTGACCTTGACGACCACATCCATCACTCAGCCTGTGATCCTGTGAGGACGAAGCATCTGCTGAATGCATTCCTCCACGTGTGATTTTACACATCCTAAATTTAGAGATGAGCTGAGCGATTAACTTTCTATTAGCACCCCATTCCTGGAGACACCGTAACACAGAGTCGTCTCCACAGGAGCGAATGTGGAGATTTACTGCAACCTACCCCCACCTTTCCTCCTCATCTCTATGTTTCCATGCTATTTTCCAGCTAAGATGAAAGAGGTCTGCTGCAGCCTTCACTTCCCGCACGTCTATGGGTGGGATGTAGATGTGCTCTCTCTCTCTCTCTGTGTGGTGTGTGTGTGGTGTGTGTGTGTGTGTGTGTGTGTGTGTGTGTGTGTGTGTGTGTGTGTGTGTGTGTGTGTGTGTGTGTGTGTGTGTGTGTGTGGCCTAGCATTACTATACTAGTGGGGACCTACATCTGTTTACACAGTCACGTGTGGGGACTCGCCTCCCTTATGGGGACAAATTGGAGGTCCCCATGAGGAGAATCATTCATTTTAGGGTGAAGACTTGGTTAGGTTTAGGATTAGGGTAAGGGTAAGGGTAAGGTTAAGTGTAAGGGTTAGGGTTAGGCATGTGTTGGTTATGGTTAAGGTTAGGATAAGTCTCCAGGAAATGCATGTAAGTCAGTAATGTCCCCTGAAGTGATGTATACATGGTGTGTGTGTGTGTGTGTGTGTGTGTGTGTGTGTGTGTGTATCTGTGTGTGTGTGTGTGTGTGTGTGTGTGTGTGTGTGTGTGTGTGTGTGTGTGTGTGTGTGTGGAAAATATGCCGACCACGTCTCATCCTTCAGACTTTCAAACCATACACACTTTTCTGTGATGGAGTGGACTTCCCTCATACCTTTGTTTCCATTCCTTGTAAACTCACACGTGATACAGATCAGTCATACACCAAGGAACCCTGCAACGCTCTCTGATGTTTTGTTAAATCAAAGCATGTGGTAGCCTATGGCCCTATTGGACTCCCACATTTAACATACTTGGTGCCACAGGCAAACTAGTTCAGAGCCTTGTTTTAGACATGCTAGCCTCTGTCTGTATTTGTAATAATAATAAAAATAATAATAATAATACATTGGATTTGTATAGCGCTCTTCCTAATGCTCAAATACACTTTACATACAATCAGAAATGAAACAGTAAAAAGAAAACAAAAACATAAACAGTAGTCCTAATCCAATTGCGAGTAAAGTACATTATGGTGACACAATTATGGCAAAATTAGTCGGTCCACCACCATGGCTGAAACTGATATAAAAACACCATAGAAGGCAACAGGAAGCCGATGTTTGCATCCAGTTCTCAGGCCAAGCTGTGGACAGGAGACGAAGACAGGCAGCCAATCAGCAGCGACTAATGTCTGTCAGTACACGGGCAAACTCAACATCAGAAAGGAAGAGGAGAAGGGTGATGGTTGGTGTGAGCAGCAGACAAAGCATGGAGTCACCGTCTGTGGATGTAGCGCGGGGGGGGGGGGGGGGGGGGGGGGGGGGGGGGTTCAGCAGCGCTGTTAAAGCAAACAAGCGCCCCCATCAGAGAGCTCATTGGTCAGCTGGGGGAGAGTGTGGCATGTGGATGGGGTCGAGGCCTCGGGGGTTTGGACTGCACTGGAGGTGAGTGATACGCTGCTGGTCCATGACAGGGCAGACTGTTCTGTCCCGTCTGGATGGAGGGTCACGCTGAACAAACTGGGGGGGGGCCTGGATTTTGGCCTCCAGCTCGTTTTATCTCTGAAAGTTTAAAGATAAAGACCTCCTATGAGGAATGGGCAGACTGGGAAGCAGAGCGTTGATATACAAATGTCAATTCTTTTGACTTACTCCTTTTTAGGAATTCCTATGTTGGAGGTTTACTTTTTGTGAACTTTCACACTGCCTAAAAAGCTGGAAATCACCAGTTTCTGTTCCTGCGCCAAACACTGAACTAAAATAGTCCATTCATGGACTACTTTAAACCACACTTTTTAGGAGAAAAAAAGCTTTTTTCAGCCTTTACTCACAACATTGTGAATTGTGTGTCTGAATTTTATTTTATTTGTGTTACAAATAATAATAGAAAAAGATTGACCGATAAAAACATATTATACAATAATTGTTAATTGCAGCAGTAACACATAATACCATTTTTTTTAATGGAATTTGTGCCACAGTTTTAGATAAATACAGCTGGGCAAAAAGTGTAGAAGTATTGATCATGTCTATTTGCAGCAGGTAGCTTTAGCCTTGTAGAGTTAATTAAAACAACAACAGCCTCAGGAGGTTACTGTCCTTTTACCACATGCACTGCCTGTTTACTCAGACCCTGCCCTGGTGACTACAATTGACTGTGTTTACGTTCACTCGGCCCATCTGCACCCAGATCATGAGACTGGTGTCCAAACAGTCTGAAGAGTTATATAATGCTGGCTGTAGCAGCAGCTGGTAGGACTGGTGGAGGTCGTAGCGCTGCAGCGTCTCCTTGAACAACTCTGCATAGATTCAGTACCTTCAAGCAGCCTCTGAGCTCCACAGCTGATGAGTGAAACAAACTAGTAAAAGATTACCGCAGTGAAGTTAGTTTTAGGTTAGATGTTTGACAGACTCAAGTGCCAGCAGTGGAAATAAATTACAGTTTGAATGACCAATGTTAATTCACTACCCCTGTGCTAACCTGATCATATTAGTGAAAAAATATAACACATTTGTCACATGTGGCTCACTATCTTTGACTGGATGTAACAATGATTTCACATAACTATAAGAAAATGTCAAGAGCTTCCATGTCAAGTGACTCCAGATCAATGCACACTATTTCACTACACTGGACCTCTTTGAATAGGATTTGAGTCCATCTATTTCTATGAATATTTCTATGAAAGGTCTATGAAAAGTTTTTGTTGAATTTACATAAAAATATTAATAAAAATACAAAATAGAAATATAAAGTTAGCTGGGAGGTAATCAAAGTAACTGGTTAAGACATTATTTTCTCAAACTTACTTCAAAGCGCTCACATCAAAATAAATCACATTTAAAATATGTATAGATTTATAGTGCCTCCAATAAAGCACGTTGTATCAATACATTGTTAGTTTTTATCTTTCATTTGTTTACAGTAGGGCAATTCTACAATATAAGCAGACTTCTTTAAGTGTGTCATCACATCAGACTTTGAGGGAGAATAGTGTTGGTCATTTTACATCATGTTCCCAGCTGGCCTGTCCAGTACTTGCGTGGTAACAAAGGTCACTTCCCCGACCTTTGGGTTCCCCTGTCCAAACACTCTCTGGACAGGAGGAGCCCTGGCTGCTGGCTCAGAGAGAGAGGAGGTTTCCATCCTCTGAGCAGCTGGACCCCAGACCTCCTGCGCTGGGGAGACCTGAAGGAAAGACTGACGGCTCAGTGTGGAGCACGGCTCTCTGGAGAGGCATCACTCAGAGAGAGAGTCTCCACAAATGGAAGAATAAAACAATTCTGGGAAGGCAGGCTGGACAGAAACTAAACAAGTGGTGGAGACCTGCAGCCTGGTGAAGGAGGAGCACCTCAGCTGCCTCCACCTTTCCCCTGCTTGTCAGTGTGAGTGTGGTGAGGGATATTGTGGTGTGAAAGGTTGCTCATAACACTGCACCTATTCATGCACTCGGTCCATTCATCATCTGCTTTGAATACAAGCAGAACTGTTTGGATTCACAGAGCGAGGCTGCTCCAAAATGTGAAACGGGAACCTTTCTGTTCAGTGTTAACACGGCCGGGGTAAATATTAGCACGGTGCTGTGTAGCATTAATACCTAAACAGAGAGGTGTTTCTGCTAGTGTGGAACGTTTTTAGAGGTGATGAAGAGATGAAGCCCAAAATGATGAAGTTCTGACTGTGTCCTGCCACGTCTTTGAAATGACAGAAAAAGGCTTTCAATTTTGCGGCCGTAGCTTATCAAAAGACAACAATATAATACAAATACTAACTTTAGTATTTAATGTAGAACACTGCACCATGAGATGAGTTATGTCATAACTAATGGATTCATGTGTAGGAAACATTTTACTAGTGCAGTTGCTTGATGAGGAGCTAATTTGGAACGTTTTTTTAGATTACTTTCCACCACTGTCCTTATTTATTTGAGGGTGAGTATTGATGTTATTGTAACTTGGTTGACTTACATCTGTCTTTCGATAAAGTATTGAAACAAAAAAAGAAAGGTAAATGACGGTTCTACCTTGGTAGGAAGGGAACAGAGATAATGTCACAATGTATCCGTCTCTTAAATGATTTCACACCTATACATTTTACTGTAGTCAAAACATCTTCAGTCAAGTAAACTGAGACTTTACTTGCAGTTAAGTTTTCTTATACTATTTTGTATATTAAGGTGGATAAAATCAAAGGTTGTGTGCTAATTGTAGGTAGCAATATTTAGACGTGGTATTATTTGCATAAGTAAGTTAACTTAACTCAGCCGAATGCCATTAGTCTTTTTATTATTTTAAAGTAAAGGAGACTTCAGTCACCACTGGACTTGTTAACGTGAGTCTGTTCTGCAGTTCGCTCCCTGGCAGCCGAGCATCATTAATGGAGCTTGGCCCTCTCAGGGTTTGTTCACATGGTGTTTTTATGGAGGGAAACGTCTCCAGCGGCGGCCCTTCGCTTCTCCACAGGCCAGCAGACCACAGACTTCCTGGAAAAAGCCCGGGCCGATTCACAGAGAAAAGCTCAGGAGCCAGGCACAGTGGCTCCAGATGGGCATCAGGTGACCTTTAACTCCTTAACAAATATAATCTGGTATTTATCGATGGTTTAAGTGTCTCTTTTTAAGTGGTGCTATATCCTGTTTAACTATTTTCTGACATACTAAAATTATGTTTTTCTTTATTTGTATTTCTTACACTTAGACTGTGCATGTTTCTCCACGTGTTGATCTTCCTGACCAATCAATATCAGATTTAAAATTCCAACATATGTGAGGCTATACTTCATATGTCAACTTTCCAATATAACTTCAAGAATGAAATGTATGTCATTGAGATGTGTGTGCATTCAAACGTGTTTCTTCTTTAAATGAGGTAAATACATACATTTAAAAATGGCCACAGTGAATAGAGTAATGCTCAGGACCCTGCAGCCATGACAGTAGGCTAAACGCACAGCTTGTCTATATTTTTTATTTTTTAAGTCATTTGAAGTAGTGGGTACTGCGTGCCTCATTTACACAGCGACAGAAATAAACAGGCTGTAATTATTAAAGGAGGACTGGGACTGGCTAATAAATCCAGGAATGTGTTATAAAGATTGACACGGGAATAAATGCATGACCCCACCGTCAGTGTGTACTCATGAATGGAGCCTCTTTATATGAAAATAATATTATTCACATTTGAGTTTAGACATAAAGTCTCCAGAGCTGGAAAGTAACTTACTCAAGTACTGTACTTAAGTACAATTTTGAGGTACTTCCCATGTTATGCTACTTTGTACTTCTACTTCACTCAAAGGGAAATAATGTAATTTTACTCCACTACATTTATACAACATGTTTAGCTACGTTTAACAAAATGCATCGCTAAATGTTAAACTAGTGAACGCACTATTAAAGTCACGGGAGACTCAAATGATTCAAATATGTTATAAAAAAAGTCAACCAGAACTTTGTTTGTAAAACAGTAAAATACTACCTGATGCAACAATATTATCTGGAAATGCCACATATATAAATATAATATATACACACAAAGGCAACTTTTCTGCACAATGACTAATTTGACTATTTATACTTTCAGTACATTTTGCTGATAGTACTTTTTGTGCTTTTATTTAAGCAATATTTTTAATGGAAGACTTCAAGGTTCTTTATTGTCAAACTAACATAGCTACAGAGTAATTATGTCGTTGAAAATCTTAGGTCACAGGCTTCTCCAACAATGCAACACAATAATACAGATAAGCAGACAATATTGAAACAATATTAAAATATACTATATTAAAAGTAATACAAAAAGAAAAATCGTTTTAAAAAGTGGAATAGTGCAATACGAGTTATTGGAATGATATATTAGATAATAGATAATTACTAAGTAGCAGATGAATGTTATGAAATTGTTTCAGCAGTTCAGTTGTTTAACAGTCTTATTGCCTGCGGGATGAAGCCGCTCTGAATCTGGTGGTGTTTGTCCGGATGCTGCGGTACCGCCTGCCAGACGGCAGCAGACTGAACAGGTTGTGGCTGGGGTGATGGGGCAACTTGTAATTCAATGTTTTGACAATATTTGACTCAAGTAAAGCATCTGAATTCTTCTTCCACCACTGCTTGCACATTCTAAATGTGTTGTCATCACATGACAGTAAGTCATATAACACTGCCTTTCCTTAAAAGGAGGTGTACCAGGTGAATGTAATGAGAATACATGTATTTACATGGCACATCTTTTAAGGAAAGATACAAGGTTCTTCAATCAAACAACAAGAAATACTTTCAGATGAGAAAAGGAATTTGTTTATTTGTATATTGTCTATTCTTTGTTGCATGTAGGAGCACAATGGCAATAAGACTGAGTTATCTCGAGGTAGTTTTTTAACCATCAATAAGTTCCAAATGTTGTTTCAGTCATAAATAATATTTACAGTCTGTGATCTGTGCACATCCAGAGCAGTGTGGAGGAGGACATCAGAGCCGGTATCTTCCTAGGTGGCAAGTACCCTGCGTTGACCGTTTCAATATTAGATCGTGTGTTGAAAGGAGAAAAAAACAATGATCCGCAGAAATCATTTCTGTTACAGGGTTGTTGGCGACGAGCGTAAAAGCACACGATGGCACGGAGCCATTCTTCACTGCGTTAGCCTTTCACATGGAGAGCTTTATAGCTGGAGGAGATCGATTGGCTATCGTTCTAGTTTTGTGTGTTCTATTAAAACCAATAAAACCCGAGAGGTCATTTCAAAGGGATCTTTTATTTGAGGCATACTTTGTTCAAATCCAGGCTTTAAGGGTGAATTACTGATCATACATGCGACAGTATAATATCTTTCATTTATTGATTTTGTTGCAAAATAAAGCATACAATTATAAGTAAATAAATGTGCCTATTTTTATCTTTAAAAATGATGATTATAAACATTAATTGAATAACTTTAAACATGGGAATGTTTTATAAAGCAACATTTCTTAATTCAACCCTGTTTCAGGATGATAACTATAACTCAATGTTATTTTCATTTCTGCAACTATTATTACAAACTAAGAAATATCTGCAAGAGGCTTAGTGAAGAAGTCTGTCAACCAATTATTATTATTCCTAATTTACTTTTTTTTATCTCAGAAAATAATCCTCAAACATCAAATGAAAGCCTCTACAGTGTAGAGTCTGTAGACTATTCAGATTTAATTCTAAAGGAAGTACGAGCAAACAATGACATCAAGGGTAGACTAATTATGTGATACAAAAAATATAATAAATGTACAACTGCTGGTTAATAAATCATCCGTCTTGCTATTGAGATAAAATGTCAGAATTTAATGAATATTTGAGAACAAATACATGAAATTGTTTAGAGTTAAATTATAGAATAGCCCAAGAGAATAGTAAAATAACTGTCTGTTCATCACATGAGCGACACAAACATCCCTGTCACTAAACAAACAGAATGAGGAGAAGTGGTTGAAATAAAAACAGTGTCAACATTTGGTGATGAATTCTCAGTCCATTTGTATTGAAGTTCTTACATATTACAGGTAGAATATACACTACATGATGTATACTGGTACACACACAGGCAAGATAAAAGTGGCTAAATGTAAATGCAACGAACCGCATTTACAAAAGCGTATTTAATGATTCAAGTACCTCTACCTTTATACTTCAGTTCTCTAGAGAATTCAAAAGCATCTGTACAAAATGTACAAGAATTGTATCCCATGCTAAAAGAAAATCATATTTCACTAAACACTATTCATGTCAAAGAAGAGAGGACTGTACAGTTTGAGAGGAAACACACACGTCCTACAGTGCACATGACGTCCATCAGGGAATTTGTAGGATTCATTTCTGGATTGGAGAATTTCAGTGCAGTCGTCTGATGTCTGAACTAAATCAAACATTTGTTAAGTTAAGTGCTTTTGAACAACTCATCACATGAAATGACAGCGACTCTACAACTACAGGGCATCCATCGTGTGTGTGCATATATTACTAGACGTTTCACAGACTGTCAAAGTGTTCTGCAACACTTGACAGCTCTATAGTTTCCAAATGAACTTCCTTTGACGTTTACTTGAAAGGTTAGTAGCTGGCATTATAGGGAAACAGAGGCCGTGTTTAATTGCCCAATAAATTCATTTCAATCTTCTTCCTGCATAACAAGAGGTCTTACTAAGTGCACAGCAGGTCAGACGAACCTGAACATTCAATGGAAAACTTAGTTTATGAAATTAAACTCACATTTTTACGTCATTTATGCTCAGAATCTTTCAGCAACAGCTATTCAATGCATTTATAGTCAGTTATTATCTATCTTTTCAGTATTTTACAAGTATAGTTGTATGACGTTATTTTGACTCCTGTATCAAAACAGCGTGAGCTCCTGCACTGTAAAGAGATTCACCGGTGGCTTTGTGTCGTACGAAGCCACTGCGTTTCACCTAAGTTTCCATATTAAACTGAGCATTAACCTGGGTTCTTCTTTCAGGGAAAATCTTTCCATAATTACCACCAAATGACACAGTCCTGGCAAATCAACTGGCATACAATAGCTGCAATATAATCTATACATTCAGATTATTGTAGAGCACTTTGATTTTACAACTCCATCTTAACTTTTGAAGATCAGCAAAAATCAGAAGAGACTGAATCTACAAATTACCATCATCTTAACGAGCTATTTTTAACCGACATAAATCAGGACACTTCAGGGCTGATTACCTCTGACGTGGGGACATGAGAAATTAAAATCATCCAGAGGAAAGAGATCTAGCATTTAAAAGTAAAAAACTAATACATATTTAAAATTGCAGGCATTAAAAACATGTTTACTTGTATAATCACTGTACATTGTTTAACATGTCAAAGTCTTACCATCAAAACTGGTAAACATCAGGGGCGATTTCATACAGGGATTCGTGCAAATAAGTAAAAGCATAGATACGCTGCTGAGAGTTCACTGAAGCAACACTTTTATGATAGTAAGCATCCTTTTTATATCAAACAAATCCTATTAAGAAGAGGAAGCACTTCAAATATAAATGGAGCATTTCAAAGTGGGGCATGCACTCACCTCTTTACAACTCGGATGCAGCACACAGAAAATGCCTTTGGAAATCTCTTGACAGTGATATAAAAGATGAAAATAGCTGACAGCCGTAATGGCAGCTCTACATTCAGTTCAATTATCACTTTGATTTGTTACGACTTTGCAAATCCTTTCAAAGGCTTCAACACTGTACCCTCAGTAAAACAAGTACTAGACAGCACAGTTTAAACAAAGAAAGAAAAGTGAGGTTTGCTGTTCACAATTGACGACACGTGACAGGAGTCCAGCTGTGGCAGCACGGACCGGCTCTAACGCTGACCGAGGTTGTCGGGGGGGTGGACGTCGTGTTTCCTGACCTCCTCAAGTCTCTCCGGGGTTTAGCACACGGTCTCTGAGTGCTAGTGGACGGAGATTCTGCCGTGTCAGGGTTTTTGTGGGTCGTACTGCTGGTAGCGGTTTAGCTTGTCCGGATCGTTGGAAGCCATGTGGGTGAAATCCTGGAAAATGTCTTGGTAGGTTGCATCTCCTGCAAGAGGTCGAGAACACAAGGAATCAGCAACAGAAGGAAACGTAATAAAAGAGAAGTCAGACAGAAGGGTTCAAACATTCGTCACACACAATGATGTTTTCTGATTCTCTTATTTACTTGTTTTCTTGTGAGTTACTGAATACACTTTTATCTTTTCAGGCCTGTAAGAAACTTTTAAATGGTACAATTTGAGAGGGAAAAACATGAATCATTCATTCTCTCTTGCCATGGCACAAACGTTTTTTTCCGTTCGGAACGGGATGATGTTTCGTTTAATACCAAATGCAAGTATGACTTCTGTTACTGAAATCTGCATCTTCACTCTGCAGGATATAACAACCCTCTGCAGAGTGGAGGGCTCATGCACAGTGACAGTATCATCAGAACAAGAAAGAAAAAGTGGGCCATACCTGTCAGAGTGCTGGCGTGGCTCGGAGTAGGAAAGAGAGCAAGAAAGAGGCAGACAAAGATAGGGAAGAACAGGAGAAGCAAACTAATGTCTGAAGGAAAACAGCCGGAGAGCTTTTCATTTGACACTTTACAATAACAGCAGATCGACTCGGAAAGAAAAGACAAGCCCACAAATTCATTTTTGTTAACAACTGTATTGTGTTTAAAGTGCAGGAGTATATGTACAAGAATACAGTTGTGTTGGCCTCAGCACCCCAAAGAAAGAAAGGGAACAGAAGAAAGGCACACAACTCCGGGGAGGAGAGGGAGAAAAGAAAAATACAGAAACAAAGAGAGGGAATTTACAACGAGAGATAGACAGGAGTGGATCAGAGCAGCGAAGAAGAGTGTGAGAGAGAGAGAGAGAGAGAGAGCAGCAGTTCTCAATCTGTTCAAGTGTAAAATCTTCCCTTTCACTTTTCTACAAGAGACAAATATTGATAAAGAAACATTACTCTTTAAATACTTATAATTGCATTTAAAAATATATATACACTCTCCTCCTTGAGATGTTAAAATGCCCCAAAACGCAGGCTGAGAACCGCTGCTCTGCTCTTCTTCCACACACTCAATCAGGCGGAAACATCTGAGTCGAGGGAACTCTCATCTTAATTAAAGGGTGGATTGATGAGGTTAGTTCTCCCTCACATCCATTACCCCTGAACACCCTTCATCATCCCCTCACTCATCAGCTGATTGGAGGTACTGATGAAGAGCGAGGCCCTTGGGCTTTAAAGAGGGCGAGCCGATGCCGGCAACAAATCCTCCCGCAAAGCAAAACAACTTGAGGGTGATTCAGAGAGGGGAAGCTCTTCAGACTCCGCTCTGCTAATGACAACCTGCCGCTGTTCCTCTGTGGTCAACGCTCTCAGAACTCCTGTTGACCTTTCTGTAATGCAGGTTATAGTTTCTCTAACAACAAGCTTTGCACACATTAAAGAATCAAGAAAAAAGATGAACTCGTTCCGTGTCATTCAGGTCCAAAACATTTCTGACTGTTTTTCTTTTTTAAATGATCAGAGGATATTCCACTTAAGAAAAAAAGGGCAGCAGTGTGGCGAATACAAATCTAATCTAAAGTGGCACATCCAGCCCTCGGTATAAATGCTTCAATGTTTCAGGACAAATGGACGGCATTTCTGAGTGTAGCAGTCCCTCCTGTGATCGACACACATATGCATGACTACCTTCATCATACAATCTAAAATCATCCCTCAACCACTTTTTAAAAACGTCATTAACCTGTGAGAACACAATCACAACACAACCAGTTTTCTCTACTCTAACCAACGACTAGTCGTCGGCCAATCAATACATCACATACACCAGGCGCTGCTCTGTCAACGTGAATGAAGAGAAATGACCTTTTAATCAAAGTGCTTTGGCGACCCCCCCCCCCCCAGAATTTGGGGCTGAATGGCGTGGGATAAAACTGGGGTCGATCATTCATTCTATCTATAAAACTCAAATGAGCTTTGCACTCATGATTATTCTTTTTTTAAAGCTTCCTTATGATTAAGATAAATATAAGCTAGGACCAGCAGGTGATATGAATATATACATGTGGACATGTTTCTACACTATTGCACTCTTGCTTGACGTACCACCCTCAGATGGGTTATATTTGAGTAAACCCCGCTAATGTTCGATACAATCAAAGCGATGGCACTTAAAGGCCGCCATCGTCTTACAATTCTGGATTTCCCGTGATTACGGGCAATGAGCAAGCACATTAACCAACTAATAACCAAGACACGTTATAGTCATTACAGGAAGTAAATACAGTACAATCATTGAAACAATAAGTTAGTATGTGAACACAGAGCCCCTCATGGCGTCAGCACTGTGCAATCCCCACTCTGCTTATACTGCAGACTATAATGAAATGTATGTATGCACATCATTTACAACATATACAGTAAGCATACTATAACTAGTATAATCGTAATAAAAAAACAGTTCTAAAATACTTTTTGTCTGTACAGCAATGTCACAACAGCAAGATGCATTATAATTAGACAACAAACAGTTCTAATCAGTAAACAGGCCTTGAAAATGGTTAAGACTTCAAATGGAAATCTAACAATCACAGGACAATGTACAGTAGTTGCATAACCCTTAAAGGAATGTGCATAAATAACTTCTGAAGTCGATTTAAAATCAAACACACACGACGCCTCACCGGACCGGTCAGATAATAAAAAATATCATTCAAAAGTCACGATTATTGCCAGAGAGTGACACCGACGTCACTTTGAGGTCACTGGATACTGGTGGCAGTAGATACTGTGACTGATAGCGGAGACACAAACACTCCAACAAGTATTTTATCCAAAATAAAAAACTCATTTCTCATAACTTCTCTTAAAAAGTGATATTATTCAAACTTAAAGGGAGTAGATACAGATTATCTAGTCAAAAGTGACTTGAATGTTGTGCTATCAATAACTTTAAAGGAGTAACAGTCACTTCATTGAAAACGTTGATGTTCCAACTCTTCAGAAATGTCCAGAGTCAATGGCTTTAACACGGTCACATTGACACAGTGACCTGATGCTAATCAATATTTGCCCACACAGGACAGCAGCACACAGGAGCAGCTCTGACAGAGTCGGGCTCAGCTAACTCTAATCAGTCGGTCAAATCTCCCTTCAACTAGAGCTCACTTCATAAACTAGTGTCCCTATAATCAAACCTCCGAGCATGACTTCTCTGGGTTATCCTTTGAAGCGAACTGACCCCGACTCTGAAACCTGGCTTCACATTCCCCTTGATAAGCCTGGTCTAGCAGTGCGTTGCCCCTGTGTTTCAATGATACCGGACAGTTGTTAAGTCTGGTCCAGCTGCAGGCTAATAAACTCCTGCATGCACTTCCTGTACTGCATCTCGGTGGGGCTGTTGGTGTTATAATGACCTGACTGGCTGTAGGGCCCCTCCGCCTCTCGCATCTCCTCGTTCATCTTGGCCAGTCGCAACCTGAGAAACAGGAAGTAAGAGGCTATTCTCAGATGCAATCGATAATAAAACTAAAATCACACAATGGCAGGGTTATTTTAATGACTGTTCTCACAGAAATACTCTGATCATAAAGGCAACTGTGTTAATAGAGGTAGAAGGATGTCTACTGCATTATAATGACACCTTGTGGTGGATAGTTGTTACTACTTGTTGAACTATTTCATCTATTACAGTGACTGTACGTATGAACCTTAACATTTGACAACACGATCAGAAGTCAGTCTTTTCTTAAGCAAGGCACCAGAACCCTAATGATTACATGTTGCTGTGGTGTAGGTGTGTTCACAGTGTGAAAGCTCAGACATCTCTACAGATTAATACAAATACTATTAATATTGATAGCAATCATATCGATAACCAGAATAACACTCACAGTGTGACGATGTCTGCGTTGGCCGCTTCCACCGCTATCGTCAGGGGAGTTTTCTCATCAATGTCCGCAGCATTTTGATTTGCTCCTCTTTTTAAGAATAAACACACTTGCCTACAACAGAGAGAAAGGTTTGTCATTGTCTTGAGCTCACATATAATCCGTGTTGCATCCCACTCATCAAAACGCCCCAATATTCTCTGAGTATAAGTTTGTTGAAGTAATAATGATGATGTGAAGGACTCACCCTGTGTGTCCCAGCAGGGTGGCGTGGTGCAGCGGCGCTCGGCCATGAGCGTCCTGCTGGTTCACATTACCTGCATTCTGGAGCAGGAACTCACAGGTGACCAGCGAACCCTGAAGGGAACCATTAGTGAAACAAATTAGAAACTTTCCAGTGAGAAAAACCTGCTTACATTTTAGATTAGATGTTTTGTTTCACTGGCAATATTTATTTTGCAAACAAGTTTTACAGTATTGTTAGGGCCAGTTTTTAACCGTTCAATTACCCTTTAAGTTATCAAGTTATATAAGCATTATCAAGGAAGAAAGAATACTTAAGTTGTTTGTTATTTTATTTGAGTTTTGAATATTGTAAAGGCCTCTTTTCTTTATTGCATGTGTAAAAGTTTGTCATTTTATTTTGAGCAAACTCATCGCATAATATCATCCAAACCATCGGAGGCCAACTCTTCAACTGTTAGTAACACAAAGATAAAGGAAAGAAAACAAGTTAAAAATGTCTGTTTAAGGCGTCTAGTGGCTTGATACAAACAAAACCAGGAAGGAAGCCACGACAAGTATATACCACACAATGTTCTTTAGCAAAAATACAAACTATAGAATCTCTATAAAATCTACATGAATTAAATCATTAAATGAGTGATAATAACATAGTATATAGAGTTTTCCCAACGCTCACCCCATGCACGGCCATGATGAGCGGCGTCCTCTTGTCGTCCTCCGTGTTGACCCAGTTGACCTCGGCTCCGTGGGCCAGAGCCTCCGACATGTCGGGCAGAGAGCGGGCACAGGCGGCCCAGTAGAGCTGCAGACCGGAGCTGTACTCCTTCGGCTCGTAGAACACCATCTCCTTACAGGGGGAGGGGGGGGGGCAGGGTGGCAGGCATTGCCATGGCCGGAGGCTCTGCAGCGTCTGAGAAGAGGAAGATGGGAGACATATTGTATCAACAATTAATACGTAGATGAAAGTTCGGTTTGTCTGTGCATTGTAAAGCAACAACAGTTGCCCCCTATAGATCTTCAGACTGTTTCTCATGAGTTCCAAACTTCGCCGCACTATACATTGCTTTAAATTCCTGGAGGAAAGTCCTCTAATATTTCTTTTAACTTTTTTCTTTCTTTTCTCCAAAATAGTGAAACATATCAAAAATCATCATATTTTTAGTAGTGATTGGGGTTCCTCTGGATATTTCTTTCTTTTTAGGCAAAAAGATAAGAAGCTTCATGTCTTTAAATAGATCTAACACAGTGGCATCAAAACGTGTAGCAACCCTTCAAGATTGGCCAAATCACTAGAAGGCCTACAGTTTGCGTGCAATTAAAGTTCAACAAGCCTGCGTTTGCTGCGTCTGATTGTTAAAATCTGTAATAGCTTAAATCAGAGTCCTGCCTTAAATATAGATGGTAGTGTGCAATATATGTCTTTTGTACACTAGCTTTTACATTTAATACAGCACTTTGAATGTGTGTCTCTTTTTTAGATATTGAAAGGCGTGGATATCTGTGTGATGACGGACGAGGTGTGTGAGTCTGACCTGCGTCTGTCAGGCTGTTATTGGACGGGGTGTTGGCCAGCATCTCTCGGCTCCCATCAGCGCTGTTCTGGATGCCGCTGTCTGCACTTTTTACTGTAAAACAAAGAGTTTTTAATCACGACCTGTCAAATAAAACATCATTCACCGAGTGTATGAAATAAAAGGAACACCTTCTTGCTGTTTTCAGAGCATCATGCTGCTCTTAGTGTTGCCCCTCAGAAAAGTTATTTAATACTTTTAGTTAGTTTGTTATTACTAGATCATTTATTGAACATCAACTGGCATCTCCTGTACGATTGGCAGAAACAGCAGGTGGTCCTTATATTTTATACAGTGTACACAAACAAGTCCCCGGCTGAAATCAACAGAGAGAGAACTGGAGACCCCCACCATCACCTTATGCTTCAGGACCCTAAATACCAAAGATATGATGAGACAAATACAATACAGACAATGACCAAAACCATGTGAGAGAAACACTTCTCAGCCCCGGGAAAAACAAAACATGGGAAGCTCTGCGATGCGCTAAACATGACAGCATGGTCCATTAGGAGGGTCTGGATGATGAAGGGGGAACAGAGGAGTGGATGGAGGCTTGTTAGTCCACAGCCCCGAAGTAGAAATGGACAGAGGGGGGTGATGAGGAGGGGGAACACTGAGCATTTAGTACTTACTGCTCCTGAGCTTGGCAGAGTTGTCAAAGTAGGAGAAGAGCGAGTGAAGCTCGTCAGCACAGAAGAGAGAGTCGCGGCGGGCCTCCGAGCCGCGGGCAACAGCTACGTTAGGAATCATGGGAGTTTGGAAATTGGAAGGTGGAGGGTGTAAATTGAGTGGCAAGGTGGGGGGGTTACAGGGTTACAGGGTAGGCAGTGAGAGCAGGGGTTAGTCCAGGAGCACAGAACAGGAGAGGTAGAAGAAAGAGATTGAGGAAGAGGAGAAAGAGGAAGGCAGTAAGCAGAGAAAGTTAGACACTAGAGACACACTACGAGAAGCAATGGGAGGCAAAGAGGGCTTAGGCATATGCTGCTCACACAGAACATACAGTATGCTGGTGGGGGGGGGGCACTTCTCCATGGCAGTAGGAAATGTACATGGAGCGTACAATAAAGCTGGTGGCAACAATCACAAATGACACAAGCTTCGCCCTCTTGATACGGTGTTTTGATTCAGAAAGGAATTTAAAGATCTGTACAACAGAAACATCCAACCTCTTAAATCCTAAATACAATGTGTGGTACATTTGGGTTTGTGAACCTTTAAAACCTTTAGAAGATTAATTTGTAAAACAGAGTTTAATTTTGGAGTATTCTTCTATATTCAAATTGGGAGTTATATAACTCTAGTTCTCATCCAAGTAGCCAGTCATTGGATTTAGGGGAAGAGGACATAGTGCAAAGCCATCATCAACTGACCACTTATCAAAATGTACCATGACTTATCCAAAACTAAAAATAATGTTGATTTTAAGAGGTTACATGTAAACCTTTTGGTATTAAATCTATCCAGCTTGAATTCAATACACTTTGTAGTGCCAGAAACCATCCACAGTCAGGATCAGTACAATCGAATATTGTCAGTTTGTTACTCATCAACACTCCTGGGTTAAATCTGTGTTATGTTTGTTCTTTTTTCTACTGACCTGCTTGACCAGCTCTCAGTTTTGGGGTGGGGGGTGGTGGTCTCGGGGGCAGATGCTCAGAGCTGCTGCTCAGCCTCTTCTCCTGTTTGCTCAGAGAAACCACTTTGTTGCGAAGCTCCTCGTCCGACGGCAGGCGAACAAACCGGCGGTCCACGTATTTGGCTTTGATGTAGGCCTCGACCTCGTGCCTGTTTGGAATAAAACGCAGATGTTTCTGTTTGAGAATAAGGGAATTATACTTTTTACTAGTTTAGCTACTTTAGCAATCTATTTTGTTGAAAAGATGTAAATCAAAAACAAATGTTAACCATCAAGAGTGAAAGTTTCTTAATACCAAGACCATACTGTATCTATTCTAATGAATTGCTCCATAACAACGTCCTTTCAGTCAGATACAGAAGAAAACTAAATACCAGGAGATGAATTCAATAGGATATAGATGAAGGGCGAGAGTAAGTGTGAAAATACCAACATGCTTTCTAGCAGCTCTGTACCTTGGATCTCCGGGCTGGGGTTTCCTGGCTGCCAGCTCCTCTCGTCGAGCCTCATAGATCTGATTGATCGCTCCGTTTCCCAGTTCACACATCAACTGTGAAGTTCAAGAAAAAAAAGTGATCAGCACTTGATTCAACGTAAGACTTTCAGTTCAAACAGGATGGTTGTGTTCATTTGTTTATGTGCTCCCTAACCTTTAGAAGTTCTGGCTCCCATGAATCCAAAGTCAGAGATCGCACCTTAGAGAAATGCACTCCCAGACTCCTGCAGGTGAAAGAAGCACACAAAAGAAAACACATGGCATTAGGCGCATTCACACTGCGGTACTTTTCCCACAAAGGTTCATGCGAACTTAGTTCAGTGAACTCTTTTATCGCGTTCACACCAAAAAGAGCCGGTACTAAATATAGCTCTTTTCTCACAAAAGAGCCGCTCGTAAGTCCCTGCTAGAGAGCAGGGACTTTGGAGCGGCTCTTTTGTGAGAAAAGAGCTATATTTCTGATTGGCTGGGCGGATTGCAAACCACGCCCCGTAAAACTTCCAAAAAGTTTTGTGAAGCCGCCATTTTATTATCCTCGCATTAGCATTATTAGCATTAGCATTAGCCCAGAGCAGAAACGCAGAGAGACTAACTTATGGCAACACAAAATAAAACATGGGAGCGGTGGAGATGAGGAGGTGTCGGCGTTCTGGCGATTTACTCGGAAGGCTTCAGTAGAAGCTGCTGGGAGTCCCAGCAACTTCTACTGAAGTCCTCTTACAACTCCGGGGACTTCCGGCCGGGGACTTTGGGCGGCAGTATCCGCCGTGAAGTTGTTTGTAGCCTGCCAGTAAACCCAAAGCAGAAGAAGAAGAAGTGACGTCAGCGGCTTCATTTGCCTAATCCACCCCCAGGGACTTTTTCCGGTGTGAACGCGATCTGTACTTAGTTCATGCGAACTAAAGAGTTTGCATGAACTAAGTTCGCATGAACCTTTGTGGGAAAAGTACTGCGGTGTGAATGCGCCTATTGTTCATTTGGAATGTCTATATGGGTGGTCTACAAATGTGTAGGCTTAGCAGCATTAACCACAAAAGCATAATATGTACAGAAGGTAGTTCTAAGAAAAATATGCATTACAACAGTTCTACGCCTTTGTTTGTAATATTTATGTACGTTCAAAAATCTATTACTTCTGTTGAGGCAAAGTACCAGAGATTTAAAAAAGCCACAAATTGGGTTGTTTAAGTAAATATATGTAAAATATAAATGTTTCTATTATGTAATCCTTCAAATTCCTCAACCCACTCAGTTGAGAAATCCCATTGAAGATGTACTACTTTTCTAGGTTGTGAAGAAAAGAATGGCTTGAATCCCTGGACCCTGGAAAGATATTTCGTAACAAAGCAAACAGACAGTGTTTTCCGGTTGTCAATGAACCAAAAATAACTCAGAATTAACTTTATTCCTGCAAATTAGAAGATTATTAAATAAAATATTCTGATACAAGGTTCCTCCGTTTATTAGCTTCTGCCAGTTTTCTGCTTTATCGATTAAATGTATTTAAGTGTCCATAACACTTCGATGTATGGGTATGTATGTCAAGACTTTCTGTGTTCCTTTGTGCGTTTGATATTTTATTGATCTATATCCTTGATGAATCTTTGTAATTGTAGGTCATTTATTTGCTACCATTGTTTTGTCTACAGCTGTTTGAAACATGTATATTAAAATATCTATAAAAAAGCTTTGTTTACAGAAATCATAGTTTACCTGTGGATACCGGAGCACTGGATGCAGAGGGTGATGCCCAGGTTGATGCTGGCCCAGCGGGGGTCTGGCTGGCCGCAGTCGCAGCAGCAGGTGTTCCCTGGGATCACCAGGACCTTCTGCAGGGCGCTCTCTCCTTTCAGTGGTCTCTCCTTTGGCTCCCCACCAGAGTCCAGGCTTCCTGTTGACGTGGAAGACTTCCTGTCCAGCTTCTGACAGAAAGAGAGAAGGCACAGAAGGATGGGAAAAAATCATTAAGAAAGGATATATCTACCTAAATGAAACGTTGTCCCCATGGTGTAATGTGAACAGTGTAAACAGAATGTAAACTTAAGTATGGGAAATCAGTGTTGCATAAATAAACAGCGTTAAATGAGTCACCATATGATTTATGTATCTAAAGTATATGAGCACCCCTTGACTGTCCCCTCAGTGTCTCTGTGTTTCTGGTTTTACCTCGCCTTCGTCTCCCTTGTCACGGAAGGCGGTGGCGATGCTGTTCTGGACGGCTTTGATCCAGGCCTGACGCAGCTTCTCCGAGTCTGCTTGCATCATACAGCTCCTGTTGGGACAAACCACATCACAGAGCTGCGGTATATGTATGTGTGTGTGTGTGTGTGTGTGTGTGTGTGTGTGTGTGTGTGTGTGTGTATGTGTGTGTGTGTGTGTGTGTGTAGGCTCGTACATTACTACTCCTGCCTCCCACCTTCAGTAACATATTCCAGTAGACTCAAACTTACTTGGTGGGCGACACCACTTCGAAACAGAAGCGCCGCTCCACGTCCTCACAGTGTTTGACGGTGCAGAGCCTCAGGTCTTCTACCACCACTGTGGGGTTGTCCTGAGGGACAGCACAGCCACTTTGGTTAAACACTATTTACTCAAACACACAAACAATGCTAAACGCCCAACATTTACTGTAAACACAATAAAAGGTGTAGATTAATGAAAAGTTAAAACAGTACAAATCCCAAACTATATTTTGGCATCATTTTTAATCAACTCCAGTTACTAGATGACTGGTTTGTTTTAAGCTGCTGTCAGGATGTAGGAATTTTTTTTCCAAAACCAAGGCGTGGTATTACCACCATTGAGAAATAAGGCATGACTAAAAGAAATTGACTATTTTACTTTAATTAATAGCATAGATATGTTTTCCATTCTGAGCTTTAGCTAAATGTAAACATTGTTGTTGTTATACAAAAAATGTATATATGTTGAGATGGATTGGTTACCATATACATAGAAAACACAAGCAGCTGTGGTTTATTCTATACTAAACATATCTTTAGATTTGTCTACTACAGCTCTTAAATCAAGCTACTGCATCCCGTTAAAAATACATGAGGGTTTTTTGTGCTGGAAGTCAAACACATGCACATTTGATTGTGGTCTGTGTGCACGGAGTCACTTGACATACCTTAAATTTCTTCTGGTAAACTAGCTGATTGTTCTGGATGGAGAACCAACGCCTGAGGGGAGAAAAACAAAGTCACATGCTGTTGCTAGTGACGCTCCTAAAATAACAGAAAGCTTTGATATAACTTTAGTGTGGACAACAGTGATGGCTAGAGAGAACTGGTGTGTAGAAGATGTTATCAAAATAAGGAATTCTAAATACCAATATGTATCATACATGTTGCAGAGAAAATAAACTCTACTTCAGGATCAAATATGATGGGAACAGTAATTCTATTAGAAACTCATCTGTACATCTTTTCCTTTTACATTCAACCTTATTATATTCTTATAAAAAGATCCTTATCAAGACATGTCTCAAAGTACTTGCTGAGGTATTAAAATGTAAAGCACCTTTATAATCTTTATTCAACATTTTGATGACAGAGCTTGCCCTCTTACTGTAAATGCATAATCAGCCTACTGTAGCAATTCCTTATCATAAAATGGAATTTTTAATTTATTCATAGAGACGCCTATTGAGCTGTGTCTGTCTGTACCTATTCCACGTCTTAAAGGCATTGCTGGCCCTCTTAAACAGATAGCCCTCCATTGCGATGCCGTTGTCTGCATCCACATTGTACTCCAGTTTGGTGTCGTCATTCGAGAAGTCCTAAACAAAACATTTCAGAAAGGGAAGAAAGAAAAATAACAAAGACAGAAAAATCAGCAAACATAAAATGCACATTTCCCCAATTACTATCAGTATGTTCATATTTTTGTTTGTTTGTAGTGACTTTTACTTGCAGGAAGTAGCAACTAAGCACTTTCCTGAAAGTCAAAAAACACGGCCATCAGTCTCTTAAGTAACTTCCTGCAGAGCAACAACACTCGGCTGCTTCTTACACTAACCTGAATGATATTTCAAACCAAACCAGACGAGATAGAAACAACACACGCACAGCTGGTGGTTCCTGATGGAGTTATGATCTATTTCAATCCTTGATACGAATGCTCTGAGAAGGAGGTTATAACAAATCTAACTAAATACTGGAATATCTTCTAATGTTCAGTTTCAGTGCTTCAGACTATTTTACTTTCTAACGTATTACTCTGTGTTTGAAGTTGCTTAGTGAAACTAATTGTACAGATAATATACAGTAAAGACTTTCCGTTTCAGCAAATTAAATCACATACTCAGTAGTTTGCCAAGACTGACCTGCAAATCAAACATAATCTAGTTTGGTGAGTCCAGCTTTTATCTACCTGAGCTGCTGTCACACTTTCCTAACACCCTTACGGCCCGTCCACACTACAGCTTCAAAAAAAGCTTGGAGCTGGGCGTGTCTGAAGCTCGACCAACAACCAATCACATGAATCTCCCGCCCCTGACACACAAGCAGCGGTTTGATTGGCTAGAGCTTGTACTGGCATATGACTTTTGCAGCTTGAAACGCCAGGAAAGCTCCGCTCTGCTTCCCACAATGCAGTTCGGCGAAAAGTGACGTCACCCCATTCTAGAGGCGCATTCACACTGCGGTACTTTTCCCACAAAGGTTCATGCGAACTTAGTTCAGTGAACTCTTTTATCGCGTTCACACCAAAAAGAGCCGGTACTAAATATAGCTCTTTTCTCACAAAAGAGCCGCTCGTAAGTCCCTGCTAGAGAGCAGGGACTTTCGAGCGGCTCTTTTGTGAGAAAAGAGCTATATTTCTGATTGGCTGGGCGGATTGCAAACCACGCCCCGTAAAACTCCCAAAAAGTTTTGTGAAGCCGCCATTTTATTATCCTCGCATTAGCATTATTAGCATTAGCATTAGCCCAGCGCAGAAACGCAGAGAGACTAACGTATGGCAACACAAAATAAAACATGGGAGCGGTGGAGATGAGGAGGTGTCGGCGTTCTGGCGATTTACTCGGAAGGCTTCAGTAGAAGCTGCTGGGAGTCCCAGCAGCTTCTACTGAAGTCCTCTTACAACTCCGGGGACTTCCGGCCGGGGACTTTGGGCGGCAGTATCCGCCGTGAAGTTGTTTGTAGCCTGCCAGTAAACCCAAAGCAGAAGAAGAAGAAGTGAAGTCAGCGGCTTCATTTGCCTAATCCACCCCCAGAGACTTTTTCCGGTGTGAACGCGATCTGTACTTAGTTCATGCGAACTAAAGAGTTTGCATGAACTAAGTTCGCATGAACCTTTGTGGGAAAAGTACTGCGGTGTGAATGCGCCTAAAGTGAATGGGCAGACACGTTGGAAACCGTTTTTGAAGCTGTCGAAGCTGTAGTGTGTGGCCGTTACGGCCCGTCCACACAGCGGCATTGGAAGAAGCTTCTGCCCATTCACTTTGAATGGGGTGACGTCACTTTTCGCCGAACTGCATTGTGGGAAGCAGAGCGGAGCTTTCCTGGCGTTTCAGGCTGCAAAAGTTGAGCAATGTTCAACTTTTGAAGCTTCTGAAGCTTTCGGTGGAAGCGTCAGCAAATCAAATCATATGCCAGTACAAGCTCTAGCCAATCAAACCGCTGCTTGTGTGTCAGGGGAAGAAGAAGAAGTGACGTCAGCAGCTTCATTTGCCTAATCCTCCCCCAGGGACTTATTCCGGTGTGAACGGAATCTGTACTTAGTTCATGCGAACTAAAGAGTTCTCATGAACTAAGTTCTGATGAACCTTTGTGGGAAAAGTACTGCGGTGTGAATGCGCCTCTTGTGGGTACATTTACACCTTCTCCTCAACCAATTACAGCATTAAGTCCTTTTAATATATATATATATATATATATATATATATATATATACACAGAATGTGATACACATTCCTATTCTCAGTGAAAGTAACTATAAAATCATTTTGATTTCTTGCCTTCAACAAATATTGTGACTGTGTTCCGTCTTTGTTTTAGATGTTTCTCTTTACAATAAATATTTTACGAGATATTTACAGTGAAGAGTTTCACTTACAGAGACGTAAGTGTGTTTGATGTAGTGCATCACTTCTGTTGCATGACTGCACATTGTAACATTGCATGGATCTTTCAATGTAACCTGAGCAAAAGCTTTGTTTAAACCCCTTTGCCCTATGATACCATGATGTTTCAAATGGATGGACACACAATTTTCCAGCATGACATACACTGGGACGACTGAGGTTATTTTGGGTGCACAATGGGAACAAACTGTGTCTATGTTAAGCTCCTGAACAGAAAGACAAAGGAAAACACTAATCCAGCCATTCAACACATTCACTTTTCCTAAAAGGTAGGACAAAATTAATCTCAGATATAGGGGAACGCAATTTTCATAGTTCTCCCAATAACTAAATTCTTAAGTCATACAAATGCTTAATGCCCAGCTCAGAACCCTTAATGGTCAGTTGATGGCTCACTTAATTAGGAAACACAACCACGATATTGGATTTGATGTTCACTCGCACATGTACACAAACAAACAAGCACAGCAATCCATACAACCATGAAAAACTCCCTGATCAAGACTGAGGCCAAAGAAGAAAATGCATATAGAGTTACACCCTGGCTGTCATGTGAAATCCTGTCTGGTTCTCTTGTTTCATCTATAGGTCGAGACATTTCAGTGACCGCTTGGGTTTGTGAAACCATGTCACATATATTTAAAAACAGACCGTGGTCAAACTGGAAGTTGTTCAGTTGTTTTAAGTTCCTGACACATTTTAAAGACGCAAGGTTTTCGCCTGACAACAGAGATGTGTTCATTCATTTATCCAAAGAGTCACAATGGACAGCAACAAACCACTCACTGACATCAAACCAGCAACCGGACCATACCGGCAACAACAATAAGGCGTCAAAATGAACATGCTGCATAATCAAAACACATCAACACTGATGCATGTGTGGCACACTAAAATGAGGAAACACATGAAGGTGCAAACATCAACACAAAGACTGCAATGCAGTCTCTTGGCGTGTGCAGGAGAGGAGACAGAAGGGGGGAGGTAGGGTTACAAAGCGGAAGTCAGATGGAAATCGATGCGGTGACTCTACGTACGGAGGTCGACCTCCAAGCGCAAAAGTTGCGGCAGTCTGGTAAAGACTCAGGCTCAGTCACCTCCTAAAATGTCGCACACAGCAAGAGAATGACACACAGAGAACATAAATATGTATTTCTTATGCTACCACAGTATAATAAGGAATTATGAATATGTCAAAAATAAAAATGGCATACACACAAGAAAAATCACCTGAAGGAACAAACGTAAACACAGACTGTTACTATAAATAGCCATGGGCAAAGACACTGTCGCATGCAGGGTCCCACAGATACTCTCAATCTCCCTCCTACAGCTAAACTCACCAGATACCAAACGTAGTGAAAACGGCTGAAGATCTTCATGTTTCACAGATTTTATGAAGGCTGGGCCCTTTTTCTGTGTGAATGTTCCCCTGTGAGGCAGTTGATTCTTTGCTATCTCAAGGTCTCCCTGTGAAGCATCTCAATGGCAGTGTGTCACTGTAAGCAGCGTGGCCCGTCTCTCCAACCCTCACCTCCTCTCTTACAGCTGTGTATGTCTATCAAAACTTTCGTCACTGCCTCTGCTACTCCTCCTCCTCGTGAGGCCTGAGCGAAGGTCACCTATGTGTCTCGGTCTGTCTGTTTGTGTGTGTGTGTGATGCTTGTGTGACTGTTGTGCTTGAATAATCAAGTAGACCGTGCAGAAGAGCCCGGGCATCAAACATTTATACTGACTTAAATTTAACAGACGTGCACTCAGCTTTTCCCTTCAAGCTCTCATCTCCCTCCTGTGTGTGTGTGTGTGTGTGTGTGTGTGTGTGTGTGTGTGTGTGTGTATGGCAGTTAGGAGGATATGGCTTATTCTTGCATAAAAACAATCAGATCATCTTAAAACTATAGCCGCTTTAAGACCAATGACACATGTTGTCTTTCTTTATGAGAGAGGACAATCTTTAAGTCAGCAGCACATCTCTCTCTGTTAGTGCCATTGTCACACCGTCATGCTCTGTGGTCATAGTGCTGCTGCTGCACACAGGCAGATGGACAGCATACTAAACACAACCTCGGGACTCCCTTCAGGTTAAATCAATAAAGTGATGATGCGACAGGTTTGATTGCAAACTGAAATAAAGACGACAGTTTGCATAGTATTGATAAGACATACAACACATAATGATTCGGAATAAAATAATAGGGGTCCGACATGACCGTCATTACAATTCGAAAAATTCAGCAATTACTTTACAAGACCTCTGGCTTTTATTTAAAAACACACGTTCTGACTCATACTAGAATATAAAATAAACATGTTCTGCCCAATGAAGTTTCACAACACTACCATAACCTTCACACATTTGTGTACCAGTAACTGATGAGGACAACAACAGTGGTAAAGCACCTGCATCACCAACGCAACTACAAAAGCAAGAGGAGGAGTCGGAGAGATGTGTAAAAGTCTGCTTAGTTTATGTTGCTGCAAAAGGCTCTGGTCAATAAGGCCGATACAGAAACCTGCAGAAACCTAAACCTGGCCCCTGTCGAAGATTGTCAGCCTGATATCACTTTTGTGCACTTTGACCTCTAACATTTGGGAAATATTCATGTTCAGTAATGTTGTGCTGTAAAGCTGAGGTTCATATACCAACGTGAAGCCATTGTACCTTGTAAGTGCAACAACTCACCTTGACAACAAATGTTTGTGTATCCTATTTCCTCAGGGTAAATTTGCCAGTACAATACATTTATTTTCCACCACAATTGCAGAATGTTATAATTAAACTATGTGCTATTAGTATGCTTCACTTAGTTCAACCTTTGAGACATAACTGAACATAAATAGGACAAAGACCATCCTTCTTGCCAATATTCAACACACTTTGGTTGATTTTACATCTGAAGATAACAAAACTAAACTAAAAAGCAACATAATACAAGGTGGAAAGCCATGTGTAAGATCACTATGATATGAAAATAGTCTTAATTTCATTGATAAATTGAGTCTGAAGTCACAAAGACATGTGTGATGACAGACATCTATGAAATGGCATCATATCATGTATGTTGCCAGTTTAATCTCGTGATGAACAGGCTCGCTGGTCTTGTCACAAATGACGTTCGCTGCAGAGGTGGAGCCCAAGCAGTTAAAGTAACGTGTACAGAATCTTTTCACACATGCTGCAGACATGACACGGAAATGACAGTGAAGAAGAAAGGAAAGAGTAACAAAGCTTACCTGAATAGCAGCCTGAAGTGAGTACAAGAAGAAGAGAGCAGAAGTATAAGAGAGAAAAAGACAGTTGGTTAAGAGCGTCTGCGTATAAGCAGCCAGACAAGAGAGAGAGCACGAGCGAGTGTTGGGAGCGAGACGATATATAAATAGCATCTAGATAAATTGAGGGGGGGGAGGCGGAGGATAGTTGCTCAAGGACAGGCGGAAGTTGGCACACGTACCATCACTGACGGAGCAGGAGGGAATACAGAGAGGGAAAGAGGACAAGATGCAAAAGAAAACACAGATGGAGAAGGCAAAGACACAAATAAAAATACAAAACGATATAAGGAGAGAACAAACAGGGGGGGGGAGGTACTACTTGAACACAGTTGGAGACTAAAATGAACACAATTGTCAACAGAAGCCCAGCAGACAACAGCTGGATAAAGAAGTGGCAGATGCTGTCTGGAGTTAATGATGTTGCGTAATCTCCATTTAAAGCTATGCGCAATTAACCACCACATACTCTAACATGATGTTATTCCCACACATTCCTAACTTTATATTTTATTCAATACTGCAAAAGTTCATAGGGCTTCAAACATGCACAGTGTCTGAAATGAACAGAAACTGCAAGCATTCATGTTATAAATAGCTACTCAATTACATACATTTAATGTTAAGGGGGCAAAAGATTGTCCGATACTTTTATGTCATTTTTGTTTTTTTTCCTCTTTCCATTTCATTTCTTGTAAACATTTCTGGTGCACCCTTCTGGTTAACAATATATCAACAAGTGTGGCTCACTGGTCATATAAGTGTTGGCACGGGTGCTGACCAGAGATGGGAGGGATCTGAAACTCAACCTCATTTGTTTGGAAATGGGTTTCCGTCGGCTGTCAATAATGCATGGGTGTGTGGCTGAGATCATCCCTGGAGATCTCCTTACACCTGAGGGCGGAGTACTACCTCCATTCACTCACATGACAAACGAACAGTGAATGGCTGAAATTGATCTATTGAGCTTTCGTATGTGAATGCCCCCTTAGGCAAATAATTGTACAAGTAATGTTTCTTTCAAATACAAATAATGTATTTGTCTTCAGAATGTAAATTAACCTAGCAAAATGTACTTTGAATGCTTTCATCCCGAGACCTTTACTGTACAAGAGGCTTGTAATATCTTAGCATAGTGTTCGGAGAGAGCTCAGTGCAGAGGAGCGGTCACTGTAGTGAAGAAGGAGCACAAGAGGATGTGGGGTAGAAGCTAAATCCTGCAGCATGTTCACAGCACAGTGCTGTGGGTTCACTTTGAATGGGACCAAGGCTTTGTGGGATCTACCAGTCATAAGTCCTAAGGTCTGTAAACATGCAAGACAAATCCAGGCTCAGAGTATCCTGGCCCTGTTGAGCACACTCTGTTGAGTCAGTGTGTGTGTTTTTGTTTCTGTGTTTTTCAGGTTGCTAGGCAGAGGAAAGGAGGATAACGTTGTCATTTATGATTCACAATTGTGCGCCTATGCATGATGTTGCATATTATGCAATATAAATGATGTTGTATTGTGTGGTAGGTCCACAATGTAATGGATTAGCTGCTAACTATTAGAATAATGGACAACTCTTAATATAGTCAATGTATCAGTTGGAGTAATTCCAGCTTCCTAATTATTAATATCTTCTGGTTTCTTTACTCCTCTGTGAAACATTGTTCAATATCTTTCACCATTTTATAAACCAAACAAATGGATGCATCCAATAATATTCAGATCAAATTAAAATAATGTTTGGTTGCAGGTTGTGCAAAGTGCTAATAGTGTGAATACGGTTTAGTTTCCATGTGCTTAGTGGGTTTTGTGTAAAAGTGAAGGTGGGAACATATTGTGTACCTTTTGCTGGATGGTGGAGTGTTTCTGCTCCATGTCCCTCTTCTCTTTGGCAGCATCCACCACCAGCAGGTCCAACTGCAAGAGACAGAACATCTGATTAGTCACGCTCACCATAAATGCAAATGTTTTCCTTTTTCTTTTTTAAATGTATATTCTACATTGGTGAATGAATCCCAAAATAACGCATACGTACACAACAAAAAACATATTCCAACATCAATATGGTCAAGATGTTTTGCTTTGATGCCTTCACGTTACATTTCTTCTTTTTTCAGGGCTCAGTATGAACGTCTCATTTTTGCTGATTTATCCCTCCATACAATCACAGAGAAAGCAGTACGTGTAAAGGTCGTACAATCTAACACGGGGACATTACAATGAAAGCGTTCTCTTCCGTCTCCATTTGAAAGGTGTGTATATAAGTGTGTGTGCACCAACACTTCATTCCCCTTTTCATTTGTGAGAGCACGATTGATTCCAGCAGATAAATAACTTTCCCAGAGGCCACAGCGAGAGAAGACAGGCCTTCTCTAAACAAAATGGACCGTGCTGTGGAGGCTTCATCATGTGTGAAATTGGATGGGGCATGATTGATTCTCCTCGAGTAACCATCGAGTGTAGACCAGAGGAGTACAAAGCATCTTTTGGGAAGAAGGCAACAAATCTAAAAAAAGACTAAAATGAACTGGTTGAGGTCATAGTGGTGAAAATGTGTTATTTTGCCTTAAAGCAGTGAATTTCTAATCTAAACCTCTTGATAGTCTGTGGCTGCAATCTGACCTTAAGCATCGTGACTAGTGGCTTAAATACAAAAGATTCATTATCTGCATGTTAAAGGCGGGATGTTGCATGTTTACTACAGTTAAGCTTTGTTCTTTATATGCTTTAAATGCCTGCTGTAGATTTATAGACACTAGATACTGTACCACAACTTCCAGCTAAATGGCAATTCATGCTAATGGCTAACAGAGAAGTCAGTGGGCAAAATGAGATGGAAGAGGGCGGAATTTTATTTCCTTTCTGGTGCTGCAAAAGCCTTTTAAGATTTTGAAACCTATATTTTTTTGCATTATTATTATTATTATTCTGCTTTCAATGTTTTTTCTATCACAAAATATAGAAAATATGACAAAAATGCTGTAATCAAATAATTTCAGAGAAGAATTTGTGGGAGCCAAATCTTTTGTTTTCTTTGGACAGGAAATGGGTGGACGTCAGTGCGAGAGGCTGATAACATCAGATGGGAAATGTTTTCCCCGTCCCATTGTGACAACTAGTCCAGTCCAGACCATGTATCTGCTTTACTGTATCTACAAAGGCAGGTGTGTGTGGGCTTGTGTCTCCACATATTTGTGACAGTCTCACCTCTAACGTCTTATCTATCTTACTATGCAGCCCCCAGTGACAATGTCAGTGGAGACAATTGTCTCAGATGTCTCACTCTGTTTGTCTCCTACAGACCACACGGAAGAATTCGGGTCACATTGCTCAGATCTGTCCCGACATGTTACCCCATGCTGACAAGCTGCATGATTCATGGAAAAGATACAAAACATCCTTTTGAATGAATATGTTCACTCAACACATGTACAATCATGAGGCTTTGTGTCATGGAATGATGCAATCAGCGGATTAGTTTATATTTAGACAAAGTCTAAGCTACAATGGAACAAGTGGCACATTTGACATCAATCATGAATTGGTCATTCAAAAACCTCCTTAAAGGATCTCCAGCCGTTTTTGTTTTTATCTAAGACAGGATTTTGATTAATAATATTTCCATGTGTCTTGTTATTACTGTCACTTTCTTGATCGATTAGTCTTTACTTATTTCTTTCTCTTTTGACTTTTTTTTGTCTTGCTCTTTATACTAGCTTTGTTACTAATTCCTAAACAAGCACAAACACTTACTTTTGGTTTTCTGCAACTACATCACTATGTGTAACTTCAAAAACTGAATTCACTTCAATTTTTTGGCCACCATTTCTTACCTTTATATTTATAATCATTTAATTTTTTATTTATAAGTTGGCTTACAGTTCCCAAGCATAAACATATTGCAGAAATATCATGCAATGCAACTACATTTACACCAAGCTGGGGTAGAAAACCAGCTTTATTTGTATTTTACTTCAAGCATTTCCTCTCACCATACTTTGAAATTAAGACCAACACCTACAGTAGTAGCAGTTTTTAATCTCTAATGCTAATTTCCCCGCCCTTGATCTCTTTCTCGTTGACTACAGGCATCGAGTCATATTTTCAGACCTTTTGACAGCTCCTCCACACCTCCCTGCACAGCCTCTCCACTTTCTTCAGCTTCATGATGGAGGGCAGAAAAGAAATAATCCACAATCCTCTTGTCACTGCTTCCCACAGCTCGGCCTCTATTCTTCCTCTCCTTTAAGTTTTGCACTATTCCAAATTCATTGTGACAGGCTTACGATCCCCACAACGCATTTATATACAGCTGCATCTCTCAATCCCTCTCTCCTTGCACGATCTGTTTTCTTTTGCACTTCTCTTCCTTTTTCTTCACACAATCCTCGCTGTGTTTTGAGTGTGGCAGGCTTACAGTCCATGCCTCTCCATTCCACTTCAATCACTTTTCCTTTGAGAAGATTACATTCCGCCTCTTATCCCTTCCTACAATCTGCTTTCAAAGTGGGTGCTCTCCTCCCGATGTTCTTCTCCCAGCACTCTTTGGTTCTGTCTGTCAATTTCTGGATCGTCCAACCGTCAGATGGTTCTAACTCCAGAACATGAAGGGTAGAACTCCCTCTTTCCTCTGATCCAATGTAGAGGACCTCTGTCCCACCTCTTCAGATCTGGCTCCCAAATGTTTCCGTTTCTCAAATTAAAAATACTGTTTGTTTCCTTCTTCAATTTGTTGTTGGTTCAACCGTCACAAAAACATGTTTCAAAGCTACACTTTTCTCTTAAGAAGTGCCCTCTAATCTTCTGCTCCTCTCCAGCTCTCTGTGACTGGTCTCCTTTCTTCCTTTGTCTTTCACCCAGTTCTGTGAAATATTTTCCTCTCCTCCAGTTCTTCTACTGCTCAAGTCTCAGAGATTATATTCCAAAACCTCCAAAAATCAATCTGAGGTGTATTTGCTGTGTTTGCTCAGCTGACAGTCAATGTGACTGACTGTGAGACAAATACTTTTCCAGCCCCCTTGCTTTCTTCCTCATTCCTACCCACTGTAAGAGCAGCTCAACTGTGATAATCATCTTAAAGTCACATTCGGGCCATCCTCTGGCTCAGAGGGAAGGCTCTGTTTATCAGAGGATGCACACAAACACTCGCAGAGCTAAAGTATCAGTTGGCGAAAAGATAGCAGTAAACCCACACCGAGAGGGTAGGAACACAAACACAAAGGACGAGTGCGTCTGGAGGTCAAAGTGCAGTTGTACTGCTTCCTAATGATGAAAGTGAAAACCCACTGTGTACAAACTCAGAAGATGGATAAAGTCACATTTCAAAGTCCGCACTTGAAACACTAACTTTAAGCTCTTAATAAACCCTGAACACGTTTTAGGTTATAAACAACATTGTCTTTGTCTAGATAATAACAAGTGTTTACCCTTGACACGGCACTGGTATGTAAACTTAGCTAACAATTATTCCGCTCCTCTGCTTGAAATAGACTAACGTTTGCTTATGTTGCAAAAGTTTATACAGAATGTTATAATAACATTGCAAGTGCCGGATTTCCCCGACTAAGTTAATGTTTGGATTTAAACAAATTGTTTAATTAAAATAATGGGGAAAAGGCAAACTAAATTGTGAGCACTTTAAATGAATTACTTGCTGACAAAATTAAGGATTCACCTTAAAAACAAAGAAATGTAAAAGTTCAAAACCTCTAAACGGATACATATGCATCTATCTGTGTGTGTGTGTGTGTGTGTGTGTGTGTGTGTGTGTGTGTGTGTGTGTGTGTGTGTGTGTGTGTGTGTGCAGTGCTGTTGCCTGTACAGTACCTGTCCTCCAAGCTGTTTCATCAGAGGTTGTAGTTCACTGAAGAGGTCATATCCTTGATGGAAGAACGTCAGGTGGGCATACATAAAGGACAACATCTGTGGAGAGAAAACTGTGAATATTAAGAGAGCCGGAAGGGATGCTGCATAAATCATTTAAGTAAGAAAAGTATACTCACTGATTTCAGGATTTCTGATCTTCTTTTTGATTGTAGCACGTTGATCTGTAAGGAACAAAAACAGAACTGTAAGAAATAGAAAGGATTTCATATTTATGATGAAACTCAACATGAACACCAAACTAAGGAAATAAAACGTAATCAACAGTGACGATATCAAAGAAGAACACAGAGAAAGAGCATAAGACACAAGGGGGAATGAGGTGAGACTTAAGATAAAAAAAAGAACTTCCAGAGAAAAGGACAAATTAAAGTAGACGAGCATGAAATGAGTTGAACTGAAGCAGAAAAAAATTCCCCCAAGCTTTCCTGGACCGTAGTTCCTCGTACCGACACTAGGAGGAGCTCCATGTCCCGTGTTAACTCAGGGATGCTGTGGTCTCTCATATCATCAAAAGTATCCTGCTGCATTTATCATGGCCTCCCGTCTCTCTCTCTGCTTGTGAGTTTGAAGCATACTCCTCTTCATCTGCAGCTAATTAGCTCTGTGCTGCTCATCTGTCTGGAGAAGTTATCTTAGGTTGATGTCTCAGAGTGGAGATCAATTATGTCAGCTTGTAAGTACAGCCAGTGAGCTAGTTAGCTTAATTTTGACTGATGGGGTACTAAAGACTGCGCGAGAGTAGAGTCATTGCCTGGGCATGGTGCATGCATACAGCTACGATAGAACGTGGGGAAGCTTCTGAAAAACAGTCTCATGCTTACAGATTAACTTGGGTCTAATTGTTTTTATTTTATTGTGGTTATAGCAGCTTCAAAATGTGATGAACAAAAGTTGAAATCCTTGTTGTGGCCATCAATATGGTTTCCGATGTAGATTGTGAGGCCATTTTCCTTGACAACCCTAACCACACTTGGTGTTTATACACAGATGTAACATATACCCAGGGGAGGATGCTTCAACACTTTACAAGCCCTCTCCTTCTTTTGATTCCAGTCAATTAGTAGTTTTGACTGGAATGACACCTATAAATGATGGTTGTTAAAACAGCTAAGTTCATTATGGTGTCAACCTACACAAGCTACATTTATGAGCAATTTGTTGGTAAATGGTTGTAAATCATGAAGGCTTACATTTTGAATTATTGGGCAATTTCCTGTTAGTAACATTTTGTAGATTAACAACTCCCATTTTCTCTACTGGGTGTTAACGTTGCTTCTGCTTTTCTGTGTATGGTATTAATGGTTCGTATGTCAGGGGTGTAAAGTTACAGCTGCATGAAGTCAGACGGCTGTATTATCTGCTTTACTGCCTGATGCGTTTTCAAATCATTCATTACATTTAGATGTGTTTTTCTTTTAGGCTTGACCAACATTCAATAAAGTCAGCCCAATGTTTAAAGGTCAGCATTGTATGATCTAGCTCTACGTGGCCCAGTAGAGTAAAGACAAAAGCTCAATTTTTAAAATGTCATGAAGTCTAGCTTACAACCTCTCACATATATGTTCTTCTCCCTCTACCATCTTGCATGGCACTGGAAACTGTGCGCTGTATAATTAAGCCAAAATGCCACATATACAATCTAAAAAGAAGAACATTTTTTAAAGTAAAATCCGTCTGAAATGTTTCCTGAAAGCAGAGCTGCAGAAGTTAGCAGTATTTCAAAAGTGCTGACAGCACAACCCAAAAGTGAAACTTTAAAGGAGACCAATTTAAATCAGCTGTGCTAGCTGCTGGGCTTATAGATTAACATGACTAACATGCAAGATAAAAAACTCGACTAATTTCTCACAGCCAGGCTTCATTTGATTGGAGAGTGATTACGCAGTGGGCTGCTGGGGCAGACTGCCAAACCTATTTTCAACCAGCTTTTGGGTTTCTTTTCTAAATCTAATTTTAAAAAGGACTGTGTCTGTCCATAGAGCAGTGTCTGTTTCTTTGGAGTGAGTTTCAATAACAGGGCTGGCAGCTGCTTTATCAGAAAGCACGAAGCATTCATCAGTGCTGCTGCTGTGGCCAAGACGAGATGCAGAGGGCTCGGCCGATGCATTCAATTAAAGAGAAGTTTTTATGGCAAAAGGTCAGAGCACAAGACATCTGTTTGGCTTCGACAGAAAAAAAAAAGGTACAAGACATACACTGATTGAGAATTGTAAGCACTAGAAGGAACATATTTTCATAAAAGGAGATATGCAGCGTTTAAGATTTTATCCCTCACAGTTATTTCACACTGACTACACAGATGATAAAACCTCTCAAAAAGCAACCTTTTTATGAATGAGTGTCTTATCTCATTCTGATACCATTTCTATTTACAAATAGTTCAATAAAATGTAGCAAAATCCTTCTAGAACTGCTATACATGAGTTTTCTTATGTTAAAAAAACCTTTACAGTCTAACTATGTACTATCAGGTTACTGTTTACACTTCTGGTCGACACTGCTACTAATTCAACAGCTGCTCCCGGGTCTGCTGCTACTGTTTTTTGATCCAAATGGACTGTGATGTGGTTAACTGGAACCTGACAGGTGGATGAGATTCTGTGTTTCACTTTAGATTTAACAGAAGCGAACACAGCTGCTGTTCATTCCTCTCTGTGTCAGCATTTTTTTAACCTGACTCGGCATATAAATTCAATATCCAGATCTTTGTTGGCAGAGGAATATTGTACACGACTCTGCTTAGCTGGCCTTTTTTTTTTTTTTTTTTTTAAAAGCTTCCACAGATTTTGTGCAACACGAGACTCCTGACACTTTTGTCTTAAAACAATGTGACTTCGTTTGCAGATGTTGTTCATTACCTCTCCTTTAAAGAGTGCTTCAATTTAAACCCCTAGATGAGTTTCTGTACCTGTAAGACGTAGTCGAGGACGATGTGTCGGAAGCACTTGCGCGTGGCGGTGAGGATGTTGGTGGCCTCCTCCACCTCATGTTGCTTGTTGCGGGGAGCCTGAGCATTCTTGATCAGCGCCGCCTCCTTTTCCTCGCTCACTTTATCGAATTGCTTCTTGGCTTCTTTAAATTTACGTAGGTCACTGTCAAAGAAATGCAGGGGACAGAGGATTATTAAGACAAATACATTCAATTAAAATATAGTTTAAGTATTGATTAGTTGAGAGCAGGGGGATTTAAGTTAGGCCAACAGGCATTAATGAAAAGGTACTTATTATATATGGATGTGAGAAAAAATGTTTTACAAATGTATTTTTATCGCTGCGGATCACTCATTTTGAGCACTAAAAATATGTCTTTAATTGAGCTGGGTGAAAATAGATGGTTTCACAACTATTACACTGGTGCAACAGCATTTACATACAATCTAAGGATAACGTTTTAAGGTTTTTTTATTTACCCCCTGACTAGGGTCAAATTGGACATGTCTCTACGTTGTCAACAACGTTGTAAGGGGCAAAGTTGAAATGTAAGAGGAAGCAAAGCTATCTCTGGATGTGAAGCAACAGCACCATGGTCCGGCCACAGGAACACACAAAGGTTAAAGGTGATTTCATATCTTGGTCAGCTGGAAATCCAGGAAGGTTAAAATAAACAAAATTGTTTGCTAAAACTATTTGACCCAGGTCTTGTGCTGAGTCCGTGTAGGTGACTTGAAGAGGAGGACAACGTTTTTTTAAATGTTGTATTTTCAATGTTTTTAATGGGATTAATGTTTAAGAGCTGCACGGTAGCGAGTCATTATGATAGAACATGTATCCCAGCTTTCTTTGAGAAGCATGGGTGCTGCTGATGTGGGTGTTAAGCTTCGGTTTGCCAGGGGTAAAAACAGCTAATCCTCATAATGAAATGAACTGAAAGGCCTCACTGCTTACTGCACTTATACAAGCAGTCTGGAATTCAGTTCTGTATAAGAAGGTTTTAAACAGGGAGATATTACATAGAAAATATTGTTATATGTATTTAAATGACTTGCATGCCCTGTCTTGATCATCTGTCCATCAGATATGTGACATCCCCCCAGTTTCTGCTTTATTTTCAGAATTTCCAGAAAGGGCTTTCTCTATTCAATAGCTAGTAATTATTTTCTCCAGGTTTTAGATGGGTTTGAAGAATATTAACTCCAGTTTTCCTCATTTTAAGTTGATCTGAATACAATATTATTTATATATAGTAAAAGTCTAAAAGTGCAGCAGCTTGTTATGACGGGGAGATTAGACAGAGAGATTAACCATTCTTCCAGGCTCAGATTGCTCCGAGATATAACCAGCCTTGTCCATCTTTATTCAATGAATACTCACTCTTTGATAAATGTCTGAAGCTGGATCTTGATTGATCTCTGGGCCTGATCGAATAATATCTGTGAGGAAGGAAAGAAGGAAACGGTAAATGCTTATGCTTTGCTAAAAAGCTTCTCTATAGTTGAACAGTTCCAGCATTAAAACATCTTCTTCTAGGAAACCAGGAAAGAGCTGATAACTGTATTTTACTCTCCAGGCCCTTTGGGTGTTTTGCAAGTCAGCATATGGCACCCCTGTTTAGGGGGTTTTTTGTAACACTGCAGGTTGCAATTAGGCAGCTAAATATACGCAAACAAGCTGTGTGTGTACATTCCCCTCATAAAAACAAAAACACGAGAATTGACCCGACTCGCTTATTTTTGCCAGTCATAATTAACCTGCGTGCCTCCTAAAAATGGGCTACCAAGCAAAAGGCCAAACAACAACCCTGAACACTGAAGTGATTTCACAGCCAGACAAGACAATATCAGCAGTGTGGCTGGGAGAGGCTCCGAGTGACCAACAGATTGAGCTCTGTGTTTGAGTGAATCATGTGCTGAAAGATCGCTGAGCGGCAAAAACCTATCCGACAGTCAGCTGATGCGACCGCAGTTTCCACTGTTGAGTAACAGTCCCAGGCCGGCATTGTGGCTGCCGGGGGCTTTAAGGGTCCAGTGAAGGAAGCTAATAAGATTTGATGAAGAAAGACTTCCCTGTTGAGTCAGACTGCCAACGCTGCAGGTTTTTGGTATATTCATTCAAACAGATCTGTATCTCATTTAATCTGGGAACATTACAGTCTGAATTTAAGGTGGAACCAACACTGTCTGTAAAACCAAATTAAACGAAACCTGAACCAAACTAGCCCAAATCTCTAATTGATATACTACACATTCAACGATCTGATTTCATCAATTTTTTCACTTTGTTCTTAGGAAAGTTTCAAACACCAAATGTTTGGCATTTTGGCTTTAAAAATGACTTCAACAATAACCCATGTTTAAAACAGTAGCTGATGAATTTTCTGTCATTAACGGATCAATTCATAAAATAAATATATCCAAATAAAAGTCCCTCTAACTTATTTTGCATCACACAAATCATATACGTAGTTGTGGCAGTAGCAATGATAACATCAATGGCAGATATGCAGAAAAGGCTTTTTAACAATTTAGTAGAAGTGTGGCTTCATCAAGACAATTCATTTTAGTTTGTCTGTTCAATCATATTCCAGTTTGTGAACCCAAACCATTTTAGGGATTCATATTAATAGCAGGTAAAGTTCCCGTGCATAAAGACTTCAAAAGGTCAAACCCCAGTAGCGGCACCCCTGGCTCGGTTGTTTGTTCTACCAAACATGTCGCACACAGTGGGATGCACTCTGAACATGTTATGCAAACGTAAAAGAAACAAGACATGACAAGGGAGATCAAGCAAAACACTTCATCTATAGAACAAGCGCCTCTAGCTCGCCCTGTGCCTCATCTCGGTCATCATGGGAGTCTTAATGAGAGGACAAACAAAGTTGTGTTTGCATTTCTGAACGTCAGTGTCACCAGAGACTGACAACTGAGGAGACTACCAAGGGGACTCTGGGAAAGAATGTCCACATCATTAGATCTGTGCTACCAGGCTCCTTGGAGAGCGTGATGAGGGACGTGAGAGGATAATGTTCCTCATCAATAAGGAGCCATGGTTATTTATCGTCAAATATCTAGTGGTTGGACCGTGGAGAACACATGAAACTGAACAGAAAAGTCTGACTGAAGCCTATTATGGTTCTTCCTGTGTCTCCAGGGTGACAACCACATTGTAAAAATTACCACGGACATGTTTACCTCGGTAGCACATGATTCATTCCAACAGATACCCCAGATTCCACAATATGGGAGGCAGGGAATTGATTTCATTGCTATGCTTCTAATGTAATGTATCAAAGGAGGGGTTTTAGGCGTCTTACCATATTGTACGTAAGCCAAAGTTTGCACATTTTTACAGTAATGCTAATTCTCTATAGAGCAATTCCTCTCAACTCCTAGTCATCCTCTCACAGACCCAGTGGTAAATAAATAAATAAAATAATTAAATAAAAACTCTGGCAGTTAAAGAGCTCTTCCAGACTGTCGGCACAGCTGAGTTTTGTCATCAACCAGCTGCAAATGGGGTTATAAAACAAGGACAACACATCCGGTTTCACATGGCAGTGAATGCATACCGTGTGATAGTTGATCATCTCCTGCAGGCTTTCAGCAAACTTTGTGAGACTCGACTGTGGGGAGAACAAAATGACAGAGATGAAGAGAATTGGCATGTATTTAATATCAATTACACAAACATTATCACAAAGTGCACATGTCATCTATTTATGAGGTACTACCTGTATTAAAGAAAGTAAGAGGCAAACTACATGTTTCATCACATATGTCTAGACAAACAAGTCTTTTGTCGGACAGGTATTGTTACATGAGAACTGTGGTGTATTTTGGAGACACAATAACACTTTGGGAGAGAATTCTTTTGGCTAAGTTGCTCCCACCAAATGCATTCAGAGGCTGAACTGTAACCCAAGGGAGAGGCAGAGAGGAAGCGCTTGCCTCGCCATGCAAAAGTAATGTGAGAAAGCAAAACAAAACATATTGACCTTGGCAAGACCCCCACTGGGTCCACAGTACAATGTTTTACTATGCCTCATTTTTCTTTTTATAGATTCAACCTGGCAAATTGAAAATACTTGAAACAATGAAAGGAGGTAGTGAGTGCAAACGGAGGCAGTGCAGGTCTCTATATCTTGGAACCAGGAAGAATCAACCACTATGCCAACTTGTGTAATGTTTATGTTTTTTTAATACGAATAATAACTTGAAATCTTATCAAATATGTCATCATTGAATTTAAGGTGGACAAAAGACTGCCCCCATACATGACAAGAGAAACACACCCACTCTGTAATTCAGATCAAGTTTTTTTGTTTACCTCTATGACCTCATCTTTGGTGGACTGCTGGGCTAGCTCCCGGATCCCGTTGACAAACTGCCTGTTGGCTGCATTGTAGGCTTTTCCAGCGTCAATCATCCCAATGCACAACTTCACCAACTAGGGAGAGAAAGAGAACGAGGCAGGTGGTTAGGGGGTGAAAATAGAGACATGAAGAAATGCAGTAATTGACAGAATAAAGAGAAGATGATAAAACTTAGTGAAGAGAAACTAGAACAGTCGGGCATTTCTTCAGGACATCCTGTCTTATTAACAACACTTCAAGTTTGCTGCTTAAAATAGATTCAGAGGGATTTATTGAAACAAAGAAGAGCAAAAGACTAACACTGACGTCAGTTTCTGGTTAACAGCAACTTGTGACTCATTTGGGGCAAACATAATTCCAGGTTATGTAAACTCACAACAAACACTGGCTGTTCTCCATCAAGTCCCACACTGCAGATGAAAGCGACCCTAAGTATGCCTCTTCAGCCAAAGCAGCTGCATAACTTACCCAAAAACACTCCTTTTCTTATAGCAATCTCCTTAACAGATTAGTCAGTGATTAACAGATTAAAGCTGATAAAACATAAATGTAATGTCTTTCATTCTAGAAAGTATTTGATCAATTTATAATTTAATGGGGGAAATCTGAAATTAGATAAAACACAAGCAAATAATTTCCCTCACATTTAAACTAATATTAATAATGCTGTCACTCAAATTGTGGTATTCCATTACAATACAGAATAGGAAAACTACATTGATTTAGGTATACCTATAAAACCGTCTTAGCAGTAGGTCAGAAGGTAATATGTAACTTTCTACGTGACCTAATAGGTGCTTGCTTTACGCAGGAAACTTTTAAACATCAGCAGGTCATGTCAAGGTTGATGTTAATCTTTTACCTAAATACACATAACACATGCATTAAAAAACACACACATTACATTTAGCTGACGCTTTTATCCAAAGCGACCACACACACACACACACACACACACACACACACACACACACACACACACACACACACACACACACACACACACACACACACACACACACACACACACACACACACACACACACACACACACACACACACACACACACACACACACACACACACACACACACACACACACACACACACACACACACACACACACACACACACACACACACACACACACACACACACACACACACACACACACACACACACACACACACACACACACACACACACACACACACACACACACACACACACACACACACACACACACACACACACACACACTTTATGAATACTGTATTTCCTGTTTGATCCCCTTTGCACAAGATAATTACTTTGTCTTTTTCTCTCTTTCCGCCTCACAAATGACCGAACGATGGAATCAACTCTCTTCTTTAACCAAAAATGTAACATATCCTTCATGAAAGCACAAATAATTGCAGGAAGGTTGTATAAGACTGAATTAGTTAGGGGACCTGGACTGGTAACTATGCAGTGTTTCCCCTACTATTGTCTTGGAGGGGTGCTACGCCCCGCCAACGGAGCCCCGCGCCCTCCCTGAAATTCAAGGTGTTTAAAAAAATGTATTATAATATTTTTATATATATTTCTTTTTTATCTATACACTAAAACACTTTCATTTTAAAATTGTTGACCCGAAGAAACACTGATGCATTAATCAATAACAATAATCCACAGCTCCTCTCTCTGCTCCAGAGGACTTTAAAAATATATATAGAAAGAAAGAAAGAGTTGATCTCAGAAACACGGACACCCTCTCACAGCCATACTTATGCACACAGACACACCCACTCTCCAGCAGATCCTTCCTCTCCAGAGCAGAGGGGGAAGTAAGGCCGGGGCTGAGTCACAGAGGTGGGGTGAGGAGGAGGAGGAGGAGGAGGAGGAGGAGGAGGAGGAGGAGGAGGAGGAGGAGGAGGAGGAGGAGGAGGGTGGGACTCTGTAGGACTGTAAGTCCAGAAACAATAAACTGGGTTCTTCCAAGCTCCAGGTCTCGCCCTCAGCTAGGGAACATGCTCTCTGCTCTGCGGGGAGTCGACAGCAGGAGGGATTGCTTTTTCTTTCAGAGAAGGACACATACTGAGTGCTTCTAGTTACCTTGGTTGGTTTATTCGTTTAGTTTGGTTTATTTGAGAACAATTAGTGAGATGAACTCTGATGCGGCTCCCTAAACAAGAGAATATAATCTGAACCATCAACAGGGAACAAAGACAAAAGGCTACTTTACAGGTTCCTGTGTGAAAGTTAGACGCTCCTAGAAAGTCAAGTCACACAAGTTAGTGTGACTTGCTGAACATCAACACTAGTCCAAAGAGAACATATCTATCTATATACAAGGACTGTAATCTGAATCCATAATATTGTTTTTCCATCCACGTCTGCATTAGAAACAACACCAACCACACACAGTTTGAAAAAAGGCACACATTTTTCCATTGTCTGGTCAATGCTCAATGTTTGTTTATGATTTAGTAAACAGGATGTAGTTGTAAGAATAAAGATGTTTAAAGTCACATGTTGGTGTAGATGTTGTTTTATGTTGGAAATGAACAGAGATGTGATCTGCTCCAACTTCAGAGTCACTGTTCAACTCAAACAATGGATTTGGTCATGCTTTTTAGGAATAACAGAAGTGAATGGTCCAGTTACAGCCCATAATGCATTGGTCCTCTTACTCAAAAGGCAATCTGAGAGGGTATTCTGCAGACAGAGACAAACCTGCAGCTTTCCACTCACATGATGGCCTCCGTCAGTTCAAACAGAAGAACAAATGAACAATCAAGCAATGTTTTCCATGGGTGGTACTCACTTTGTCGAGCTTGGATTCCAACTCACACACATCCCCCTCCACTTCCTCTATGGTCGCTCTGTGGGGAAAGAAGAAAATAATTTGAAATCAAGTGTAAACATGAGTCAATACTATCGACTTCGCTGACCCAGAGAAGCATTCACACGCTTAAAGATGAGGGAAAAGAGACACTGCTGGGGAATCCTAAATAGAAGAACATGAACTCCCTATGTACCACTTTGGTTGACAGTCTTTGCAACATTATTACCTTTCTACCATTTGTCATGTGTCCTGCGTTCAGTGCACAAAGTAAACATGCTTATTTCACAAGACCTTTAATGTTTGAGTCAATACTTTTAAATAGGAGCATTGAAGCATTGAACAGGGCATGCATATAAAGAATTAGAAGAGCATATCAAGCTAGATAGAACAATTCTAATTCACCAACAAGTCCATATTGTACAGCTGTAGCGTCTGAAAACGACATGATATTGTACACTTCCACCATTCTGACACAGCCAGGCTCAGAAACACACACCATGAGAGGCAGCCAAACTGAGAGCTGCCATTTTGGGTAATGCCACAGGCCTGGAGTTAAGTCTGGCAGTCTGCCCCTCAAAATGTGACAAGGCACAGCTCGGCTCTCCACAGGAACAACAGCCTACGAGCGCCACGACTAAAAAACCTCGCCGCAGCAGAGGCTTGCTGAATGAATCAGAAGTCATTTTTGATAGAAATCTATGCAGTTTAACTTGTTATTGTAACCTTACATTATTGTCTGACAGATGGCTTTACTACTGTACACAGGACGACTGCAGCAGAAGTGACACATGGAGGTCGATGGAGAGCGCAAACCTCTGCCAAATCCTCTATCAATGTTAACCAAAGTGAAAATATATCCGCCCCCAGATTCGGATCAGCTCCAAAAGAAATGATGGGTTCTTCATTGGCTTATGCAGCATAAACCCTTTCATCCAGTTTCTTGGATCTGTCTAGTGTTGTTTCCGTAATCCGGCTGACAAGCAAGCAAACCAAAAAACATAACTTTCTTGGCGTACGTTATTTTTTTAAAAATCCAATCATTATTAATCATGTTATGAAGGAGATACTTTTGTTATTTACCTGACTCGAGGATACGACAGCAGGAAAGGTGCTTTATATCCTACAGCTAAGATGTGGCTTCAACTTGATGCATGTTCCACATTTGCAAAAGTTTAGCAATAATAAAAAAAGCTAAAAGTTAAGTTTACATTCCAAAACGGCAACACCGGAGTAGTAAACATTGACAGGTGTAGCTGGAGCATTCTGTGCCTTTTTGTTAATTTATCGTAAAACTGATGGTCCAGAACTCTTGCCCTGTGGATGTACATGTATCTTTTTCTACATGTCATATAGGACTGTGAATGTGTGTGTGTCAGTATAGAGCCACGGGATTAAGAGTGGCACGTGCTGTGGCAGCGGGTGGCATTCCCCAAACCCCCTCCAGCTGTTTGTTCTTCCATGTGGCATCACTCTGACAGCTGCCAACATCTGCTCGCCATCAGGGGAACGAGGCGACTGAGTGCTTTTGGCAAGTGATGCACAATCAAGGTTTCCTGTGCACATGTGCAGAATACCATTACTGTATCTACTGTATACAATCTGCTTTAATAATGATACTTATATAGACTTAATCTAACGCATTGTGTTGGTGTGCTTTGTGATATACGTCTATATTTCTTTAATCATGCATCAACCCATAAAAATAAGTAGTACTGGCCACTAAACTTATACTGCTAAAAGGATGAACTGTATGTCATAAATAATGTACTCACCTTTTGTCCGCAATACATTCAAACATATACTTCAAGGCCATAAACTTGCATCAGTTCAATCAAGTTTCTATACATCTTCTCTACCAATTCATTAAACTTAGTCTACTAGCACAGCTTGCAACATGTGAACAGTGTCACAGAGCATCGGTGCAGTGACATGTTGTTAACCCAAAACATAGTGGATAGAAGGACTTAAGTACACCAGTAGGGCAAACAGGGGCCAAAGCAATAAAGAGCCTGTCCCTTTCACACAGACATTAATCCTGGTCAAAAGCTCATTTTAAAAGCCCCGTTTGCTTTTGAGAGATGCTTCAGGCAAAACCATTTCTTTTATGAATAACCCAGATAATGACTTTGGCTGCTGATGGCCTCTGGTGTCTGACTTTTTTGGAAGACGAATGTTGAGCTCTTCTTATATTTTTTATACTCACACACTAGGCATTTTGCAGGCAGCAGCCAGAGGAAAGGGCTTAGGCTTTCAGAGAGCAGCAAGTCCCAGATTAGTCATTACTGGAAGATTTGGGGGGAAATTACTCCGATTCTCTTCCCACACAAAGGCCACCTCACTAACACGTTTACTAATCTATCAACATCTATTGTAAAGTTATTACCAAGTTCTGAATACATGTCAGGCAGATCTGTACGTTTTTAAATCTTGGGTTACTCTTCATTCTTTCAACAACATCTATGTCCTTTATGAAAGACTTTGACCTCATGTGTTCAGGAGTAGCTGCTCAGGGGCAAACAGCAGGGCACCTTTAAAGAGAAGCTCTCAGATGTGAATGTGTAAAACTGAGTGACTGAAGGCGGCATAGTCATGACTCATGAACAAAGTCAGACACACCCTTTCCCTGAAATACTAATGGTTTAAAAAAAAAAAATCATACTTGGAAAACCAACTCGATTATCTGTCATTCGCTCTCTGGCTTTCGATGCAACCACGAGAACATGACTGGTTCTTTCTAATCTCGTAACTTGAGCTTGCAGGGTGAACTTGTGAAAGCGTTGACAGAGGATAATAAAAGGGAGGGGCGCCGGCGAATAGAAAATCTGGGCCATTGCCTCACAGCTCTGACCTTGGAGCAAGTCCAGCCTGAGTCTGGATAATGAGCAGCAGAAAAAGAGTGAGAGAGATACACACTTCTAATTCTAACACACACAGCTCTCCTTAGTTGGAAAGTATGTGGTGACTTCTAGAAAACATGGCGTTCATATACAACAAAAAGACATTTAAAGAAGACACACGCGAAGGACTGCAGTGAAACACCAGTGGTCTTCAGCCTGGGAATTCAACTAATATTAATAAACTGACTGCAAACTAACAATCTTTTCAAAGCTAGTCTCTGTCTGGCTGAGTAGTTAGTTTCAGTTTAGCCCCAGAGGGCCAAATCATTTCTGTGGGCTTGTAGCATTGTGCAGTGAATCGACAGACACATGAAGACCAAAGTACACGGATAACAAGCAGCTGTATCTTGAAGTTTGAACTATCAAAGAGCCCCGTTATCGTATCTGCTGCTAAAGGTTTATAAACAAAAACAATGACTTTGAATAAAGTAAATCACGGCATAACATCTAAGGTGAATGCTTTGACTCAAAGATGATTCAAATCACATGTCTGCATTACTTTGAGAAGCCAATATTAACAGTAACTCATGTATTAAACGTAATCTCTTAATCCTACATTTTTTAAATGGTAACGAAGAACAGTGTAAACTACAAAACAGATGTTTGTTCTCTTTGAACACAGTCTGAAAGGAGTGAAGTGAAATGGTTCATGCTCTAGGTATCGAGACATTTGAACATCTGCACTTTCCTTTAGCTGGGCCAAAACTGAATTAGAGGAGCAACAGCATGGCAGGCTGTACAAAGCGGTAATGACCTCTCTGACAGTGGAGAAGGGGAATGGGAGCGGGGGGCTGCTCTGACGCTCTCAGCTCCTCCGCTGAATGTTAATGAAGTCAGCTGAACTCCTTTAGAAGCAGACCCTGGAACATCCTCCTCCACCGAGGTCCAGTGTGACCCTCGGCTGACAGCAGGAGGAGAGATCCCTGATGCATTATGGGATTCTTTAACTGAACTTTGACCAGGAAATATGTCCATCATATGTGGTGTTACATTAAAAGGCTTTCATATATGGCTGTTACATTTAAAACATCAGACCACAGTATAGGAGCTGCAGCTATGCAGGTGTACAAACTGACTCACTGAGCAGGTGATACAACAATACTCATATTCAAGGCAAGGTTGATTAAGGAAAACACATTGATAATAATGTTGGAGGGGCAATGACTGTTCATTATCGAGTCATCTCCCGATTATTTTCATTGTTTGGTCGATAAAAGGTAGTAAAATAGTGAAAATGTTCACCCTAGTTTCTAAAAATGTCTGTGAAACTGAAAAATGTTCAATTGAATAGTTCAAACAGATCTAATGTTAAGCGTAAAGACAAAGAAATAGATTTGAAAAAGCATGGACTAATGAAAAAAGGTAGGAGTCTGCTAAGGAGCATGAGAAAGTATCCTCATACTCCATTATCTTTAAGATTCATTTCAGGGCTCGACATTATAATTGGCCCGCTGGCCCGGGAGCACTATTTAGACACCCCGGGCCAGCATAACGTACTTTCCACTTGCCCGCTCGGGCCACTAAAAATATTGTTTAAAAAAAAATGTTTCCTGTAGTATTGGTATTTTGACTAGCAATTTAGTTAAATTGTTTCGTTTATTAACGCTACAACATAGCGTTTCGTGAGTCGCTTGTCGTTGTTGGGTGAAAAGCAAACAGCTGTTTGCTGCGGAGCGCAGCGCGAGCAGGCTCGCGCTCCTTCACTACAGAGTATCGCGCCACCTAACCATTCGCCAAAATGTTTTTAATACCAGCGGTAACCGGCCAAGCGCCGGGCAAAAAACTATTTTCAAATAAAAGAAAGTCACCGGAGGAGTTAAAGGAGAGTGACATGAGAAGAAGAGGGAGAGAAGGTTTCAGCCAGCTTGATCGATGGAGTTGGCTTCTAGTGGTACAGTGACGCGTCCTAAAACCCTTTTATAATCTATCGATTAGATTTATGATTCGAAAATTATAAAAGTAGGGTAGACATGTGGAGATTATCCGGCTGAACAAAACGTGCATTTATCAAACAGGTTTGTTTTCCACAGACCTTATTTCCAGCTATTTTCCAAAACCCTTGTGGAGGGAACCAGCAGCTTACTTCCTGGTTTTAGGACGCGTCACTGCACCTCTCAATAGATGCCAATATAAACAAGGTCTTCTGTCGGCTCTGTACATTAATGCCGACCTCTGCTGACAAGTAAGTGAAGAGTAGAAAATATAAAGGTATTGGCTTTAGGGAAATGTCCCAGCAGTTTAGGATAATGAAGGATCTAATCTATAGCCATTACATGTCTAACTCCTAATGACAGGAAGGCAGAAAGTGCATTATACAAATAATACTCATAATAATAGCAGACATTTTTTAACAATGACCACAATATCATTATTTTAATAAACCAAATATGAACAAATGAGGAAGAACTGATTGTTCAAATGTTGTAGTACAAGTAGTAATGTATAAATTACTATTGCAACAAATGTGTTAATTTTCTTCATTATTTGTAGATATTTTTTTTTGGACGAATGCTTCGGGCCAGTGGTTACAATGGTGGGGCCAGTGACAATACAATTCCACCGGCCCGGAGGGCCAGTGGCTTTTTACCCTTAATGTCTACCCCTGCATTTAGCCATCATATCTTTTCCAAACCTAGTACTAAACAAGTCAAAGACTAAACAGAGGGGGGTTTCTTTTCTTAGAAGGTTGAGACACCTGTCTCTATGAAAACAGTGGCGTTGTCTCAACATTGCATTATGGCGTCAATAATCTCTACAGCACACATTGAGTGATAAAGTGGACTGGTGATAAGCACGATGCAGGTATTACCCTCTCAGTGCAAAGACACTTTTACCAAACATCTGATGTGTGGTGTGCTCAAACTAAAAAGCAGCAGATGTAATCAGTCTAACATCTCATCTTATTGAAGTAAAGCAGACAACAGATCAAATGCGGGGCTCCCTTCATTCCAAGGGTTTGTTCTATGCATTTCATTTATTGACATTAATTCATAGGATAAGGTGTTTAAATGTGTCAGTTTGTACAGCCCCACGCAAACTTGTGTCCATTTTAGCTTTAAACTCCAAGTCATTAACTCATTCTAGCCCGCTCTCCTAATGAATGTACAGTCAAACTACTTATATGAAAGAACTAGAACACCTAGTGTTAGGTGAGCAGCCTTAATAGTACTTGCTATGACTACACTGTATGGTGTTATTCATTCAGTAAAGACAGATCTTATTATGCCCCACATCCCTTTATCTTGTCAATCTTTAACTAGCTTTTTCACTAAATGTAACCATATGAAAAAGGGAACTGAGATGTCCTAAGTGCCGTTTGGGTGTGAGGGTGAAACTGGGGCTAAATAAAGACAGACGTGTGGTAAAAGGAGACGACAGTTCATGAAAGGAGGAAGGAAAAAAGGCTGCATGTTGACCACATCAGTGAGAAAGAGGCCGATTCAGCATCACTGAGGGAATGTTTGCTCCTGTTTCTCTCTGAGTGGACAAATATCACGCAAAGCAACTCTAATCCAGGGTATCCACTAAAGACATCCACGGTGTATGTATGTCCAGAAGAAAAGACAGTTTTGGATTATATTGATATGGTAAATACGATTAAAATGCATTTTGCAATGTTAAAAGCTGTTTTAAATGAGTAGGCAGTATACCCACACCTTATCATGCTTCCTCATTTAGGTTATCACCGTGTGACTGTGAAGAAGCCCATCGAAAGCTTTCCACATGATGATGGCAGCTTAAGTTTCTCATCAGCTTTGGAGGTTTACATAGTTTACATGTCGTAAAAACTGTTAAAAATGTGACATTGTTCAATTTTGGGAGTCCAAAACTAAAAATAAACCTATTAAATTATACAAAACATTGAAAAGAAGTAGATTTGAGAAGCTATAAAAAGCGTGATTAAATACAATATGATTTTAATTCAAATCATAAACCAAAAAAGAACATTTTATAGTCACTGTTCGAGTCCACAATACTACCTTAAATTGTGGCGGGTAGACAAGGCGCCAACACACACAGGGTTTCCCAGGAATCCACTAAATCTGTACGTGTCTTTTATTGGTTATACCCTGAGTAAACATCTACAAAACACTGTGCTATTTTAGTAGTGGGTGACTAAAGTTCTTAGACTGCCAAAGATCCAGACAACATTAAAAACAAAGACAAACAAAGCCTCGGAACCTTGCTGAGCAACACTCCCTCCACGGAGACACCTAATTCTTTCGCAGTGATTCAGTGGCCATGAACCAAAACAAAGCGTGCCTCTCTCTGGCTCTGAGGCTGTGTGCACTCGAACCCACTTGAACAGGTTTGTCACTCACGCTGCCAACACAAGAGACTGCGGTACAGACCTCAGCACTTCAAAGACATAAGCTGAGACTCCAACACCGTCTGCTCTTCACATATTGTCCTATCCTCCAATGGATATCTCCTGATCATAGACTGTATATATAAAGGTCCTGATGCAGATGTTCAGCAGGGTTGGCTGGTTTGACTGAAATTCTGCTTCCATGGTTCAATAACTGCCTTTTCCTTCTTGTGTCTAAAACGTATACATTAATTAATCTAGATAATAATGAACACATTAACCCACAATGAGGATAACTGTCAAATACATGTACTGCTCCGGTTCTTAATAAAGTAATTGGATGTCAACATTGACTCTAATGCCATATTTCTTTTTCCTTACATAACACAGCTTTAAACTTCAGTTAGCTCAAAGCAGGCTTACTTCTAAATGAGCATAACTAATCCTATTTAGATATGTCTGACAGTTGAAAAGCCCCTCATAACAACTTTCCTTTGATGTTTTCTAATTATATGCCACATTTCCACAGCTAGCTACTGCTTAGTGTCCAGCGGTGTTATTTCAACTCTTCATTTCTCTGGAGCTTATGCCTTTAACAATGTTTTAATGTGTAAAAAATATAACAAATGGGTTTAATTGTCATTTATGTCTCTCATGACTGAGCTAAGTTGTTTCCACTCTACTGAAATGACAGTAGTGTTGGTGGCCAACTATTCAACACTTCTGTTAGTGTGGATGGAAAAGTGAAGAATGAGGTGAGCTTCAGTGCTGTGACGTAGATCCTGTAATTGTTAGAGAGCGGAGCAGTGGTGATGATATGGAGGGGGGGGGGGGGTCCCACTGTGGTAAAAACCCTCCATTAGACGCAGAAGATTCAACAACAACATCAACAAGATGAGGTCATTACCTAAAGATAAACAGTTACACAGGCTCTTGGGAAAGTCTACGTGTAATGAGAAAACATTTAGGCCTATCTTGAATTCACTGCTCATCGTCCGCCCTGCTAGGTATTACATAAGCTCTAGGAAGGAAGCGACAGTCATAACTACAGCATTGACCTAATGTACTGTAACACTGAGGAGTGATAGTCAACAACAGGAGTAACAACCTTTGACAGCAATAAACTGGGGGGGGGGCAACTAACTGTTATTCGCATTGTCGGGCCACCTTTTTCTCAATTAAGTCATTTATTGTTTGGGTTAAAATGTCAGAGGTTGGTGAAAATATTTGGTGAAAGACTGTAAAGGTGAACATTACCACTTTTAAAGAGTCTGTTTGAATAAGGAAATGCAACTGTCTGTGCCGACACAGCGAGAGCTTTATTAGCTGTCAATTTTGTTTATTAATAACCAATAAAAAACCAAACAGCAACAAATCAACATGCCAACGAGCCTTTGTTCCCCTGTGAAACTAATCGGGGAGTATGGCGGTACGATCGCCCTCGTCAGACTCTGGGTTCTGTATCAGAGAGACCACCAGAGATCAGTCTCTACAGCTGCCGTCAGAGACTTTAAGGGGAACTGCAACCGGGGCTGTTGGACCAATGACGTCACACCATGGCTCTCTGCTGAGCTCAGAATCAGCTAAACCAATCAGGGGCGAGCTCTCATGTCATCATGATTAAGGAGCTAGTGAAGACGGGGAGAGAAGCTGCTGCTAATTGCAGAAATGAGCTCACTTCTGGGTACTTCATGTCTAGTATTACGTATCAAAACATTAGTCTTATTCTTTTGAAGTTTATTTTTAAATGTCTTGGTGTGGTGCTTACTTTTGTGGGCTCATTGTGAATCAAATATTGAAACATTTCAGCTCCCAGGGCTGGGCAATATTAAGAAAATCTAATTGTGACGATAATGTGGAGTTGATCATTGCTTCTTTCATACAATATTTAAATGTCATGTGAAGTGAATGACTAAGCGAGCTAAGGCAAAGAATAGAACAGTCTGTTCAATTCAGAAAATGACATCACTTACTGTGAAGCATCCTTTAAAGCCAAGAAAAGACAACACTTAATATAACCTTATCCAAAATGTAAGACGATATCTAGTTTTATATCATATTATCCATTTAATATCAATATATAGCCCAAGACTTGATCAACAATTGTTGTTCTTAAAATATAAACAACATACTGCTAACTCAATACATGTTTTGCCTCTTTTTGGATCTTGCAAGAAAGAGAGGCATATTAAAAATGTAAAATATGTATCCCTACACATGTGGGGAGAAAGCCATGGCCTCTGGAGGGAATGTTCTACTCTCATAGTTGAAGAGGAGCCAGGAAGGAGTCTAACTCTCAAGTGGAAAGTAGGCTAGCAGGGTTTACTGTCATAAAGACATGATGTGTTTCACTAGTGCATCTCTCCTCCGGCTGAAAGCGTGGTTTATCACTAAAGACAGCTTCCCAACTTAAATGAGGATGAGAGCAACAACAAAAAAAGAAAAGTGGGGTGTGCCAAATTACCACTTGAAAACAACCCTCTCCACATTTGGGGGCTCCATATTCCCTGGCACACATTTAAAAGCAAACACCAAAATGGAAACAGATGTTGAGCGAGTGAGAGCTGCTCCGTGTTTTCATCCATGCTCTCCCCTGATGTCCTCCTCTCCGGCCAAACATAACAAGAGGGGGATGGAAATATAAGAGCGAAACAAAGGTGGTCGAGGTTGAAAACGGTGCTGTGAAAATCTCTGATCAGTCCCAACCTGACAGGAGCTACAGGAAACGTTGGCAGATGATTCTGGTAAAGGACAAAGGGCACTCAAAGCTTAGATAAAGACTCCAGGTTGCAGAGGATTATGGGTAGTGGCTTCCCATCACACCAACATGATAAAAGATTGGAGATCCTTAACAAGTCCAATGTATGTTATCATTAAAGCTACAAGGCAGAGAATGTGCCCAAGTCTGAATCAGATGACAGGTTTCTCTCTCATGTAACTTGATATGTAGTTTAAACTGAGTTCAAATGCTGTACTGAAGCAGTGTGGTTTGGAGGCTAGAGTCAGACATAGTAACTCTGATACATACTTTTTGCTTAAGAGGCCTATGATTGCTTTTGTTCGTCACAATTTCACAAGTACTGACCGATTGGTAATTATGACTTTTAATGTGGTTATTTCATTTGTACAAATTGAACACAAGCCTAAAAACCTAAACTAAGACTCCACTCTGTAGCGGGAACGTTTGGACCTCATCCAACAGAGCAGGAAACTGGAGGATGACGGAATACAATTTGCAGACAAAAGATGAGCTTCTGTATACCAAGGCTGTAAGACAAACAAAACGTTACCAACTAAAACCTTCCAGACAATTCCCTGTCAAACCCAAAGATGTTCAGTTTACTACACAAGACTGAGAAATAAAACACTCTGGAAACTGGAGCTAACATGTCAAATATTTGCTTGAAAAATTACTTAAGAAATTAATTGTTTAACAAAATTGTCAATTATGATTTCAATCAACTCAAGAATAGTGACCTTAATGTTTCAGCTCTAAATGTTTTAAAACAATCTTTAATATCGGTGTCTTTCTGCACATACACTTTTCAAAAAGTTGTCTTTATTCATTTAGTTAATTACAAAACCTGCTGAAAAAATGAATAAGAATAATAAAAGGTGCAACAGATTTTAGAGTTGGCTATTGTTGCCTTCCTAAATATGCAAACAATCGGGGTTCAAGTCTTGTTAAAAAACGATTGATTTTCAAAAAGGAAGTATCGTCTGAAGCCTATTATGAAAGGGTATGAACTAAGGACTCATTTGTATTGGTTAAAGGTCTCAGTTTCAGACTGACAATGTGTCCTCCACATCACAGCTTTATTTTGTTTTAACTACATTAATGACACACAACTTTAAACCATCTGCAGTGACTCGTCCTGTTATCAGGAATCCAGCAAAGTGGTAATGTAAGAGGAGGAGGATGATGATGATGATGATGATGCTAATACTATAAAGATGATGCTAATACTAGAAAGAAATACTACACTTTTTACTAGCAACTTTAACTGACCTTGAAGCAGGCCGCTGTGTCTGTAAATGCTTTGGCTAAACTTGGTGTATGACTGTGTTGTGATTGTGTGTTTTTTTTAATTGTCTGTAACTGTAAAACTGTGCTGTTACCATTCTTTGGCCAGGACTCTCTTGAAAAAGAGATGTTTAATCTCAATGAAACCTATCCTGGTCAAATAAAAGGTACAATAAATACAAAAATACACTGAATATACATGTATAAATGTATAATAATGACTGAGATCGTCATGTCGAAGCAGTCTTCTGAGGGGAGAATGTCACTAGAGTATTATTCGGGCCAAGCAACACAGCTGACTGGGAAGTTTCCCTTTATTCAAACCTCTGAATGTTAACATCTGTTCCTGGTTTTGAGAGAGAGGATGTTGCAGCAACAGCCGAGGGAGTGGAGGGAGGAAGGGGGCGCTTTCTCAAATCTCTGGAAAACGCAGAGTGAGTGAGGAGGAAGTTGAGAGCAAACATCCTATTTTACACCGCTTTTAAACTCGACAAATTGAAGAAAAGTGCGAGAGATGGTGTCAGAAGCGCCGATGTTGCCAGGAATACATCACACCAACGCCCACCACCAAAGAAAACTGCAGAAGAGATACTGTACAAAAAAAATAAGTCCACTGAGACAAATGCAACATGTGTGATATTGGGCTATATAAATAAACTTTGATTATAAAGTCAAAAGTGTTTTACTGTAGGCTTTAAAGAGTGGCAAATGATGAGTACTGTCACAGTCTGTGACTTTATGCTTTAATTTTCATCCACTGTGTATATCACTCACATCATGCTTTAATGCTAAAATGGCTGGGTTCACCTTATAAATGTCACCATTAACTTGTTCGTTTTTTGCAGTATTTTACCTAATAATTGTGGATTTTTCACTTTAAAAAAACAAAAACCTATAGAATTTACACGATTAAATGATTTGTAATATATACCACCCTCCAAAATCCTTTTATACAGTATAGTTTCGAGGTGTTGGAATATCATATACGGATTATGTTAACATTTGTGAGACTTTGATGGACAATCTTTTCTATCATGGCCCAAACAATTCATTGATTCATCAAAGAAACACCTGACTTGACAATATGTGACATGTGTAAATAAATGTAAGTTGCTATCCTAAAGTCCTGTCCTGCCAATACAAGCTGCCCAGAGTATATGTATTTCCAGTTGAATAAGAAAGTGTGATACAGTGTGATTTGCTGCAAACAATACAAAATTAAAGTCTGCGTGGTTCTGGCACAGTCCCATACTGTATGCATGGCATTTTAAACAATGGCAAATTAAGGCTACTGGCACAGACTGTCACTTCCAGCATTCATTTTTAATATTCATTCCTATCCTTACATAATTCATTTACAGAAAACATAAATCAGGACAGCTTGCCACTGCTCCTATGTGCTTGCACCCCGGTCAGAGAGTTTATGTGTGGTTTCCTACCCCATGCTCCCCGGCTGGCCCCAGCTTTCTTAACAGACAGAAATAGAAAAGTGGCAGCCATCAAACAGCAGGCTAGTTACTGGTGATTAGCTGCAGCTAGCAGGAAGCTAACTGAATACTTTTCCTGTAGGAAAATAAATAAATAACAGGAACTAAAGCCTGGTTGTCAGCACTCACCTGAACCGTGGGGAGTCCTTCAGACATTCCTCGAATTCCACAGTTATCTTCATTTTGCCGCAGTGAGTAAACACGCACACTCTCTGTGATTAAAGACACTAATCCAGGCTAATTAGCTTGTTGCTAACGTTACTGTACTCCTGACCAGCTGGTTCCTCTCTGTCACTGCTCTGCTAGCCCCAGAGGCTAGCAGCTACGATTAAAAAATCGCAGCAATGCAACCATAAACGACTGTATGTGAAGGAATGGTTGCCAAAAAACGCTACAACAAACTATTTGAGACGCAGCGGTCAGTCCTGAGAGCAGAAAGTGTCCTCCGGTAGCTAGGTCATAGCAGACAGTGTGGGAGAGCAGCTTTTCTTCAACGCAGATACTACTGAATCACAGATCGTCTATACTGAGACAAGATGCATCACTGCCCAGAGCATGTGTTGCAGGTTGCAAGGGTTTGTTGTGTATTGGGATTTACAGCAAACATTAACAGAGAGAATGATTGATGAATGGTGAAAGAAGTATTCAGCTGCTTTACTGGAGTAAAAGCAGAGGTGGGAACTTTACTCAAGTAGGCCTGTTGTACAATTTTGAGATACATGTACGCCTACTTTAAATGTTATCATTTTGTTAGACGCTTTTATCCAAAGCCTACTGTGGACAATCCCCACAGGAGCAATTTGGGGTGAAGTGTCTTGCCAAGGGACACAACGACATGCCGATTGCAGTGGTACTCGAACTTGGTAACCCCTGATTAGAAATCCAGCGCTCTATCCACTGAGCCACAGCCGCCCTATGTTATGTTACTTTGCACTTCTACTCCACTACAACTCCGAGGTAAATCGTGTACTTTAACTCCACTACATTTATTTGTATACCTTTAGTTACTTTACAGATTTGTACACACACTTCAATACAACTTTAGTTACACCTGGATTACAATTCCGAAGCTACCCTGCAGCATACAAAGTAATTGATAACACCCTGAAATTTACCTATTTGCATAATAAGTACTTTTACTTTTGGTACTTTGTTGATGCTAATACTTTTCTTTTACTTGAGTAACATTTTGAATGCAGGACTTTTACTTGTAACAGAGTATTCGTACACTCAAGTAAAAGAGTAAAAGTAAGAATACATTATTATCAACATACTTAATTACAAGTAAGTCCTGCATTCAACATCGTACTTAAGTTAAAGTACAAACGTATTATCAGCTGAATGTACTTGAAGTAGGCTATAAAAAGTACAATGAATAATTGTGCAGAAAAGATGCCTTAATGTGTGGATATAACTATAATTATATATGTAACATTTCCAGATAACATTGTTGCATCAAGTCGCATTTTACTGTTGTAGAGAAACAAAGTTCTGATCTAGACATATAGGGATTTACAAGCTAATATTTATTTTAGAAGCTGAGTCTAATATTTCCATACTTACTAGCCTATATTTGTTTTACCTTCTCTAAGGCTAACATAATAATAATGTAGAAACTGCTGTCAGTGACATAAATAGTTTTATAGGAAAATTGAAGTAGGCCTACTGCATAAGTGAAGCTTCTTTATCTATTTACAGGAAATATGTCCCTTTTTAAGGACAAACACACGTTCAGGTAGATTTTGAAGCATCAGTTTGGAAATAAACAGAGGGTGTCATTTTAAAGAAAAGATAATAAATCCAAATAACAATTAGAAGATAACCCAGAAGAAGGATTGGATTTATGTTCTTTGTAGCATCAATCCCGAAGTCAAATGTAATACCTTTTAAGGCCTTTTTAAGACCCTTTCCATACATTTTAAGACCTCATCGCCACTTTGAGTTTTAACCGGTTACATTGGCGACACAAGCACATTTAGTAGGCTATTGATTGTCCTTCCTCCTTATCTTCCAACCATTTGGACGCAAACTTGCATTTCCCCTTAACGATGTTGTTTAACAACCGGCGTAAACGGACCTTCGCGCGCTATCAAGCAGTGAGCGCACGATGTCCTGTTCAGATGACGTCAAATCCAACGGGATGCCATAAATAAACTACAAAGAGTCCTACGCAATGATTAAATTCAGGCAAACTTTAGAACAGGGGTTCCCAACCCCCGGTCCGCGGACCGGTACCGGGCCGCGGTGTTACTGCCGGGCCGCGAAATAGCTGTGAATTTATCGTAATATTTGCAGAATTATAAATATATAAAAATATTGTATCATAATATTTTCAATACATTTTCGTTGTGTTTATGGGGAAATGGCAGTGCATACATTATTTGAGATATATTTCAAACTCGGACTTCATTTTAAGGACATGTGTACAGGTGTATCTATTTGTTTAAGCACCGGATTGGCAAAACAGGAGAGTAAACCATGTCTGCCTTGATCTATGAATTAATGTCCGGGACTCTCACGGTATCTGCTGCCCGCAGCTGTTTTATAGAAGGAAAACCTCCTTCACTTCATGAAATGGCTGCAGCATCAGGAGGCAGCGGGACGTATACTCCGCCTCTGAGAAGTGCAGCACCAGCGGGTAAAGATGTTCCTTTTTACGCACCGCCTTCGCTGTGTTTACCTTAATCAGAACAGCGAGTAACTGCAGGCTGCTACGTGTTAACCACACACACCTCTACACACATCTCTACTACACACATCGAACTGCCCGATTACTGCTTTAGAATACAACCTCTTTGGACAATACTTATTGAAAACAAGCTACAAAATATAGGCTAATACCTTGGAAAATGTCGTTTAATACTTTTTAAAGCCTTAATTTTCTCTAAATTGATTTATCAACTTTGAATACTTTTTAAAACCCCTGAGCATATATTAATTTAGTTATGTATGACAGCAATATTATGAGCCCCTTTAATGTGTCTATCCTCCGAAACTAGTGATGCCTCTGTATTTTTCTATACGATCTTTGTGTGAGTTGACAGACTCTTCAGGACAACCTCCTGATTTCTACTCCGCCGTGGTTCTCTGTAGCCTTTACTCCACAATCATATCACAAACATTTGACATTTTATCCTAATTTCTCGACCACTTGCATTGTTTTGTGATTAAATGAAAACTGTAAACCGTCAAGGAGAATCCTTGCAGGAACATAGTCCACAGTTTCATCCTGGAATAATTACTGGAAATCCAACGGGAATGACACATATGTTGTGTAACAGTGCCCACTGGTGGTTTTAGAGGAGTTATGTCGCGTGGAAGAAGTACTCGGATCTTATACTTAAGTAAAAGTAGAACTTACAGTGTAGGAATACTCTGTTATAAAATTAAAGTATTGCAATCAAATCCTTACTCAAGTAGAAGTACAACAATATTAGCATCAAATATAACTAAAGTACCAAAAGTAAAAGTAGTCATTATGCAGATTGGTCCATTTCAGAATCATAAATATTACATTAGATGTTTCTTGTTGGACGCTTTTATCCGAAGCGACTTCCATACTCAAAACTGTGTGTGGGCAATCACCACAGGAGCAATTTGGGGTGAAGTGTCTTGCCCAGGGACACAACGACATGCTGACTGCAGTGGGGTTTGAACGTGTGCTGCCCTGATCCGAACACCAACGCACTAATCCACTGAGCCACTCCATATGTTTTAATACAAATAATGATGCATTAAAGTGTTATCAAAGCTAGTAAAGGTGCAGCTAGTTTTAATTACTTTGTATACTGCAGGGCATTGTGAATTTACTCCAGGTTTAACTAAAGTCTTATTTAAGTTTTGTTTTATATTTCACGTCATTAATCCAAATCTGCAAAGTAACTAAAGGTATTAAATAAATGTAGTGGAGTAAAAGTACAGGATTTACTTCTGAACTGTAGAAGTACAAAGCAGTAAAACATTGAAGTACTCAACTAAAGAGAAAGTACCTCAACAAAGTATGAACATGTGTGACTGAGTAAATGCTTTATGTTTGGATGTTTGATTTTATTTCTATTCCTTTAATATATTTTTCTATAAACAAATTAAATGAAGATTAATAATGGAGTATGTTTTCATGTTTTTGTGGGACGTGTACTTTTTTGCATCACAATAGATGATTAGTTACATGGGATAAAACATTAAAATTCTACATTTTTCAGCGCATGATCAGAGACTGACGTTTATTTGCAGAAGTTAGAGGCTTTAATCAGACAGACGGTGTCAGAGAAAAATGTTATGCATGTTTATATCATTCTGACTCCTTAGATCAAACATGAGCCGGAGAATAGAGTTTCTAACAACATTTGTTTAATGATAGGCGACAAAAACAATAACCGAATACACGCAATCTGATGATTAAGGACATGCAAACTGGACATCCAAGTCATTTGTGGGACAGACACACAGTGCTTAACAGTCTGTCATTCTTAGAAAACAAACCAAACAGGGCAGAAGAGGTGCAGTATGAAAAAGCAAGACGGTGAACAAAACAGTAAATCGGAGCATAGCCTGTTATTTTTACACACTTGTACATAAATACATAAGAGGCACATTTGACATTATAACCACCTACAGAGTGGTCATGTCAGTCATGATTCGGATGATTTTGTCCTTTTGTCTTGAGCGAGAACCAATCTTCTTTTTGTATCTGTTCACCAATTCATAGAACACAATAGAACAGTATCATCAACATCTGTATTTCCACACATATTCCTCTTTTGCTGCAATATTCATGTGATATTTAACTGCTCAGACGAGAGCTGGTTGTTTGGTGGCGATGGCCAAGAGAAAGAGGCTCTAACCTCCGTCATGGAGCCACACCCCCACCTAGAACTTAAATACAAGAACCAAATTCACTACAAAGAGAAGTTTGCAGAAGTCATACTGTTGGTCTATCATATTTAGTATTTCTATAACACATAGCTCAACACTTTCAGTCACTGTGAAGAATTAAAGGGCCAGAAGAAAATGAAGAGATCGCCACACAGTACTCAGGGTTCCTATATACGTTTCTCTCAAGGCAATCATTCAACTCTGTATAGTCAACTCATCGATGACAGTCAAAAACTTAAAAATGCTATTTCGGTTGCACTAGGACCATTGTTCTCTTTCTCAATATTTGTGTCCAATCCAACATTTTATAAGACTTTCACGACACTTGTAGGAACCCCTCACATTACAAAATCCACCTCAAATTAGCCTTTAGCGGTCAGTAGCATCACAACAACTCTTCCTTTGACATTCCCAAGCTGCATCTCACAGACACTTAAGTAGATCAGACAACAATCAATACAAGTGTGATGAAGTTGGGTGATAAGTTAACACAATCCTGAAGATTAAACTTTCCTAAAAAGCTGTACTCTCACCTGGTCGATGACAAATCAGATACTAGAAACCATTTTAAAGCGAGAGTGCTGGTCTCTTCTGTGTCAGATCACAAGAGCCTTGTGGCATGGTGACAGACGGCACACTGTTATGGGACTTACACACTGTCCCTCCTACTATTTTAAAGAGATAAAAGGTTATACTTGCCGATTTCACTTATCCTATGACTATGAAAAACTCAGGGGCCTAACTAACTAACTGAACAGCTTGAAATGTTAATTATCAGCTAATTTGGAAAAAATCTCATTAAATGTTAAAAGCTTTTACCAATACAAAACAAGTTTCTCTTGTAAGAAAACCTGTACTTCAAATTGAAAAGTAGATTTAAAATACCTATGTTGTGTAGATTCTGTGAGGTATACATGTTTTTGTTGTATTGCCAGATTTGAAATAAGGTTTAATGTGGTGTTCTTGCTCGTAAAGACAGAATGTAATAAGTTCTGGGCAGAAATCAGCATCATGCCAATATAATACTCGCAATCAGTGTTTTTTTTTATGATCTTACGCAAAAAGCCAAACAGCTAACTGTAAGCATCAACAAGAGAAACCACAGCACAGGTAAGATGTTTTTTTTGCATTTTGATAATGTAGGCCATATTGTGCTTTTAGAGACATAGCTCTTCAGTGACCTTAACACTTTATTCCAATATGAAGAGCCTACATGACGTACCAGGTCAGATGAAGGGACAACAACAAACCTCTCTGGTCATCACCCTGTCCAACTTTT